>OZ030026.1:40891420-41491420 GCA_964023405.1 Apodemus agrarius | reverse complement strand
GCTCCTTCTCCATTTCCTTTTCCTCAACCTTGGGGTTCTGAGGAGTTTGAAAAGGTAAAGTGCCGGGTGTCTTTCCGAATGGTTTGACTTTCACGAGCCTGTCTTTTACAAAGGTCATTTGTCTTCGTTGTTTAAAAACAAAAAAAACAAAAACAAACAACAACAACAAAAAAAACCATGCCAACCCATGCGATTGTCAGGTGTGCTTTGAGTCTCCTGGACTCGGTAGAAGGAAAGCGACAGGGTAGGCAATGAGCTTGCTGTCTCTCTCCGTGTGTGTGTGTGTGTGTGTGTGTGTACACGCTGGTCAGTCGGAGAGGGAGGTGGGCACGGACCCTCCAAGCTCCGGCCTTGGAGAGCAGAGACTGCAGTTTACTGCTTTAAGGAAGGTCGGGCCAGCATTTCCATTCAAACGCGAAATTCGAAATTCTGTGCTTGTAACTTGCACAGCATCTTACTCCAGGATGAAACTTGTCCGAGCCCGCCAAGGGTTTCTTTTTATAAGAATGTTGGCACTGCCACTTATTCATCTATTCAATTATTTCCCCCCAAGAAAATCTGCCGTTTATAAACACCGAGTCCCTAAAACAAATGGGAATGCTTTGCATTTTCAGCGTTAAGCCGGGAAGGCTAGATCACTGCATTGCTTTTTTTTTTTTTTTTTTCCCCTTCCCGAACACTGAGATGTTAGTTTGAGGACGAAAAATCCTGCATATGTGCATAGAGCTGAAAAGCAGATGAACTTTCGGGGTCCTTAACTATTCTTAAACACTTACCAGTATTCTGATACTGACTGTATGGAAAAATTGCTTCTGGGAAGACAGACTATGGGACATAGTAATGATACGGCAGGCAGCGTAGAGAACTGGAGTCCAGGGTAAAAAAAACGCATCTAAATGTTGGCAGGAGTTGCCGGAAGGACCTATGCTCTCTCTAGGAGTCTTTAATTAAGGTAGGTTTTTTCCCCCTTGAAGTTCCCAGCCTAATGGGAGCAAGAAGTGATTGGGAAAACCCCAGCGGTTCCTTCCAAAGCTTGTTCTTAGTATTCTGCAGATGAGGTTGTGCGACGACGACGAGATGCCAGTAGCGTCTGGGTTATTTGAGTCCATAGTGTTGACGGTTCTGTGACAGAATGGGCTGCAGTGACCGGTGCTGGCTTTAAGCCACTGCAGAGGGCTTTCTTCTGAAATGTTCGGATTCTGTCTTGTCGGTCCTAGTTAGTCCTGAGAACTGCTTGGTGCGGATCGGATCTGATGGCTGGGATCCTCTTGGGCTGAGATGGGGGAGGGGAGAGGAGGAGAGACTTACAAATGAAATTAAAACAGATGCGTGCTAACTGGTGGTCTGGGCGATGCTTAAGACAAGCCCAACTTCACAATGCAGGGGGAAGCACAATGTGTGTGTGTGTGTGGGTGTGGGTGTGTGTGTGTGCAGATCCATCATATTGCTCTTGGAAGACTGGAACTTTGCACCTGTACCTGCTAATTGCCAAACTTAATTTTACTGCGTCTGGTTTTCTTTGCTTGGTGGATCTCTGTGCTTTCGGTAGAAGTGATACTTTTTTTTTTCCTCATTATTTGCAACAATGACCATAGCTTGACTCAGTGAAAACATTGCTACACATATTGCTGCATTCCCTAATGGAGACCAGAGAGAGTACAGAGATTTGCCTCTGTTTGCAGACAGAATTGACATTAAGACGGTTTAAAAAAAAAATACAGATCCAGGGAGGCACAATATTGAGTAACATTCTTCTTCCCCAAGACTATGAGTGTGTTCATGGGTCAGCAATCTAAAATAATCACTGAACAGTTGGTGATTAACAGTCTCAGAGCTTGCAGGTTTAACCAAATTCATACACATTAATAATCAGCGGTAGCTGCCCTTGTCTGTTTACTGCTTTTAATACAGTTGATGAGAAAGATTAGAGAACTGCTTTTATTAAAGTAGTATTTGCTTAAAGTTCTCTGTGGATCCTAATACCCAATAGCTTGCAGGCATGTGCCCGTGCATGCAGGAGAGACATGTATGATGCTTCTGTCCTCCTGTGGACGCTCACAGGTGTTTCTCAGCTTAGTCCCGAGTCCTCCCTATTCACTAAATATGTAATTTTGAGTCTTATTTACCCGGGGTCATGTTTATCCTCTCTCTTTCCTCTGGAAGGCAGACACGGTCTCCAAATACTAAATCGAAATCCTGTGTTTGGGGCACTCATACAATCTGTGGGAACACCGGGTACAGTTCACTGATGTCCCTGTCTCCGAGCAGATGTTGGTGTCAGCACAGGTGGTCGGGAGATCCGTCATGCCAGAAACCGTCCCGGGAAGATTGAACAGTTGGCAAAATTAAATAGGAGATCTGCTTGGCGAGAATCATTAATGATCATGAGTAAAGACATTTGTCCTTCCATAAGTGGTTTTTCCCACCCCACCCCACCCCCACACTGGCTATTATAACAGTGAATGAAGGGTGACATCCACAAGTGCCACCACCAGCAATCACGGTCTCGGGTCTTCTGTAGGTCACCAACAATGAACAGGCACTTGCGCAGAATCCAGGTGTAACACTGATTACCTGGGTTGTTTGGATGGTTTTTTTGGTTTTCTTTTTTTCTTTTTTCTTTTTTTTTCTTCCTTCCTTCTATGGGCAGTGTACAATAACAAAGCATACATGTTTGTTGTTAAATTTAATCGCAACGTGCATCAGTAAGTACACTTCAGGAAAAAAAATTGTCTCATGCACACTGCCTGGAGTGAAAGTGTACCTCAGCTGCAGTGGCGTCAGGTTTCTGTAAAATGGCTATTTTCAAAGGACAGTATCGTCAATGTATTTAATAAATTGCTTGAGAAAGAACATTTACATGGGTGTGTTCATCCTCCTGTGTAACTGTCAATAACATTGCTGCAGAGGCCTATTTTTATGTGGTTCTAATTTTCATGTAAAAATTAACCTTTGTTATAATTCTCCTGTGAGAGGTAAGCCACTCCTGATCATCTGGCTTTTGCTTTTCCCTGGTGAAGTCATGACAGATTTTTTCTTTCTTTTCTTTCTTTTTTAGATGTCAAAATATGATTAAGCTGAGTCATGTCTTTTTCTTTTTTGTAAAAAAAAAAAAAAAAGTGAGAGTCTATTGGCTCATTTAGGTGAAAATCTGAAATTAGTTCTCAAAAAAAGAGAAATTTCCTTGTGTCTGATCGATCTCTCTGTTTTTACTGAGCATGGGCGTTTACGGGTGGTTTTCTCACGTGAAGCCTGAAGGACTTCCAGAGAGAACCAAAATGAAATCTGAAGCAAAGGACACAGCAGTGCGTGTTCTCTTCTCTCCAGTAGTTAAAGAATTTGTAACAATTTTAACAGAATTGTCGGTTTTTAATGAGCGTTAAGAATGCCTCCCCCTTTGAGTTTGGAAATAATGGAACTCAACCAAAGCTCTGGATCCCAGACGATGAACTCCAAGAACTTGCTCTGAAAGTCAGAGACTACACTGAGATGCTCCTCGATACCCGAGTGAGCCAAATTGAGGAGTCTGGGCTATAAGGAAGATGTTGGGATTGTTGGTTTCTCCCAGCACAGATTGGCCATACTTCTAGATGAATCTCGTGCCTATAACTCTGTTAGCATTGAACAGGGCTAGGTTTTATAGCCATTTAAAAGCCAAGCCGGTTTTTATCGGCTATAGAAAATTGTGTTTCAGGAATGTTTAAGAGCGTATTTCAGTTTGTGTATCTCATAACTGTATTTTATGACTTCTTTTCGTTTCAATCAAGGCTTGAGACTGACTTGCATATGGTCATACCTACAACAGACGGTGTGTTTTATGCTGCTTCATGTCCCTCTCTTTAGAACTCAGTAGTGTGTTATGGTTATTTTCTAGAACCATGGAGTTTAGCTAGGGGCTAGAGAGATGGCTCAGTATTTAAGAACATTGAACTCTCTGTCCATTCAGAGAGCCTGGGTTCAATTCCTAGCACACATATGGTGGTTCACAACCACCTCTAACCCCGGTTCTCTGGGATCTGACTCCCTCTTCTGGCTACTAGGGTGCACTTTCATACATGCAGGCAAACTACTCATGCACATAAAATAAAAGTAAGGAAACCATAAACATGTACCTATAAAATGTAAAATGTTCTCTCTATCCTCATTATCCATTATGGGGGGGGGGAACCCTATAGTGTTTCTGGACTGTTAGTACTATTTTGTGTGTCTGGATTTTTTTTACACTCTGGCAGACCTTCCAGAATGGGAGACCCAGCTAGGTATTGTCTACCCAGTTTCTCCCAGCGAGTGGTTGGTTGGTACTCTTGATGTGAATGGTGCTATTTCTCCATACTGGTAGATTAGTCATAAAAGCTCATGCCAAACCAAATTTGGGACAAAGCCTTAAATTAGAAATACAGGGTCCCTCCCCTCCCAAGTTTCAACATTTATTTACAAACCAACTCTCCCTCCATGTACCCACTCAACAGCTACTCCAGACAAGAGCCAGTCTGTCTGGGAAGATGAGATTTTCCAGTGGGTGGCAGGAAGAGTTCTTCAGTTTTCCCCTGACCACATGTCACCCTGCTTCTTCCCTGCAGCTTCCTGGCTTTAGCCCTGGAAGCTTTTACACCGCACTCCCCCCATCCCCCCAACCCTCCCCCCCCACCTCCCCCACCCTGACTCCGGCCACAGTCCCCTGCCCCCTAGAGCTGCAAATTTAAATTTTCCTACAAGGACTCAAGAGGTGGCTGAGAAACACCGGCAGTGGTAGGAGGGATGGGCCTGTAATGAAACACCCGAATGAATTTACACCCAGGGAGGAAACTAACAACCCAGGACGGAAGAACTTCATTCGCCCTTTAAATGTCCCAAAGTCCTTTAGACCACCTGCCAAAGTCCTCACGTTATGAAAGATAACGATAATTTGTTGACGTAAGTTGATCTGTTTCTTTTAGACTCTCTGTTTTTCCTAGTGGTGATTCATCGTGTTGATTTTTTTTTTTCTAGTATTTTGTTGCTGACATGCATAATTGGAGCCTGCTGTGTGGATCTGGTAGATTTCGGTGGGCTAAATTCGAGGGTTACTGTTTGTTCCGGGACTTATTAGAAAGAATGTACGTTCTGAATTCTAAACACCATCTCAAAAGACAGCTTTCCAAGGACAGCCCTCCCCTTCAAGCGGAGAAACAGTGTGGGTGTGTATGTGTGTGCATATGTATGTTTGTCTGTGCCTGTATGTGCATGTGTATTTGTGTGTATGTGTGTGTATATGTGTCTGCGTGTGTGTATGTCTGTGTTCTGTGTGTGTCTGGGTATGTGTGTGTGACTGTGTGTGTGTGTGTGTGTGTGTGTGTGTGAGTGTGTATCTACTTGAGAAGTAGTTATTGAAAATGTGCCGTATTCTAGACATTGTTCTTCAAGCAGGGCATATAATCAGGAACAAAACAAGGGTCCCTGTCTTTTGGGTTTGGTTGTTGTTTATTCTGTTATGTTTTGTTTTTGTTCTTTAGAGTAAATGCTTATTGGGTCAGGGTTGATGAAAAACAAATAGAAATAGATGGATGGAAAAGATAACTTCAGGGGGTGACGAGTTCCCTGAAAGCCAAGTAGTGAGCAAGTAGAGAGGGATGTGGTGGGGAAGGACGCCATGTTTAGAACGCTGTTCAGAGACTGGCGATGAGAAAGGGCCCTTCAGAGCCTCCAGAAGCACCTGCTCGGGCAGAGACCTGGGGAAAGAGCACTCCAGGCTGAGGGCATAGGTCGCCGCGAAGCCCTTGCAGGGAACAAGAGCAGTGTGTTTGGGAACTGAGGGCAATTCAGTGTGGCCCCCATCATAGGCAGCTCAGGTCAACGTTGTCAATCGCTGCAAACAGGCTGGTCTTTATTGCAGAAACAGTGTGAGGCAGACCGTGTAAGGCTGAGCTGGTGATGCTTTTCCTTTGGGAAGGATACACTACCCGGGTTGTGTGAAGGGCGAGAATGGACCCAGGGACACACCCCCACCCCACCCCACCCCCCAACATGGAAGAGCACAGAAGCAGGCGGTGAAGAACAGCCGGGAGCTAGTGGGCACAGAAGGAGAAGAGATGTGGGAAGTCTCAGAAGACAAGATCTTGGAAAATCTTTTGAAAACTTTGAAGCACAAGAGAACATGATGAAGGAAAGCGTTCTCTACTCGTAGGTGCTAATGCATTGGCATTTTCAAAGGAAAAAAATTGCTATTGTCTTTGAAATAGTTGGAATCTGACAATAGTCGATATTTAGGAAATTCACATAATTTAAAAAATGGTTTTAAAAAATTATCCTAAGGAGCAGGAGAGATGGCCTAACACTTACAAACTCTTGATGTTCTTCCAGAAGACCTAGTTCAGTTGCCATCCTGGGACGCCCCCTTCTGGCTTCTATGGGCACCTACACACATGTACTGCCATACCTAGACCCCCCCACACTTACATACAAGATAAGATAAACAAATCCTTTTTTAATATATCTTTAAATTTTACTACCTAGAAATGAGCATCTATAGCATTTGACTGATGTCATTTCTCCACATGTAATTTCATATTTATAAATGAATACTCAGATAGATTAAACTTCATGACGACAATGGAATCATGCCCCAGACACTGTTTTTATTTTTGAAAGATTTATTTATTATTTTATGTAAGTAAGTACACTGTAGCTGACTTCAGACACTCCAGAAGAGGGCGTCAGATCTCATTATGGATGGTTGTGAGCCACCATGCGGTTGCTGGGATTCGAACTCAGGACCTTTGGAAGAGCAGTCAGTGCTCTTAACTGCTGAGCCGTCTCTCCAGCCCCACTGTTTTAAAATCTTAAAAAAAAAAAAAAAGCATCAAAATTAATTTCTTGTGTTTAGAAAAAAAAATGGACGTAAGAAAAATTAGTTAATCCACCTTATGTAAGTATTATCTTTACAATGAGAGTTATCTTCTGAAATGTTTATCCTTATGCTTTAATGGTGTTGAAAGGAGGTCTGAGCAGGGCTAGATTAAGATGTCTATAAAAAAGTGATGCGAATTGTGAAACTCGTGGAGAAAATGGAGCGTATTTTACAATTCACAAAGATAACAGCAGTGTGAATAATGCACAGCAATCCCTTCCAGAGACTACAGAACAAATGGAAGGGTGGGGACACACTTATGAGTAAAGTGTTTGCCATGCAAGCCTAAGTACCCAGTGTTCAAATCCTTAGTACCCACATAAAAAGCAGGACACAGCAGCTGGTGCCTGTATTCCCCATGATATGGGGGCGGGGGAGGGGGTGGGGAAGGGTGGAGGAGGGGGGAGAATGGTAAAGAAAAGCAGATCCCTAGAGGGTGTTTTGGCCAGGCAGCTTACCCTAGTCAGCGGATGCAATGTTCAGTGAGAGAACTGGTCTCAAAAGGTGAGGGAGAGATGAATAGGGGAAGACACCTAACGTTGACCTCTCTCTCTCTCTCTTTCACACACACACACACACACACACACACACACACACGAAAGCACACACCACCCTTGTAAGTAAAGAACCTCTTTATCGGAGCTTCGCTAAATTTATAGTAAGCACACTTTAGGGTTGAAGGTATTTCATTATAAATACCACACATCCCAGTTTTAAACTACATGGATTCTTTGGTTTGAACAACCTCTTACTGCCCCATCTCCCTCCCTGGCTGACAAGGACGTCTAAATTAACTTTTGCTGGCCATGTTTGTAACCGTTATTTTGTGATCTGTACAGACTTGAAAATGACATGTAGATGGTGGAAAAACTCACAGATATTGAAGATGGAAATATGGCGGAAAGGCAGGGCACTGGTACAGAGACCCTCCTGTGAGTCTGGGTGTCTCGTTAGCCTACCTCTCCATTCCAACCAAGTTCTTTGGTTCATCTCTTAATTGCCTCAATTTCATCATCAGCTCAGGATTTCGTATCCATGCCAAGGGGGAAAAAATCATGGATACCGCATTTCTGAGTGTTGTCGTTTCCTAACAGTCTGAGGATGTCTTTCGGGTGCTTTTATCGCTGAACAATAGCGTGCCTGAGGGTGAGGTTTTCCTGCCCTGTTCCCTTTCCCTTGTAATTTTGCAGCCGTCAGGTCAATGCTCAGTAATATTTAAAACTGACCAGTTCGAGTTTGCCCTTTGTAAATGGTGGAGTTTTCTGCCTGAGATCTAGAAGGTTCTCTGAGTGTAGCTCAGTAGTACGGTTGAGTGTCTAGATGTTTGAGCTTGGTGCTGCCGTGACCGTCGCCGTGTCTCTGAACGTAGGTTTTTAACCCATCACATTGCTGCCTCCCTTGGGGACATAATTATCTTCCTTTTGCCTTTTGTCCGTGTCTCTTCCTCATTGATTGACCCTTTACTGCCTAACCCTTCATCATTATAGTCTCTGTCCACAGTACATCGGTGCTTTCTTCCGTCCGCAAGTCTCCTTCACTTGTGTCCTGGGGTCTGGAATAGCCCTCTTCATCACATTCAAATCGTTTCATTCTTCTGCCCTTAAGGTTCAATTCTCTGTTGAGTGTGTTCTTTTTTGTAGTGGGAAATTTGTGCACGAATTTCCTTCTGGGTAGCTGCATAAAGTTCTAAGCGGAGCTCCTCTAAGCTCTACCTTTACAGTGTATTTTCCTTTCTTCCCTTCCTCCCTCCCTCCCTCTTTCCCACCTCTGCCCTGCCCTTTCTTCTCCTCCTCATTCACCTTCTCTTTCAAACACTGACACATCTGCCCTGCTATTTCTTTTGGTCTCGCTGGTGCCTGGGCAGCTGTGCCTGAACATGGCGTGAGCAACTCCTCGCATCTTCCCCGACCTTTCGGGGAACCCGTTTATTTGGTCGTGATTTCTTGCTCAGCTACTTTACAGTCCAAAGAAATTGAAGCAACCACTCAGCTCCAGCTGTATGCAGCCCTGGTTGGATGTCCCAGGTTCTTCTTAGGTTCTGTTAAACGCCTCTTATCAGCTTTCGTCTCTCTGCCTTGGGAGTGTGGGGAGGAGATACCGGGAATACCTTTTTTTATACTTAGCTGAAGGTTCCTAAACCCAGGACTTCATGAATTCCCCCCAGGAGCCCCAAAGTCTTCAGTGGCCCTGAGTGGGCTTCTTTGGGTTTTCTTTTCCCCTCAAACTTTGTGTTTCTGCTGCTCCTTGGTAGAGAGTAGAAATGGGTAAAGATATTCACTGAGTGTACTTTTCTCTAAATTTAGGATTATGAGTGAGAATTCTCAGAATTGTGTTGACTCACCTCTCTAGGGAGTATGAACAGGGTTAAGAACAAAACAGCATGGGGCCTCATTGTCCTCTACAGAAGCTTCTGCCTCTATCCTTACCTGCCAGTTTCCATGTTGGTTGTGTCTGAGTGGTTACTGTTGGTCTCTCTCTCTCTCCCTCTCTCTAATCTGCCCCCACCTCTTTCCCTCCTTCCCTCCCTCCCTTCCTCAAGCACTTACTATTCTTCTCAGCTTTGCTAGAAATTTAAGAGAAAAAAAAATGTTCTGTGGAGTAATCTGATGACGTCATGCATTTTGGAGCCCCGCTTTAAGAGGTTTTGCTGTTGGGTCGCTTTGAAAGACTAGGGAAAGGGCAGAGTTCCTGATGAATCTTCTGTCTTTCACAACTGAACAGGTGATAAGCAGACTGGGTTTTAGGAGGGGAATCAAGAGTTCTGGGTTAAGGTTTTGAGTTCGAGAAACTTAAGAATCAGTGTGAAAAATGTCAAGCAGGTGGTTGATCTACCAGTCATGAAATTCAGGAATGCTAGATATGCATTTACTCTACGACCCTGTACCCAGGGACATGCATGGCAAACCTACATTATTCAGAAATACCTGTTTTTATGGACTGTTTAGCTCTAAGAGTAAACTTATTTTTAATCTAGCAAGTGTCTGACATCTTTTAATATAAAGGAATCAGGTTAATGGTTGGTATGAATTAGCAGATTTCCCTTCGCTCTTTAGAGTTCAAGATAATTTATCTTAAATTGTACATATTCATCAAGAAGTCCACAAACGGCTTCATTGTGGTATCACTAAAGCAAATGGAAATAGAACCCCGGTGGTAGTGGGAGGGTAATTGAAGCAGTGCATGCCGGGCCACGGGATGGGAACAGTGGACCGCTGGAGTTATGGGGGCACACGACCTCGCTCAAGCTTTTGCTCAGGCTATTTCAAATCCTGCCCATCCTCCCAGCACTCAGAGGGTAACTACCGAACTATTCCCAGCCGTCCTCTGGAAACCCCGAGGGTTTTGTACCTTTGTTCTGATGAATGCACATCTGTGTTATATTTTCTGTGAGACCATCAGCAACTTCGGGGCAGATGTTGCAACTTTTATGACTGTGCCATAATCTGTAAGTGCTCAGGACACAAAGCATCAAGAACGCACTGTGTGCATTGCCAGTTTGCAGTATGTTCGTTTATGACTCCTTTGCGTGGTCACTTGAATACAATAAACTGCAGTTGTGTTTCTGTGTACCCAGGGTGTATGTGTGTGT
Organism: Apodemus agrarius; assembly: GCA_964023405.1. Lineage (NCBI taxonomy): Eukaryota > Metazoa > Chordata > Mammalia > Rodentia > Muridae > Apodemus > Apodemus agrarius. The sequence continues at coordinate 41,480,945 of OZ030026.1, read as the reverse complement.
GTGTGTGTGTGTGTGTGTGTGTGTGCATTCCAGCAAATGAAACTCAGACTTCTATATGTTAATTGAAACAATTTTACTCAAATCTAAAAACATGCCATTTTGTGAATTGAAGTGAAAATCACTACTTGCTTCCCATGTGTGGGTTTTAGCAAACTATGTACTACTGGCTGTTGTTTCTTGTCAGTCAGATACCACTGTTCATGTGTGCATTCTACCTGGGTTACAGAGGTAGACGCTAAATGTATACGTTATATACAGTCCTTGTTTTAAAAGAAAACACATATGCATAGCTGGACCTGTAGACCCTGGACTTGAGAGGTAGAGACAAAGGGATTGTAAATTCAAGACCAGCATGGGCTACATAACACTGAACTGGATTTCATTTCAGCCTAATGTGACTCTGTCTCTGGAAATACTAGATAAGTAAGAAAAGGTAAATTTTACAACTATAGAAAACATTTCCATTCTTTATAAATAAGAAGGAAGACACACACCTGTTTGTCTTCAAGAAAACAATACTGGAGTTTGTCAATTGCTGGCCCTCTTACAAAACCCACACCCAAAGTCAGATTATTTTTTTCATTCTCCTGTTGATCAATAAATCTGATTTATTTACCCCACTTAATACAATACTTCTAATCAAGAAGAGTAAGCTTGGTAGTAATTTCAGAGGAACTCAAAAAACCAATGAGAAGTGTAGGACAGATTCAGTGCTTTCTCTCTGGCTTAGTTCTTCTTTAATTTGACTTTTTAAATATCAATTCCATGCAACATCTTAAAGCATATTCTCTCTGACACAGTATCTCACTGCACAGCCCTGGTTGACCTGACACTTAGCAGAGATAGCAGACTGGTTTCAAAACCACAGTGATTCACCTGCCTCCGCCTCCTTCCCAGGTACTGGGATTAAAGGTGTGAGGGACCATGCCAGGCCTTGCAAAGCATCTCTAAACTGTGTCTTTGCATTGTAAATGAGTACAAATAAAGCACCAAGCATTGTGCCAACACAGGAATGTCACAAGGGTTGTAGGACCGGATGCCTTGGAAGTCAAGAGCAGTCTTTACTCTTGCCTACAGAGCAATCTCTCCTCGTTGTAGCACATTTCCTCCCTTGTGGATCACAAACCTGCAAAAGTAAGTTTTGTTCACCACATGTAACTGTCATCTGGGAGACTAACTACTCACTTACCCTTTCTAGTTCTTTCTGAACTCTGGCTGGTGGGTTCAACTCAGATGTTCTGACTCAAACTCCTCTCCAAGCTGACTGATTCAATCTGGCTTCTCTGGGCTTCTCACTGAATTGCTCTGCTCGGCCACCGACTAACTCCGGTGGTCCGTTCTAATCTTTTATCTCCTTCTCCTTCCCTGGCTTGTTCTACGTGTGCTAAGGGCATGTCTGTGTTCCAGCCAGATCACACAGACCTAGAAGGTTTTTGGATATGATCCCTTGCCATGTTGCTGCATTAAAATTTCTCTACGCAAAAGTAATGGAGTCCAGACTGAGACTGCAAGACTAGCCATGGGTGACTTTTAGATCACAGAAGCCATGTAACTAAACCCTAGTGTTCTTTTGGAGAAATGTAATGCACAGTCTTAGAATTCAGATTTTCAGCAAAACGGAAACAGAACTTAGATCAGCTACTGAGTCAGATCCCTTTAGATGTTATGAATTTAATACACATTAGTCTGTTGTATGAAATGTAAGGGTTTGAGAATTTCTTACAATGGACTAATTACAATTTCATTTTTTACACAAGCAAGAGTCATGCTTTTAATAGAAATCAGCTTGTTGGGTGTTGGGAAGCCTTTGTCCACGAGGCACTGAGAGTGAGGAATCAGTCATGGTGTCTAAAGGTTCTCTTACAAAACAACAGAACATTATTGTTTGCGGCCAGTTCAAATCTTAAATTTAAATATTGACAGTTTCAAGGTCTCCTGGTGTTTAAAAACATAAGCCATAGGTAGAGATGACTTCTTATAACCAGCACTAGGGTATATACTTTGGCTTAATTAATACCTTCCTGGGCAGTTTTGTGAACATTCTACCTGAAAAATAAGGATTTTTTTTTTCCCCCGCAGTATGGCAGTTACTTACCCGGTTGCTAGGTAACGAGGCAGCTCTCTATAGCTTTTTCAGAACACGAAGTGGATGGTTTTTCAGTGGCAATTATTTATATCCAATATTAACGCATGGCATATTGATAATGATTCAACAGACCACACATGTATTTACCGTGCTCTTACCGTGCTCTTACGGGAAAGTGTGTGGCAATTCACCTAGCTTTGTCCTAATCCCTTCCACAAGCGATTAGTAATCTCTGCCGCCATGGATGATCATTTTCCTTGCACAGCAGCAACAGCTAGATTGTGTATTTGATCATCCTTCCAGCCGACTGACCACCATCAAAAGCATTGCCATACCTGCGAAGCACACAGAACGGCTCCTGTTCAAGAGAGAGAGAGAGGGAGATGTTCTGTCGTGCTGTCCATCCGGATCTCACGAAGTTGTCTGAATGTTTGAAAATAAAAAAACAGCATTGTTTTGCATATTACCTATCATTCCCAGTAGCACAATTGCTCAGAAATGGTAGCCAACGAGGCCTGGAAGTTGCTGGTGGTTTTGAAGACATTCTTTAAAGGCATTGACAGAATGTATGGGTTCCCTCCCCCAGCCCGGGGTTGGTACAGAGCTGAGGAATCTTAGCAACACAGCACAGTTGTTACATAAGTAGCAGTGGTGTCTTGTTAAGGTCTTTTTTTTAAAAAAAGTTACAATTGAAGAGAAATCTGCCACTTAAATTACACTCGGTGAATTTCTATAAAAGCGAAGGAAAACTGTCTTGCTACTGGTCCTGGTTTTTCCTCCTGAATATTTCTTTGGATCTCATAGAGTCCTTGGCTCGAATGCTTCGTGATGTATGGAAAGAAAATACTTCAGATTTATTTTCTGTCCATTGTGATGTCATTGAAGCTCACACAGGATAGAATTTCCATGGTGGATCAAAGTACTATATATATATTTTTTTTTACATAAAAGGTCAAAACAGTATTTTGTGCTGTAGCGTAAAAAGGTGTCTGTTGACCCTTGCCTGTCTGAAGCATGTCTGAAATTAGTCCATGAACTTGTTTTTAGATACTGTGATATAATCCCCCTTTTAACATAAGAGCTATCACAATAGGTAACCTTCACATTCACGGAAGTCTTTAAAAGACTTCGCTTATGGAGAATCACGTATGAAGGTGGGAAATATTTGTTCAGATGCTGTTTTCCAGTGATACCAGAGAGAATGTTTTGGAGATTCAGAAAAAAAAAAATTGAAAAACAAAAACAAAAAACAGACAAGCTCCTACTCATCCGTTGGCTGAACTCAAGATAACCCTGAAATTATAAGTCAGCACACCAGAAAGCTAGCTTATGTAGAAAACAGTTTAATATGGAAAATTGCATTTTAATAATACCTACTAATTAAGTGTCTACAGTCAATAAAAACACAGCGCTTTATGCCTGGGAAGCGGTAAATGCCACCCGCAATGATTGATTGCTTTGAGTTTCTGCAGTCTTGAGTAAAGCACGGGAGAAGCATGTGTCTTTGTGGATGTGGACCACAAGGCTGAGAAATACGCAGAGCAGTTTGACAGTAAACGCTGTGATTCTTTGTGTCACCTGTTTGGCTACCAGTGCGGTGTTTAAATGCTGAGCATGAAGTGGCTTTGCCTCTGTTTTCATTTCTAATGAATTGAAAGAAAAACAACCTTCTGGGATCTAGAGTCAAAGCAGATATATTTTCCATTTAAGATAATCCCCCTCTTGTTACAATTTAGAATGTACTGTAAGTCTTCACTGGGTTTTTCCTCTCCTTCAGTAATTCAAGCGAAAACATTTATACAAGATTTTGTATGAACCTGGTCATTTTCTAAAGCTGGATACACTTGTGCATTCCTGTTAGGGGTCTCTGTCTCTTTGTCTCTGCCCCTCTCTCTGTCTATGTGTCTCCCTCTGTGTGTCTCTCTCCCCACCCCACCCCTTCTCTTAAAAGCAAAATCTCGGTCTCACAGTGACCACAGTCACACATAGGCCCCGAACTCACAAGAACCAACCCAGCCCCTGCAGCCCCACCTCCTGAGTCGCTAGGATCACAGGCATGCACCACCCTTTTTCTGTTTCCAACTGGAACACCATTACCAAATGCTAGTCCTGGGTGACTGCTAGCTTCCTTTGTCTGGGCATTCTTGTATTAGGTGCTGTGAGCACCGTGTGTGTCTTCCGTGTTGTCCTTGCCACATTGTTTTAATTGTTTTTCTTTAAAAATGAGAACTCTTTGTTTTCCTTTTTTGTCTTTCAATTTTATTTTTGAAAATTCTATCTTTCGTGTTTTGAGGTAGGTTATAATGGCATCATTTCCACCTTCTCTTCCCTCCTCTTAAGTCCTTCCTTCTACCTCTACTTGCTGTCTTTCAAATTTATGGCCTCTTTTTTCATTAATTTTTGTCATATTTACACATACATGCACACATACACACATACACACATGCACACATACATAAAATTGTATTTATTTTTAATTACATAAATACAACCTGTCCAGTCTGTCTAATGTTATTTGTATGATATTTTCAAGGCTGACCATTTCATATTGGGTAACCAGTTGGTGTGCTCTTCCTAAAGCAGTCTTTCTCTGACTCTCAGCTTTTCTTAGTTGCAGGTAGTTGGTTCTTTGGGTGGGGTCAAGGCCTCCTGGCTCCCCCACCTATCCCCATTAGCATGTCCCTTGTGGATGTTCGTGTTCCCAGACATTTGTGCAGTCATATTAGTGACACCTGATGGGTTTTGTTTTGTTTTTTATGTTAATGGTGCTCTTCTTTTTCTCCCTTGGCCCCTAAGCCTGTCTCTGGTAAAGAAGCTAGAGAATTCTGAATACAGAGAGTTTTTGTCTCACTTTGAGCTTCAATACTTGTAATAATGAGAGCTCTGTGGTCAAAGAAGAGAAAAAGTCCGAGTTTGATTTCTATTTGGGAGAAAGCCAGCATCTCAGGCACGGGCAGGCCACATTTGCACAGCATTGGCTGTAGTTGTTTTTTTGTGTTAGTAACTGTACTGGCTAGTTCTGTGTGTCAACTTGACACAGGCTGGAGTTATCACAGAGAAGGGAGCTTCAGTTGGGGAAATGCCTCTATGAGATCCAGCTGTGGGCATTTTCTCAATTAGTGATCAAGAGGGGAGGGCCCATGGTGGGTGTTGCCATCCCTAGGCTGGTGGTCTTAGGTTCTATAAGAGAGCAGGCTGAGCAAGCCAAGGGAAGCAAGCCAGTAAGGAACATCCCTCCATGGCCTCTACATCAACTCCTGCTTCCTGACCTCCTTAAGTTCCAGTCCTAACTTCCTTTAGTGATGAACAACATCGTGGAAGTGTAAGCTCAATAAATCTTTTCCTCCCCAACTTGCTTCTTGGTCATGATGTTTGTGCAGGAATAGAAACCCTGACTAAAACAAATTAGTACCAGCATAGTGGGGTATTCCTGTGACAACCTGACCATGTTTTGGGGAGGACTGTGGAAGGACTTTAGAACTTTGGGCTAGATGATCCATTCGGTGTTAAGAGCTCTGTGGAATGTTTTGTAGGTGCTTGGAAGATAATATTGAGAGTAGTACAGAAAATGGAGGCCTGGCTTGTGAAATTTCAGAGGGAAGATTGAAGACTCTTATCAGGGTCATATTTTGATTGTGAAAATTCTGTGATTTTGGTTAGCTGGGGCTGAAGAATCAGCTGTGATTAACAAGATACCAGAACCAATAACACAAACCTTTGTGTTACTGGGACTATAGATGCTGGTTAGCTGGAGCTAAGAAATTAGCAGTGATTAAGGAAGAGACCAGCATCACTGCGGTGAAATCTTCTGGAAAGTGTTTTCTTAGCGCACAGAAGCTGTGTTCAAGAGATAGCCACAGTTGTACTTTGTGCTGTGGCTGGACTTGGTACTGTGTAAGTCACCTAGGTGTTACTAGTTTTGAAGGCATGAAGGGGTCATGAAGAGCAGCTGAGGCTCGGCACTGTGAGAGGCCACGGAAGGTCATTGGTGAAAGTGTAGCCTCAGTTGCAATTGATGGCCCAGGACTGAAGGGGTAATACATAGGAGTTGAGGCTTGGCACCATGAAGAGAGCCTATGAGAGGCTATTGGTGAAGCCTCGTTGCAGCAGAAGACAACAGTGTTTTGGAGATGCCAGTATCATGAGATGACCACCAAGAACAGCAGCAGCAGTGGAGTACAGGCAGCTGGAGCCTAGAAGACAAGGTGTATGCTACAAAGGGCAGAGCTGGAGAGGTGACCCAAGCCCTTGGAGGAGCCCAGAAAATCGTGAGTTGGTTCCCAGACTTTGGACTGTTGGAGTTTGATTTTTGCTTTTGATTGTGACTGTGCCCTGGTATTTCTCCCTCTTGAAGGAAGAAAGTATTTTAGTGGAGTCCACAGTTAAGAGACTTTGAAGTTTTAAAAGACTTTGAGTTCTAAAATATATTGGACATTTTATTTATTTATTTATTTATTTATTTTCCACTATGAATTACTTTAATGGTGGTATCTGTACAAGTGATGTCAGGATACAGGATAGCAAATGCACAGTGGACATGGCTAGCAGACAGGCTGTGAATGAATAAAAAGTTCACACTGCTCCCATGCTTTAGCGACTAAGACAGCTCTAAGCCACCACCTCCTCAGCCTCCTCCTCAAACTCTCCCTCTTGCTCAGCTGTGGCGTCCTGGTGCTGCTGGTACTCGGACACCAGGTCATTCATGTTGCTCTCAGCCTCGGTGAAGTCTGTCTCATCCATGCCCTCACCCGTGTACCAGTGTAGGAAGGCCTTGCGTCAGAACATGGCTGTGAACTGCTCTGAGATGCATTTGAGCAGCTCCTGAATAGCAGTGCTGTTGCCGATGAAGGTGGCGGACATTTTTAGGTCCCGAGGTGGAATGTCACAGACAGCTATCTTCACATTGTTGGGGATCCTCTCAACAAAATAGCTGCTGTTCTTGCTTCGGACATTAAGCATTTGTTGGTCCACCTCTTTCATAGACATAGAGCCCCTAAACATGGCAGCCACAGTCAGGTAGCGCCCATGGTGGGGATCACAGGCAGCCATCATGTTCTTAGCATCAAATATCTGCTGGGTGAGCTCAGGAACTGTCGGGACTCAGTACTGCTGGCTTCCCCGGCTGGTCAAGGGGGCAAAGCCAGACATGAAGAAGTGCAGGCGAGGGAAGGGCACCACATTTACAGCCAGTTTCCGCAGGTCAGCATTTAGTTGGCCACGGAATCGCAGACAAGTGGTTACCCCACTCATGGTGGCAGACACTAGATGGTTGAGGTCACCGTAAGTGGGTCTGGTCAGTTTTAGGGTTCTGAAGCAGATGCCATAGAGTGCTTCATTTTCAATACAATAGGTCTCATCTGTGTTTTCAATCACCTGGTGGACTGAAAGGGTGCTATTGTAGGGCTCAACCACTGTGTCCGACACCTTGGGGGAAGATACCACACTGAAGGTGTTCATGATTCTGTCTGGGTACTCCTCCCGGATCTTGCTGATAAGGAGGATCTTGCCAGATCCAGTCCCCCCACCCAAGGAGTGGGTCAGCCGGAAGCCCTGCAGGCAGTCACAGCTCTCAGTTTTCTTTCTCACAACGTCCAACACCGAGTCAACCAGCTCTGCACCTTCTGTGTAGTGCCCCTTGGTCCAGCTGTCCCCAGCCCCACTCTGGCCAAAGATGAAGTTATCAGGTCTGAAGATCTGCCCGAAGGGCCCTGAACCGCACCATGGAATCCATGGTGCCGGGCTCCAAGTCCAGACACATACTTGCCACCGGTGGCTTCGTTGTGGTACACGTTGATGTGCTCCAGCTGGAGGTCGCTATCTCCGTGCTAAGTGCCAGTAGGATCAATGCCATGTTTGTCACTCGTTACCTCCAGAGCTTGACGCCAATATGGTTGCTGCACTGCCCAGCCTGCAGGGGCACGATCTCCCTCACGGCAGCAGCGACTGCGGAGCGGCTGTAGAAGAGGAGCACTTAGGGAGGAGCAGGCGTACAGAGTGCTCCATATTGGACATTTTAAAGGGATTGAACTTTTAATATGCAGAGACTGTGGGACTTTTAAAGTTATTTAGATCTCGGGGATGAACAAGAAAGTAAGGGTTGAGGCTTAATAGTGATGTGTTTGTGTGTCAAGTTGACAAGGGGTCATCTGTACTGGCTGGTTTTGTGTGTCAACTTGACACAGGCTGGAGTTATCACAGAGAAAGGAGCTTCAGTTGGGGAAGTGCTTCCAGGAGATCCAGCTGTGGGGCATTTTCTCAATTAGTGATCAAGTTGGAGAGGGCCCATGGTGGGTGTTGCCATCTCTGGGCTGGTAGTCTTAGGTTCTATAAGAGAGCAGGCTGAGCAAGCCAGGGGAAGCAAGCCAGTAAGGAACATCCCTCCATGGCTTCTACATCAGCTCCTGCTTCCTGACCTGCTTAAGTTCTAGTCCTAACTTCCTTTAGTAATGAACAGCAATGTGGAAGTGTAAGCTGAATAAACCCTTTCCTCCCCAACTTGCTTCTTGGTCATGATGTTTGTGCAGGAATAGAAACCCTGACTAAGACAGTAACTTATATTTTAACCACTTTTTCATAGCAATAACAACAACAACAAAGAAAAAAGGTCAGGGAGGGTCATGGCTGGAGGTGAGAAGAATGCCAAATAATAAGTTTAAAAATAAATGACATTTCAGATGGAAAAAAGTTGTGGATGTGTGTGTGTGTGAGAGAGAGAGAGATGGAAGATTCTGAGTTTATCTGCCTAATATCGAAAGCTTAAGTATAGTCTCCCATGCTCTGCGATCTTTTATTTGAATATTATTTGTATGGCATTTGTTCTCTGAAGACCTGCCAGATATTACGAAGAAATTTTCAACAAAGATTTCTCAAATGCCACAAAAACAGGCGAGGATGAGGGACTGGAAGTGGAGGCCGGAGGAAGAGCAAGGCCCTAAAGAACAGACCGAAAGGTTACATTTCAGAAAGCGTGTCAACAGAACACTGGGTACGGGTGGCTGCCTTTCTGCAGAGGAAAGGGGGGGAGCGGAGAGGTCTCTGTCTGTAGCCTTCGAGATGTGCCCAGCTCCGCGCCTTTCTAACGGCGTGTGCTTCGGAACTGCTGAACACAATCTTTCCAAGGCTGATTTTGCTCATCTAACGAGATAGTGAGAAGAATGTCTGCCTTATGTACTTATTCTGAGAACTAACAACTGCATAGGTGGACAGACAGCTCTCTGACACACAGTAGGTGCTCAGAAAACACTGGGGCCCGCAAGATGGCTCAGCAGGTGAAGTTAAGGCACTTGCCACCAAGCCATTGATGACCTGCATTCCACCCCAGAAGGAGGCAAATCACTCCTATGTGTGTCCTTTGACCTACACACACACACACACACACACACACACACACACACACACACACCAGGACATGTGTGCTTCCCCCAGCACCCCCCCCAGGACACGTGTGCATATGCACAAAATAAACAAATAAATAAATGTAATGGCTTAAAGTTTCTAAAAGCTATTATTTTTAAGAGGATCCCTAACCTATCACAGGCCTTTTCCCCCTAAGTCCCCAAAGGACAATATATCGCACAAGTTAAGACTGTGTGGATCTGCAAAATTACAGTCTGAGCAAGAAGTTAATGTCTGAAGCACACCTACAGTGGCCACCACACTGTGTCACGACACCAGTGGGCACCACTCTCAGATGCTGCCTGAAACCATGCCCCGTTTGTTAGAACTGCTTTCTTTCTGTCTGCATTTAAGAATCTTTCAGTAGCGATCCTGTTGACTTTTTTTTTTTTCTTCATTTTAAATACTTAGGTTCCTAAATTTCTCTTGTGGGCTGTCTAGATTTGTGTCACCTTGACACAGGCTAGAATCATCCGAGAGGAGGGAGCTTCCCTTGAGAAAATGCCACCGTAAGACCAGACTGTAGACAAGATGATGGAAGGTTTCCCTTGATGGGACCAGCCCACTCTGGGCAGTGCATTCTGGGACGGTGGGCCAGTGCTGTACAGGAAAGCAAGCTGAGCAAGCCGTGAGCAGCGAGCCAACAAGCAGGATTCCTTCATGGTCTCTGCTGCAACTCCTGCCCTGACTTCCTTTCACACCGGACCTCAGCTGTAAGCTGATGAAAATCCTTTCATCCTGGAGCTGCTTTTGACCATAGTGCTTTATCACAGCAATCGGATCCCTAAGGCACCAATATATGAAAAATGACGAGTAGAGGGCACTTATGAATGGGACGATCATACAAGCGCCTTTTCTGGTAAGAGGCATCCTGTCCAACCGTAATTGGCGAATGAAGTTATTGGTTACTGTATCAGCTGCCTCATCTTTATGCATCCCGCCTCCTTAACTTTGTTCACTGAAAGGATGGCATTAGCTTCTTTTTCATAATAAGCCTCAGAAGTCTGTGTGCCCGTGGCTTTTCATTCCCTCTTCCAAAACTTCCTCTCTCTCTCTCTCTCTCTCTCTCTCTCTCTCTCTCTCTCTCTCTCTCTCTCTCTCTGAATACTAATCACATACAGACAGTATGGCTGCACCCATGTTACACACTGAGTTCCAGCACCAGATAGGACAAGCCCCATGCTAGGGTCTTCCTCACAGATGAGCTGGCCACCAGTTATAATAGACTTGGCTGTCTGCAGAACCCTGGGTGGGCCTTTTTGGAGTTCAGGATGACGGTCTCAGGATTCAAAGAGAGAGGAGAAATCAACCTACCCAGGGTAGCCAGACGTTGACTACAACCCGGAACAAGGATTTTCCATCTTTTATGACTAAAATACCTTTCTCTTCCTTATAAACAGATCACGCATCCTCATTATAGGAAATAGAAAGCAAAAAAGAATAATTTGTATTCTGCTGCCAGGTAACATATTAATAAGTACCTTTTTGTTCAATATTCAGAGCGCCCGAAGCCCACCTTTAATTTCTCAGACGATGAGCTGGTATATTTAAAAAAAAATTTTTTTTTGTAGCCCATCCTCTCGGAAGGCTTGCAGACACTCTTAAGGAATTTTTAACCAAGGTTTCTCACATTGCCAGAAAAAAAAATTAAAAATGGCGATTGAAACCGGAGATAGGAGAAAAATACATGTATATGTATTTACGGTTTACAGTGTATGAAATAACTGTTACCTAAAGCATCAGAGTAAACCAGATACACTGGAGCCATTTTGAAGAAGGGAATGAAGAATTAGTAACAGTTTAATCCCCCTGGCCGACCCGAAGCTATTTAAAGGCACGTAGGGTCTTCTGTACCTTGGCACTTCCAGCGAACCTAGGTAAGGGAGTAAGGAATCAATATGTAATTAAAAGGAGAAATTGGGTTTTTTTCCTTCTCAATATTTTAAGATAAAAAGGGTCGTTTCCATACTTTGTTTGCTTCAGCACTGATCCCGATGGCCAAGTTATAGAATCAGCAGAGGTACCTGTCGGCAGACGAATGGGTAAAGAAAATGTGGCTGGCACCCAGACGCAGTGCAGTTTTCTGTCACCATAAGCAATGGGCAGAGGCAAAACCAGTCAGCTGCTGATGGACACATGTCATGTGTTCTCTCATTTGCAGGTCCTAGAATTCTCTGCAGACACATACGATTGTGGGTGCACAGCAGGAGAAAGGCTGCCGGGCTAAAGGAGAGGAGTGTGAGGGGGGAGGGGAAACATTGTGGTAACTGAGCAGTTCTTTTTAAAAAAAAAAAAAACATCATAATAATTTATTTCATTTAAACACTTATGTAAAGCGTGAAGGGTTTCTGTGTAGCAGAAAAATCCTAGTAATATGCCAAGGTACTTAAAATACAATTCCTTAGACTTTGAAGAGCCTGATTCAGTAAGCCCAGGACAAAGTAAGAATTTGTATCGTAACACAAGCAACACTTTCAAAAAAGTAACAGTTTATGAGAACTCATTAGGTGTACTCAAAAGAAGGAGTAAGAGTGTTTTCTGAGGAAACAGAATCCTCTAGCTGTCCCTTCAAATCATCTGAAGATACTTGGTATTGAATCTTAAGTTTCTTCAATAACTGGGGATCTTCCCTAGTACCTTGGTTAGCGTTATTGTTTGCATTCCCAGAATTCTGTTTGGTTGGGGACGATTCTGAAGGTGGCTTTTTGTCTAGGTATTAGTGGTCTCTCCCATGCTTCTTCTTTCCTTCCTTCCTTCCTTCCTTTCTTTTCTTTTCCTTTATTTCCTTTCTTTTTTCAGAGGTGAGGGTATTCTAGACAGGGTTTCTCTGAGTAGCCAATTCACAGGCCATATGAAGCTCAAGAAGGAAGACCAAAGTGTGGATACTTTGGTCCTTCTTAGAAGGGAGAACAAAATACCCACGGGAGGAGTTAACAATTTGAACAGTTCTTAAAGGCTATTTTCTTATCCATATCTGGGATCCTTTCCAAGGTGGAGTGAGTCCATGTCTTACATGAGCAAACAAAATCAATGACACCTCCCCCAAAACAAAACAAAACCCACGACTCCAAACATCAGGCCTTACAAACGACCCAGCATCCCTGAGCTGTTGCTTGTCCCGCTTCTCAGGTATTAGCCTTGAAGAAAGAAGAAGAATACTCATTTGGACAGCAGGCACTTACCAAGATTCAACCTGCTGTACTGCCTAGAATCATCACCGTCTTTGTATAGATTTAAAATATGCTTTACTGATGTTTTACTAGTGTTCTTGGCTCGGAGTCAGCCGAAGTGTTGGCTGTGCTGCGTTTGAAGAGGCTTCTGGTCTTGTCGGAAGATCTGGATAATTAGAATAGAGATGCACATCAGCTCCTCCTTGTGCAGAATTTGCATAGACACTGCCCCGGCTCTGAGACCTTGTTGTGTTTATCTCTTTAGTCACCCAAGAGACTAGTTAGACTGTGGGTCACCTGCAATTCAGTGTCCTTGTGGTTGGCTTAGCACTTAACTACGGGATGTCTTTATGAGTCATTCAGACCCTAACTGTCCCCCTCAGATTGCCTGCGTTGCTATTCTGGTTAATTACATGTCATCTAATTGCATAATTTAGCTATATATACATAGTGACCTGAAGCCAAGTGCCTTTCTTTATTGTACAATTACTCTGAATAAACTCACAGTGAAGGTAGGGTTTAAATATCTGATGCAAAATGCCCCTTCTAAAAGGTTGCTTTTGCTTTTTACAATGCTTCGGTGAACATTTAAGAAGATGATCTACAAATACCATGTGACTCATACCTATACCCTAAGATCACCAGATATTATTTTCTGTAATTGTTCTGTTTATTTACCTAAAAATTTTTGGTATCCTTTTAGTTACTGATTATTATAGAGCTGGTGGTTTCTGCACAGTTATCATTTTAGTTCATCCTAGTGATGTCTCCTTGTCTAAGCAAACCAAAGATCAGTTTAACCTTTCAGGCTCTGGGTAAGGGTTCTCTTCCACGTGAATTCAACAACCTCACATACAATTTGAATTCTTAGCACGGGCCAGGCATTATACTAAGATCTCAGGGTACCATGTCATAGAAGACCCGTTATGTGAGAAAGAATCACACAAGAAAGAAAGTGACAGATATCCATGTACCTGTGACCAAACAGATCACAAAGTACATCGGCAGCACTGAACAGGGAATTTCAGCTTTACGGAAGAGAGAGATCTCAGGAGAGGTGCCCCAGAGGACATGGGAGTTATGACATGTACTCAAGAATGACCAAGAGTTCACTTGGGGAAACCTAAGGGGAGGATGAAGGATTGGGGTGAGCTTTGTTGAGACTGGAAACTGAGGGCAGAGGGTGTAGCTCAGCGGTAGGGTGCTTACCACACATGCATGCGTGCGGAGTTCAATTCCCCCGCACAGAGTTCAATTCTCAGAACTTTGAGAATGGAAACTGAAGGCACAAAGCCCACTCAGTGCGGCGGCAGTGAGAGGTACGGGGGACGTAGCGTAGGCTGGCTGAGCGTGAGAACTGAGGCTCTTGGACTCTAGCTTCCCAGTCACAGGAAACCATTCAAGAGACAACGTGGAAGTGGGATGTGGATGTATTTGTCATTGGCGAGAGTCGGTTTGGTTCTGTTTCCTTATCCTGTGCTGTTTATTTTTTATCTACTACAAGTCCCTCTTTAGTTTCTATGATGTCTTATTGATCGAAGCCAACAGTCTCCAGGCCAGATGAACTACAGAAGTAGAATTTAAGCTCCACGAGCCACCAGGTTGTCCCTCAGCTTGTGGTGGCAAGGTGTATGTAATATTTCCGCTTCATTCCTTTTATAGACCCGTTTTCGTCTCTTATGTGCTGGTCACAAAATCAGTCTAATTTTTTTTTATCACATGCCCAGGTTTGCCTTAAGGGTAGATTCAGTCCCTCTAAGTTTAAGTGGTCTAGGTCAGTTCACGCAGTGTAGACCCGAGGGCCTGTGTGTGATACCCGCCAGGCCATCAACAGAAGGAGCACCTCCACCCCTCCCAACTGTTCACAGATGTGTAGGCGGATGCCATCGGAGTACGCTAACATCCCAGATAGAGAAATTAATGAAGCAGAAGGAAAAGCAGAGAGAGAGGACCAGGAAGGCTTCCTCCTGGGTGTCTAGCTACTTGGGGGTCCTAGGCAAGACGTAAGGAAGAACGAGGGGGGCACATGTCTAAAAACACAAACATCCAGACAGAGGTGCTGCTGAGAGCCTGTAGTGCTTCAGGACAGAGTGGGAAAGTGGGGAGCTGTTGAGGTCAGAAGGGGTCCAGTCTTCAAAGGTGAATGTTTGTGGCATGGCCTGTTTCAAAGGGCACAGGAAGCATGGGGGGTGGGGGGGGTGCGGTCCGAGGCATTAAACAAAGAGACTTTACACAGCCAGCTCTGTAGAATGATTATTGTGACAACGGAGAAGCAGATTGGAAAGGGACATGTGGAGAGCAGTTCCCTCTCCTCCTGGGGTTGAGTGGAATGCCAGCAAGAACTGTACCCAAGTTGGCTTGTGTGGAATGAAGCTATGAAGACGGATCTGGAAGAAAGACAAGGCAGTATTGCTAGAGGCTGGTGACTCATGCCTGTGGAGATGAGCAAGGTGACTAGGAGAAGGACCGGAGCTCTGAAGTCTTCCACGGATCATGGGGGTTTCCAGGGGACGCATCTGTGGTTCTGTGAAGTAGCCACAGAGCCACCGTGCACAAAAGCACACAGCTAAGGAGATAGATCAGGATTGAAATCATCTCCCTGTCTCAGATGTTTAGACTTCATGTTCTGCTTTGAAGGCACCTCCTTCAATTATGTAATCTGAATGAAATGAAATTTTTTTTTTTTTTTTTTTTTTTTTTTTTTTTTGGTTTTGAGTGCACAGTCATTGATGAGCAACTAGGGCTATATATATATATATATATATATATATATATATATATATATATATTTTTTTTTTTCCTCTGAAATCTATCCCTCAAATTTGTTGGCTACTCACAGGGAGTCTATTTTGGATAGCGTGTATTTATAGAAGGCTCACTGTGAGCTTTACATAATATTAACTCGTAGTCCTATGGGGTAGACGCTAACGTTATCCCTCTTAAGACAAGGATTTGGGGCACTGAAATGTGACGCAACTGGACTAAGTTCACTTGGAATTGGCCCCAGGCCAATCTGCTCCATCACTTCAGTAAGAACAACTACAACTTGATTCCAAATGATTCCTATGAGTGGGTCAACTCTGGAAGAAGCCATCTTTCTTCAGAACCTGCAAAACCAGGACCATTCATTTAAATGATTTCAAATTTAACACTGAGGAGAGACTTCTGCAGTCGTAACAGCGGCAGATCTCTACACTGATGTTCAAAGAACTCTTCATGTCGGCCGTGTCCGCACCAGAGCAGGCCCATTTACCCAGAAATCAGTGCGGCAGACCCAGACTCAAAGCAAAAAAACGGCATCTCGGAGGAACTGTAGGCCACTTGTCTCTGCCCCGGGACGGTTCGTTTAAACTCTGAAAGTTGCGTTGCCAAACCTATTAAAATGAACTGGAATAAGTTGACTTGGAATTGGCCCCAGGCCGCTGCTCCATCACTGCAGTAAGAACGACTACGACTTGGTTCAACTATTAAAATGCACGATGATTAGACCCAAAGATGAATCAAACTTGCCCCTCTGATCCAAAAACCCTACTGGGGGCCGAGTGTATACTGCGTCTTCATCAGCATGTGGAACAAATTATTAAGACCTCCTCCAGTTCGAGTTCACAGAAAACTGATTATCCTGGGTCTTTTTTAGTTATTCATCTCATTTATAATTTCCCTTACATGTACATTTTTCTTAATGTCCTTCCAAATATATTTACTCTCCTGGCTAAACAGTTAGGTCTCATTTTTCTCCAAGCATGGCTGTTTTTGAAGAAGTTTCTACTCCCTGTCTAATAAATCTTCACGCTTCCTGTCTGCTACTCTTACTGTTTCTTCACAGACCATTAAGAAGAGCTGTTTCGTCCACCCCAAACAACGGGAACCCCATCACCTCTGTAGGACCTTCCTGCCAGGGAGACTGGTAGTCCTGTTGTTTTCCCCGTCATTTATTGTGCCCTCTGTCTTGTGTGCACGCCAAAGTCACTCTGTTTTGTGAAGGAAATTGTGCTCGGCGTTCTTCCGAACGCTCTAATAAAATTCAAATATATCACATCTGCTCCTCTCCCTTAAAACAGCCATCTTGTAATTCCATCTGAAAAGCAATCAAATTTGGTGTGCCTTTTTTTTTCCTTCATAAAAGCTCAGCTTTTTATTACTTTTGGGTTTATTACGGCTGGATGTTACACATTTTTTTTTATTGCTCTCAAATTGCGATTGCCAGGGTCTCTCATTGTTTGAATAAGGAGGTTCTCTTCTTTCCCCTTGTTCTGCGGTGACTAAATATTTGGGTTCCTACTATGTTTCTTACATTAGCGAGTTTCATTTTTTTTTTTCCCCTAGAGGACAAGCGTGTAAGGTCGGGGTAGTACAATATAAGAAGCAGAAGCTGTCTGCGGTCGCCTGTCACCTGGCCTCTCGTAATAAGCCACAGGGCTCTCCTGATGCTTTTCTTCCTTTCACAAACTGTAAATCCCAAAGATGGGGGGAGGAGGAAGACCACTGACTCAAATCACCATGGCCAAATTAAAGCAAGCAATTTTATTCCTGTCTCCTCCCCCACCCCCAAATCAGAGTCTGAGAAATCGGCATCGGATCTGAAGAAGACAGGCTTCTATAGCTCGGGTAGGGAGGCGGTTTGAAATAGGGCATGTACCGACTGGTTTTGACACAGGCTGGAGTTATCACAGAGAAAGGAGCTTCCCTTGAGGAAATGCCTCCATGAGATCCAGCTGTAAGGCATTTTCTCAATTAGTGATCAAGCGGGGAGGGCATTGTGGGTGGAGCCATCCCTGAACTGGTGGTCCTGGGTTCTATAAGGAAGCAAACCAGTAAACAGTGCCCCCTCTATAGCCTCTGCGTCAGCACCTGCTTCCAGGTTCCTTCCCTTTGTGAGTTCCAGTCCTGACTTCCTTTGGTGATGAACAGCAATGTGGAAGTGTAAGCCGAATAGACACTTTCCTCCCCAACTAGATTCTTTGTCCTGATGTTTTGTGCAAGAATCAAAACCCTGACTGAGACACGGGATCTGGGTGAAAATAAGTGATATCAATACCAAGTTAGTTCTAACAACCTCTGAAAACAAAGATGTGTTTGCAAATCAGTTATGACGAGGTAACCCTAACAACAGGCAATCGTAACGAGATAGTCCCAGGAAGCCATGTGGACTTTTGAAACAAAGGTAGGGTTCCAAGATGGTTATAAACAACTTTTTGAAACAAAGGCGTGATTGATGGTCCTGGATCAGGCAGTACAGAACCATTGGTAGTTAAGGTGACAGGTGGGACATAGCTCAATTTTTGAGAAACAGAGGTTTAACTGTCAACAGGAATGAACTTAATTGGTCTTTACTATAAAATGGCTTTTAAGCCGAAGATAGAGGCAGGCTGGTTCTTCAAAACCACTAACATTAGCTCTTGGGCGTTGGCTGCCCTTGTGAAACCAGTCCATGTTAGTTCACGTCTGGTTGCCTGCTCCCCGTTTCCTCATGCTTCTGCTTATTGACGAGTAGATACGTTCACATCGCAGACTGTAGACGTTTCTTCAGCAGCATATGAAGTATTCTTTGAGTCTTTGGTTCTTGAACTTCATGAGGCGGGGACATTGTTTTTTTTGTTGTTTGTTTTGTTTTGTTGTTTTTTTTTCGAGACAGGGTTTCTCTGTATAGCCTTGGCTGTCCTGGAACTCACTCTGTAGACCAGGCTGGCCTCGAACTCAGAGATCCACCTGCCTCTGCCTCCTAAGTGCTGGGATTAAAGGCGTGCGCCACCACCGCCCGGCCGGGCACATTGTTTTTAAGCTGGACACTACAATTGCCTCATGATTCCTTCCCTCAAGTGAGCATTTGTCAAACCAAGTCTGTGTCAGGATACAGCCCTCTCCACTTAGAAAGGGTCTGCTTCTACACTTCTTCCCTGATAATAAGCCCATGAATAAATACCCATTTCTTCCCACAGGTTTTATGAATTTTTTTTTTTTTTTTTTTTTTTTTTTTAGTTTTTGCCACTGTGTTTCTGACTCAACAAATAGGTCTATTATTGACTAGATCCCAGGTCTCAAATTCAGGATCACAGATAGGAGCCTGACCTTTTGTAGTATCCACCGGCTTTTGTGACGGCGTCAACAATGGAAACAGTTCTAACATGGTGTGACCCATATGTGAGAGGGAGGGTTTGTAAGCCAAGGCAGGGGGTCCATCCCTAGGAGATAGAAGCTCTGGAGACTCCCAACTTTAAGATTAGGAGAACCAGAACGAGTTTCCTGTGCAGACTAGAAAGAGAGACACACGGGAAGTTAGATTTGTGCAAAACAGATACTTATCCTGAGAACTCCTTCCAGATGTTCTTGCTTGTGTGGTACTAGCAGATCAAGAAGAGATCACATCTGGGGAACAAAGGCACAGAGGTCAGAGGGAGAAAGCAAGTGCTGGGTTAGTGAACTGTGCTAGTTTGCTAGAGCTGCCATGACCAAGTCCCCAGACTGGACAGCAGTGTCGCATGCTCGCCATTCTGGAAGCTGAAGCCCAGACCTTGGCATTTTGTCTTCTCTGAGGCAGGTCTCCCTGGTTTGCAGATTGCCACCTGCATTACGTCCTCCCAAGGTCAGTGCCCAGCCACTGGCACCCATGTGCTCATTACCTTTATGGGGACAGTGGTCATACTGTAGTTGATCTCATCATAGCTTAATAATTGCTTCTAAGACCCTGTCTCCAAATACTCCCTCATTCAGAGGAACTGGGGAAAGTTAGAGGTATATATAGAGAGAGATGAAAAGAGTTTAGCACTGTTTTATTCAGTCTTTGGAAGTATTTGGATTGTAGAATAATCTTTGGGAGTATTACATCACTGGTTTAACAGGACAGATGATAGACTCTTATGTCCAGGACTTAATACAAAGTGTTTCACACTTCAACTAAATAGTGTTGTCAACATCCTAGAATGTCCTCTGCATCTCTGTGCAGAATTAAAATATTATAGAACTCACCTTTTCGTTAAATACTTAACATTGGAGGCTGGAGAGAGAGCTCAGTGGTTAAGAACAGGTACTGTTCTTTCAAAGGACTCATGTTAAATTCCTTACACACCAAGCTTCTCACCGGGACCTATCACTCCAGTTCCAGGGAGACCAGCAGCTTGCCCTAGCCTCTACAGAAACCTTCATTCACACATACAAACTCACACTCACACACATATACCTGTGATCTTTAAAAGTTTTAATATCATAAAGAAAAAAAAAAAACTTTGCTCCTTAAAGACCCAGAATATGTGACAGAATATGATTCATTTAGCATTGCAAAGAAAACTACCTCACATAAATTACCACTCATAAAATGATCAGGAGCTAAATTGCTTCAATTCCAGTAATTTATTCCCACTATAGAGATAAGTTCGCTTATGTTAATTTAGATTGATTGTACAAAATTCAAATATAGATAAGGAATGTTCTTTGGGTGTGGGGGGAGGGGGGAGTGGTTTTGTTTTGTTTTTTCAAAGTGTGTTCCCTAGGACTAGGGCTGTTTTCATTGACAATGTCTGTCTGGCATCCGCCAAGGCCCGAACTTCATCCCCACTAGGAAACAAACAGAATTGAGAATAGTTCTTTAGAGTCGTTAACTGCTTCCTGGCTATCCTCTCTGGGGAAAACATTTGTTTTTAAATATTAGAGTTTGAAATGTTTGCGGGCTTAAATGTTCCTAATTTTTCTCCTGTGGCTTTTAGTGGTCCTAACTGAAAAACTGGAGAAATGATAGGCCTTGACGTATCATTTCGACTGGGCTGTCCACTTCCTTGTGACCCATGCAAAACTTTTTCATTTCAATGGGCTTTTGTTCCTTACTGGTTCAGTACCGACATCGGTATCGTATTTGTCAACTTTCACCTATCAACTTTTATATGCTTGTGTATTTTGCCTTTGTAAGAACTGTAAGAGAATTAATACGCAAGGTGGTACTTATACTTTAAATGTCCTGCTTTTTAAACTATGAATATAAGCCCTATTTTATGGTGAACAGGAGAAAACTTTGGGTGACAGTATTTATATGGAAGAAAGTAATAATGTCTTTCCAAGATGCGATTGATTTGGACAAAAAAAGAAATTTGAAACTCGAAAATGCACTCTGTAGAAAGCCTTGCAAATCCCTTAGGTTACAAGAGAAGGGAGCTAAAATTCAGACCTTTAAAGTCGTTCCTGACGAAAAATGGAAAGGATGTCTCTGAGGAAGATTTCCTTTCCTATTCTATATTTATTTATTTTTACTTATTCACTTTACTTCCCGCTCACTACCCGCCTCCTGGTGACCCACATCACAATCCATCCTCCCCTCTCCTCCCCCCCCCTTCTCTGAGACAGTTTTTTGTTTGTTTTGGATTTGGGGTGGGGGGTGCTTGTTTTTTTAGACAGGGTTTCTCTGTGTAGCCCTGGCTGTCCTGGAACTCACTCTGTAGACCAGGCTGGCCTCGAACTCAGAAATCCACTTGCCTCTGCCTCCCAAGTGCTGGGATTAAAGGCGTGTGCCACCACCACCTGGCTAGAGGCAGATTGCTTCATTTTATCCTTTCTCAACTAATCGAAATTTCCTGGGACCTCTTTGGACTGGGTCTTAGGTCTTTCTCCCTCTTAAAAAATGAAGCAAAGGCAGCTTGCCACCTCTGTCCCCAACACTGTCATCAGAGGGCTGGTGTGGCCCTGCACCAAACTGTAAAAAGGGACTTGTCTTGTTATTGTGATGCAAAAGCATTTTGTAGGCACTGTCAGAGCCTGGTACCCCACTGAGCGTAGCACAAAGGAGGTTTGTCTGGGGCCCTGCTCCCTGGGTGCAAACACAGATGCGGAGTGTGATCTGGAAGACGGATGTCAGGCCACCGCGTGCTTGCAATCCCTGGCAGGAAGAGGATGCGGCTGTAGCCCACCCCAACCCCACCCACCATTCCACTTAACTGGAGAGGATTGAGGGGCCGGGTAGGTTAGCAGCCCTCCCTGCCCCTAGTTCCCAGCAAGCCTCCCAGAGGCCCTCAGATTTCTCCCAGGCCATCCTGAATGTTGACTCACACTAATAGGAGAGAGAGAAGAGAAGAGAGGATGGGCGGAAGGAGAAAGCGCAGACACATATTCCCCAGAACTCTATTTCATCCTCTTCTTCATCTGGCTTGACAATCTGCAGGCATCACTGATGCTGGAAGTCTCCAGCTCCACACACCTTGCATAGTACGGAGGACGGCTGCTCTAAGACCCTTTTGCTCTGGAAATACACCGGTGACCAGAATCTAGCTCTACACACTTATCCTGGAAGCAGGGCGGCGCCCATAGCAAGCAGCCTTGTGCTGGCCTCTTTAAGCGCTTCTCAGGCCTCAGATTGATAATCCTCATTCAATCAACCTGATAGCTGGGTATATCTTTGCTCTGTTGAAGACAGACTGAGACACGGGATCCCTTAAATTCCTTGTGGCTGGCCCAGGGCTGGGACTCAGCAGGTACCCTTAGCCACATTATACAGAACTAAGGGCAAGCAAGACTGGATAACAACACTCTGGCTTCCAGGACTTAGCACATTTCATCACTAACTCTTCCTGTGAAGAAGAAGGCTATTGGTTGCCTAAGAAAATGATTATGGATGTCTGAGTGGATGTGAGTTCATTGTGTTTTAAGACTCAACTTGCCCCCAAGACAAGGGTTGAAGGAAAGAGAGAGAGAGAGAGAGAGAGAGAGAGAGAGAGAACCAAATTAAATCAGTGTAAATTGTACCTGTATAGCTCAAATTTAAAAATACTACAAAATTTAATTTGAAAGATGACTACTAGAAATTGCTGCTGCAACTCTCCACACCCCTGGAGTGAAGGAATCAAGTCGTCTCCATTTTCATGAGAGCTGACCATTCAAAGACTCAAACAGGCCCCAACCGGTGTGTGCAGGTCACAGTCCCATCCAGGCTCTCACCGTCTGTCCCTTTGTTACCTAGGTTAGGACAGTTTTGCCCTGACTCAGGAACCCTGACACTCCTAACCAGAAGCCTCCTCCCATCCCAGGAGTGACAGCACGTGCCCGGCCCGCCTTAGAGCAGAGCATCACCTCAGCAGAAAGTAGTCCAGAAGGCAGAAACTCCTTCCATGGCGCTCGATATTTGTTTATTTAATTATTTGTTTGTTTATCCCTCAGAAGCTCCCCCTTGGTATCACCACTGTTCCTGGCACATCAAGTCACTTGATGTGGAACTCTTTCCTCTCCCACTGAGGCCAGACAAGGCAGCCCAATTAGGGGACCAGGATCCACAGTCAGGCTACAGAGTCAGGGACAGCCCCCCAGTCCAGTTGTTGGGGGACCCGCATGAAGGCCAAGCTGTACCTCTGCTACATATGTAGGGGAGTTGGGGCGGTGCAGGGAGCTAGACCCAGCCCATGCTCACTCTTTGGTTGGTGGGTCAGTCTCTGGGAGCCCCCAAAAGGTCCAGGTCAGTTGATTTCCTTGGTCTCCCGGTGGAGTCGTTGTCTTCTTCAGGCCCACCAATCCTGTAGCGGCCTGTAGCTAAGGGAACCAGGGTCACCTGGAAGGAAAGCTGGGGCCGAAATAGAACGGGCCTGCGAGAGAATTAAGGAGTCAAGACAAGTTTTCTGATCAAGGCTCCAAATTTTAATGGGTGACTCGGAATTTAAGGTTAAGGGCGAAACCCTTCCCCCAAGGTTCGAGGGTCTGCCCAGCGGGTGTTGGCTCCACTGAGGGTCGCCCGCTTAATTCAGGAAGTTGTAGATCTGGAAGAACGATGGACCTCACCTTGGCCAGAGTGCTCCACTTTAGGTGGGGGGAGATTGTGGCTAGCGCCGAGGTCTGAAATTCCCACGCAAAGGCTGGGGGGAGGGCACACAACCCTTCCTTCCCCCACCCCCACCCCCCCGACTCTTCCTCAAAGACTTTCGGAGCTCCGTCTCGTCTCATATTTGGCTGTGGCTCTCTGGATCCTGCATCCAGGGTGGAGCCTCTCAGAGAACAGTTCTGTGAGGCTCTTGACTGCAAGCGTAAGAAAGTATCATCGGTAGCGTCAGGGATTGGTTCCTGCCCGTGCCGTGGCAGGATGGGATGGGTGTCGGTCTGGGCCAGTCACTGTCCAACACCCACTGGGCTCCACGGAAGGCGGAAAGGAAATACCGAATTTCCCCCCTGGTAGTGCTTGCAGAAAGCGCCCTTAAGAATGTTCTCTCTGGGAGAGCCGGGTGTGGTGGCGCACGCTTGTAATCCCAGCACTCTGGGAGGCAGAGGCAGGCGGATTTCTGAGTTCGAGGCCAGCCTGGTCTACAGAGTGAGTTCCAGGACAGTCAGGGCTACACAGAGAAACCCTGTCTCGGAAAAAACCAAACCCCAAAAACCAAAAAAAAAAAAAAAAAATGTTCTCTCGGAGATGAGGAAGCCTTGAGGAAGCCACAAGAGAACAAGCTGATGGACCCGCGGAGGTGGAGGTGGCGTCTCTGCCTGGCTGATGGATTTTGCTCCCGGGCACCTGCAGCCACAATTCTTCCCCGCCATTCATCTTCCTGTGCTTGGTCACGCCCCTAACATCTCCCGAACATCTGGAGGTGTCCTTCTACCAAATGGGTATAATGCCTGTCCTCAGCCTCACACACAGTATGTGTCCACACTCTGTCCTTGTCGGTGATTTAAGCTCTCCTCAGTCCTTGTTTCCTTCCCATATGAGCAAGTTCGTTCTCTATGTGTTTGCGTTTTATAAAAGTAGGCATTTAGACGCCTCGTCGATGTTTAAGATAATTTGGGAGATGCCTCACCTACATAGCTGCGGATCGACATTCCAATACTCTGTGCCCCCCCCCCCGTACTCCCCCCCCCCCGTGGTGACATTGTTTAGAGGTTTCTTGTCCAATGTGCGCATCCTGCCGACGACGGTGGTTTTGAATTTTGAAGCCATGTGCACCACCCACCTCCAGACAGCTGGATTCCTCGTCTGTAACGCGAGGCAATCTGCGCCTGGGACGTTCCCAGCAGCCCACACCCAACACCAGTGTTCCCGCTCAGCGCGCTGCCCACACTTGGCGCCTCTCCCATTCCCCCTCCCCCTCCCCCGGCCCCCCCCCTCAAGCCCAAATGCGCTCTAATTTAAATCACAGCTTCGTGGGTCTGAGTCTAGGCCTTTCTCTTCTCTGCAGACCCTAAGCACCTGGAGCGGGGTTTCTCATTCTACCAGCGTTGTGTTTAAGTTAAGCAGGGGTGGTGGGAGCTGCTGGAGAGTCCGCTAGGAGGGGGCGGACTCTGATGAATAATCCAGAAGCAGCTTTGGATGCGGTAGTTACAAAGAAGGCTTTACCTCCCATTCACGGCAGAAGCATTAAGAAGTAATATGCAGACAGAAAACTGACTTGTGTTCTGCCGGACCTAATTTTCTTTAAGACGTGTAGGAAAGAGGTGGAGAAAAATGACTGCCGCTTCCCCGTTCTTATCCACTGATCGCATCTGGTCACGTTTCATCTTGATTCTGCTCTTTTTCCTGCCCGTATAATAATAATAATAATAATAATAATAATAATAATAATACAAATTACGTTCTCATGACCTCTTACATTTTTTTTTCCTCTTGTCATCATGGGCAGGAAATGGATCTCCGTTCTGTTCTCCTTGTCTCTAAAACCATGGCGGTTGTTTTGTTTGGGAGCTGATCTCACATCCTGTGCACTCAAGGGTTCAAATGACATCAGAGTAGTCTCTCCTTGAGATGAGATTGACTAACGGCTCTAAAGAGGGACCCAGGTTATCCAGTGGACCCGAAAACTTATTCTAACCCACGGTGACAGAACAGCACAAATGGTTTCTACTGGCTGGCTTCCACAAGAAATTCTTTAGAGGGGGTTACATGCAGCTTCAAACATGTATTCCCCACCCCACCCCCACCCCTGTCCTTGTCAGGGGTGATACCTCTCTTCTCCACCTCTGTGTAATTTACAACGTGTACATCCACTCATTTGGTCAAGCAGTATTTATGTAGCGCTCCTGTGCGCCGAAGTGCTAGATGCTGGCAGGTTTGAAAAGCATGATTCCCCATCCTTGCTTAGAACCATCCTTAGGATGAGGAAGTGGCAGTGAGTGGAGAGGCAGCTGGGGTTTTGTTCCCAGAGAGGAAGCGTCATCCACACAGGCACAGAATCAGAGGGAAGTCGGTGCAGTCCGAGTGTCAGACAGGGGTTCTCCAGCCCTGCACCCAGGATGGGAGCGGACAGCAAGAGTCAGGGAGGCGAGGACTAAACCCAACTACATGGAAATATTGATAGGTGGGGGGAGGCTTGGATGCCCCCTAACCTGGGTTTTTGATAACCCTTTCTACCTAAGTGTAGGCAATAGATGGAGATAAGACCAGACAAGACACAGAGAAACCACTTAGTGAACTGCCTTGCTCCTAGAGATAAGGAAGGACCAGAGCCTGGTTGGAGATGGGGACTCACATAAAGGCTGTACCTCAAGGACACAGGGACACAGCGCCTGTCACACTGGCCTTGTTCCAGAAACACAGCAGAGGCTCCTGCCCTAGGACCTGCAGGGGGGTCTGAATGTTTGTGCCCCTATTCAGTGTCTTAAAATCCTAATTCCCAAAGTGTAAACTGAGCCTTTTGGGAGACAGAACCTTTGAAAGGTGATTAGTCCTTGGAAGCAAGGGGCCATCCCAGCGATGACTAAGGACCGCCTGCTGTGATTGGCTGCCATCCCCAGATGCTAAGCCCTCTATCACCATCTTGATCTTGGATTTTCAGCCTCCAGAATCATAGAAATACGTATGAATTGTTTAAAGTCTATGGCATTTTGTTTTAGCCACCCCAAAGGACCAAGATAACTAAATACCCTTGTTACCTCAACTTAAAAATGATTTTTACCTCTAGATACCTGTGGGCTCTCTCCCTTAGAAGCTTTGGCTCCAAGGGTACCTTCCCCTGCAGCTGTTGGAGGCTGCCTTCCACACACCTGAATTCTTTCTCATCCCTTTGGAAATCTGGTTTTCGGCCCTTTATCTATTCACCTCATGGACCCAGCAAATCTGTTTTTATGTGCTCCCCCTCCCCTCCTCTTTTACCTTCTGCATTATAGAATACAAGCTGCATGATGACAAGAGAGCTTTCCTCCCAAGTAAGACTTTTGGGAAAGTGTTTTGAGTGATGCGGGGGGGGGGGGGGGGTCCAGCTACGGTTAGCCATCATTAATATAGAGTGGCTGGTGGCAGAGAAACGACAGGGTCTGGGTAGGAAGATGTGTGATTTGCTTAGAGATGCGTGCTTGGGTCAGAGGAAAGACAAGGGGAGGGACGTGCTTGAGACCCAAGCAGCCCCACCCCCACCCCAACCCCACCCCCACCCCCACCCCCACCCCCACCCCCACCCCAGGCAGCTTATCCTGGACAGCCGGGGAAGGGAAGGGACTGTGGATAGGTAAGCAGCAGGTAAAGGAAGGAGAAGCTAGGCGGGTGGGGATCTGGGGAAGTTATAAAGCCGGGAACAGAGGACCTGGGTGAGCACCGAGGGCCTGGGCGGAGGCACGCAGCCACAGTTTGGTCCGCAGTCGGCAGACTTTGCTTCAGAGAATCAGAACTAATGAGCAGCGGCTAAATACCAAAGTGGATTCTTTTATTACAGTGGTTCTCAGCCTTCCTCATGCCGTGACCCTTTAATAGAGCTCACGTTGGGGTGACCCCCCACCCCCACCCCACAACCATAAATTCATTTTCCTTGCTACTGTCACAAAACAGTAATTTGGCTATTGTTAGGAATCGTGATGTCGATACCTGTGCTCTTCCACGGTCTTAGGCCGCTCGGAGTCGAGACCCACAGGTTGAGAACCACTGTGTTCAGGCATCTGTGGTGTTACAAAAGCCAGCCGGTCCAAACATTTGCGGGTCACTCCCAGAGTCTGGTTGTTGGCAGAATTTCTCTTACTCAGAGAAGATCAGTCTTCTCATCTATTCCAGTCTCTACTTGATTGGATGAAGCCCCACCTATGTTCAGAAGGCCTTTACCCAAAGTTCAGTAGCACAAATGCTCATCCTGCTCAAAAACACCCTCAGAGCGCCGTCCTCATAGCTTCTGACCGCATACCTGGATGCCGCGAGTCAGGTAAACTGACACATACACTTAACCAGCACACACGGCTATAAAGAGCCAGTTCTGGATAGGCAACTAGCAAGAACAGACAAGCTCCTCCCACTAAGGACTACCGGGGATATGTGGGGGTGAGGGTGGGAGAGACAGACGTCCCCCTGGGTATTGAAGTAGACAATACTGGGGTCGTAATAGGCCACTTCCAAAACTATAAAGTCATTTTTTTTTTGTCCTTAGGATAAATCTGATATCATGGGTGTATGGGTAAGTAACATAAAATGTCACCAAAACAGGGAGTGTGGAAAGATAGCTCAGTCAGTACATTGCTTCTTGCCTTGCAAGCAGAAGGTCAGTCCCGGCACCTTCTCCCCACTCCCGGCACCTCCCCCAGACCCTCCCCCCGCCCCCAGAAAGGACTAGGCATAATGGAGGGCACCTATAACCTCAGAACTGGGGGGACCAGAGACTGGCTGGTACTGGAGACACACTGACCAGTCAGTTTAACAAGCCCTTCAGGTCCCAGAGAGAGGCCCTGTCGCAAGCAAACAAGCAAACAAAAAGGAAGTGGATCTCAAGCCCCCACACACACACATACATACACACACACACACACACACACATACACACACACACACACACACACACACACACACACATACCTGCATGCATAAAATATTGCCAAAATGTAACACTCTGTTAAAACTGTCTCACTACGATCACCTCTGTTCTGATGACTATTGTGCTGACCATGGAAAAAGACCTCACTGGTATTTGTGGACTATTTGACCACCTCCAGAGTTATTTCAGTTACATTTGATGGCATTTTCTTCCTCACTGCCTGTCGACATATTTTGCTTTTCCAGCTAGCTGTCAGTGCGATCTGTATTGAAAACAACAAACAAAAAAATCCTCTTTTGTTTAATATCTATGAACCAAACTAGCCTGAGACTTATACATTAATTTTTATGTAAAACACCCTCCTCCGTTCAGTGTTGAACATATATAAAAAGCACGCCTAACGCCTCCTTTAGAAAACAAATAATTGTCATGCCTCCCATAGAGGAGTTAAAAGATTAATGTCATAACCATGATCTAGGTCACCACCTAGCCAGGCACGGAGCACAAAGTCTCAGGAGGGTCGCCTTCAGGGTCCTGTAAGTCCTGCAGTTGACAGGCAACAGCCTTGCTCTCGGTTCCATAGCTGCTGCCTCCTGCTCACCGCCTGCCGAGAGCCCGTTAGCAGCAGAGGTCGCCACAGCCAGGGTCCAGCTGGGCTGCAGAAACACCCGCTGTTCTGTTCTGCGCAGGCGAGAGAGGCCAGAACCTCTTCATTATTAGTCATTATGGTTAATACACATTTACTAACAAGATGGCGACGGGGGAGGGGTAGAGTCTGCTCTTGGTACAGACTGGAGTTGTTGGTATACCTGAAAGTCCCCCCCACCCGCCCCCAACCCCTACCCCCCGTTACAGCGAAGTCCTAAGGATAGACGGCATGGGTGTGTTTTAGAATGGATAGGGGAAGTGCGTGGAATCATCTTCTGGTTTCCATGCCGCGAGAGTATTGGACCATTACATACATTCAACTGTCTATAGTCAAGATTTATTATCGCACACTGAAAAAGTAATGGGGAGTGTGTCTCTCTATAATACTCAGTGCTTACAGATACTCACTGCCCGGGCCACATTTCAGAATTCTATGACCAGAATATATGTAACATATAAACTTGAGGTTCTCAATGAAAGGTCCAATGAGGCTGGTCGTTCTTGGCCCGTGCTTGGGAATGAGAACCTGTTGATACTCTTGGGTTATTTATTTAGCAAATTTTTATACTGCCAGTCTTGTTCCTATTAACTCGTTTCCTATTAGTTCCTAAAAACTCATACATTACTCAAGCAAGGAACGTTGTATGAGAAAGTCCATTCGGACTTAGAGGTGGCGTCTCACACACCTATCATTTTGGGAAGCTGAGTCCCCGCTAGTGGAAACAGCAATTATATAAAGTCACTTCTCTGCTGCTTCTGATAACCACAGCAGTCCTGGCTGCTAATAGTGCTGAGTGCTGACTGCACCAATCCCTGTGCGACTTCAAATCCAACCCCAGCCACTCTGAGAGAGGTCTCAGTGTTCTCACCTAATAGATGAGGACATCCTGAGACAGGGCTGTAGGATGGATTCTTGAGCTCAAGCTAGCTGGCCTCCGGGCCTGCACCCTTCTGCTGCACCAAGGGTAAGTCATTAGCTTCACGCCAAGGGAAAGGAACGTGAACGTCAGCATAACCGGACCAAAATCGTGTTAGACCGAAGCATGGCTGCACACAGTACAGATGAAGGAGCCTGAGTTGTAAACGCCTACCGTCAGAAAGGGATACAGCAAATCCGACTCAAAAAAAATCACAAAAATAAAGACGGAAAAGAACATTAAAAGTGTTGGTAGCAGTTTAAACATGTGAAATCAAGGAAGCCCTTTTTATTTAAAAACAAAAATAAGAAAGAAAGAAAGAGAGAGAGAGAGAGAGAGAGAGAGAGAGAGAGGGGAAGGAAGGAAGGAAGGAAGGAAGGAAGGAAGGAAGGAAGGAAGGAAGGAATGGGAAAGAATCATATCGTAAGAAAAGGCTGATCCCGGCCGGGCGGTGGTGGCGCACGTCTGTAATCCCAGCACTTGGGAGGCAGAGGCAGGCGGATTTCTGAGTTCGAGGCCAGCCTGGTCTACAGAGTGAGTTCCAGGACAGCCAGGACTGCACAGAGAAACCCTGTCTCCAAAAAAATGAAAAAAGAAAAAGAAAGAAAGGAAGGAAGGAAGGAAGGAAGGAAGGAAGGAAGGAAGGAAGGAAGGAGGAAGGAGAGGAGAGGAGAGGAGAGGAGAGGAGAGGAGAGGAGAGGAGAGGAGAGGAGAGGAGAGGAGAGGAGAGGAGAGGAGAGGAGAGGAGAGGAGAGGAGAGGAGAGGAGAGGAGAGGAGAGGAGAGGAGAGGAGAGAAGAGAAGAGGCTGATCCCAAAAGAAATGGCAGTGTTACTTTGCCAATATTCTTCAAAGCATGATTCTCAGAGGCTCCGGTTTGCACGGGGGTGGGGGGGGGGAAGTGTTTATAAAAAGATAAAGAGGGGGATATGTTTTATAGATGCGTGGTCAGGAACGGGAAGGGGGATGCCTCCCGGGCCCACGCCGAGGCATCCCTTCCTCCTGAGGGACCAGCCACAGGATGATATAGGATAGAATGGAGTTTATTCAGGGCGTGGGGAGGGGAGTTAAGAGGGTAGTAGAGGCAGAGAAAGGCAGAGAGAGAGGAGAGGAGTAGAGACCGGCCATAAGTACATGGAGAGAAGAGAGAAGGGACGAGAGGACAGAGCAGGAGCAAGAGGGTGAAGATGGGGGCGGGCAAGCAGCCCCTTCTATAGTGGTCAGGCCTACCTGGCTGTTGCCAGGTAACTGTGGGGGCGGAGCCTAGACAGACCGCTAACCAAATGGCATATTGGAACTCAAGAGTCCCAGATTTGGTCCCAGCTTTTCTGTTAATTCCAAGTGACCTTGAACACCTCACTTCCTCGGGTCTTGCCTCCAGTAGAGGAGACGGGGGAAATGAAATGACAGGGCTCTCTCCTCCACCTCTGATGAGCATCTCCCTCCTCCCAAATGTCTTCCGGAGCAGACATGGGTGTGGAGCGGAGCATCCCGGTGCTGTCAGAATCAGAACTAATGGTGCTCTTTTTACAAGATGATCATGGCGGGCTTCTTTGGATTTTTCTGCTTCTTTCCTGATGAGACCAACAGCTGGGCAAGCACCACTTCCCTATCACGGCAGCTCCGCCGCCATCACGGGCGGCTCTGAATACCACTTCTCCCCGAGACCGGCACTGTCACGTCTGACCCACGCCGTTTGGAACATCAAGCGGGCAAAGAGGATACTAAGCGAGCTACCCCGTCTCTCCTTCCCATATCCCGCTCCCTTTTCTCAGCGTCACTAGATTGATTTTTTTTTTTTTTAAATCAGAAATTGGAGCCGGGCGTGGTGGCGCACGCCTGTAATCCCAGCACTTGGGAGGCAGAGGCAGGCGGATTTCTGAGTTCGAGGCCAGCCTGGTCTACAGAGTGAGTTCCAGACAGTCCACACAGAGAAACCCTGTCTCCAAAAAACCAAAAAAAAAAAAAAAAAAAAAAAAAAAAAAATCAGAAATTGGACTCCAAGAGCCTCCTTCTGGAAATGAGATAAGAGGAATGCTAACGGTCAGGGTAGGGAGCCTCATCCATTCTAACAGCATTGCCTTCAGGAGGGAGTGGTAAAAGCAGCATAAAACCCCAAAGGAGAGGCTGCTGCATTCGCTAAACCCAGAGAGAACCTGGCATGGGAACCTTGGGTCTCTGAGACGGAAGCAGCCTGATCTTTCAGACTGCCCCAGATCCACTGCCCATCTTTTTATTCCTGACTTAAAATCCACCAACAAACTCAGGTCAATGGAGGAGAAACGGTAGCAGGCGTGTTTTTGCTCTAGGGGTGCATCACAGATCATGTGTCTTCGTTAGTTGATAGGCCTGCAACATCATGGGCTTCTCACTGCTTCTAATGTTGTGCATTGGTGGTGGGGGAATGTCATGTGTGTGTGTGTGTGTGTGTGTGTGTGTGTGGACACCAGAGGTCTACTTTGAAGTATCATCATTCTTTAGGAGCCGTCCATCCTGGTTTTTGAGACATGGCCTCTCAGTGGGATCTTGGGGCTCAAACCTTAGGCTAGAGTGACTCCCAACAAGCCCTGGGGACCTGTCTCTTCCCGCTCCAGCATAGACTTATAAACATGTGGCAGCGTATCTTGCTTGTATCTTCACTTGGGTTCTAGAGCTCAGACTTGGGCCTTGGTGCTTGTCTTAGTCAGGGTTTCTATTCCTGCACTAACATCATGACCAAGAAGCAAGCTGGGGAGGAAAGGGTTTATTCAGCTTACACTTCCACACAGCTGCTCATCACTAAAGGAAGTCAGGACTGGAACTCAAGCAGGTCAGGAAGCAGGAGCTGATGCAGAGGCCATGGAGGGATGTTCCTTACTGGCTTGCTTCCCCTGGCTTGCTCAGCCTGCTCTCTTATAGAACCCAAGAATGCCAGCCCAGAGGTGGTACCACCCACAAGGGGCCCTCCCCCACTTGATCACTAATTGAGAAAATGCCCCACAGCTGGATCTCATGGAGGCACTTCTCCAACTGAAGCTCCTTTTCCTATGATAACTCCAGCCTGTGTCAAGTTGACACACAAAACTAGCCAGTACAGTGCTCGTATAGCAAGTACTTACCAACTGAACGGTCTCCCGAGCCGCTTGATTCTGTTCATCTTGAAAGTGCAGGCTGTGGTGTGCTTCTCTGTGACGGCTTAATTAAGACATTAGTATTCATTGAGTAAACGTGAAGCATGCTTGTATGTCTAAAGAGCAGAGACAGACAACCAAAGGTGAAGCTTACTGAAACACACCCTTAAAATTCATAGGACTTTCTCCCAGTTGGCCTTTCTGCAAGGAGCTGGTAGAAAAGCTTAGGCTAGCAACAAAGAGAAAAATCCCATGGTCCCTCTCAAATCTCTTTGTTCGTAGAAAGGGTTTCGCTGTGTTTAGCATCCAGATATGAAAATGCCACCCATTCGTCTATTCAGGACTATGGAAATGCATAGGTTTTTAAGTCTTTTTAGGATTGCAGAATCACATATGTACATTAACAGAACAGGTTTTGAAAAGCATCTCAGGTTGGGGGAAAGACATGAAGAGTCTACGTGAAACATATGGTGAGAACTGTTTGTTCCGTTTGTATTTGTTTCAAGGAGCTGTTCCTATTGCAGCTTATAAAATTGATTCAGCGGCGGCTTCTCTGGGCAATAAAGCAATAAAGCAAATATGCAGCGAAGAAAATAGAAGCTGCAGATGGGGGTGTGAAGAGTCCAGCACAAATCAAAAGGACAACATGTGGGCCCAAGTGTAAGCAATATTTGAAGTCCCCCCTCCCCCACAAAAGCCCTGATATTAGAAAGCCTGTTCTATTTTGCCTATAAGGACCTTGAAATTTACACATACATAGTATATATATATATATACTATGTATGTGTATATATATATATATATATATACACATACATAGTATCAATTTGTATAAAAGACCACACCAGCCTATGTTTTTATATCTCCTAAGCTACAATTAAGCTAAATGTCTCCTGATGAGCACTTTGACCAACTCAATTTCACTGTGTGAAAGATAATTTACTTTTCTTATTGTTACCATCGAGAACATCAAATCAACATCCAAATAACACTCTCATGATAAGATTCTTAACCTAACAAGTCCTGCCTGTTGGCTGCCAGTCATAGCTTCGCTCATGATTCATTATTAATCACAGCTCATGTGTTCAGTCACGATAAACTGTTCTGAATGGCTTGTTTGTAGCCCTTAGGTCTCCCTTAATCTCCCCATGGTGAATTATAGTAGAACTCAACTCATTTGTTGGCTTTATTAAATAGTTGCTTTAATGCCCAGGTTTAAAATTGTTAGTCTTTTTGTTGTTGTTTTTGTAAAGAACTGAAAGATCAAGATTTGCTACTCTTGCCAAAAAAAATCAGTGAGAATTTTCAAAATATTTCTCTTTGAAGCCTGGGGCTTTGATGCTGCCACATATGTGACTGTTGTAGCCAAGTCTTTTTTTTTTTTTTTTTTTTTTTTTGGGAACTTGAGCTACCATTCCCATCTATTCTTAGTTGTAATATCAGAAGTCCTGGTGCCACCCGCCCCCCCCCCCAAAAAAAAACAAACCACCAATAAAACTCTTCTAGAATGCAGGCCTTATTTTATTGAAGAGCCAAATTAGTTCACAGTAACCAGAGTCTTCTGGCCAGTGTATTCCAGCACTCCCCAGTAGATAAGAAATTCATGACAATAAGCACTTGCTCACCTGACTGAGTCCTCAGAAAGCAACACCAACCTTGAGAGCAGCCCGAAGTCTTCGTGCGAACAGCAGAGCGCGCTCCTCCCTTGCCTCACAGGGAAAGGATGGCTTAGGAGACGCGTGGCTTTGTGGGAAACTGGAATCCATGCGAAGGCTGTATTTAGTACATCTTCTAAAGAGTGCAGGCCAATCCCCATGATTTTTGGTAGTGCACATAAAGGCCCCATCCCTGCTCCCTGGCTCCCTCTTATCCATGGAGTAAGGATCTTGGGTCAAGTATTGCATCATGGTCTAAACCTCAATGGGCCCTTCCAGCCTTATCTCGGAGATCAGCTGGAAAGCCCCTCCCATGCAATGGACCAGCTTCTCCTCTGAACCCTGGTGCCTCTCGCCTGTGCACTGGGCTGTACCTTTTCATCGATTCCGGAATTTTCTCAAATGAACAACCAAGGAGATGAATGTGGTCACGTGACAGTAAATGCACGTGTGAAAATACCACCGTGAAACTTCTTCCTCTGGGTAATTAATATATGCCGATAAAAGCGATCTTTCTTTTCAGAGCTATGATCCGGTACTGACTCACCAAAATCACCCCCAACTCATCGGTGGGGTCAGTACAGTACCCATCTTATGCCCTGAAAAACCTAGGGATGGGAGCCGGGAAAGAAAGCACATGCGTGGGATTCTAAAACCACTACACAAGTTGTCCTGTGTGCCAGACATTCTCAGCCATGTGACTAAAACGGAAAATTCAACTCTGGTCACACAGGCAGGTATGATAAAAAAAAATTTAACATGTAACTAAAAACTCTTAATATACCATGGCGTATTATATAAAAATGTAGCTATAAATTTCCTTCACAAGCATTTCGTAAGCATACTTTTCCTCCTCCCGACACTCTTATGTTATGAGCTATTCATTTAACATTCTCTGTGTTGGAAAGAAAATGCGTGGTGGCCTCAGGCTCGCTTGGAAGCAAATGCCTTGTGTTGAGAAACCTTCACTCGCGCCGTTCCCTGAGACCCGTGGACGACTCTTTGACCTCTACCGTGACTTCACTTACTCAGCCAAAGGCCTACCACATCAGAGGGGTGAAGACATAAGACATCTTGTCTTCAAATGTACTTTCTCCTCTTTACTAGATCTGCTCAAGTACCATGTGAGTCTGCCCGCTCAGAAGAGAATCCATCCCTCCTTCTCTCCAGAGCTGGCGACGCTCATGCTCTGTGCACGTTCCCATCCCCCTCCCTACCCCCCCTTCCCAAATGCCAGAGCTCCTCTTTCTTTCAGCCTCACAGCTCTATGATATAAGCACAACCCTGGTCCCCGAGACCCCCGTACCCAGAAATGGCAGTCCAAGCTTTGCTCCCAATGCCCTACCCATGCAGGTACGTAGGCCTCTAATGTCTTTGTCCCCGGCATGAGAATATCCTCTGTCTTCTAAAAAACCTTCCTAAGAGCATCATGCCCTTGAAGACACCCCACCCTCCTCGAAACCCTTCCTTTTCTATGATCTCACAGAGGCAGGGCAGTTTCTCGGGTCCATTCATGTCCCCTTATTTGTTTGCGACACACCCCGTGAGCAGGGAGTACATTTTAGAAGTCGTTTCATCTCCTTTGTGTGGCCGTCTCGCCGCATAGCTGATATTTTAACCAATGTTTGGGCTGTGATCCTGTTTTCCTTCCTGTCAACGGCTACAGCTTAAGGAAAGTAAACTCTTGTGCTCTGTCTCAGATAGACACCTGCTTCAGACCCTGTGCTTTCTAGCAGGTTCTCCCATCTATAGAAGAAAATATGAATTTTAAAACCATTTGTTCCTAGTTAGTTGGGCTCATAAAGATTACTCAGGATCTGCCTGTGGTTGCCCTCCCCACCCCCACCCCGTCCTCATTTTATATCCCTTATAAGGAAAAGCAAGTGATAACACTGATCACATTCTGTACTGTCACCATAAGCAATACATCGTAATGGAAGGGAACAGGAATGTTTAGGAAGGCCATACCAGACACATCCATACAAAGACATTTATAAAATTATCTCATTTTGCAAACATTGATTAGCATATTTTCTTTTTTTCCCCCCTCTTTAGTACATTTTCGGTTGTAACAAAACACCTGAGGCTAGATAGTTTATAAATAGCAGTAGAGACTAATTTAGTACTCAGTTCTGGGGCCTGGGAAGTCCAAGATAAGTAGCGTGGAGATCTAGAGAGGGTGTTCATCTAACCTCATAATGTAGCAGAGAGACACCAAGGTGCAGGGGTGGGGGTGGGGGGGTACACAAGCAGACTGACCAGAGAAAGATTACTTCTACACCAAAGCTACCCTCATGATAACCCTTTAGTCCCTGAGTAAGTTAATCCATTCATGAGGGCAGAGGCCTCATGACCCATTCAGCCCTCAAAGTTTCTACCTCCAAATACCAGTCACATATTGGGAGATTTAGTCTCAGGCGTAGGATTTGGAATGATACAAACCACAGGGGTGGAGAATCCGTGCGTCACGTGCTCTCTGTATATCCACGAAGTTGTTTTATCATCCTCACAAGTTCACAGAGGAAGAGATAAAGCCAGGAGAGGTGAAGAACACCTTCCCAACGACCCAACCTCTAAGCCATACATCTTGAGTCTGCCTCGCATCAAAGCCAACGTACACGACTGCTTCAAAAACGGGGAGACTTGATTAACATAGCTGATTGCACAGCTCCTAAGTATAGCTTAGCTTGCGGTAGATTATTTATAACTACACTGTATATGCATCATAAAAATACAAGTAGTTACTAAGCCACAGTGTATACCTAGCCACCGTATGCATGCATCAGACAGAACATTGTTCACTGTAGATTTACTTAACTTATATATTCTACCTTCCACCTGAAGACAGAGAGACCCTGTGACTCAAATGACAAGACCATATGCCAAAAAAGAATAGACACACCTCTAGAAAATCAGATCCAAAGCACAACCCCACCACACACAAGTATATGTGTGTGTATATATGTATATATACATATATATACATATATATTTTCTTTTTTAAAGATTTATTTATTTTACTTAGATGAGTACACTCTAGCTGTCTTCAGACACACCAGAACAGGGCATCGGATCCCATTACAGATGGTTGTGAGCCACCCTTTCATTGCTGGAAATTGAACTCAGGACCTCTGGAAGAGCAGTCAGTGCTCTTAACCGCTGAGCCATCTCTCCAGCCCCCAGTATAAATCTTAACAACCTGCGGTTTCTGAGAAAGATGATAAGGTGGCTTATAGGAGCAGGTATCCTCTATTAAAGAATCCCGAGTGACTGACGGATTTGTTAGGGTCCTGGGTTCACAGAGCAGTGCCGGTTATGAAATGGAAATGGAAAGGTAGTGAAAGCAAGTCCTTGAAGACCTTGTTTTAAAACTAAATAAATAATCAATTGACCAAGATCCAGTTTTGAATTGAGTGCCTGTTTACTGGGCCCCTCTCACTACCTACGTTTATTTTTGTAGGCTTTTAAGGCAGAGCACCAGTACAAGTTGAACACGGTTAGAATTGTGAGAAGGATTTTTTTTTTCAGTCTTCATTGTCTTCATCTAGTGCTGTGCCTGCTGGTTGCCTGTGATGTGCATGCTTTTGACTCCATTGCAGATTTGGCGATGAGCCGTAAGCGAACCTTTTCAGCATGAGAAAATTGAGTCTGTGGCAGGATATGCCTCTATTTTCAAAAACCAGTGACTAGGCACGTTAAGCAACAGTGCATAGGCTGAAGCTCTCCTGCATGAACAGATCAGCAAAATTCAGCATCGGGAGGGAGCCTGAAACTGTAAACATGGCAGCCGTGGCCGGCATTCAAGAACCTGCTTAGATGTCAACCAGTATATTGGCTGTGGAACAAGAGAGTGTTTGTAGCCGGGCAGTAGTGGCGCACGCCTTTAATCCCAGCATTTGGGAGGCTGAGGCAGGCGGATTTCTGAATTCAAGGCCAGCCTGGTCTACAGAGTGAGTTCCAGGACAGCCAGGGCTACACAGAGAAACCCTGTCTTGAAAAACCAAAAAAAAAAAAAAAAAAAGAAAGAAAGAAAGAAAGAAAAAGAAAAAGAAAAAAGAAAGAAAGAAAAAGAAAAAGAAAAAAAAGAAAGGAAAAAAATTAGTGTTTGTAAAGTGGTTGATAGCTTTTAAGGAGACCCAGACAGACAGACAAAATCCTATTTGCTTGGAATCAAATGGTTCAGTAGGAAATGAGTGAAGCTTGAGTGACGGCCACTCCAGGCCACACCGAGTGAGTCGAGCCACTCCTCCCCCACCCAGTGACAATATTAGAATGTTGGTTTCTTTAAAAATGCAGAAATAGTATGAGAATGTGTTTTCACTTTGACCCCAGGTGTAAGATATGGGGCTGCTCGGAAACTGTCCGCAGCAGCTGATTATGATTTGCCCCGTGCTCTAGCAGAGGCGTGGTTCTGACAGCTGTAGATGTTTCTACAATTGTGTGATGTTTGGAATTCTGGGAACTTTTCAGAGGGTGTATAAATGCTAGGTTCCAAAACACACACACACACACACACACACACACACACACACACGAGAAGGGTTTGTTGGTGTTCGTTGGTTGTTTAGGGAGGATGGTTGTGGTTTGTTAGTAGTCGTGCTCAAAGAATAAACAAAAGGAAAGAAATTAGATTCTGGGTTCTTTCTTTCCCTCCCTCCCTCCCTCCCTCCCTCCCTCCCTCTCCTCTGTCCTTCTGTCTCTCTTATCTAGTTTAGGGGGTGAAACCAGGAGAACAAACAGTGGCAAGAAGAACCCACAAGGTAGCAAAGACAGCTACACCCCTCCCCCCAGTCCTGTTTCCAACATGTCGCTTGGAAGCCACCACGCTGGCAACACTAGCCCATTCTCAGAAGTGTATTCCTGGACCCTAAAAGGTGTGTGAGAAAAAGCTAGGAAACACTGTTGCAAAAGGCAATTTAGAATCACACTCCCCACTTCTCTAGGCTTGGTTTCCACGCCAAAGAAGGTGTGCGTGTTAAACTCTTAGATCCAGCGGCTTGCATAACCTCCTGAACCTGTTCCCTCATTTGCAAAGCAGGGTATGACATCACTCCCTGTACCCGGTGGGAAGACTCTAACGCCATGAATTATGCAGGAAGCCGGCCCGTAAAGTCACTTGTATGTGACTTTTTCTCCCTACATACCATCTACCCGTTTTAGCTCCCAATGGTTTATTTCCGAGAGAGAGGAGAGGAGCAGGAGCAAGCTCAGTTCCAGAACCTCCGATGCCCTCAGATATGTAAATTGTTTCCTACAGTACAGCTTCCTGGAGTAGTTTCTCCTCCCACCCCTGCAACATTCCTGGTTCCCTTAGCAGTTGCGCCACCCACCGAATGGTTCAAACACTTCCCCGGTCTGCTTTGAGCCACTGTGAATCCTTCTGTCTGTACGATTATTTTTATGTATCATGCATATTTAAGTAGGAGAACGAGCACCTACACTGCGCTTGAGGAGTAAGGATGCTTCTGTTCTCCCTTGTGCTGTGTGGGCCAGTAGGCTCTGTTGGGTTAGCGTGGCTTGTTCCTGAGCCAGGAGTCCACACGGGAACCAATCCACTCGCGGGTGTCTGGCCCACATCATGCTGGAAGCCTGACTCTGGAACGCTATCCTCCATCACAGGGTAACTCTTCTGCTCCCTTCACAGTTGTTTTACCATGCCAGGTTGAACCCTATTGGTTCATTAAGACAGACATCCGGCCCTCGAACACGCTCCACTTGCGAGGGCTATGCTAGGTGCCGGGCCGAACCCGTTAGCTACCCCCCACGCCTTCGGGTCTGTAGTCTAACTTGAGTGGGAGGCGCAAGTAAGCAAACCAACAAATGTATGCTTGTAGATTCTTCAAGGAGCCGTAGTAGACACAACGCCATAGCAAAGGACAGCAAGGAGGAGCCATTTCAAAAGAGTGGCTACTAGAGATTTCTCCAAAGGGACGGACGGGTAGCCATGCTGAGACCCGAGAAGGAAGTCACAGCCATGTGACGAGAGAAAGAAGACAGAATGTCAGTGCTTACGATGACATACGGTGACCCCTTTCCGGAGGGACACTGTGAAATGAGAACTTGATCACAGCATCTTCTTGGTTGTGCTTGCTTTGGGACCTGGCCCGGGCACAGCACCATACTCCTCCACGGGTCTTCTGCAGTGTTAGAGGCTTTGCCTAGGAGGGCAAGTATTATTGTTTCTTCTCTCGAAGCTCCTTGCAGTCCCCCCAGGAGACCTCTGCAGACGCTAGGAGGAACAGAAACGAAAGCAGGAATGCGTCCGACTCTGACTCTGGAATCAAAACTGTTCCTTGTTCATATCTCCAATTCAGTTTTCGTGCACTGGGAATATTGACCCCCCGTGAGTTCTCTGGGCTGTGCTTGGGTGCCGTTGCCAGCCAAAGGACCCTAAGAGCCTCCAATTCCTGTTATCTTTGGTACTTCTTTAGAAGACCCTAACCGGATTCTGAATGCATTTCCTTCTTGTCTTTATATTACTTTGTTTCTATAGAATGCTTTATATCACATGTTCCCAGGATTTTCATGGGTTTTGGCTCCTCACTATAACTATATGAGGGCAACAGGTTTAGAATACTATTGAAGGAAAGTTAACACAAATTATCCTTTGGTCTCTCTGCAAAATCCCTACCCCTGGGCTTTCTGAATAGAAATATATCATATCCAAATGTTTGTTTTGTTGGGGGAAAGAGTATGGTGGAAACTTAAAAGCACACGTTTTGCGGCAGAATGGGAGTAGTGTTTGTGTGTGGTTGTAGGTTTTTCAGTAGGGAGTAGTGCTCAGATCAAACCAACGCAGCATCTTGTGTGCGATCACGGAGAAACACTGCCACCTCAAAATCTGCTTTTCAAATCTAGACTCTTCTAGTCAATTGACCACACTGTCTTGAGCCTCAGTTTTTCTTCACTAGAAATGGGGAATAACAAAGCCAGCTTCGGAGGGTTAACAAGGAAGGTCCCAAGCCCCGCCCCCTGAGCGCGATGCCTTCAGCGCCCCTGATGCTGAGCTAAGGCCGCCCCTCTGCCTTTAGCCATTCTTCTCAACACACCTTGAGGCTGAACCCAGCAGATGCAGAGTACTTACTACACAGAGCCTCTGCCTCCTCCTCCTCCTCCTCCTCCTCCTCCTCCTCCTCCTCCTCCTCCTCCTCCTCCTCCTCCTCCTCCCTGCAATCCCTTCCTTGCTCCTTTCTCCTGGTAGCAGCATTTGGCAACCCCATCCAAGTTTTCCAGAGTCATCCTTACACAGAACTACTCCTCCTCCTTCCCGCCTACATCCCATACTCACAAGCCCTGCTATTTCTGCGGACGAGATAGTTCTCAGAGCAGCTGCCTCTTCCCATCTCCATTCGCTTGTCATTCGACAACCACTTATTGAGCACCTACTATACACTGCCACTATGATGGACGCGGGGAGCAGAACAGCGAACAAAGCCTGTCCCCGACCTGCTTTTCATTTGCTGGCCTGTGGACATCCCCAACCCAGTGCATTCTCAATATTAACACCAGTAGTGACGTTATAAGCCAGCTCCTCCTCCTCCTCCTCCTCCTCCTTCTCTTCTTCTTCTTCTTCTTCTTCTTCTTCTTCTTCTTCTTCTTCCTTTTATACCTTAGTTTCCCTTCAGTTGCAACATAAACAAACACACAAAACAAAAACAAACAAAAAAGAAACCTCTTGTTTTTGCTAAGTATTTACTGTCTGCCCAACATCATTCCAAATGTTTGGGGGGGTTGTTTGTTTGT
The DNA here is from genome assembly GCA_964023405.1 of Apodemus agrarius. Taxonomy (NCBI): domain Eukaryota; kingdom Metazoa; phylum Chordata; class Mammalia; order Rodentia; family Muridae; genus Apodemus; species Apodemus agrarius. Next base: position 41,438,548 of record OZ030026.1, on the reverse strand, counting down.
TTGTTTTGTTTTGTTTTGTTTTGTTTAACATGTTGCAGAATTTAAAGTTGAAGACCACATTCCTTTTTAGACAGCCCTTCATCTGACTTGACCCACTCTTGTCCACCCCTGCCCTACCACAGGCACCCATTAAAAAAACCCCTCTCCTCAGGTCTTATACAGTATCTCTCCTCCTGAAAGCTCCTCCCCTTACTTCTCTCTGTGGGAAAGCTCGAAGTCTCTCCTATGGTAGGAGGCCATCTGCAGCTCCCAGAGGCCTCGTCCTACACTCTCTGAACCTCCTGCCTTCAAACATCTGTCAGTCCACCTCCTGGCCTACAAGGCCTGGAGCTCCTTGAGGCAATCCTATCTCATTTATTTCTGAGTACATTTCTGAGTGTCTCATAGCAATTTAATACTGCCTGATGTACTCTCCTTCCGGGGGTGGCAGGGGGGTGGGGCAGGGGTGGGGCAGGGGAGGGGGAGAGCATTGTTGAGTGGATGAAGGAACAAACAAAAATTATTTATTTGTCCTCTACCAAGGCATGACTCTGAGAATAGAATAGCATCTACCAGAGAAAACATAGCTACATAGAGTGGACAGAGTTCTGTCAAGGACACAGTGGCCAACTTTTACTTGCCATGGTATAGCTCTTTAATAGGCTTTTCTTTCGTTATCCTATGTGTTAAGCATCAAAAGAGATAGACTTTGTTCTCTGTGAGATTGGGTCTTGGTTGGCCTGGGTGATGTGCTTATGGGTAAAGGGAGTAGAGAGAGAACCATCACCCCTTAAATACAGTCTTTCTCGTTTCCGTTGTTTGTATTACATAGAAAATGACTTGCAAGTGGAGCAGACCTTCCACATAAATCTTAACTCAAGATCGAATGAGCCACCATGATTCAGGATGTCTGCTAAAGGAAGGGCAGACACAGAGAACTGCTGCCTTCTGAACCCCAAATTATCCAGTCTTCAACAGCATCTGGCTGTGGGAAACAGGACTCTGGGCCAAGAATTATAGCAACAAGAAGCTACCCTACTTCCTGGGGTGCAGGTTTACAGTGACTGAGGGTCAAGTGATATTTTTTTTTAACTTAAGGAAGGTGGGGTTCAAATAATAAGCATTTAATGGAAAGTCTGTTTCATTTAAAAGTCAGTAAAAAAAAATTTAGGAATGATAATCATCAAGTAAACAGAGCCAACCAGACAAACCATTTTGTTCCATTGTCCTACGGGTCAGTTCAGGTCCTTTGGCTTCCTGACGAGTTGCTTGTCGGTCGGTCAGTGCACAGTAACCAGAGACCTCTTTGACCTTGTTTATAGTAAGATAGTAAGCTGGTGGACCAGACCAGCCTTTTGAACAGGTTCAGATTCTAAAAAAAATCAGTGTTTATTTTATTAATATTGGAAGAAAGAGAAAGACTTGACAGTAAAAGAAAAGGAACTTTCCCCCTGGAAAAATTCTACAAATGTGTGTTGTGTTGCATTCTAATATCCAGATAGTCTTTTTCAGCTAGAGATTTTGCAAATACCTACATAGCTTACTAAATATATACATATATGTATGTGTATGTATGTGTATGTATATATATATACATTGTTTGAAAATTATACTGTATTTAATCCCTAGCTAGATTTTTAAATCTCAGATTCATGATTTAAATTATTCATTTTTTGTTTTCCTCAAATGTAGTCCTTTTTTTTTTTTAGGAAACAAGAAACAAGCCATACTTACAGAAGCCTCAAAGTGCTTCATAGAAACCAGTCCCCGTTAATGCTTTTGTCTTAGAGTTGTATTTGGAAGGGGCAGCACCTTTTTCCCCCTGTGGCCTCCTTAATTAGCATTTCTCCTAGGCAGCCTTTCTATAGAGACACTCCAGCTAAGGCTCCTGCAAGGATTTCTATGCCTTCCTGTGCTTTTTCCACAGGAAGCCTTCAACACATTGTGTCGTGTTCATGAGATAGAAATATCATTTTTAATGACCCTTGATCAGAGATAAAGCTAAATATAAGAAGACACACACATACACACACACACACACACACACACACACACACACAAATACAAATGCTATGGAGAGGAAGCCATGTTCATCTCAAAGAATTAAAATCTGAGAGCCATTTATCCCAAAATAATGGTCATAAATTCCTTAAAGACTTGAGATCACAGGGCTAGGGAGATTGTTCAGTGGTTAGAGCACTTGCTGCCCTTCTGGAGGATCAATTCCCAGAACTTATGTCTTGTGTCTCCCAACTGCCCAGAACTCCAGTGCCAGGGCATCTAATACCTCAGAGTGCACATACATACATACATACATACATACATACACACACACATACACACACACAAGTGTTATTCATATTTTAGAAGTGAACTTTGGGATTTAAATTCTTGATCAAGAGTCACGAATTACTTGAGTTTCAGAAAAATGTAAGCATGGGTGGTAAAAAAATGATATGATCAGTAATATGGGATGAGTCCTGTGGCCTTCTCGTCGATAACCAAAGCTTTTGTTGATGTCAAGTGCCCGGTGTGTGAACGGCATTAATTGATCAGCCGTAAGTCCCACAACACTGTCCTTCCATGGCAATGCAGGTGTAAGTCACCAGCTTTTCTGTGCAACCCAGTCTCCCTGCTGTCCCGAAGTGAGACTCAAGTAACATGTCTCAGCATGGAAGATGTGTGGCTGATGAGCTTGGTGACTGTCAGATGCCAAACTTCATTCTTTAAAATCAAGCCCTGCATCAGTATACGTTGAAATGTTTTCATTGGAAACTTGCAGATTGTCATTGATTCTACTGGCAAATAAGGCTATTACTTTACCATTCGATAGTTCAGCAGCTACTTCTTAGAAACGGACGCTTCTCTTTCTCACACTGTCCACGTCAGAATCGAAAGTTTGGCCAGTAGCTTACACACTGACCCAATGTCACATAGTTCTTAAGATAAACATATTAAAAGCAGAAAACCCATTTGATCCAGTAGTCTTACTTCGGGATATTTAAAAGAATTTAAATCAAGGTCTAAAACAAACACCTGCCCTACTCTAATCACTGAAGTCACGATAGCCAAGGTGTGGAGATGACCTCTATGCCCGTTTGTGAATAACATTTTAAAGTATCCATCTATGTACACAATGGGGTGTGGGGTTTTTTTTATCCTTAAAACAGAAGAGAATCCTGCATCTGTAACAACTTAGGGTTAGTGTGGAGGACATTACACTTAATAAAATAAGCTAGGCAATACAGCAAGTGCCACACAGTGTCACTTGCATGTGGAATCTGAAACAGTTCAACTCATGAAAGCAGAGGTTGCCAGGCACTGGTAGACATGGAGAGATTCAGATGGGGTGGTCATAGGGTACAAAGTGTCAGCTGCACAAAGCAGGCAAGTTCTAGAGACGTGCAAACAGCGTGGCTCCTGTCACTAGCAATACCATATTGCATACCTAAAACTTGCTAAGCAGGTAGATCTCATTAGGATTCTGTACCACCAAAAGGGGAAAATGCTAAACGAGACAGATGAAAACTTTGGGAGGCAGTGAGTATATTTACATATTGGTTGTGGTGCTGCTCTCACCAAGACCTATTTATGCCCCAATTCACCCCAGTCATGCAAATTAAATATGTACAGCTGTGTTCTATGTATTTTTTTCACAGAACATGACTTATATCATACAGTTATTCAAAAGTTCTGCTATTTTGAGATTTCATTTGGTTTTCATGGTTTGGTTTTAAACAGCCTTCTACTGTGGTTAATGGTAGGACTGCAATGTAAATAAGGCTCATTTCTGCCTTCCAGAAGGTTCAAACCTCATAAAAGAAACCAGGACATACCCAGCAGCAGTACTACCTATAATAGGTAGGGGGTGGATGGCCAAGGAAATTGATGGAAGTTTCATTTTTCACAGAAGTATGATTTGAACCTGGTCTTGAAATACCGAAAGGTGTGTAGAGGTTCCCCAGAGCAAGACGAGATGAAGGACATTCCAGAAAGGAGACTCAGAGGGAAGTCCACTGAGTCACTGAGATCCTGACGGAGGCTGAGATAGTAGCGCATTGCTTAAATCCCAGCACTCAGGGTCCTGAGAAGATCTTTGAGTTTGAGGCCAGCCTGGTCTACTCAGCAAGTTCCAGGCCAGCCAGACTTGCATAGTGAGACCTTGTCTAAAGAGTGAGCGTGAAGGAATTGTCACCCTTGGTGGCAGAAAAAGTATGTGAGCCTTCAGAGCAGCCCCGTCTCCCTCCTCCACCATGTCTTCTCCCCACTTATTAATGAGACAGCAGACTGTGGGGCTTCTTAGCTTGTCCGCGACTCACCAACCCAATCACTCGCTGCGGCTGACCACCTCGCCCACCACGATAGAACCAGCACTGACAGCAGCCAGTGGCCTCCCATCTTTTTAATGACTCCATTCTCCAGCTTGGCAAATCATGAAAAGGCCTAAATCTAGGCAAAAAAGGGGAAGAAAAATAAGAGGGGCTCTATCCTTCCCCCAACACCTATTACCATAGAACCCCTGTAAGCTGGAATCTTATATCGCTAATGTTGGCCATCGCTTTAAATGCAGGCCACCTGCTCCTGAGAATTTATTTATTAAAGCAAGAGCAGTCTCCCAGGATACTTTGCGGTCCTTACTACTGTTTGCTGCAGCACCGTGGGCCAGAGACAAATGGTCTTCCTGGGGCTCGACTCGGATGCAGTGCGGTACTCCAGATATCCAGGAAACCGCTGCTCCCAACCAAGAGAGGAAGAGATAGGAATGCATGCTCAGAAAGGGGTTGTAAGAAGGGCTCCAGTAACATTTAAACCATAATACGAACTAATTAAATAATTGAATTAAATGAAAATTTCATGCATTCCAAGTGTATATCATTATAGTCAGGTTACTTAACATACTACCTAATTACCTAAAGGTAATTGAGGCTTCCTCATGTAAATATGCAGCCGTGCACCATTAATGCAGCCCCAGAAAATTACCTTCATTTTGAGAAGTTTTAATTATCCGGGTCTCATTACTGACAGACATGAATTCCAGGTTGTTCTCAGGCATCCCACCACCTTTTCCTGGCCAAAGCCTGTTGTTTTGGCAGGAAGCGGTTTGGAAGGTGATAGGCAGAGAGAGACAGACTGACAGACTCATTTCTGTGGTGTTTTATTTGTGGATACACGGGAGGATTCAGAACAGACTGTAGTACTCAGACAGTCACACAGAAGTGTCAGTCATGAGGCAAGCGCCCAGTTTACAGCTCCGTGAGTCTCTCAGGGAAGCAACAACTTTTGAGCAAAATGGGGACCGGAGTGGGGGGAAGGCAAGCACAGTGCTAGTTATTTCTTTAAAACTTGTCTCCCTTGAGCCCCACGGAATGCTGGGAGAATGTCAGGCATGCGCGCACCGCGAGGAATAGGAAGAGCGCTCATTCTGAAAATCAGAACCTTGGACAGCAACACCCTGCCATTTCCTTTGACTCCTGAGGATAAGTGTATCCACGCCCTTCCACAAGTGTCAGATAATGAGAGGCCAGGCTGAAGTAATGATGTAAACAAGATGTCTTAGAAAGATCATCTATGTCTGTGACCCTTGCTTTTGTACTCTAAGCTGCTTCCTGTGTCCAACAGGAAACCAGATATTTCTTTACGTTGTTGGGAGGGGCCTATTCTTCCCATCTCCATCCTGCACAATGATTCCCTTTGGAGCATGAATGAACTTCTTCAATTGCATTATCCTGGTGCCAGCCTGCTTTCCTACCTGTTGAGGGAATTTTGACTTTTGAATTGACCTATTATCATGTTAAGTATCCTTCACAGTTTTATGTCATTGGGGAAAAAAAAATCTGATAAGTGTTTCTCTTATGTCTACTTTGATGCCATTAATAAAAAATATTGAATGAAGCACAATCCAGGGCCACAGCCCTGTGACATTCAATCAGCAGTCCCTCTACAGGTTGTGACAGGGCCATCCATCAAACCTCTTGAGTGTAGCTATACACCCAGCTGTGAATCCGCTTGATTTTTCGCTCACAGAGCCCTCCGTCTTCCAGATAATGTGAGACTTCATCAAATGCTTTATGGGGAGCAAAGAGACTATATCTCCAACAGTCTCGGTCCATCAACCCATACTAATAACTGTCCCAAAAAAAAAAAAAAGGAAATTAGTTCAGCAAAACTTATTTTTAATGAGACGACTGAAATTTTGAAAGGAGAGTAGCTGTTGATACAGAGTTGTTGGCAGGAAAGAGGTTCGTGGCCAGACACAGAGCTGCCGCAGGCTGGTTGTGGCTTTACATCAGTGAACTCACTGAGTTCAAGCGGTTGAACCGGCTCTTCCTGTTCAGCAACTGGACTTAATCGCAACTGAAGTTATAGTCTGTCAAGGCCCTTTCTTCTTCAGGCACAGTGTTAAGTGCTTTGCGTCTCTGTTAGGGATTCACTAAGAAATAAGTGCTACTTTTTATCACCTTCACGGCGGGTGACCTTGGGTAATGCTGAGAGGAGTGAAACGACTAAAATCGTATACCCTTCGTATCAGAACCATGACTCACACCCACGTCACCATGACTCCAAGACCTGTTCTTGGCCACTGTGTCCTCCATGAAGAGTGTGCCTCAGGGGTGTCTGCTTCATTTGAGTGAAGAGAGGACAAGAACATATACCAGGCCTTCCAGCCTTGTCATGTGGTAGGAGGGTTGCAGAGTGGGACCGAAGCCTCCCTCGGAGCTCATCTTCAATGTGTCCTTTTCTAGCTTCTGGGACCCAGAAGCCTGGTTTCAGGATGCTTCTTGCTACCATGATGAGCACAGAAGGAAAGGAATTCCTGGGGGGTAGGGGGTGTCACCAGGTCGGGATCAGTCTGATTCCTGATGAAATAGTTCCCCTGCCTGGGGGGGAGGGGTCGGGGAGGGGATGCCCAGAATTGTCAGTGAGCTTGATTACACCACACTGACTCTTTCTTAGGCAGCCACACTGGCCAGGCTGGCTGTCCTCACTTTGACCGTTGCCTCCACCACCTCCTGACACATCCCTTCCTTGTTTAGATGGATTGGCTTGCAGTCAGTTTTCTGTTTTCTCCTGATGGCTCTTTCTGAACTAAAAAGCCACAGGGACTCTCTTTATTCTGTCCTGGGACTGGAGGACTATCTCATTATCGCCACCCATAACCCTGCAAAGGAGAAACCCATGTTGGTCTCAGTGATCACTGCATCCTTCAAACATACACTCACCACACTTAGAGAGCATAAGCATATATATATATTTTTTATTAAAGTACACTGGCTTGGAGGATTAACGTCCTCGGAAATATGCCCATATGCGAGTCGTCTGTGCTGATTTACTGTGTACATAGAACAGAAAACAAGCTCACCACCCACCAGCCTCCAGTTAAACAGCACATGTTCCTAGCACAAAGCTGGCCTGTGGGTCACAGTTCCCTTAATTCCCTTAAGATGCATTGAACAGAGTGTAGCATGTATTTTATCCAGCGGATAAGTGGCATACTCTAGAATTACAGACGTCTCTTTGGAGCAGCCTGAATTATATCTTTGAGAAATGGCCTCATTTATACTATTCTTTCTGAATACTGTGTGCACTCTGCCAGTATATTTTCCTTATACTTTCATTTCCAGCCTAAGCTTTAACAGCTGAGCCGTCTCTCCAGCCATCCCAGTATATTTTTTTTCTGTAACAGTTTTATTAAGCAACTTAATTACAGATCATAAAAAAATCACCCATTTTAACTACACATTTCAACACATTTCAGTAAACATACTCAGCTGACCAATCACCCACATAAAACTGGGCTATCAGATGACCATCGTCCAGTTTTAGAACACTAAACGTCACCAAAAAGTTTATCATGCCCGCTGGAAATCGGTTGCTGCCCCCATTTCGACACCGGGCAGCTGTACCACCAGGCACTGAACCTGTTTCCGGTTCTAAGCTGCTATGAATGTCATTTAGATGTTTATTACAAATCTCTGTGTGAACTTGCTTTTTTTTTTGGTCCCCAAAGCAACTGCTGTCCTTTATATTCCAACTGGCAACATGTGGCCTCCCCGATTTACCAGCGCTGGGCGTCATCTGCCTTTTCTAAGTGTCAGCCATTCTGATGGCTATTTGGTGGATCTCTGGTTTTTGCTCTTGTGTGACTCCGCAGGAGACAGGGGACAGATGGGGTGACAGTGGGGATGATGCAAAAAGAGGAAATTATAAGAGAGTTTTAACTGTCGTTACCCTAAGGGTCCTTTCCCATCCTGAACCTGTCCTTGAGACCGAGGACATCTACTTAAAGCACATTTTTTTTAAAGCCCCCAACATTCTTTTCCCCAGCATTCAACATATGTGAGCTGAAATATGGTGTGTAATCCTAACATGCAGTCGTGCATGCGCTCAGTACAATCCAGGCATGTGTTTTTAGAGCCTCCGTTTTAGCTAGCATTAGATAGATTTTCTTTTAATCTCCTCCTCCAACACATTCTTATCAGAGCTGCTGACGAGAAAGAGAACTCGCAGGATTGAGTTCACTGCCCCCTTTCGCTCTCTGACCTCCGTAGGAGGGTGGTACACGCCACTCAGGTGACTGAACAATGAGGAGAGAGACAGCAGAAAAGGCCATTCATGAGCCAAGAACTGAATAAACTGTTCCTCGATCGTCTCTTTAGAATTCAGCTCCCCTTAAAAGCCGCTCTTTGCAGGCAGGGATAGAGCCTCACATTGTGTATGTGTCGGTTCATTTTATACTTTGCACACCTATACTAATGGGCTCTGGTGACGGTAATTTTATTTTCAACTGGAGACAGTCAACCATGCAATACAATTAATCTCAAGTTGGAAAATATCCTAAGTCGCTGTAAGAAACCTTGTGTCCTTAACAAAGCAAAGCAAAGCAATGGTCTCTCTATTTCGTCAGATGCAAGTCAATTTTATGCAATAATAAAAATGCAGCTTCAGCTTTCAGATGCTGTTAGCTTACCAACATCACTGCAACCCAAACCCAGCTTCCAGCTTGGAACAGGACATTACCCATCTTTTTTTTTTCTTCCCCCCCACCCCCAAGACAGGGTTTCTCTGTATAGCCCTGGCTGTCCTGGAACTCACTCTGCAGACCAGGCTGGTTTTTCCCCCCATCTTCTTTTCAAACAAGTCTTTCTTGCAATAACTCCAGTGGTTGGTTTTGAGCGATGTGATCCAAGATTTTCCTATGAAAAAATCTAACTCATGGCAAGCTGTACTTAAAAGTAACTTACAGGGAAATTAGAAACTGATTGGTTGGCTTGTTGTGGGTTTTTCTTCATCTTCTAGAGCAATGTTTATGGTAAAATATAATCAGAAAATTGGTACCTTCATCAAGAGGTATTTCAGAGCGCTTTACAAATAAACCTAAGATTCTCATTGATTGCAAAGAAGGCTTTGTACCTCCAGAACCCTTAAATGCTCAGAGGCAATTATACCATTAAGGTCTCTCTTTCTATGAAAAGATTATTACATTTCCCCATGATTAGTATTTCCTGTTTATTGAGCGAGTCTGTATTCAGAAACACAACGTTCCTGCTCATTCTTGTTTATCAACCCTTTGCTCTTTCCAGAGCTGTGCAGTCTGGAAATCTTTTCCTTCCTGCAGGTTCATAGAGTTGTATTTTGAGGGCATCTGTCCTACAAACTGTTATTGGGCAGCTACTGAGTAATTCTTGTTAATTTATTTTTCTCTTATATATTACATCCTGGCTGCAGTTTCCCCCCTCCTCCTCTCCTCCTCCAGTCCCTTCCCCAATGCCTCCCCTCTCCCCCAGATCCACACCCTCCTCCTTTCCCTTCAGAAAAGGGTGGGATTCCCAGGAGTAGCCACCAAACATGGCATAACAAGTTGTAATAAGACAAGACACGTCCCCTCATATTAAGGCTGCATGAAGTAACCCTAGTAAGGGAAAGAGTCCCAGAGCAGAGGGAAGAGTCAGAGACAGCCCCCTGCTTCTTGTTGTTAGGACTCCCACAAGAACGCTAAGCTACACAAACATAATATATATGCGAGGACCTAGGTCAGACCCATACGGGCTCCATGATTATTGGCTCAGTCTCTGTGAGCCTCTATGAGCCTTGATTAGTTGATTGCGGGGTGGGGGGCATTTTCTTATGGTGTTAATAGGTATTATTTTGAAAAGCAATAAGCAAGGAAAATAGAGTTCAGGTTTTGTAGAGGAAAGAGAGAAAGTCAAGAGGAATTAGAACGGTGAGAGGTAGGGAAGGTTTGCCTCTCTTCCTGTGATAAGACTGTATGGACATTAAGGTGTCAGAACGAAAGAAGGAGAGATAAGATAATGGATGTTCTTTTTTTTTCCTGTTTGCTTTTTTATCTCTTCTTGCCTGCTTCACTGGTCCACCTTGAAAGGGATCAGAGTTGAGGCCCTAGGGTCCAGGTGTTCGTGTGTACTAGATTCTGTGAAAGACCGTAAGGTGCAAGGATGCAATACTATCTGTGATTTCCAAGTGTCTATAGCATGCTTGATTAGGTAAGGTGTGTGTGTGTGTGTGTGTGTGTGTGTGTGTGAGAGAGAGAGAGAGAGAGAGAGAGAGAGAGAGAGAGAGAGAGAAGAGAAGAGAAGAGAAGAGAAGAGAAGAGAAGAGAAGAGAAGAGAAGAGAGAGAGGAGAGGAGAGAAGAGGAAAGGAGAGGAGAGAGGAGGGGAGAGAGGAGAGGAAAGGAGGCAACAGATCAACCAGGGAAGTTCGGAAACACGGTCTATATGATCCAAGGTGATAGACGATTTAGTTGGGTCTTGATTTCATCTTTGCAAGATTCTTTTGGAACAGAGAAGCAAGCATGCTTTAGAACATGCAGAGGTATGCATATGGGAAGCAAGGAGATAACAAGAGGAGGTTCAAGATATGAAAGGAATCATTCTGATTTAAAATCCAGAGAAATCCATAATAGCACACCAAAGCAACAATGATAACATTCGAAGATTGCTACCAGGGCTATTTAAGGAGAAGAGAGGGAAGTTAGACCTAAGGAGAAACTGCAGCAGAGTTGGAATGCTCCCAAATCTCTAGGCCAGATTCTTAGTCATCTTCAACCAATCCTCTGGAATCCATTTTAGGCTGGGAGGGCTATGTAGACATAAATATTTGGATGGATGGATGGATGGATGGATGGATGGATGGATGGATGGATGGGTAGATGGGTAGATGGATTGATGAATGAATGGATAGTTCTGAGGAGAGGGATAGCTACACACACATATATTTTGTACTTTTCCCACCTCATATTTAGTGTCCTAAAAACCTGCATGGTTCATCTTCTTTGTGGCTCACAAATTATATAACATGGTGATTATATATGCCAGACATTTAGGGAATGTTTGTTGAATACAATTATTATTGCCTCCTTTATATCAGATCTTCAAGATGTAAAAGGTCAAGTAGCTAAGAAAACAAGCCAGAATCAAGTGTCATGACCTTCTGTTTCAGAGGTCCCTCGGTCCCCCACCCCAACATGCTCACACTCTTCCAGATGTGTTATTGACATCTGAGTCATTGTGAGAGAAAACATCAGAGTCACCAAATGGTTTCAGGTTTGAATAAGAATCTCCAGATCTGTGGGATACTCAAGCACATTTGCCTCAGAACTCTTAGGTGGGAAATGTTAGGTGGCCCCTTCGAGCCCATCCTCGGCCCTTATGCATAGCAGCCCTCTTCAGTATACCTGGCACTTGGTTGGAAGTGGCCAGTCAAAAAACAGAGTCCTATAGACTAGCGTGAGAGCTAGTCTCCCTTTAGTGAGGAAATACGTAGGAAGGATGCAGAGGACAACTCACCCAATGTACAAGAAAGATCCAAATCCAGAATGAAGCTCTTTCCTCCCATCCAGAAACTACAGGAAAAGAAAAACAACAACAACAACGAACACCAAAACACACACACACACACACACACACACACACAGAAAGAAAGAAAAAGAGCACAGCCCCACAGTGGTGATTAACTGAAATGCCTACTCACCCAACGTTGCTGCAGGCATGAACTCTAGGGGACTCAAGTTTCACAGTCTTCATGTCTGTCCAGTAAACCTGAATCCCAAACCACAGCCAATGCAAGACGTGATACTTCAACGTGACTGATGCGGGTTTGTGATTGCTCCAGAGGACTTGGTCCAGCCGGCGGTGAGGAGTGGATTGATAGCTCAGCAGAACTGGGAAGACAGATTGTTGCCAAGTGGCTTCTCCCTGTCACTCATGTGCATTCTTGCCGTTTGAGTTAGTATTTTTCATATCGTGTCTACTCAAGATGACAGTGAAGATGGAAACTGTCAGAGAAATGTATATTATAAAGCACGTGGAAGACTTGATATTTAGGAAAGAAATGCCAACAAGGAACTATGAAATACTTCCGTGAACCAGCGCACTGAGTTATTTTGAATGTCTGTTTGGACTTGTATACATAGAGAGGTTCTAGGGCTTTGATACTAGATGAAACTGTCAAGGGGAAGGGTGAGCTTACACCATGACCACTAGAAAGACGGTTTCTCTGAACTTCTCCAGTGTCTACCAACACTTGGTGGAACCTGGCGTGTACATCTAAACATTAATAGCTTATGGATAACTTATATTCTTGCTTTTTAGTGTATTTCATAGAATATAAACAGTGGGAAAGTAGCACTGTTATTATAATCAAAACATTTGTTTAATTTTTCAAATGGAGATAAAGTGTTGAATTTGTACACACTAAATTGAACACATTTAATTTATATCATGCTAATTTTGAAAGGACGAAGTCTAAGTACACCGACTTCCAGCTTTACCTTGATATATATATATATATATATATATATATATATATATATATATATATATATATATATATATATATATGTATATATATATCCTCATGCTATTCGGCACAAGGGGAATGCCGTGATACTGGCTGGCTGGTAGAGTTCTCATATATAAAGGGTTTTATATCTGACATAAAGTATATAAAAGTATAATATAGAGTTGCCACCCAGCAAAGGTATTTTCCTATTGCCCAGACATGGGACAGAGTTTCAGAAGCTGACTTCTTTAATTGATACTGTACGAAACTCCTAGAGGCCCATGTCGCTCAAACAATAGGTCCTTGCCATGGACACAGTGGCAAGTGTAGTACAAACCAAACCATCGTTAAAACGAGTAATAATCCTTGGTGTCCTCCAAACGACTTGTGGCAAGAACCCTAATACGTTGTTCATTTTGAACCAAATTGTCTCAATATCTTAAATGCTGCCCAGTATTATCCCCTTTGCTTCATCCTCTCCTTTTATTAGGTTCAAAATAGCGTTCGTCTAAGTGGTATTGAAAATGCTACAGAATTCTCCTCTAACACACAAGTACTGCTCTAGGCTTGAAAAGGAGGGTTGGGTTGCAGATTGTGGGGGCCCGGGATTCCACTGCTTCATAGCTCCAGTTACAAAGATGAAAGCTATTTGCACTCAGGTTAGGCCAGATTGCCTCGGTCTTTTGACAGTCTTTCTTTGGAACAGTCTGTAATTGCTCTGCCATCTGGATTTCTTTTGATTAACCTGAGAGTTTTGAAGCTAAAAAGCTATATCTGCCTTCTCCGTTACTCTGATATAAGCTAATTTGGTTTGAATCTTCAATAATGAGGGTTTTCTGTCCTTGGTCCATCCATGTATGTTTCATGTGGAATACTGGAATGTTCTTGCTGTATGGGGCCATAGGTTTCAAAACTGCTAGGAGACTTGTAAAAGAAATGGGTTGTTCTAATGTTCTGTCTTTAGATGGTGGAGACCCAATAAGCCCCCTCTTAAGTATAATCCCGGCATGGGTGAGGTCAGAAGAGTGGGAGGGGACAGAAGGAAGAGAGCTTGGTGAACATCCAATACTGAGGGAGCAGTGATGGACAGTTCCAGCCTTGACACCTGTGGGCAGCACAACCCACAGGTTACTCGATATTTCTGAGTCTCAAGTTTGGCATCACGAAAAATGGGAATGCTTAGATGACCTTAAGGATTAGTTGAGGCATTTGTGGCACAGTATTCTTGGCAAACTTTCTAACACAAGATATCATAAGGGACTAGAATATAGTTTTCAATAAATTATAGTTGTTGTGTCTTCTGTGATATGGGATAATTCTAAAAAAACTAAAAATAATAAGCTTACTCATACATTCTTATCATAGTTGGCCATTCTGTATTGAGCTGTTGGCTATCTGCCTGTCTCTTCTTGCTTGTTCTATGAAGAAGCTGCAGTATAGAGAAAACCTCCTGCTGGAGACCAAGCAGTGTGCATCTGAGAAGAGCATGTGTTCTTATAAAATAAGGCTAATCTGGAGCCGACGCATTTCTACCAGATACATCATGTTGTTGTGAAAGCGCTCGCGCAGCTCTTCAGACCACGTGCCGGCTTCTTTGGTTAGAGAGAGAGTCAATTATCTCTGTGTGGCCTCATCTGGCTTAGAGGCTAGAATTCACCATATAAACCAGGCTAGAGTGATTCTCCTGCCTTTACATCCTGAGTCCTGAGATTACTGGTGTGTGCCACCACGTCCGGCATCACACCCTCCTCTTTATCCTTCTGATGATCTTGGCCATCATTTGCCAACCATGTCTCCTCATGGTATCGGTGGAAAACTGAGACCAGAGGAGTCAGGTCACCTGCCTTAAAGTTGAGTTTGAGAGGGGAAGCCAAAAGCAACCATTGAATCACTGCAGTTGTGGTTTTGTTTTTCAGGGGGAAAAAAAAATGAGTACCTTTATTAAAGATACCCAAAGAACATTCTTTAACATTACCTTTCTCTCTGGTAGTATGCAAAGTACCTTTCAGTACCACAAATGCTAGTCAGTATAGGTGAAGGCTCTAGGTGGTGTGCCCAACATGGCAGCATGAGCCCTGGGTCCAGTCACCCGCTGGGAGAAAAGAAGTCAGGATCTTAGGGCAAACAGGAATAACACCCAGTAGAAGAAGCTGTTGGCCAAGTAATAGAGAATGAGAATAAAAGGGAATAGGACAGGGCTGGAGAGATGGCTCAGAGGTTAAGAGCACTGACTGCTCTTCCAGAGGTCCTGAGTTCAAATCCCAGCAACCACATGGTGGCTCATGATCATCTGTAAATCCTGATCCAAGAGATGATCATCATCTTCTTCGTCGTTGTCGTCGTCGATGTCTTCTTCTTCTTCTTCTTCTTCTTCTTCTTCTTCTTCTTCTTCTTCTTCTTCTTCCTCTTCTTCTTCTTCCTCTTCTTCTTCCTCCTCCCCCCTCCTCCTCTTCCTCCTCCTCTTCCTTTCTTCCTCTTCTTCTTCCTCTTCCTCTTCTTCTTCCTCTTCCTCTTCTTCTTCCTCCTCCTCTTCTTCTTCCTCCTCCTCTTCTTCTTCCTCTTCTTCTTCCTCTTCTTCTTCCTCTTCTTCCTCTTCTTCTTCCTCTTCTTCCTCTTCTTCCTCCTCCTCCTCTTCTTCTTCTTCTTCTTCTTCTTCTTCTTCTTCTTCGTCTTCTTCGTCTTCTTCGTCTTCTTCGTCTTCTTTGTCTTCTTCGTCTTCTTTTCTTCCTCTTCTTCCTCCTCTTCCTCCTCCTCTTCCTCCTTCTTCTTCTGGCACCCTTGGATACCAGGTGTACAAGCAGTCCACAGATATACATGCAAGTAAAAAGATAAAAAATAAATAAATAAAACTACAAACATCAAATAAAACAAAGCAAAATGTAGCTTGTTTAGACTTGCAAAATATC
The DNA here is from genome assembly GCA_964023405.1 of Apodemus agrarius. Lineage (NCBI taxonomy): Eukaryota > Metazoa > Chordata > Mammalia > Rodentia > Muridae > Apodemus > Apodemus agrarius. Next base: position 41,422,864 of record OZ030026.1, on the reverse strand, counting down.
TTTGGAAAAGGTCCTTTATATTTTCTGAAATGGAGGAATCTTTGATCTTGATGCTTAGAAAATGAAACAATACAAGGATATAAAAACATTCCCTTGGCTCCGATAGGTAATGCTGCCTGCGAGTTCTGAGCAGAGGACTACACTTCATTAGCATATTCATAAGCTGCTGCGGGGAGGTTATAGCGAGATCCCTGTGCTCTTCCACATAGTGAAATGCCAAGCCAGCTAATAGAAATGCAGGAAGACAGCGCCAGGCTACATGAGTGGGCACAAAGGCTGGCAGACGGGCGCCTGCACCGACGACAACTGGAAGATAAGGAATTCGGGGGGGAAATAATCCAAACCATTCTCCCAAGACTAAAGGGATTTGAACTATCCGCCACAGCGAAATTCAAAGACTTCACAGTCACTACGCACCTTCGTTTCGTGTCTATATTTCTATTTGCTCTGCATCTAAGAGAGCAGCCTTCTGTCAGGTGTACTGAAAAAGAACATCTTAAAGAGAGCATTGCAAGCTGAAGTCGGCATCCAGTTCAAACTGACAGCCATGGTCGGTGGACTCCTGGAGTACTCTGAGCCATGTTTCTTTCAACAAATCTTAAGCAGTCGTAATGAAGTGCGTGAAGGCCCAGGCGCCCCGACGGCTGGGAGGCAGGCTCTGTTTATTGAATCACACTTGCGGGCTCAGCCTGGGGAAATGCCAGCTTATTTAAGAACAACACAGGGCTATGGGGCAGGTCACGCAGGCAGTCCACTTGGTTAGTCTTTCATCGTGTAAGAGGAATATGACAGAAGCTATTTAAAACCTAAATGAGGGCTGGGCAAGATGGCGTGACAAGGAAAGGAGCTTGCTGCCAAACCTCACATCCCGAGTTCAAATCCCTGGAACCGCATGGTGGAAGGAGAAAATCGACAGTAGTAGGTTATCCTGTGACCTCCATGTGTGTGATGTGGCAACCCATCTGCCCCACACACACATATGAAATAAGTAAATAAACATTTTTTTGAAACTTTAAACCCAAGACGGTTTGGGCAAAATGACCAAATGGCCAATAGGTAGCAAGCAGGTAAAATTCAAAGTAGCATAATATATATTTTATATATGTATATTTATTATATATATAATAAATTTCAGCTCCTCTTCTGTGAAACTTGATAGAAGTGGAAAAACTAATTACATAGCTAGAGACTAGGCGTGTGTCAAGTGCTGTTGCATCCCGGGGTGCACATGGATACGGGGGTGGGGGGTTGGGGGGAATATATTTATTTATGAATATAGTCATAATTTATTGGTTTAAAAAGTGGCTCTTGGCGAGATGCTCATAGATCCCCGGTATTTTCCTTTGAGTAAAACAAGCTTGAGAATCAGACAAACCTGATTCACATCCCACAGTCTTCACGCAAGGGCTCTTGGGTAAGTAATTGAGCTCCGCTAAGCCAAGCCACAGTTCATCTGTAAGGTGAGAAGCCCTTCCAGATAGGGATCAGGAGGGGAAATGGCTGTCGGGCATTAAAGGACAGGCCTGGGGGCCTTTGATTTCTCTTCCACAGATGCCCCTGCAGGACTGTCCTTGAAAGCACTAGCACCTATTCTGACCCTGACTCGCCTGCTTTAACCTCCTCAAGTACCCCTTCTTTCCTGTTCATAGAGTCTCGCCCCTCCCCCTCTGCCCCTCCCCCTACCTTGTTTCAGGGCTTGCTTTGGGCGTGGCAGAAATAACAGTGGTAAAGGAGTCCCGGGTGGGTGCCCTGATCCTAGGGAGCTCATATGGGAAGGGTTGATTTCATAAACACAAGTATTTCAACAAAGTCATTTCAGAGAATGTTTTTAAAAAAATAAAATAAAATAAAATAAAGAAGGTGGCAGGGTAGAGATTATAGAGCGATAGTGTGGAGACTTCGGTGAAGAGGTAGGAGAAAGTCTTCCTTAGGAGACAGCATTTGAACAACAGAGACAAGTGAAGTTAACTGGAAGTCCCCAGACAAACATTCCAAGCAGATGCTGGAGCAGAGTGGAAGGGGGTGGGGGAAAGTGGAGAGAGTGTAGAGGCACCCAGGTGAAGATGAGTGTGTGTGTGTGTGTGTGTGTGTGTGTGTGTGTGTACGCGCAAGCAAGGACCCGCATGTGTTCAGGCATACAGGCGTGGTCACTCAGGCCCGTATAAATGAGAGTCCCACGTGGAAAGGGAGGATGACAAGATATGGTTGGTTTCCAAGGGGATCTCATGGCCAATGTGCCAAGTAGAATTCTGCGGCCCTCTCTGCCTTCTCTACCCAGACTTTCTGTCTGTCATTCCCGCCAACCTCTCTAGACCAAAGTGTCCCCCCCTGATTGGATTCCCAAGCTCTCATAGGGTAAGGCTAATGTTGCATAAACCTCTCTGTACTGTCCTGTAGTGCTTATGCAGATTCTTTTTGCTGGTCTCAAACAAAAGAGTTAACTCGGACACATGTTGTTTCAGGTTTTAAAAATCAGTTTGATTGGCCACAGGAAACGCATTTTGGCATCTCTGGGAGACAGACTGCACGACGACCCTCCACAGAAGCCCCCTCGGTCCATCACCCTCAGGGTAAGAACCAGCACATCCAGTTTTCTCTCTCCTGTTCTCCTGGAAAAGTATGTTGTGTGATAAGATGGCAGAAGCTGTGGAAGAGGAGACACAGGGCTGTTTCTCATCATTTGCTTTATCTGTAGAGAAAACAATCTCCCTTTTGATTGTGTTTGGTTTTCTCCATATGTAATCCAGAGACTTAGAAAAGCATTGTAAAAGAATTCAGTTTGACCCACGACCACCCTTTAAGGACCACCCCCCCACCCCCACCTCTAGTTTCTCACTCCCGAGAGAAAGGAAATGAGTTTTCTGTCAGACGCCTCAAACCCACAGAAAAAGAAATCGATCAAGGACCACAGTTAAGTAAAAATCAATTTAAAATTAACCTCAGGGTCTTCTGTTTTTCGAGAGATGAGAAATGACCATTTATACCCACTTCAAAAAAATATTAAGACTATAGACTCTAAATTTATAGTTAGTAAACTCCAATTTGGCTCTTTCAGCTATGTTTTAGAAATGGGGGGGGGGGAGGGCCGTGAGGGGGGGTAGAAGAACTAGAGAAAAACTGTAAAACAACAACAACAACAAAAAGAAAAGCAAGAAAGAAGGGGCAAAAAGAAATGTAGGGCGGAATCCCTGGCCAGCTGATAGAGACAGAGTGTAGCCAGCCTCCCTCTCACGAAGCCCACCTGCGTGCTTCCGAAGTCGGTTGGAAAGCCAAGGTCTCCTTGACAAGCTCAGCTCTCTGCTTACTGTTGTTACTCGTGTCCTTGTTTGCATCGTGTTCCCATCGCAAATGTCAGAGGAGGTAGCCTCAAGTGATGAACACGGGCCACGGGCCTTTGTGCGTACGCTCCTGGGGAAAAATAAATGGCCCTGATAAGTGACTTCAGTAAACCACAGGACAGGACAGGAGCTTCTAGAACGATGAGTCCGATTCAGCTTTGAAGGAAAAAAAAAAATTAAGCGGAGACCATGAGATGCAGGAGTTGGTGAGATGTTCCCTCTGGGAGCCGGGAACAACTGAGAATTGGGAGGGTTGGGCTATGCTAGGAAACTTGTAGGCTACTTCGGGGTTTGGAGCCTAAGGGAAACAGAAGTAAGACTCATAGTTATGGCTCCCTAAGAGAGTGGTCCTCCAATAAATTAGAAAAATTAGGCTAGAAAGGGATTATTATCTTGCCCCGCTCCCTTACTTTGTGGAAGAGAGCTTCGAGCACCATCAGTATAACTGCGCTGAGAGGCCTCGAAATTTCCACTTGGCTCTCTGGCCTTTCCCTTCTGAGCCTCTCTCCCTGACTCCCAAGGAACAACTTAGGGAAATAACAAATTAAAGATGGGGGAAAGTCTAGCAAAGAAACGGGTCTCACACTGCCAAAGGAAGTCCGGGGAGGACATGGCCTCCCGAGAGTCTGGTGATTCCAGTCCCCCCTGTGGCTTGTGAACCCCAAGGCTCGGCCACTGCTGTCCCTCCTTACTTCCGGCCAGTTTGCAGCTAGGGTTGTCTTTGTCGTTGGAAAGCATCCTCTGTCATTATACGCATTTGCTCTGCAGTCTGTACGTCGCGTGACATGCTATGTTACCATACTGTGTCCAACTTCCCAGCCCTATTGTCCCACCACACTTTGGTAGAGGATCAAGACCCATCCAGTCCCATGTTAGCTTCTTGTAACTGGCACATCCACCCTCCAGCGAGGGTGAGCTGCCCACAGTCTCTTCCCTGGTAAACATGTGATAGTTGGGCGTACCCCACTGAGATGAGCCTCCTTCCTGAAAGCATCCACCTGGGTTTTTTTTTTTTTAAAAGGCACCTGATAATATTTTAAATACCTTGATCTGAAATCATTGACTTGATCACGCCATTAAAAAGGATTGACCGACTTCCTCTTCTCCACCCCTTGCCTTGTGACCCACCCATCGCACCTTGTGACTTTCTTTACCCTCCACCCCTTACCTCATGATTTTTTTGTCCTCCACCCCCTGCCTTATGATTTTTCCCCCTTAAAAACCCCTGACTTCAGTTGTTCGGGGTCGAACTCCTCTGCCCCTGTGTGGGTTATGAGCTCGACCCCAGTGCACTGGTCTCCCCTAAATAAACCTCATGTGATTGCAGCAAAAAAAAAGGGGGGGGGATTAAATAGTACAATGTTAGTAATCCCAGGGGATGAGTGAAAACCACTCCCTCCCCACCCCGTAGCTTCTTGTGTTCCGTATTTCACAATTTTTTTTTTGAAACCGTAAGGCTAGCCACGAAGAGCATGGTATTTATTTCATGATGTATTTCCATTCAGGAACCCAGTGGTAATCACACTCCTCCTCAGTTGTCTCCGTCACTTAGCCAAAGCACTTACACCACTGGTGGCTCCCTAGACGTTCCTCACATTATCATGCAGGGCGATGCGAGGAGGAGAAGAAATGAAAACTACTTTGACGATATTCCCCGATCAAAGCTGGAGAGGCAGATGGCTCAGGTAAGGTGTTCGAAGCCTCTGTGATGTCTTTGCCTTTCCGCCTGCAGCAGGTAATGCGTTCAGAGGCCGAACAGCGGCAGCTCACGATGGACGCCCACCTGTCCATGCCTCAGTGGGAAGCTACCATTTTATAAAGTGTGCTGCAGTCTGTGCTCTCTTGAACTAGCTTGGACCAGCCCCCCCCCCAGATGGATACATCTGTATCCTGTTGAAACTCATTCCCAGTGGATTAGATCTATCCGGCCTCACGGCACTCATAAAAGTCTTTTTTGGAAGTTAATAAAACTGACTCGGAATCAAGTCACAACAAAGATGAATATCAAAGTCGAGGGTTTTAAATGCAGATTGGGTGGAGACAAGGCGGAAATTTGGGGGGGAAAGATTAGCTACGTGTGAGGTCATTTCCTCCCAAGTTTACCTACAATGACCCTAGAGGGAGTCGTTGCATCATCCCACAGTATCGCCTTGAACAATTAGAAATAACAAGGCTGCCTAACACAAATATTTGAAAAAAGAGCTGTGTTTGTACAGTCTTCCATGGTACAAATGTTCACTCTACTCTGTCCCAGGTCTCTTCTCCGAAACTTGAGTCAGCTATTGCTGAATAGTAAGTGACACATGGTGGTGTCAGACAGACAGCTGTGTCTGTAGCTTTGTCCCCCCCTCCCCCCTCCATGCAGACATACAGTGTATCCATAGCTATGGGCAGAATCCAATCTATGCTTCCCCCTGTGGTCAGCTCAACCGGAAATGCCGAGACTCCTCCTCCCCCTCCCCCTCCCCCTCCCCCTCCTGCCTTCCCACACATTAGCTGAGAACTCAAAGGTGAAAATTTGACTATAATTGTTTTGCCTTAGTTGTTAATTTTTTTTTTTTTTTAGTGAGATTATGGTTTTGAAAGTCCTTGGTAAGCACTCTGCATTTTAATTTAAGGAAGAAATATGTGAAGGGAATGTTCTAGAAACCGTGACTATCCTGCTTCCGATGCTGTTGCTGAGAGAGGGCTTTCGTTACTGTGTCTCCATACTAAATTGTTCTCAATGGTGGCAGTGGTGGGACTTTTGTTTGTTTGTTTGTTTTTTAAGTGGAATGGAATATTGGGAGAGGGGAGAAAAGGATACTTTTCCTGTTCTCAGTGTTTGGGTATTAACTTTACATTGGTGTGATGTTTCAGCTGAGACTCCTTTAAATCAGGAGGATCCAGGCACCTCCCCAGGTGCTTTCATTTCCAGCTCTTAGTATTTGTATATTAGTACTTGTGGGATCACCTACACGGTTTAGTTTATCGAATGACACCATCTCAGAGACGTGGCTTTCAACCTTGAACCATGTGGTCTTTATATAGTTATTAGAATTTGGTCATTTGTGGACCCTTGTCTTCCTGAGTGGGGCAGGATAGGTCTTCTTCCATGAGCATTAACTATTACTGACTGAGGCACGTTCAGGAACCAAAAGAATCACCTGTCTCAGCTTCCTATCGTTTGTGAAATTTCTCCACATAGGGCAGAGTCTTGTCAAGGAGGCATTAGTCTTCTGCCCATGTGAAGATATTCAAAGTGATGAAGCAAAATCATTCTCTTAGTTTCCCCTCCTGAATCCCACACAGGGCCAGGAGTACATATGGTAGGTAGCTCATGTCTTTTCCCCGTCACTGCTTCCTGGAACGTGTTCCTCTTTAGGACTTGTCTTGCCTGGAGAAAATTGAATGAACCTTTATCTGGACAGGTGAGGAAAAGCCCATAAGAAAACAGAGAGCAGAGTGAGAGGCCGAAGGGCTGTGGCAGAGAGGCTGCGAACATACTTATTTACCCCTCGGGTCCAACTAACAGCGATCAAATGACTGATAGAGAACAGGGCCTCCATCAGCAGCCCAGAGCTTATTAGAAGCCTTCTGGAATCCTGCAGTTCAATATCACACCTTAGCTGCAGAGAAAATAGAAGATAGCACCGCCGGAATCTGATCAATAAGAAAAAGAGATTCCAGGATTGCAGTTCTCTAGGTTGTATTCATTTTGGTCTTTGAATTTGTTTTGTGAGGATGTATTATCAAGGACAAAGACCGTGGAGCGGTGACTGTGTGCTGCTTAAGATGTTGCCATTCCAGATCTTTAGCCCTTCAAAATATGAAGGGCTTGGTGATTTTGTTGCTTGAACAGTCCAATTTATCTGACGTTAATTACAGTCAGCCACTCAGTTGGTGTTTTGTTGTTTTCCTTAATCGTCCCCATTAGGAACTGGGGTCATTTTCTGTCCATTTGCTCTTTTGGACAGGCTGAAATACTTACCCCAGTTCATATCTTCCCCAGATTTTGTATATTGAGCCAATCAACTTGGGTTGCCAAGGATTAGAACTAGCAGTTAAAATCCCTATAAGCAAGCCGTATCCCAACCAATAGTGTGGTTCCCAGTTCCCGTCCCCCTTCTCCCAAGAGGCTTACAATGATATAGGTTAATGCCTCTCTGCTTCCCATAAAATAGTGAAGTCCACCTCTGTGCTCAAATGCTCTTTCCTGCTAAAGAAGGGGGACACAGTTAGTAGGAGATCCCCAGGACAGTGTCTCACGCTTACAAACCCTCCTACGTCTTCCTATTCGTTCATCTCTACAGGGATTTGGAATACCAGCCCAAGGCCAACCCCCTTTTAAGTTCTAAGCAGTCATTCTTGGGACTTTTGCCCTCTTAAAAACCTGCCCAGAAAACTCTACTTTACTTAAGGAGAAGAAGCTGAGTCAGAACTTGAGTTGAGATCAGTCTAATATGCATTCTGCCTGTTAACTTTGTCTGCTAGCGGATATTGAAGATGTAGAGCTAGGGTTGTATTTCATTCCTTGTTTCCAATTTAAAACAATATGAATGATATCTTTCTTTGGCCAGCAAGATGGATTCATGGGTAAGGACACTCACCAGCAGGCTTCATCCCTAGAGCTTTCATATAGATGGAGAAAACCAAATCAACCTCTCCTCTAACTTCCACATGTGTACTGTAGTACATTGCACTCTTGTGCACACACACCCACCCACACACACACACACACACACACACACGAGAGTATAAATAAGTAAATAAATAACACCTGTCTTGAAATACAGGTGCTTTGCAACTATCGTGACTGCTGTGTTTGGTTTTATTCCAATATGAGCACTATTCTGGCATCAATAGGAAAAGCAGAATTGATTCCAACACCAATAACACTTTGAAAAGTGAGTATAATGATGCAGGCACATCTAGACAATGGTCCTCCTGCCGTGCTGAAATGTAGTTTCTCCAGCCTATGCTTCTAAACTGAGCTCATTAGCCCGGAAGTTACTAAACAGATCTCCCATTTCCCTACCCCTAATAAATAAATGTTGTGCTCACGCTTACATAATGATACCTCCCTGTGTATGGTGCCTTTAAATTTCCCCGGGTATCTTAGCATCTGTTTCATCTCTTCACAGCATAGAAGAAGGTGCCCTGCACACTGCTGATATGCATCCTACACAGGACAGAACGGCATTCTGTTCTAGTTTCTGTGGAGACAAAACAGTGAATGTAATGTGGGCCATACACCAGATGGAAGAAAACATTCTTACTATTTAAGGCCTAATTGCAACATGTAGAAGTTTTGTTGAATGACACTTTGGAGAAGTCAATGTACTCTTGAAATGAAGCAAGGAGGGGGTTGGATTTGTGTTCCAGGAGGCACGGTCTCTGGACTCAGGAAGAAAAGACCAGAGTCCTCACAAGCTGGAATGCAGTGGCCATTTATAGAAGACTTCCCTTTGCAGAAATTCATAGGAAAAATGAAATAGTACACGTATCTTCATAAATAAAGATCGGCTCTAAACAGTAAGACAGAGACACATTCTTCCACACCTATATGAGCTTAGATGTTACCAAGGAAAACTCATAGTGTGGAATACTTTGTTGTTATGAAAATAAAACAAAGTCCCACAGTAGTGCCTGGAGCATATATTAGGCACTCTAAAGGCCTTTTCCAAATGGTTTCTAACCCATTAGAAAGTTAATTCAGCTGAAAGCCTAATATTTCTTGATCTACAAGGAATTACTTAATATCTGTAACTAGATCGATCACTCCCTCATTTGAAAGTCCTTTACATGTATTAGTTTCACAGTCTTCATTCTTTGGCTATTATTAAAGGGAAGGAAATGGAGACATTCACGTGGGGTCCCTGCTGCCACCTCCCCCGCTGGTCCCTACTGGGCTTTGCTGTGCATTTCTCTTATTTAATCCTCCGGACAGTCCGTCCTTGTAAATAAATGGCAGTTTACTGTGACTCCTGCCTTCTTCCCCAATAGCCCCTGAGGCCCAATCTTGTAAAACAGTTTGATAACAGTTCAACAAATAGCAGTTTTCCAAAGTGTCGTAATAGATTGCATATGTGTAGTTGCAGGTAACAGAAGAAACGTCATGAATAGCTTAGTGGAAACTTCATAGATCAGAGTAGCTTAGCGGAAACTTCATAGATCAGAGTAGCTTAGCGGAAACTTCATAGATCAGCTCACAGTTGCCGTCAGGAGGCCTGTTAAGTAAAAAGTGACAAAGTTTATAGGAGATAAAGTAGAGACCCTTTCCATCTTGGCACCACTATGTCCTCCCATGTCTACAAAAAGCTTTGTGTCAGGGTGTGGAATATACCCCTTATGCAGAAATTCTTGCCTGGATGTTACTTCAAACAGGGAAGCTGCCTGGACGTTACTTCAAATAGGGAACCAAATTTTCTTCATGGTTTCTTCAGTTGGGGTTCTGAGTTGAATTTCTGTCTGTGCAGCTTGGACCAAGTCATTTTTGTATTTCTGAACCTTACTTGGCTTTTAAGATGTGAACAATGCCTGCTACTCAGGTTTGTGTGTATCAGATCGTGTGTGCAAAAGTATTAAGGCTGGACAGATGGACGCATAGTTGATGGGTGGATGGATAGATATGTAGGTAGGTAAGTAGATGATAGATAGATAGATAGATAGATAGATAGATAGATAGATGATAGATAGATAGATAGATTGATTGATAGAAGATAGACAGACAGATATATGGAAGATACATTGATAGAAGATAGATAGATAGATAGATAGATAGATAGATAGATGGATAGATAGATAGCAGATAGATTAATGGATGGATGGATAGATAGATAGATAGATAGATAGATAGTCTTAGTTACTTTTTATTGCTGTGACAAGGCAACTTAACAGAAGAAAGAGATTATTTGGGACTTACAGCTTCAGATGGTTGGCTGATGACCATCACGACAGGGAACACAGCAGCAGGCAGGCAAGCCTGGCGTTGGAACATAAACTAACTGGAGAAGTGCGGATGTCCCCCAGAACACTTACCTTTTTCTAAAAAGGACAAAGCTTATAATCTATTTACACGATCCTATTTCTCCTGAGAGAAGAGACTGGTCTTTCCTGGACATTCTACCCAGTGCTCAGCATTTTTTTGAAGTTTACAGTATTAGCCTTCAGGAAATAATAGCTCTGTTGAAAGGGACAGTTTTTATTACTGTATTACAGCAGATATACTTCCTAATGTCCATCGGTTAGCTATCTGTTTTAAATTTTTCACCAGAGAGAGCTCCTAGATATGAAGGTTTTTCCTGTCTGCGGTTTCAGATTTTTCTTCTATCGTCTCGAGCAATGGTTCTCAATCTGTGGGTCCCAACCCCTTTGGGGTTGAACGATTCTTTAACAGGGGTCACGTATCCGGTTATCTTGCACATCCGATATTTACATTATGATTCCCAGCAGTCACAAAGTTACGGTTATGAAGTAGCAACAAAAATAATTTCCCGGTTAGGGGTCAGCACAGTGTATCGAACTGTGCTAAAGGGTGGTAGCATTAGAAAACCTCCTCCTGTTGAAGCAGGGATGGATAATGTGTAACCAAGAAGGCTGAGAGTGAACTCTCTGGCATCAAGAGCTTCCTGCCTCACAGCTCGCCACGTTAACAAGCTGACACCTCGGCTTCTGAGACAGTTTGAGGTGCTGAGTCTCTCCATGAGCTGAGAAGCCACGGAGACCGCTCCTGCTGCTGAAGGCCTCACACCAGGTACGGGAGAGCACGGCGCTTTCAGACCCAGACTTAAACCTCAAGTGCTGTGCGCTTACTTTATTAACTTGGCCAATCCATTGCCTCGTCTCAAAACATACCCTTTTTCAGCTCCGACAACTTGGGGCCTAGAAATGCTTGTGTGGTTAGTGTCTTTCGTGCCTCCATATTGGTCTTTACATAATCAGAAAAAAAGGGGGGGAGCGTTGACTTTTGAGGTTCGTCCCTTGTATTATACATCTGGAGTCTCTTGTTCCCAGCAAGTTCATCAAAGAAGTTTGATGACGCCTGGAGTTTGTCCTGACAAGCTTTAGTCAGACCTAAATTCCTCTAATTATTTTTCTAGAGAAATTAAAACCTTTTTTTTTCCTTTTAAGTCAGTAGAAAAGGTTCTATTTTCAACAGAATAGAGAAATAGGACAATATTTGAAAACCCCGGTTCAGTGGGACTGACCTTGTGGTTTTCATAGTGCCTCAGGTCTGCTGGCACTGAACGGCTTGCTCTCAAAGACGCACACCAGGCTATTTTTCTACTTGTTAAATTTTTTCAAATGTTCCTCATTATATTCAGTCCAGTTCTTGAGTCCATGGGTCAGAGATTCAGCTGTTATAATCTGACCTTGCTCGATTTTAAAGGGTAGAAGAATTCTATCATTCTCCTCTCCCCCACCCTTTTCTTCTTCTAGTGATAAAAATAAAGAGGTGGGTTTTTTTTCCAATATAGAGGAAATAGGACTGGTGGTACATACCTCTCAGTTAATTCTGTCAGTACATGACTAAAGTACCGTGCCAGGAAGAACTCTCTGCATGTATATGAGTAACAACATCAACAGAACATCTCAAGATGGCTAATGTTGAAAGGGCTAGACCGAGTCACATTGCTGTAAAGTCTAGGTGGTCTTCTAGCCAGGTGTTTATAACCAGGTGTTTATAACCAGGTGTTTATAACCAGGTGTTTATAGCCAGGTGTTTATAGCCAGGTGGTCTTATAGCCAGGTGTTTATAACCAGGTGTTTATATCCAAGTGTTTATATCCAGGTGTTTATAGCCAGGTGGTCTTATAGCCAGGTGTTTATAGCCAGGTGGTCTTCTAGCCAGGTGTTTATAGCCAGGTGGCCTTATAGCCAGGTAGTCTAAAGCCAGGATCATTAAGCTCTGGTGTTTCCACCTTCCTTCCACATGCCGGTGCACTTACCCAAGGGATTGTTGCCAATTAAAATCAAACCATGAGGTTTTTTTTCTTTTTTAAAGTCAATTGAAGGGATTCTATTTTCTGAATAAAGAAATAGGAAAATATTTGAAAACCCCATTCCGGTGGAACTGACCTTGTGGTTTCTGTAGGCTTGCTGGCAAACCCCGTCATCTCTTCTCTGAGGCTCCCTATGCTCATTGGGTTGGCTCCATTCCCTAATAGGCTCACCCTACAGTTGGGGAGTTTCAAGACCAGTTCCTCTAAAGTTCCATCCTACATCAAAGAGAGCTAACCCTTCCATCTTGAAAGTGTGGTTTGAGCCCAACCAGTTCAGATCAGGCTGGTTTGCATCAATTGTCCCTCTCTAAGCCAGTCACAGAGATATGTGTGTCCTTTCTATGTGTGCTGTGGCAGGAAAGGGCTCTCCGCATGGGCAGTCAGATTCCTCTTGCCAGAAACAGAAATGGCTTCTAAGTAGACAGAAATAGCCACAGTGGCCGACTGGATGGACTCGTTGACTTTCTAATCCTGTCAATGTCCAATAGAAATTAGTTACGTTATAAGAGTATTGATATCAGTTTTCACGAGTAATTTGATGAGCTTTAAATTCCCAGACTTAAAGTAAAGAAGTGAACCCTAAAAATAATCCCATGTCTGTCACCTTGGACCAGCTTCGTAGTTCCCTCCTCTGATGTAACAAACGCCTACCACACATCAAATACTCCTCTACTCATCAGACCATGTCAGAGACTCTGAAGCTATGCTTTTGGATCATCTTCAAACGTATTATTATTTCTAATTTTCTTCTTTATCCTGCCTTTTCAGTGGCAACAGAATAAGTGCACAGAATTTAGCTGTTTTACAAAACTATGTCTATTTTCCAGCTTGTAAGCCCAAACCTCTCCAGTGGTGTGGGAATCGTAATCCCTTACGAATGTAAGTAGTTCCCACTCACTTTCCTATAAGCCAGCCTCCTCGGGAAAGGATTTATGATGCATAACCGTTCTTAAATACACTGAGCATGTCAAGATCTTTATGAATGACATGTTTCAAAACATCTAATTACATTTCCATTTATAAGATATTCGTGAGATCAGTATTATGCCTGTTTGATATTTGTGTCGTGTATACAAGGTATTAAGACAAAAGGCAATTGGATATCTTCCCCTTTCTCTATTAGCAGTATCTAATTCCTTGCCAGCATCCTCTGCTAGGCAGGATGAGAGCTACACAGCAGCCTGGCTTCGCATCTTTGGCCACGTCTGCATCTTCATAGTGAACACCATTAGCAAACTATAAGTTCTTCTGAGCTTTTCCGGACATGTTCCCAGACCCTCTCAATGCATATGAACCACGCATACCTTCTCAGCCCAGAGCGGTGCTGGGCTTTTTTTCCCATTCATATTATTCCCTATCAAGTTCATTATCTAGTGACCCTAGACCTTTGAGGCAGTGGAGAACTTGGTTTTGACTCGGCACATCAGCGTGCTCCTTCCCAGCCCTCTACTATGCTAAACGTAAGAACTTAAGTAGAAAAACATAGCTCTTAGGTCGCCTACCAATGAATCAAGTGACGCCTTGCACAAAGTACAGCTTCTGTAGCTTCCTACCAGAACCCTCCTAAATGGACATCATTCAGGATGATTGAAGGTTCAGCTAGCTCTTGTCTGTTCCAGATTCTCCATGAGGATAAAATGAGGACACCGCGGAAGCTCAGAAAACATCCTCTAACAAATGGCCCTGTCCAGGGCTTCTTTTTAACCAGAAGCAAGAAATGAATGTGGAACATATAGTTAACAAATGAGTTGAAATAAAGAAAATGACGGCCTCTGTCTGCAAGAAAGGACTATAATGTATGTTTTGGAGAGGCATTACTGGCAGGGGAAAAAAAAAAAAGCATTACTTTGCAAAACTCTACTTTCTTTGCAGCAGCAATCCCTGCTATGGTAAAGAGTTGATTGTTTGCTTTTCTGAGCAAGTTATTAATATTTCTGCTTGCTGCTGGCCTGAAACATGTTTGTGTCAGAGATAGCATTGCGGCTTTGAGGTAGACTACATATGACGGCCTCGTTGCTATAAACAGTGGGATCCCAATTGTCTTAAATTCACAGCAGCGAGAGAGAACTCCAGGGAGACGAGAGCGCACTGAGCACCCAGACAGCTTCCTGCTTGGTTTTCTTTTTATTCCCCCCCCCATTCCGTTTTTCTCCTGCAAAGAGATTTTACAAATAAGTGTGTCCCACCAAGGATAGCTACAACTGTCATTTTTAGGGGATACAGGTTATAGATTCTATCAACCAATATGTAATAGCAATACCATAAGCCTATAGTCTTCTGCCACACCGAAAGAGTATTTAATGTGCTGTTGGAACCAGGAACAGAGTTAACAAGGAAGAGGTGGGGAGGTGAGGGGATGGGGAGCTTCAGGAAGCCGCCTGAGAACACACTACCAGAGCTTGTCCGGTCCAGTGGAAGCACACCGCATGCTTCCTCTGGAGTTTGCTAACCCTTACACTGCTGACACCTGCATCAGTGGCTCCCACATACAGATGTTACCAGGGAAACACCAGTTGGCCTGACTCTTCTTCCCTTCCAAGAGTCGTCCCCATCGACCTAACCGGAAGGTCATGAGCGTGACGTTTTGGAAAGATGGCTCTTTAGAGAGGGAAAGGACGGGGAGACCGAGTCTTCCTGACTCTGCAAATAAAAGAGCGCTCATCCGAAACTTTTCTAAAGGAGGGTCAGCAATGCAGTCACTCCTGTCTTTCGCTCTTTGAAGCTAGAGATAGATGCTCCTGGGAAGAGTGAAAATCAGATCCAGCGGTGAGGGTGCCCCAGTGGTCATCTCACGGCTCAACATGAAAGGAGTTGGAGGAGGATCCGTCTCAGTCTAGGGGAGATGGACAGAAGAAGCGACCAGATACTGACCCGTAGCATCCAAGCGGGATCCAGTTAGTACCACACACAGAAGCAGGAGCCACAGAGTTGTGGTTGCTGCAAGGAAGTCTGCATGGGAGGCTCGGCTGGGCTGGGTTTGTTTGACTCCATTGTTTGACAGGTCTAATCGAGCCTCCTCACGGAGCTGCCAAGATCACTGGCTAAGGCAGAGGCTTCCTCTGTAGAGCCTCCTTTTTTTTGTTTGCTTCTGCCTTTGAACCTGTTTTGTATAGCTTGAAGAGCACTGTCATCCGGGAGAAGGAATAGGTTCCAGTGCTGCTTTCATTCTGAACCTTTCCTATGTCTTCCTGGCCAATCTCTGAACACCCTCAAGTGTGAAAGTATTATGCCAGCAAAAGGAAAACAAGCGAAAGCCTTTTTTTTTTCCAGATCTAAGATAAGACAGAAATTTTCATCACATATAGAATCTGACTGGAGGGCTGTATTCACAGTAGTTATTAAACTAATTACGCCATATCGGCAGCCTTCCCTGAAGGTTTGCAGGACCTAATTGGAATGGCTGTGTGGATAGAGCTGTCAACACCCTGCTCTATGGGAGACCCACCATCAGATTCTCAACCCCAGGTGACAGCTCCCTCTGAAGGTGGTTATGGAAAGGAGCATGCCCATAGCAACCATCCCTCCATAAACATCAATCAAAAGCAAGGCTGATCCCTAGCCCAGTCCTTGCATGACTCAGATGACCCACGGCTGTCTTTTGGATGAATGTCAGAGTACCAGGGAGATAGTTTCATCTGCTCTAAACTTTCCCCAGACCTTACACTTCAGATTGAAAGAACAATCATTTGGCAATATGGGAAACAGAGTCTCCCTGAATGGGAGACAGAAAATGCTTCAGAGCTCAGAGAATGCCTTTCCTGAGCCTGTGCCTTTGGAGGCGAATTCGGGGCATGAGGGAGCCAGCCTTGGCACACGTAGACAAAGAGGACCTCTTACACCAGAGGAGCAAAGGCAGACTCTTTAAAGCAAGTGTCTGTGTGGGACTGCTCAAAGCAGAATGAGCTGGAGGAGGGGACAGGAGAGGAGAGGAAACAGGTGATGTGGGGGTCAGAAGACGGAGAACCTTAGAGGCTATTGTGAAGACAAGCTCAAGGGTCACAGCCTGGGCTTTCGTTTTTTTAAATGGGTCACTTTGGCTCCTGTGCCGTGAATATCCGCTAAGAGGACAATGGTAGAAGTAATTAAGGAAGTAATGAAGTGTGGAAGAAATGAAGTAATGAAGCTGGTTAGGATGTAAAAAGGGATGATCAGGTGAAAGAGGTAGGGTAGTGAGAGCTCAGTTAAAGTACAGGAGGATTTGCTGGTAGACATAAAATGAAAAAGGATTAAGAAGCAGAGGCTGCCTCTGGCTGACAGAAAGCGTGGGTTGGGGTGTCTCAGGTTGAATTGCCAACAGAATGAGTAGAGGTGTCAAGTCAACTGCTGGATTTCCAAGTGTGGAATTCTGAGAGAGTATGTGTATGTGATGGTTTGTGTATGCTTGGCCCAGGGAGTGGCCCTGTTAGAGTGGGTGTGGCCTTGTTGGAGTAGGTGTGTCACTGTGGGCATGGGCTTTACGACCCTCATCCTAGCTGCCTGGAAATTAAGTCTTCCACTAGCAGCCTTCAGAAGATGTAGAACTCTCAGCTCTGCCCGCACCATGCCTCAAGATCTGGATTACAGGTGAGCCTTTCAATTCTGGATTGTAGTTCCTTCCAGATATAGTCAAGTTGTCAACCAAGAATAACCATTACAGAGAGTTCTGGACTGAAGATACAAGGTAGTTAGGACCAGGAATGACCTCCGAGGAGAGCCAGAAAGGATGGAGGAGGCCAGACTCTAGAGGTCCAGGGATGGCCAGCTAATAGGAACAGGAGGAGGATAGGAAATAGAAAGGGGGGTAAGCACATCAAGTAGGTCAAGGAAACTGGAAAGTTCTTTCGATTTCAGTAGCGCAGCCTCAGGTGGAGACTTTACCTAAAGAACAAGAAATTGAGCCGGCCTCGGAGAGTGGTGTTGTGTCAAACAGGAGTGCTCTACTCTGGAATGGAGGATTTTTAGCTCTTTCTTTTCCCCAGAATGTCTCAGTAGGGAAGGCCTAATAGAAGATGAGAGAGAAAATTGACTGCAAACCACTAGACTGCTATCAGTTGGGGAGAGAAGAAAGCAGTCTCTAGGTAGAAAACTTTGGAGAATGGTAGAAATCCTTCTAGTTTGTGACGAGATTTGAACGCAGTTATGTCGTGCTGATATTTTCTGAAGGGAAGTCATGGTGACCCAAGGTACAGCATGGTAGCAATCCAGATGAATGCTTTAAGGACACATACCAGACTCAAGAGGAAGTTCTGAACCAAGAGAAAATTACATGCTTTCTCCTCTTCCTCCTCCTCCTCTCCTCCTCCTCCTCTCTTCTTCCTTCTTCTTTATTCTTCTTCTCTCTCTTTCTCTCTTCAATGTTTGAAACAGGCTCTCTACATGGCCCCAACCCCTAACTCCCTATGTACACCAGGCTGGCCTCAAACTCACCTCTACCTGTTGAGCGCTCTTGGGATTAAAGTAGCATGTACCGCCACACCCAGCCTAATTATATCCCTTTGATGGGTATTAATCACCAAAGAAGTAAAATTATGTTATTGATGTCATCACAATCTTAAGACGGCTGTGGGCTGGGCAAGATGGCTCAGAGGGTAAAGACACTTGGCACCAACCCAGAAGACCTGACTGGGATCTCCAGAACCCACAATCCATGAGTCATCCTCTGACCTCCATTCTTGTGCAAATAAATAAATATTTAAAAAGAAAAAGAAAGAAAAAGAAAGAGTACCATATCTTTAGTTACCCCCCACACACACACTTATTTGGATTTCATAGCAATTCCAGCTCAGATCAACTAAACCAGCTTTTAAGGGCTATGTGAACAGGAATTTGAGAGAACTATGGGAAGCAAACAGCCAGGGAGTGGGGGCCCTTCTTCCGCACCTCAGCCCCCAAGCTCCCGAGAACCCTCTAACACAGGTGATGTGACAAAGCACTCCTTCTGGTCCAGCAAAGCTTTTGTCAGGCTTTTTGTCAGGTCTTTTATCCTAGCCTGTTCCAGCATTTTTTCAGGTCTTCATCTGGAAGAACTAAGGATTCTTCTAGCAAGAACTCTCTAAGTTAATCTCTGGTTTACTAATGGTACAGATGGCCAGAATGAAGTAGACCAATGAAAATAATAATGAGTTGCAGCGCTGACTGTATCTGTAGTACCATTTACCAAGAACTCCTATAGATTCCATATATATATGGCAGCCTTATGTGTCCTAGGCCTCTGGAAATTTTGCAGTGAAAAAAAAATCCCCCTCCCATTTAGCGTAAAGTGACTAGAACTTCTTTTTGCAGATGGAGAAATTCTAAAGGTTCATCAATACCTAGTTGTAGGGGCTGGAGAGATGGCTCAGTGGTTAAAAGCATGTAGCGCTCCGGCAGGGGACCCATTTAAGTTCCCAGTACCCATGTCAAATGGTTCACACCTGCCTGTGACTCTAAATCCAGGGGATCTGATCTCTTCTGGCCTTTGTGGACACAGAGCTCCTGTGCACAAGCCCACACATAAACCCATAATTTAAAAAAATTTTTTTAAAAAAACATAGTTTTAAGTCATCAATTTTCTAATATACCTCCCACCGAAGATAAAAATGTTATCACTGGTAATTTTTTTCCTATCTCAAAGCTTTTAAATCCTGGCATAGATGGAATGACTTTCCATAGTCAAAGCTTACCTGCATTTAGCCTCATGGCCCTGTGTCTAGGAAAAGGGCCATCTCATATTAGGAATACATCTGTTAAAGTTTACCCTCCTGAACTGGCTGGCACATAGGTCTGGCAAATTACTTACTGCCGAGAAAACAGCTTGTCTACCTGGAATGTATCTATTGTTTATTTAAAAAAAAAAACAAAAAAAAAACCTTCCTAACTAAAAAGCTAATTAACTTCCTTTCATTTAAACCATGATTTAAAATCATACTTTTTGCCATTCATAATGACTCATAAAGGGATTTTGAAGTTTTCACTTCTCTTACATTTAAGACTGCTTATCAACAGGCAGTGGTGGCACATGCCTTTAATCCCAGCACTTGGGAGGCAGAGGCAGGTGGACTTCTGAATTTGAGGATAGTCTGGTCTACAGAGGAAGGAAGGAAGGAAGGAAGGAAGGAAGGAAGGAAGGAAGGAAGGACAAAAGAAAAGAAAAAAGACTGCTTATCAATAAAAAACTGGATATTGTGACATCTGCTATAGGCAGAAACATGTACAAACTCTTCAGTATAGATGAAGAAGAGGTGAGGGGTTGTTTCCCTCTATTGAGAGAATACATTTATGAAATAAGTGTTTCATAGGGTGCTCTGTGCCTGGCTTAGCTCTGGTACTATTATGGTTGGAAGATATGTTGTGTAACAGTGCACCACATGGGTCTTTCCCTACAGACACTAAATGCCTGATTCTCTAAACAAAAGCTGCTGATACAGGGGCTGATACAGGGGCTCAGGGTTTCCCAAAGTCACTGAGGCATGTCCTCCCAATGTCAGGGCCTGTTTCGAGCCAGAGAATTAGGCCTAAGGAAAGGCAGAGACCTGAAGCAGAGACCTGGCTCTTCCTCCATTCCTTTGGAGTATGGGACAGTATGACCTTGTGATCTCCTGGCAGAGTTGAAAAGGGTCCCATGGGATGTGTGCATTGGGATTGGGAGTGTTGGCCAAGAGGGAGAACGGACCACATCTTCCCTGACATAGATTTTGATGCTTGTAGCCCAAGAGAATAGACAGACAGGCTAAAAATCCCAGCGGAGACTTGAGAACAATGGCCCAAAAGTCTCTCTCCTCTTTTCCTGTATGACAGGGATGTATGCATACCATATGAGTCCCATGGGTGTTATAAGAGAGCAGGGTGACTGAGCCCCTCCCCTGCTTGTCACTATATCCTTTTCCCCAGTCCTCCTTCCAACTAAGTGCAGAATTGGCACACCAAGAGAGACTACACTGCCCACTCTTTCCTCTACTTCTGGTTTCCCCCGTCCCAAGGCTGGCCCAATGCAGAGCAAAGGGAAAGTCAGAATTGGCAATGAGATAGCATTTTATATGACTCAAAGTGACCAGGAAGCTATGCCACCTGCCTAAAATAGTAAGTGCTCTCGTGCCTGGTTTATTCAGGACTAATGATGCAGAAACAATCAAGACCTTTAGGTGTTTAGACAGTTATGGAGTTGAGACTGTTCGGTGAAGCAGCCTCAGCCTCAGAAATCCAGGTCTCTCTCACTAGGTTCTCTGCCTTTTGGTGAAATCCCTGTAGCTCTACCTTCCTCCTAACCATGTCAGAAGCTTTTATCTGTGTCCACTGCCACCAGGGACCTCAGTAAGTCACTTAGTCCCTCTGAATGCCGCCATCTTCCTCTGTCAGGTGATGGGTTATGGTATGTTGACTCGGGGAGCTGTTAGAAGTATGTGCGAGAGCCAGGAGCCTTGATTCACACTGCAGAATTTCCGCAGGAATGTGGGTGAGAGGGATGAATGGACTGAGGGAACCTTATGAATACATTTAGTGTCAGTAAAGATGGTGACCCACCCAAGCCTAGAGTCAGTACAGGCGGCCCTCCATGCATCCATAGGTACGAAGAACAGCAGATTATACATCTGAACATGCTGCATGACTTTGAGATGTTTCTCTAGACAGTATAGTATATCACCTATGTGTTATAGTCTTTGTAATGTAAGGGAAGATGTATGTAAGTTATGTCCTGGGAGCACTCTCCGATGGATACCACAGGACACTGTGTAGTTAAATCAACAAGAAGCTGATAGGGAAAGGGAAGGTGGGATGGATGGCCCCAAGACTTGACTTGCTAGAGAATGAATCTTTGGAACATCTTCTTGTAGAGAGAAGACTTGAAGTTTAAAGTAGAGGCCAGTAAATGGGAGATGGCCAGACCCCAGAGGTATAACTTCCTAACAGAATGCCAGATATCTGTAGTCTGTCACCCTCACACGAGAGAGACAGTAAGGAACTAGAAGACAGATAGATGTACAAGTATGGTGGAGAAGCGTCCTCACTGGAAGGAGATGCTAACATCCGGTGAGCGTCTCTGGGAAGATGGCAGTGGAGGAGACGTTTAACCGGGGACAAGTTCCATAGTTTGTTTATGACTGAAATTGCCCCTCAGTGGGTTTCTGAGACACTGTGGGTAGATGTGTTCCCTCCCTGCAGGGACCTTTGTCAGATCCGCTGGGGTTTCTGGAGACGCACAGGACTTGCTAAGTGAGTCCAGACTATAGCCTACGTTTCAATTTCAGTGTTTGGATTTTATCTGGTGGGGGAGGGGGTGCTGGGTTTTGAGAGTTTTTTTTCTGTGTAGCTCAGCAAACGTTCTACCCGAACCTCCCAAATCCAAGTACCCCCATCACATTGTCTTGTAAGTTGACAACGTTCATCAAAACTCTGAAGAAGACAGGCCCCCAGCGCCACAGGTCACCTGCGGCACCTTGGGAAGGTGTTGATTGACCGAGCATTTGATTCGGAGTACACGCTGCAGTTTTAGATTTCTGTTGGAGTGGTAAAGAGTGCAGCGAAGATGCCGGGTCATTGTACCCATAGAGGACGCTGGGCCTCCCTAGCCCCAGTCCCTCTGCCTTAGCAGGGGACCTGAAGCACACCCTCTGCTACACAGGACCTGGCTCCTGTGGGTTTTCAGCACAGAGTTCCACCCTAGAGATCCCGGGAGGCACAAGCATCATTTACTGGTTTGTTCTTGACTATTGAAGATAAGAAAATCCAGATGTTTGACTGGTTTTAAATATTGCCTTCTCTGTCTTTCAATGGAATATTTATTTTTGGAAAATAACACTATATGAAGGGAGGAGATGCTGCTTTTCTTTATGCAAAAGTAAAAATAGTTTTCCTTTTTCCTAAGCTGTGAATTTATTTCTAATTTCCCTTGATATAGCACTAACTCATAAATGGTTCCCCCCCCCACTACCACCCCAACCCAAAATAATTTTAAGCAAAATAAGAATGACTTGGAAGTCAATTATCAAACCTTGACTACCGTCCACATTCTTTTATTTTTATATTTTTTTTAAGAAATGTGATTCTTTTATTCTGCTCTTTCCTCCCTTCCCCCCACCCCCGTTTACGTTGGTAGCTGCCGTGTTTTAAATATTGACAAGATAAGATAGTTTTCTGTTTATACCAGCAGTCGTCTGTCTGTGAAATCTGGACCAATCAGAATGCTGGATTTCCTTTCTCGGCGATCCATCAGGTTCATAATGTAAGGCTACAAACGGTTGTTTTCTCTTCCTCGACTTGCGCTTTGTAGTGTGTCGCGGTGTCGTGTCACTCGCCCGAGGTACTCCGTCCCGAGCAATGAGAAAACTCTGTAATGTCTGGTGGCTTTCTGAGGTGCTTTGTCTCTTACACTTCGTGTGCTTCGTGACTGGGTGACGTGTAAACGCTGTCCTAAAACAAGAAACATACGTGGTCTGGAAAAACAGTTACAACCTGTCCGGTCTGAGTTTTGGCTTCCATTCCAGATGTCTGTCCTAACTTGCTTTTATAGGGGAAAAAAAGACAAAGGGTAAATTGATACATAGAGAAACATGTATATACCAGCACCATGCTTCCCGTTGTGTACTTTGTGTCCACGATCTATTCAACCCTTTGTGTCTGGCGAGTCTTAAGGATTCATGCACTCTGTGGGAAACACTTGACTTGCATGAGATACCCTGCAATTGATGCAAATGGCTGGGGAGGCGGTGGGGGAGATGTGCTCTCACAGCTTTAAGGTGGTTCTCAGCCTGTTTGCATTTGGACGTACGGAATCGATCTTTACAGTGCATGTGAAATTGTGACCTATTTTATTCTGAGCCGCTTAATATTCAAATATTCATGTCTCACATTTGCACACATTAGAAAAAAAATTTTTATTTGGAATGTAAAGATTCTGGCATAGATTTTTAAGTTTATAATTTAAAATACAATCCTACCTTCACATCCCTTGAAACTTTTTCTCCGTTGTCTAGCCCGTTGTCTGGACGCTTGAGACGTTCGGTTGAGAATCACTGGAAATTCTTGGGGTGGCATGTGAAGGCCCTCTGGTGCGGGGAGGGGGTGTCATAAAAGGCACATTCATCCTCCTGTGCATGGGGCTTCCGGTTCTTGAGAACCATGATGTCTGGGCGTTGCCTGTCCTGGTGCTCTGTGACCCGGAAGTCCTTGAGCGTTGCCTGTCCTGGTGCTCTGTGACCCGGAAGTCCTTCCAAGCGCACAGTGCTAACATCAGCTTCTAAGTGTTCAGCAGTGGCCATCTCTGCTCCTCCTTAGTAGCATGCATTCAGCAAGAAAAACCACACAGCAAGGGCACTGCTGGTAGCTCCTGGAGACCTTTCCAACCTACTGCTGCAGCGGTTTCCCGCAGCAGGCTTTCCCCACTTGTGAATGCTAGTAAGAGACCCTCCCAATGATCATCCCCAGATAATGCATGCACATATGTTCATAAGAGGGGAGCTCTCTGTGGCACGGTGGACAGCCTTGATGATTTCAGGAAGTAAATGCAGCCCTTCTCAGAAGCTCGCCAGAAAGCAAGACCTCAAAGTGACAGTGGTCCCTTGAGGTCCTGTTAGTTTTCCATTAGGTGTTCATAAGGAAATAGAAAATAATGTTTGTGAATATCCAGATCTAAATTTATAAGCAGGTAGGTGGGAACAGCTCCAAGCAGAAAAGATTTAAAAGCTTCTATTTAAAAGAAAAAGAAAAAAAAAAGCATCAATTAAGCCTCAATTTTAAATTTTAAAAAAAGAATTGTACAAGGCTTAGAAAATATCCTACCTCTCTATTAATGTTAGAAAGCTATGTCATAATCAGGGCCTTTAATCATTTGCTAAAACCCCTGGGAAACCTTTTGTTTAGAAGAAGATTAAAAATACAGAAAACACTTCCCCGTTGTATTGTCAGAGCATGCAGAATGTGAGATGCTGGTTTTTGCTCCTTGAAACGGTCTTCCCTAGAACTTTCCCTTGATGTCAGGTTGTACTAACTTGTAAAATAACACAGAAGCCAAAAGTTCCATTTCTGAGTCATTGCTCTAATAAATTCTACCTAGAGGAGTCTGTGAATTTTACATAAATAAGTACATTTACCGGTGTTATATTTTTCAGTTAGTGGTATAAAATAAAGTTTAGTTTAATTGCATTATTTTATATATGGTCTAATTATAAGTCCTTCAAACTCATCCAGAGTATGAATTAATGGTTGGCATTTAAGAGATGCCTACTGGGGAGAATCTGCTCCAATTAAAACTCTAATACCAAGTTATTCTTCTCCATAATGTTATAAGGTTGAATTGTTAGTTAAAGTGCTAATTAATGATGTATATTTTCTTCTGCATAATGAATATCCTTCACTGTATTTATTGTAAAATGAAACACAAAATGCCTTCCTATATATTTTATATATATTAGTACATATTTATATATAAAATAGGCACTGAGAATTTTACACATATTTACATATAATATATATGTTATATATATGTGTATGTATAAACACATAGTAAGTATCAAATAAATGAAGTTTCAAGCCATGACCAAATTGTTAGCATATTGAGGTCATCAAACTAAAGGGTTTTCTCTGAGTATTCTAAGTGCTAAAGATAGAGCCCAAAGACATTTATTAAAAGTTATTTGATTTGTTGTAATGTGTCTTCTGTAATTACTTGAGGAAGCCCTCTAAAGATCACTATGTCAGAAACAATTTTAAATATGGCAAATGTCTCCACCAAACTTTTCCTACTTTTTCATCCTAATTGGCTATTTTTGCATCTTTGTTTCCAAGGTTAGGATATTTCTCATTAAAAAAGAGTTTTCATTGTAGCCATTATTTGAGTCAAAAGACTTCTTAGGTCTCTTTGATCTTTATTAACTTTCAGTAAGACTTTTAAAGTGTAAAATTATCCAATTTAATTTAAGACACTTGCCTGAACAAAGACAGGTATTGTAGGTATGAATATATAGCCAGCTCTTCAAGAGCTAACCCAAGGACTCACTGCTGAAATTATTTTATAGATGCAGCAAAAAATCTCATTTATTTTTCCGTCTTTTCTGCTACGATCCACGGTTAATCAGGTCCTCCCAAGCTTATTCCTGCCTTACTTCAAGGAGGGTTAAGACCTAAGGCAGCCCTGTTCTCAGAACCCTTTTGTGTTTCCTGGCAGCCGACCAGCATAGCTAGCCCAAGGCCAAGGTCATTCCCATCTTTATAGAACATTATACTAAGTCCAACTGGAGTCCTTTCATTCACATTAAAACAGGCACTGAGCATGAAAATTCTGATTCCTCTAAATTCTCATACATATGCGGTGTTGGGTTATTTGTTGTTTTGGGGGTTTGGTTTGGTTTTGTTTTGTTTTTGAGAAAAAGTTGAATTTCCAGGAAGAAAAAAAAATTATTTTCTTATAAATTTCAATCCAAAGAATGCCTTTCTTTCTGAAAATACGTTTCTGGAAATAGCACTAAGCATGACAAAACTCAGAGTCTGTTTCCAGAAAGGTCGATTCAATCCCTGTGGGGAATTTTAAAATATTTGGACTGGGGCAACATTTCAAGGCTACAAGGAAAATAAAGTAAGGATTCTCTTTCCCTCCCCTATAATTCTCTACCCCGTAACTTCTAGCGGAGGTGCTATCAGATCAGTCCGGATTCAAAGCAGGTGGTTTGTGACTCTTGGACCAAATGGAAGCGTAGGAGAGCAGTTGATGGCGCTGTCCCAACAGTTACACGAATGTGCCACTCATTTCCTCAAATGGCGGCCAAGCGATCATGGCGATTATAGAGAGTGTGCTTGGGTTTGTGGTTCCCCCAAAATGGCCGTCACAATGTCTACAGATGACATAAACGTTTTGATTGGCATTTGGCTTGCATCTCTGCTTTAAATCTCCAGACCCATAGTCAGGTTTAATCATGAAAGTGCGTGACCCAGTTGACAGTGAGAGAATGAACCTGCATGCCTGACCTACTAACCTGTGGGGCATCCCCACTTCTCAGCTTGACCACACCCACGCCTGTCCCAGCTCTATTCCCAGACCTTCCCCTACAGCAGCAGCCCCAGCTTCTGCCTGTCAAGCCCTGCCAAGGAATACCTCAGCTAGCTACAATAGGGCTAACGTGAAGTTCTGTCGCTCGGTGGAGTTGTCATGTCAGCACTGGGTCAACGGACCTTTCGGTGTCACCCAAATCTTCCTTTTGTATCATTCCACAGAGTTGCGTGCAAACTCCTGTTGTTCTGTTTAACGGCATCACCTGTGACCTAAGTGTACGACACCTGTTTGCTCTGTCATTGTTGCTTTTCTCAAGGGAACACACGGGAGGGAGAGAAGTTGAATGGGGAAACCGAGGGGGGTTTGCTAGGTTTGGGGAGAGCTTTTAAGAACTCGTAGCTGCAGTGCTTCCGGAGTCATAAAAGGTTATTATTCTCAGCTTAAAAATAAGGAAGCCGGGAGGTGGTGGCAAATGCCTTTAATCCCAGCACTTGGGAGGCAGAGGCAGGCAGATTTCTGAGTTCAAGGCCAGCCTGGTCTATATAGTGAGTTCCAGGACAGCCAGGGCTACACAGAGAAACCATGTCTTGAAAAAAACAAAAACAAAAACAAAAACAAAAAAAAAAAGAATTTTGCAGAGCCTTCAGCTTGACATCTGCATGAGATTTTAAGGGCGATGCATAACCAGCTTTATAAAGACTAGAGAAATAGTAAGTCGGACGTTTTAGAGAGAGAGAAAGAGAAGCAAAGGTCAAAATATAAAATCAGAGAAAAGCCTAATCTTGAAGTTAATTGCAGTCCATTATAATTTTTGCAAATAACTCACATAAAAATAAAATTCCATAATGAGCCAGGGATGGGCCATAAAGTCAGGGGGGAAAGTGTGAACGTCAACATTATAGTTCTCAAATGTCACGCTATGCTTGAAGTGATATGTGTTAAAATATCCGAGACTAGGTGGGGCCACCAACACAAACAAGCCAACAACTAGAACACAATGAATGCAGACAATGGCTGAGAACAGAGCAAAGGCATGAAGCCTTTTCTTCAGACATGTGCTCCCTCCCGGGAGGGGCCGAGGGCTGGGCACGACGCTAGCAAGGTGCCCCACCCCTGTGACGTCAGGTGACCCGTATGCAGAAGAAATGTTCCAGGCATGTCACAGCTTTGACAAGGCCCACGCACTTCTACAGGGCTCACAAGTTTTCTTCTTGTTTTCCAAAGCCAGTTAGGGACATCCAGAAGGCAAAGCCCTTGTCTCCTGCTTTCTGTCTTCCGCAGCTCCCTCTGTCCTGCCTGACTGCTGGCCCTCTTCTCCATGATACGCACAGATCTGAGCCTTTCCTGGAGGCCCTAGTTTCTTAGCCTTTGGGATTTCTACAGCCTTTCAGGGGAGCTAATAAAAGCTACACACTCCCTTTTGCTCCAAAAAAGCCGAGCATCTGAGCATATACAGACTCCCTGAAAATTCTCCCCAGAATTCCACAGTGTGTCAGGCCTTTCAGCCAGGACTCCATGAAACTTGGTTTCCTAGTCAGACTTGATTTGTTTGGGGGCACGCCTAAGATCCTGTTCTATGCTTCCAACGCCTGAGGAAAATAATCTCTCATAATTCTGTAAGTCCAACCAAGTCGAGATAGAGAGGCTTTGGGAATACTTTTCAATCGGTTACTTTTAGTCGTGTTCCTTTGAGAACAACCAACCGAATTTTGAGAAAGCAGAATCCTTAGCAAGGAAAAGAATAAGAAATACTCTGCCTGTGACATATATAAATGAGATTAGAGTCAAGAAAAGACCTGCCAGGGTAGAGGTTTGACTTTACTAATGTTTGCATTAAACAAGTAGAAGTGGCAAATAAGTTGATAGAAAGCCCTGCTATAGGTCAGTTTTAGTGGGTATGTTTGTCACAGGACATAGCATCCTATGTGACATGCCTGTGGGTCAGGAGTCTCACATACATGTGCATGTATAAGCAGACCAGCATTCCAGAGTGCAGGCTGCTGTCATTGTGAAGAATGCAGCTGAGTACACATCCAAAGCCATGACAGAGACACTGCATCTGTGCGGCTCAATTCCGATGAGGGAAACTAGCTGTCACCCATCAGTAGATGTGTAGCCATTCTGTTTAGTATGTTATCGACAAAACCTTCCTCCCTAGAGACACGGTTTTCCAGAGGACATGATAATGTCCTATTTGGGAACTGAAAT
Source organism: Apodemus agrarius (assembly GCA_964023405.1). NCBI lineage: Eukaryota > Metazoa > Chordata > Mammalia > Rodentia > Muridae > Apodemus > Apodemus agrarius. Next base: position 41,394,395 of record OZ030026.1, on the reverse strand, counting down.
TAGTGAAAGCGTGGATTATTCTAAGGCGAAAGCAATGCGAACTGAAATTCCCAGTCAATTTAAAAAACAAACAAGACAATGCAAGTGTATTCTTCCATTATAACAGAATATCATGAATTGGTAAATCGCTTACTAAAATTTTCATGTTTTGTTTTTGAAATTAGCTAGCCTAGGGTTTCATTCTGAAAATAGAATCATTTTGACTTCTTCATACTCAGCCGTAGGAAACACAATGCTCACTAATTCACACAGGAACAAAATAATCAATATTTATGTGCACACAATACACCCAAAGGCATTGTACATTTCCAGCTCAGGGGTGCTAGGTAAACCCAGACTAGCTAGAGAGAATGAACCTGCTTACTGCTTGTGCTGCCTCTAAAATAAATGTCATTTCCAGACAGGGGACTGGGGAGAACCTTCCATCACCCTGCGACCTCCGAATGAAGCCACAGCCTCAACTCCCGTCCAGTACTGGCAACATCACCCAGAAAAACTCATCTTCCAGTCATGTGACTACAAAGCCTTTGTAAGTTACCCTAGACTTTGTCTAAGTTACCTTGTGTGGGGGCACACACTGGGACAGAGGATGTATTCCCTACTTAGTCTGCATTCACTGAAAAGGTACCAAAATGTCCACCACTGACATTTCTGAAGGGTTCTCTTTTTTTCTCTTCCCGAAAATGTCCAGATATCTAGAGTTTTGGAACCCTTGAAATCCTGTTAGCATGACTTTTGTTCTGTGTCTCTGTATAAAGGTGTTTAGTTTAAAACAAAAACAAACCTTGTGATAAAGCACAACTTATTATTTATTTAATTTATAAGACAGGGTTTCTCTGTGTAGCCCTGGTTGTCCTAGAACTCACTGTGTAGACCAGGCTGACCTCAAACTCAGAGATCCTCCTACCTCTGCCTCCCCAGGGCTGGGATTAAAGCAGCGTGCTGGAGCCACCCTCCTTGATAAAGCACAGTTTAAAATAGATTGATTGCCTAGTATTTACGGGGCGCCGGGTTCCACCCACAGCTCCATAAGCAGGAAGTAAAATCAGGGAGAAGAATGCACATGCAGCAGGTAGACATGTTTGCTGGCCGTTGACCACAGAACATCAGGTCTGCCATTTCCTAGAAATGCAGGGTTCCCTCCATTGTCCTCGCGGGTGGGACTGCAGGACCAGGTTTGCTTTGCTTTGCTTTGTGGGTATTTTGGTTTTGGTTTTGTTTTCTTTTTCTTCTTATAGGGTGAAGGGAATAGGTGCTTATTATGAAATGTTCAACAAGTCCTGTAGGCTTTGGAATGGATGATGATTGTCATGACTACGGGGGGGGGGGGGGAAGATGGCTGACCCTCACCAGAAACTGACTCTCTTTAAAGGAGATGTTTTAATTAGGGCAAACTTTATAAAAAAACATAAAAGATAAGGATTTGGCTGAGATTGTTTTCCTTATTGATGCAGATGCCTTCTGCTTATCTCCTCATCTTTCTTTTTCTTTTAAGATTTATTTATTTATTATATGTAAGTACACTGTAGCTGTCTTCAGACAGTCCAGAAGGGGGCGTCAGATCTCATTACAGATGGTTGTGAGCCACCATGCGGTTGCTGGGATTTGAACTCAGGACCTCTGGAAGAAAAGTCAGTGCTCTTAACTGCTGAGCCATCTCTCCAGCCTTCTCCTCATCTTTCAACCTTAGATTTCTTTCAACAATTGTCAGGAAACTGTTGAAATGACGTCCTCCAAAATTCAGACTTGGGCTTCTGGGGCTTTCTCACAAGGCCCCAGACAAGCCTCCGCCAAACTGGCCTGCCTCCTCCACGTGGGCTGGTGCTCTCCTGGTCTTCAGGATCAATGCCTGTCTGGGCCTGCATGAAGCCAAGTGTCCCCATGTGAGCAGGACACCGTCTTCTAAGCACTTCCACAATTCTTATCATAGTTCAGATATTCAAGGGCACGTAAAACTATGTCTAAGGGTACTGAAGAGAGGTGAAATAAAAGAGCCATCTGAAGCTTCAAAAAACTGATAAGTGAAGATCTTTTTAAATGTGGGAGAATTGGGGGGAAAGGACAGACACAAAGGAGATTTTGCGTATGATTATTTGCACCAATCAGAAGCTAGCGAGTGAGTGTGAAATACATAGCAGGAATCCATGATTCAGTCACAAAGCAGTCGAGTGGCATATGATTCTGGGGACATTTTCCCCCTCCTCCCTCCAGCCAGTCTTGTGTCACTCTGCACCGGGAGGAGTCATCACTGCCCCTATAAGATGGGAATAGCACACATTCTCAGATGGATGAAGCATAGAACACACACACACACACACACACACACACACACACAGAGCTGTACATTAAAAAAAAAAGAAAAAGAAAAAATCCAAAACTGCATCTTCTGCTAAGAACAGCCCCGCTTTAATTACCTTTGCTGCAGAATAAGCCCAAACGGGGGCCCTGTTGCGTCTCTCAGCTGTCGCACACAGCCCCGCAATTACGCTGATACTGGTGTGATTTATTTTCGCAGACATTGCTGCCTTAAAAAAAAAAAAAAAAATGGGAAAACATTTTTAGATACCCCCATCTTGCGGTTAAATGTGATTGGGAAGATGACATCTTTAGAAAAGGCGGCTAACGTTTGTGGCCGTCAGTTCATAGCTCTCAGAAGTCGTGACTCACTTTGCTAGTGTTCTCTGCATCTCTAAGGATCTTAAGTTATCAGCGACGCACGGCGCAGAAGACGCACGGCGCAGAAGACGCACTGCGCAGAAGACGCACTGCGCAGAAGCGTCGCCGGTAGCCTTCCCACCGTGTGTTTTTAAATCACTACTCGTATTTATGTTCCCGTTTTAATACGCCGTTCCAATCTTGTGTGTGTGTTTTAGTATTTAGGTTCTATGCTGATAAAAGAGCTGAGGGGAACAGAGTCAACACAGGATGCCTGTGCAAAGATGCGGGTAAGTTTGCCAAACTGTCTTGTCTTAGTAGCTGAGACACTAAGTACTGGGTGTACCCGCAAATTGCCACCTTTCAGATTTCCTGTTTTCTCCGCCGCCCGTTGGTCTGTTGATCACATTGGTGTTACATAAAAAGGTGTTTTGGTTTTGTCGGCGTTTACGGCTGGGCTTATCTGGCAATTGTTCGTGACAAAGTCTCTCGGCTTAGACGGTATGACAGTTTGCTTTTAATTATTCTTAGAGGATGAAAGTTAGTAAACACTGATCGCCCTCCAGATGGGAGTCAGGGGAATCTTTAGTCCATTTTGGGAAAGCATCCCAGAGCGCTCACTGAGGAGACTTCTAATGCAACAAAACCCATGAAAAGCAGAGATACCGTGAGCGTATTGTGTAGAGCTAACTTTGTTTGCGTGGATTCTTCCCAGATGTTCTTGGTTTTGTTAAAAAGTCAGAACTTTTGACTCTGAGTGGAGTGAGACATTGGAAAGCAATGGATATTGGCAGAAATGCAATCATGAAAGCCCAGGATTGGTGGCTGCTAGGACCTTGGGTTTATTTTAAGCAAAGCATATTATACTTTTTCTTCCTTCCTCCAGAGCATGTGGATAATATGGAACTATCTAGCTGTGCTAACAATTTATGGATTTGTTCCATATGGCACATAGTCAAAGTCAAATCTCAGACACTTAAAGAACGGGTCCTAGCTTTCATTTGTGGCCAGCATAATCATTGTTAATTTCTTACGAGTGAATAGTTGGTTACTGAAGTAATGAAACGCACATAATTGAGCTAAAACAATTATTTTTATTTTATTTTTGATTTTTTTTTCAGACAGGGTTTCTCTGGCTATCCTGGGCTCACTCTATAGACCAGGCTGCCCTGTGAACTCAGAGAGATCCAACTGCCTCTGCTTCTTGAGTGCTGGGATTAAAGGCATGGGCCACCACACCTAGAGAACTAAAACAATTTTAAAGATAGATGTAAAGTGTTTCATGCTAATTGGAACCAAATATATGTGAATCTCCATGAAACAAAGTGGTACACAATTGCCAGTTCTTGATGTAGTCTGACTCTTGGTGTGGCACCAACACATTTTAATCCTCGATGACCTAGCACTGCTCTCCTTCCTTCTTTGTCTTCTTATTCACTATAACAACAGCTGCTAATGCTTGCTGATTACAGTGTGTCCTGCTACACTTAAAATCTCCACTTAAAATGAAGACACCAGGTCACAGGGAGAATAGCTTGACAACCCAGACCTGAATTTAAGAGTGTCTGACTCAAGAGCGTGCACTCTCCAAAAACTCTGGGTCCCCTGCTTCTCTAAAGCCTCTGTTCTCGTCCTTAGTGGATGGCATGAGATCAGATGACCTTGTGGGAGTTTCCTGCTTTTATAATTCTGGGAATCTTGTATTCTGAATAGAAAATATCTGACCTAAATTGCATTGCCACTTTTTCTCATTTCAATGAGAAAGACTGCAGAGATCTCCAGGAGCCTGTCTAAGAAATGAATTTGGCAGCTCTCAATTCATGACATTAACTAAGTTACCAGAGTCCACCTACTGCAGGGTTTTAGTCAGCGTAAGCATTGCAGTGGGTGTGGACCATCACTAAGACATACCAGATTTGTGATGTGAATGGCCGTCAGTCAGTTCCTAAAATCACATTCTGAGAGCAATAGCAAAACCAATTTAATAGTCTCAACAGAGAATAATAGAGTTAAAGACTAAAATGAAACTTAGAAAATAAAATCTGCCTATTTAAAAACCATTCCTCTGTTCTTTGGGGGCATTTTTTTCTGGTTTGCCTTCCTTAATGTGTTTATTTTTGATAGTTTACATGAAAATTGCAAGTTCATTGCTTCCTAGAATGTCACAAAACCTTATTTGCTATCTGGATTAAATAAATTTCAGGTCTTGGTACAGTAACCCAAGTTGCATTTGGCTGGAGCCCTTCAAAGTGCAGATTGGAGCTGTTATCTGAGACTGTCGTATTGTGTGAATTAGAACTTTCACCAACTGAAAATGATGTGAATTTCAACTGTAGTTCATTTTCAGCCTGAACCCAAAGATGTTGTTTTCTTTGCTAGTAACTTGATGGCTGTCTAGCCTCATGTCCCACTATAATCAAGTTCTTTCCAGGAGATAGACTTTAGGGCACGGATGTTCTTGAAAGTCAGTGTGCAGTAATAGTATTGGCTTAAGCATTGCAGGCCAGAACTAAACTCAGCTTAATCTTTTGGTTGAGAAAAAGAAGTTCTCCCTTTGCTACTATGCACTTTAGCTGTAATGAAAACTTCTCTGTAAAAAGCGAATCAGTCTGTACCGATTTGTGGAAGTGTTTTCATTAATGGAGATTCCCGAGGCCCTGGCAAGCTCCAGGATCAACCACATCGCCGGTTTGCTGTGGGTTATACAGTGTCTTGAATCTTATAATAGCTGGAGAGGTGGGCTGTTTGTGTGTCCCAGGAAGAGCTTCAGGGACCCTCAAGTCATCCATGATGTTAGCATCGGCTATCAACAACCATCTGGCTGCAGATACCTCTGGTAATATGGGATACATTCCAGTAAACTAACATCAACCCAGCTTTCAGCCATGTTCCTATTGCGTGCTAAGTTGGCTTTCTCCCACAGTGTTTATTTTAGGACATTAATTCTTGCTTAGGCAGAATCTGACCAACTTCCCTTCTCAGAGGCATGGGGAGTATTTGATATTCACAAATGGTTAATCTCCATGTCTTAAACCTAATCCATCCGTCCATCTCTAAGGTCTCCTCAAGATCTGAAATAGAGATAGTTTTCCTTTCTTTCCTGGTGTTTTACTGTGTGTATTATTTCAGTTAAAACCCTGTCAGGATAAATTAATGAGTTAGATGGTAGTTTAATTCACATTATTATACAATATGGAATAATTTCTTTTCTTGCTCAGGTGAAACTGTCTTTTCCCCCCCTCTTCCAAACAGTCTTAAGATGTTTTTAATTAATAGAGTTGATTTTCAATGAACTATTTTTTTAAGCACACTTAGCTTTACAGAAACAAATTCAAGGAAGAGGCCAATGCTTCTTGTATGCTTGTGCCCTGTCTTAGCTAGGGTTACTATTGCTGGGTTACTATTGCTGTGACCAAGAGCAAGTTGAGAAGGAAAGGGCTTATTGCCTTACACTTCCACATTGTAGTCCATCATTGAAGGAAGCCAGGACAGGAACTCAGGCAGGGCAGAAATAGATACAAAAGGCAAGAGCTGGTGCAGATACATCCCGTAGAGGGGCTGCTTACTGGCTTGCTTCACATGCCTTGCTCAGCCTGCTTTCTTATAGAAGCCTGCCCAGGAATAGCACTGCCCAAATGGGCTGGACTATCCCCATCTGATTAAGAAAATGCCTGATCAACACATTTTCTCAATTGAGGCTCCCTCCTTTCAGATAACTCTACCTTGTATCAAGCTGACATAAAACTAGCCAGCACAACTGAACCCTTGTCAACTTGACACACTAACACATTGTTAAGTCAGAACCTTTCCTTTCTTGTTCTTCCCGTCACCAAGATCACACATTAATATTATCATTATAATATATATAGTATATCAGATGTAATATAATATATATTATCATAATGTTATCACTCCAAATTTTAAAAGTCACACTCTTTTAAAAACCAAATACTTCAGAACTCAGTTTCCTTTAAAATCCAAAGTCTTAAAATCCAGTCTCAACTGAGAGCTTCTATAAAACATAATTTACATAAATACTTTCTTGCTTGAGGAAGGGAAGAACCAGGGCACAGGCACAATCTCAGCAAATCAAAATCAAACTCCAAAACCATAACCATCTCGATGTCCAATTATCTAGGGCTCATTCATTTATGATCTTCTGGGCTCCTCCGAGAGGCGTGAGTTACTCTTCTGCCTCTGCTTTCTACAGTACACTTAGAACTGTCTTCTAGACTGGGGTTCTCTCCACTCCTCTGCTGCTGCTATTCTTGGTAGTCAACCCGTGGTACTGACATCTTAAAGTGGTGTGGTCTGCCCTAACAACTGTGGTGTGCCTTCACCAGTAGCTTCTCCTGGGGTCTCTTCAGACCACAGGGTGCCTCTCAGCTTCTCTCCTTACCCCATTTCATACCATCAAAACTTAGCATCACCTGGGTAACTTGTACGCTACCAAGTCCAGCTGCCCGCATGAGGTACAACCCTTGGCCACCTCTGGAACACAGCTTCTGTTTCCTGACTCCCAGGAAACACTTCCCAGATCGCCTCAGTGATGCTGGTCTCTCCTAAATCACAGCCCGTTCTGCAGCCCCCACGTGACCAGATTTCTTTACGCAAAAGGCCCAGTCTCTGCTTCCTTCTGAAACTTCGCAAGCCAAGATTCCACTGTATGTCACATTCTGATCTCCCGTCCGAGCGTCTACATAACAAACGGCTCACTGAGCTCTCAACACTCAATGGCTTTTCTAGCCCAAAGTTCCAAGGTCCTTCCACAGTCCTCCCCCATGTTCAGGTCTGTCACAGTGACACCTCACTCCTGATACCAATTTATCTTAATTAGAGTTACTATTGCTATGAAGAAACACTATGACAAAAAGCAAGCTGGTAGGGAGGAGAGGGTCTATTTGGTACATACTTCCACACTGTCGTCGGTCACTGAAGGAAGCCAGGGCAAGAACTCAAAAGGATAGAAGCTTGGAGGCAGGAACTGATGCAGAGGCTATGGAAGGATGCTGCTTACTGGCTTGCTCGTCATGGCTTGCTCAGTCTGCTTTCTTATAGAACCCAGGACCACCAACCCAGAGACAGCACCACCCACAAGGGGCTGGGCCCTTGTCCACCAGTCACTAATTAAGAAAGTGCCTTATGAATGGATCTTACAGACGCATTTTCCCAGTTGAGGTTTCCTCCTTTCAGATGACTAGCATATATGTCAAGTTGACATAAACTGGCCAGCCCACTAAGCAACATCTTTGCTTGCTCCTCAACATCAACAGCTTAGTGGTACATTTGTTACAACTGATAGACTCACAATGACACTGTAAATACTCTTGGCTGCTGGACATCCCCTATATCTGGACAAACTGACAATAGCCTGTGTCGACCATTACCATGCTGGATAGTTTCTCTGCTCTGCAGTTCTCTGGTTTTCAGAGCTGTTTTAGATTTACAAAAAATAGTCCACAAGTTCCAGTGATCACATCTACACCCGCCCCCCCCCCCACCTACAGCAACTGAATTTACAGCTTCTCTTTTTGTGAAACTCCTGTGCTGGCACAATACATTTGTCACAATTAGGACCAGTATACATGTTCAGTATTAACTGAAGTTTGTGGTATATATTAGAACTCATCCTTCCTGCTAACAGAGTTCTAGGGCTCTATAAATAGGCAACAATGTATCGGCCGTTTCTTCTGGTTTGCTCCCATGTTTTGGAAAGTATAATACAGATGCTGTAAAAATATAAACATTCCTCAACAAGTACAACATTCCTTCCCCTGGATGCGAACTCTTTCTTCTTCTCAATGTGTTTAGTGAAGAGTCGGTAGGAACTGGCTTTGAACCCTGATAATATGTTGTTGGGCAAAATTGCCGTGTCTGCTCTTTCCTTTTAGATTTTCCTTAATAAAAGCCCATCTGACAGGCTTTGGTACTGAGCCAGAGTGTTCTCCATAGTAGCCAGGCTGCTCATTTCCTGTGTTCTGACAGCTTTGCAGACATTCCCACTTAAGATTAGAAAATACAAAAACATACACTACTGACGTGGGGAGAGTCAGAAAAGACATCTCTTTAATCTTAACATAGTCATTTCGCGCTGCCTTCTGTGTTCGTGGTTTAGCTAAATCCATGTTCTGAAACACGGGCTTCATTTCCTAATCAGTCCCTGGAGGGAAATAATTAGTTCTGGGGTTGCTAAATATGATGCCCTTTCTGCAGGGCTCCCCGTAGAAGAGAACATTCTTTTCCATCTTCCTCACGTGACACTGGATAAATGCCAGTGGGGGTGGGGCTCATGCTGCCCTCACCCCTTCACAGCAGGGATGGTGTGAAGAGCCCTTCTCTGTGGCACCTGCCTTGTGATGGTTAGACACAGTGATGCCTGCAAAGTCCCTACCTCCATCGCATCTCAAACACCCCGGCTTCTTCCTCCAAATGGTTGAGTAAATTCTTGGGAGGATTTCCTTTAGAATCCTTTTATTTTAACCCAGCCCTGAGGCTGGTACCCCTTTCATTGTACTGGGCCTCTATGCCCATAGTATATAAGAGTATTCGAAGGTTTAGGAATCCCAGACTTTCATTTCTACCTTGTGAAGTCCATATCTAAAATGGAGAAAACAAATGAAAGAGGCAGTTCTTTACAAAATGACATACATAACTCTACAGTTGTATATTTGGTTCTGTTGTCCCTAAGTCGGTTGGAAGTTGCTTTTTCAAACGTTGTATCTATGGGACTAAATTTTATAATTATAAATTATATTACTTTGGCCATTCTGTGATTTGGGGGTTTTTGGTGTATAACTCCCACATTAAGCTTTAGTCTAGGCAGATTCCCCAGTACCCATGGAAAATGCCAGCCCAAGCAGCACAAGCCCATAACGCCAGCCCTGGGGAGGCAGAGACTGATCCCCTAGAGCTCAGCGTGCTGGCCTGCCTGTCTAGCAGAATCAATGGGTTACAGAGTCAGTGAGAGACCCTGTCTCAAAAATATAAGATGGAGAGCATTTGAGGAAGACACCTAACGTTAACCTCTGGCCTCAATATGCACACATGCTGTATACACACACACACACACACACACACAACAGAGAGACAGACACAGAGGCAGAGAGACAGAGAGAGAGACACACAGAGGCAGAGAGACACAAACACACAAAAAATAGAAACAGACAGAAAGACACAGAGAGACAGACTCACAGAGAAACACAAACACACAGAGACAGAAATAGAGGCACATAGACAGACAGACAGACATAGACACACAGACAGACTAAAACACAGAGGAGTTAGAGGTGTTAGAGGTGTAGAAGAGAGACAGGCAGAGGGGAACCAGAAGGGATCGGTGCCTGATTTTTAATGAGGCTAAGAGAGAGAGAGAAGCAGCAAATCAGGGATAGTCAGGCTCTCCGGGAGTGTTAAGATTTGGAGCCTTTGTACTTGCACCATTGGCCTCATTAGGTCTGTTCTCCTTAATTTGTATAATTTTTAAACTTTCAAGCTGGAAGCACCTCTAACATGTGACTTTTCAAATATGTAGATTTCTGGAGAATAGTCGGTGCTTTGGTCTGCACTCAACCACTGTCTTCGATCTTTCCTGTGCTTTCAAAGAAGCAACACCAGGAGGAAGCTGAAAGGGCCTTTTTTTTTTTTTTTTTTTTTTTAATTTATAATGTGTCCTTCCTGAAAAGGAACCCGAAACCGAAGCCATGATTAAAAAAGTTCAAAGCCACCCTGAGCTCTGGAGCGGGTTCGTCGGTCTTTTTTGCACAGCTCCTCCTGAGAGAAAATGCCATCTGCAGTGTTTGCAGGAAGACCAGTTAGGAACCAGGCAGGGGCAAACTTAGAAGAGACAAAGTTCTGTTGCCGAGAAAGTTCAGCTGAGGTTTGCATGTCAATGGCATCGCCTTTGGGTGGAATCCTGGAATCAGACCCCACCTTCTTCTGAGGCCCCTGGGCGTTTTATGGGAAAGACTGAGCCATCACTGATAAGCACCAATGAGCCACTTCCCAGCCCACTGAGAGGTGGCAGAGCTTTATTTATTTATCTATTTATTTATTGCCTTAATCTCCACTCGTCTTAAAGCCTCTTCCTGAATATGTTTATTTATGTGAACGTCATTGACCACATAAGGGAGCACCAGCACTTGGGAGGAACAAAACTTCAAAGCCACCCTGAGCTAGGTAGCAAGGTCGAGGCCCTGTCTCAAATAAATAATAGGGTAATGCTCATTGTTTAACCATCTCACCGCTGTCAGAATATCAGCCTAGCAGCCCCGTGTGCTGGGGAAGGACACATTCTAACATCTTCTGAATATACTGACACTGGCTGAAATCCACCCGTGTTTACTACACGCTAAACACAGACTTAACTGGCGGAACCCTTGTAGCTATACAAAGAGGATGCTGCATTAACCATTTTAGAAAGGAAGTAACTGAGGAGAGAGGGCAGCTAGCCACAGAGCTTGGGAGAAGTGGAAGCAAGCCAAGAGTCCAAGCTTATCCTCCTGGGCCATTTTTAGGAGGTATTTCGGGTTTCCGGTTTGGTGGTTGTTGAAACGTGATCTTACCGTGACGTTCAAGCTGGGCTCCAAGTCACAGATCTCCTACGTCAGCCTCCTGTTAGCAGAGACTACAGGCAGGCACCACTGTACCCGGCTGTCTTCCTGTGCTCTGGTGCTCTGTGCTGGGAAACCTTGCATAAAAAGGAACGCTTCAATGGATCAGAAAATCCAGATGGACGGACATACATACATACATACATACACGTATACACGTGCACACACACATACCAACATACACACTCAAATACACTAACATGCACACATTCCAGTATACATACACATGCATACACACACGTACACACATACAAACATGCACTCTTGCACACTGGAGCACACACACATATACACACTGCTGAAGTTGTATTTACAAGTAATAGATTTCAAGACTCAATTCAGGGCTATGGTGACAGACAGCCAGTTTAGCCCATCAGTGAGAGATCCTATCTAAAAAGAGAAAAAAGAATTAAATGTCAAGCAATAGAGTAAGGTAACTATCATGGGCACGTGTATACACACATATACCATATGCATAAAAAAATAAGAACTCAAGCTGGGCGTGGTGGCGCACGCCTGTAATCCCAGCACTTGGGAGGCAGAGGCAGGTGGATTTCTGAGTTCGAGGCCAGCCTGGTCTACAGAGTGAGTTCCAGGACAGCCAGGACTACACAGAGAAACAAAAACAAAAAACAAAAAACAAAAAAAACAAAAGCAAAAAACAAAACCAAACAAACAAAAAACAAACAAACAAAAAGACTCAAAAAAACCAAAACCAAGGTAGACAGCATCTGAGGAAAGATAGCAAGTTTGCCCTCTGACACACCTGTATAAAGAGTCAATAAATTGGCTTAAGCTAAAAAAAAAAAAAAAAAAAAAAAAAAAATGTTTAAGCCTTTTTTTTAGCATTCTTCAAGCCAAACTTTAAATAGATTTAAAAAAAAGTAATTTCTAATTTTTACAGAAATGTTTCTTCAAAAATATTTATCTCTAAGCCTTATCTTTTTAATTGCAAAGCAACATGTCATTGCAAAGAATTTCAAAAAAAAAAAAAAATCTTCGTTATCTGCTTCCAAAACAGAGAACAGAAGGAAGAAATGAAAACAACTAATTTTACCACCTAGAAGTGGTAAGCATCCTCCTGTTGACACCTTGTTCGTGTGTGATCCTTCAGAGTAATTACTTAGGCCCCCCTGGGCATTACCCCTTCGCTAAAACCTGGAAGTGTTCTGTACCTGTTGTTTTACGGTCTATTTTAAACCACAGTTATATTTGGGAGGTTTTTTTTTTTTTAAGTATTTCAGTAACTCTTCAACCTCAGTATTATTTCTAATGGTTGATTACAATATTCCAGTCCATAGTTAAAATAATCTTTCAGCCAATTCCCTTGGTTATTGTGTCCAGTTCCAATTTATATATATATATATATATATATATATATATGTGTGTGTGTGTGTGTGTGTGTGTGTGTGTGTATATACATACATATATATATATATACACACACATATATTATATATATATATATATATATATATATATATATACACCAAGTTCTTTGCAAGTGCTGATTATGTCCCTAGAATAAGCCACTAAATGGCAAAGGGCATACCCATTTCGATACTATTGCCAAGCTGCCTTGTAAAATCTCACTCACAAGCCATGAGGGACTGTGACCACTGGTGTCTCTCAGCCTCAGGCGCTTGCTGTCTTGGACACGCCCCTCCCGCTGACCGGGGACCTTGTGAGAAGCCAAGCATCTTCAGCCTAGTCTTACAACATCTATTCTGCCTGTGATTCTAGTATCTCTTTATGACTTTTATTTCACGTGAAGAATGTTTTCAGCCCTTACAGCCCTCAGGAAACCATGAGAGGATTAAATAACCCTTGCTAATTGCTCTCAAGACCAAGAGCTGTAGCTAAACACTAATGGGAGATTTTTTTTTTTTTGAAATCATTTGTCAAATGTACTTTGATAAACTAGCTCCTCTGAATGAACGCAGGCTGCCGTGCGGCTGGGTTTACGCGCACAGCGTCAGAGAGCAGCGCTGACAGTGACTCTCAATCAAACTGATCGACTGCGTCTTTAGAGCAGTCTCGCACTTCAAGTGTGGGCCCCAGACCTGCAGTGTCAGCAGCATCTGGAAATTGGTTAGAATTGCAAATGTGCGGGCCCCCCAGCCCACTCTGAGGAGCCTCTGGGAGTGGGCCTCGTAATCAGTCATTTACGGGGATCTTTCATGATACCGTCACAGAATTTGGATACACTCCGGTAGGTGGAGAGCCGCTGCCTTGGTCCCCTGGGCATTCCGCTGAGGATGCTGTGTAGGTCAGCTCGTCTGGGTAGATGCCTTATGATGCCTGGAGATTGGCCAGGCCTAGGACAGAGTTAGAGGGCATCACTTTGGGCCGTGCTAGATTTGGACAGGACTTTACTTTTGAGCTCAATAACCGTTCACACTCCAAGCAAGGAGATGTGTTTGGAATGGCCCCTGCTCACGCTGTTCATGTCACCTAGTCTTGGTTAGTGTCTCTGTTCCCTCAGCCTTTGGGAAGGAGTTCTTGAGGCCACAAAAGTGGCCACATTTCTCAGTAAAACGAGGCATTCGTTAGTGACCCTTGAAAGCCTAAACTATTTTTTAAAGAAACACAGAGGGGGAAACTCCCGGCTTCCACCAGGAATCATCCTAACCTCCTAAGTTCCTTCCTACCTTTCCTGGTACCTGTGCCCAGAACCAGGGAGAAGGTGCAGAAATGCAAACCTAGCCCTTCTCCTTGAGGCTGTAAAATCACCCCTCACCGAAGTACTACCCCAGGAGCCTCTTGATAACCTCACATCACGTCTTCTCTGACTTGGGGTACCACGGCTCTCAGGAAGGTTCTCTACAACCCAACCTCTGTGCTGTGGTCAGCCTTTGGCTTCAAGCAGCCAGGAGAGTACTCTATGAAATGACTAGATCATCTACTACACCATAAAAGAAGGGCAACTCCATTGACCCTAAGGGTCAAACATGAGGCTGCCTTGCAGTGGTTCCAGAGGAAGGAGTCAAGGCAGCTGTGGGTGGTTCTCTAGACTCTTCCAGGGAGAAACAGACCCCATGAAATTCCAAGCAGTGACACAAGGTAGAGAAACAAACATGTCAGCATGGAAGGCCAGAGAAGCCTTTCCTCAGAAAGCAATCCTGGCACCAAGTTTTTCAGGGCGAGGGTTATTTTGAATAAGTAGTCCAAGGTCTGCCTCCCATACCTTACTATCCCCACAACCGAGCTAGTTTTGCTGCATTAAACCCTGATTCTGCCTCCTGTGGTTTTCAACCATTTGAAAGTCACTGAAGGCCTCAAGATAGTACTGTTAGACCTTATTTACATATACCTGGGAAACGGAATATCATCATTAAGCTTTGTAACTAACTACAGACAATATTAGATTGGCGACATAGTTATGATCCAGGACTGAAAGTCTAATTAGAAAGTATCCTCGGGATAGCCGTGGAAATCTCTTCCCCAGCCTGTGCTTTCGGATATGCCGTGAGCAACCAGGGTATTGTAAGGACGGAGGCCGGGGGCTGGGGGGGATGGCTCAGTGGGTAAAGGGCTGAGTCTGGATCTCCAGCATCCACACAAAGGCCAGGCACATACTGTAAGCCCAGGACCGGAGAGGCAGACGCAGACAGAGTGTGCAAGCTCGCTGTCAGTCAATCGAGCCAAAACTCTGAGTGCTGGGCTCTGGGAGAGACCTGTCTTCAAATAATAAAGAATAACAGAAGAGTAAGACACCAAATATTTGGCCTCCACCCATGTCAAATGCGTGAGTGCATCTGCTCATCACACACACACACACATATACACATAACACACACAAACATACATACACATATCATATATGCAAACATATACATAAGTAATACATACATAGATATATATACACAAAATGTACATAACATATGCACATGGGAACACACATCCACACAAACAGGAAGGGGAAAAAGATCATTATTTCTTTTTCTTGATAAATCTTAAACTCCCCTTTTTAAAAAAAAAAAAAAAGAAAAAGAAAAAGAAAAAAATTCTGACAGTGCTCAATTGCTCCTTAGGAGTAGTATTCCAGATATGAAATGATGACTCAGCTCTGCTTGGTCGATCAGGACCATCTAAACTAAGAACTAACTACAGATTTCAGAAATGCAGCATCTCTATCGGGCCAGATACTGTTTCTCTTGCGATAATAAAAGACTGATAATCTTAGCTTAGGAAAACATAAAGGAAATATGGCTGCATTCTGCCACAACACTCTCAGGAGGAAAGATACAGTTCCGCTTATCTGGAGCCTTCCTCCACAAGTGAGGAGGGCCTCGTTGCACATCCAAGCCCCTTCTGTCAGGCAGGCACCAACCCGAGGAAAGGGAATCTGGAGGCTAGGAGACCTCAGATATTCCACAAAGACCCTGGAACAGGGCAAAGCAACTAGAGACCAAAGTTCGCTTTGAGCTCCTTGCGGGGCAATTTTCTTTATACAAATTAATAAGCCTTGAGTCTTCAACAAGACCATAGGAGCCTAGTGATGATAGACAGACAGACAGACACCCAGCAAAGCAGCCAGTTAGGTCCTAAAACCCAGGTCTTCTGAGCTCAGCCTCTATCACTTGAGTGGTGAATGGTTAGGGTCAGTGTCCTCAGCCCTGGGAAGGAGGAGACAGTGAGGGCATACAGGAGGAGACAGTGAGGAGAACGAATGGAGATGGGGGTTTGGGGGGTGGGGTCAAGACTGCTTTCAACTGCCCGTGATGGGGCAGAAGCTCTGTGTTCCGAGGGAACGGGAATTGTGAGACCATGTGTCTTTTCTCTGCGGCCAGGGGCTTGGATGGCCATCCGATGGGAGTCTCTAAATGCTGACAGAAAGCGCCACTGCTGCCCTCGGGTCTTCTGCCCCCTTCTCCTCAAACTGCCACTGATATAATTGGTAACAGATCTTGCTTGTTACAGAGCCTGGGATTTTACCCCAGAAACCCAGTCAAAAGCAGCAGAGCTTTCACGAAACGAAGTGAACGCTTTCCTGCCTCTCCCAAAGACGGAATAGACTTGCCTCCTTTTTTACAAGTGTTCCTCTTTCATTAAAAGTTATGTATAAATCGACGTCTCGGAAAGCTTCTGTCGAAATACACCATCAGAAACTCCCCTATCAAGAGGCACGATTATTGGCCCTTCTAGAAAATACAATTTGCCTTCTTGGAGGAACACGGTGTTCCAGGTCTTCCGTGGTCCCCTTGAGCTCCAGGGCTGGAGCTCAACAAGCTAAGCATGTCCTCGTCAAGAGACTCTGCAGGAAGAGGACAGTCTGGGCTCTGGGTTGGAATGTACGGCCACTTCCAACACTGACGCCATAGAGACTTGTGCCCAGCCTGGACACTGGCGCCCCAGAGCTGACTTTGCCAAGGGAACAGGAATTGTGAGACCCTTTGTCCTTTCTCTGCTGTGTGTGTGGGGTTTGGCTGGGCATCTTACAGGGAATCTCCTCTAAATGCTGATAGAAACCACCATTTTGGCTCTCAGGTCTTCTGCCCACTGCCCACCTTCTTCTCCTCAAACTGCCACTAACACAACTGGTAACAGATCTTGCTTGTTATTGGGCCTGGGGTTTTTAACCTCTAAATCCGATTAAAGCAGTAGACCTCTGCTGCTTGCTGTGTACTGCTTCTGAGGTCCTCTTCCTTTTTAGGAGATCAGACACTGCTTCTGCTGCCTATTTAGTGTGATTCTTGGCTTTTGTGACATCGTCTGTGGGACATTTTCCAACTCCATTTTAAGTTTCTTAGTCATCTTAAGAATTCATCTTCTGCCCGTCACAGTATTCCATGCCTTCAGTTCCAGCCCTCAAGAGGCAGAGGCAGGCAGATCTCTGGGTTTGAGGCCAGCCTGATCTACAGAGAGAGTTCCAGGGCAGCCAGAGCTACACAGAGAAACCTGGTCAAAATTAAATTATCTTTTGCCTGGCACGGTGTTGCATACCTTTAGTCCCAGCACCTGGGAGCAGAGGCTAGTAAATTTCTTATGAGTTCCAGGCTGGCCAGGGCTACACTTAGCACTCAGAAGGCTGAGGCAGGAGGATAACTAATTCAAAGCCAGCCTAGACTCTACAGTGAAATCCTGTCCTAAAAAACGGTGGGTGTTGGGATTCATCTTCCCCTGAGGGCATGGTCCTTTTGAACCCTAAGACGCCCCATCTTCCAATCTGAGTTCCATCTCTCATTTCTTCTGATCCTCATGCTGACCGCGTAAAGGCGTCTCTGTATGTCTTTGTAAAAGCCTGCTCCCCTCTGGCATTGCTGTCTCTGCGAGTGTCTGCTTCATCTGTGGCATCCTCACACTCATTCTTTTGCTGTGACCCTTGGTTGTGGGGCTCCTTCCCCGTTATCCACGAGTCTGCTTCCATCCATCCAGAGTCTGCCCTTTGGACTATACAGCAGCCTCCTACACCCCTCGCTTACCACCCATCTTTGGTTTGCCTTTGTTACGTCACTCCCTACTTAACAGCATCTGGTGGGTCTGATCTTAGCCGGGAAGTCCCACCTCTCAAATCTACCATATGACCCTCCTTTCCTAACAGTGACCTAAACCACCATAAGGTTCTCATTCACAGGTGTATGTGCCTTTGCTCTTAGACCAGCCCCCTGGGTCTTCTTTTGGCCACTCAGGTGACTATCCCTCCAGAGACAGCATAATAGTACCCCCTTTGTAGGCAATCAGGCTTGACAAATGAATGACTTTTTTAATTAATATCTGCCTTACCCTTTCGTTGAAGGTGAACCTTTCCGTGTTTGCTGTTCCAGAAGTATTCTGTTCCCATCGCCACTGCAGCATGTGCCAGCCTTGGAGCTGTGTGTGCTTGGAGCAGAGTGTGTGCTCTGTGAGCAGAGATGTGCTCCTGTGCTGCCCCGCCCTTCCTCCCAGGAGGCATCTTGCTCAGCCCTGTCTCCCACTTAGATCCTCCTCCTCCTCCTCCTCCTCCTCAGCAGGGCACTCACTTAGGTGGCCAATTTCGAGCAGTGACATCCACTCACAATTCACATTCCTGAAATGGACTCCGAGCTTCTCCATCGAGGAGCGGAGTAGACCCGCCCAAAATAACCACCCAGCTGTTGAACAAATAACAAATGGGGTTTTTTTTTTCTTAATACTAAATAAAATATGGGTATTCTCATGTTAATGTAGCTATATAATGTTTCAGGTTACAAATAGGTCTGGCCAGGAAAAAAAATACTCTCATGGCAAGAAATGAGGGCGGTGATTGGCTGAAATCGATCCTTTGCAAAGAGTTCTTCACACTCAATCCTGTCAGCAGAACGGCCCGCCTGTGCTGCCCCAGTCTTCTCCGTTCATGGATTCAGCCACTGCTTTGCCGTAAAACCAGCAAACAGCATGCGCTCCCTTCTAGTCTTGCCCCCCATTCGTCTTGCACATTTTCCAGAAGTCGTTAGGAAAGACATTCAAAACGTGAAAGCGTATTAGGTTATGTCCCATTCTTCCAGAGTGACTTGTTTTCTGGCAGTTGCAAAAGAAAATTGCCAAGTCTAGGTCATTTTGAAACTAGTTTAAAAATCACTTCAAGAGAGTCTCGCTTTTATTGCCTGGGCACAATACATTTGAAATAATATTCTTAGTAAATCCCTTCATCTCTGAAACAGATATGGCAGCTCTCACAAACGATGCTGTATCAGGACAATGAGGACAGTGTAAACAGACCTCTCGTGGGGGTCAAAAGAAGACCATTTCTGGAGTTAAAGAAAAGACCTCTTCCATCTGGGGGGGGGAGGGAGCGGGGGTGGGGTCTGGGGTGGTGGTGTCAAACAAGAGATGCAATATAGTCCCTGCCACCAAGTCCAGTGGGTTTCGGTCACTTGTTAAAAGCCTTTTTAAATTCTGGTCACATTTCAGAAATTTCTAAGTGGGAATAGTGATTGTCATACATACATTTTAAAAGCCTGTCCTTTCCCTGAGTGTCCCGATGTAAAGGGCCGTCTGTCTAAGACTCAAAGTGGACCTTCCTTGCATGTCAGTCCTACGGGCTCTGCAGCTCTGTGGCTAACAGGAAGTTGAGATGACAGAGAAAGAGAAAGAAAAGCTTGCAGCCGTTTCTGAAGGGATGCTCTCATGGTATCCGCTTCCGTCTGTGAAACCTGCTCCTTCTGTGGCTCCCTTTACTGTTTTAATGAACTTAAGCTGTCAGTGAACTGTTGAAATGGTTGCTTTTTTTTTTTTTTCTCACACCCTCTCATGTGTTTTCTCTCCTATTCTGTCCCTACCTGGCTTGTGTGGAAAAAATCCATCAGGCTAACTGTCAGGTAAGTCCTTCTCCGTGTTTAACGTGACAGTTAAGGGTATGCATGGAGGACTATGGAGTAAGCATTGACTGTTGGTGACCGGTGACAAATGACAGGGCTGGGCAGGAAAGGCCTGGGCTATATTACACTGAACCCTTTTGCAGCTGTGTAAGTGGCAGAAGCTGCCGACCCCGCGTGTGAAGCTAGCGGGAGCATCCGTTATGATAGCGTAGTCTGCAGGAGTACGGCCGAGCTGTAGGATAAAGTCGCTCACCTCTCCTGTCTAGTGTTTTTTTTTTTTTTTTTTTTTTTTTTTTTTTTTTTTTTTTTTTTGCTGTGACTCTGAACAAGCTCCTGGAAGTCTTAGCCGGGACAGAGCAGAATGAAATCCTCTGTGGTCCTGTGTGGTGCCGCTATAAATATTGTATCCGCTCCTGGGATTTGGCCAGGATCAAGGAAAAATTTTGCAGGGATGTATGTATTTTAAATCCCCGTTCCGAGTCCCACATCTGAACATTCCCTGTGCCTTGAAGAATGAAAGTGTCGAAGAGGAAGGCACGGCGACACCATCTATTTTGCTGCTGTTGAAAAGCACCATTGGTGTCAGTGTGATATGGTGTAGCTTAAGTCTTCTCAAGGAAACGGACAGAGTTCACTGACCTCCTGCTGATGCCGAGGGAAAGAGGTGCCCTTGTACCATTAGGAGTAGTAGGGTCAACAGATACTTTATAAGCCCACGGCATGGCTAATGGCAAGAGAGACAGCCATTTAAATCCGATAGTGTTTGGGGTGTGTGTGTGTGTGTGTTAGCATCAGTTCATTTTTATCTTTCAAGAGGAAAAAAAAAAAACCCGATGTGCTTCAGTTGCCACGCAACAACACAGTGTTCTAACAGCATTCTAAATTTAATTCCAGAAGTCTACAGAGCAAATGAAGAAAGTCCCCACTATCATTCTTTCCGTCTCATATAAAGGAGTCAAATTTATCGACGCGGCAAATAAGGTAGGCGCCCAACCTCTCTCTGGTCCAAGCTGCAGACACAGTCCTGAGTATGGGAATATAAAATCCTGGCATGCCCCGTTTTGTCGCTCTCCCCCACGCAAACCTTCCTGCTTCCTGCTCATGCCCATGGCTCCAAGTGCACACACGTGTATACACTTACACCCAGAAAGGCATTGGGGGTCTTGATCTAGGGTTGTCACACATGTGTTTTGTGCTTACATTTCGCGGTGTCCTCTCTAGTAGACAGGGGTCACTTAACAGTCACGTCCCTTTGAAGCTAGAGGATACTATAACAACAACGGCAACCATCGCTTATTAAAGACACAGGGTCATTCCTTTACCAGAAGAATGACAATAGATGAGAATAGATGAAGGGTCAGGAGGTTGGTTTTTGTGTTGTTCTTTAAAATAAATAAATATATATTTTTATATATAATATGTTCTTGCCTTTGGAAACTACGCTTGATCTTAGCCAAAAAAAAAAAAAAAGCTAGGAAATGGTTGTCCCCTCTTTCAGTACAGGTCGTGAATACCTGGTCCAAGTAAGGAGCACACCCTGACATTTTGTCTTCTATAACGGCCTTTCATTCCCAGCCACTGGAATGAAGAGAGTCGCTACTGTTTGTTTTCTTAACAGACGCAATCAGAAAAGCAGCTGAGGACACGCTGTGTCCTTGTGTTCACGGTGGGAACGCTTGGCAGCTCTGAGGTCAACTGTGGCCACGCAGGCTGTGTTTGACTTAAGAGCTTCTCTGCATTCCCTTCTGAGCCAAGACCACAGAATCCTGGTGGTAACCCAGAGAGCCGGGCGTGGCCACTCTCACGGTTGCAAAAGCTGACTGGCTTCTCAAGAAACCTAAGGGTCTGCTGGAGTGTTTGACTCTCCTGTCCTTTCAGCGGATAAAGGGAGAGATGAGGTGACGACGTTTGTAAGTAGTGTTAGTCTTTTACATCGGTCACCCGGGTCTTGCCCCCAGAGGCACTCCATTTTGAAGAAATGGAATGGAGAGTCATGAAACCAGTCAGCTTCGGCAGTGGTGACAAGAAGCCAAAGCAACCAGATGGCAACATCAGGGAAAAGGCCCATGGACGATGCCCCTGTAACTGTAGCATCTGAATCAACCCTTTAGAAATTTTCCTGATTACTTTTCTATAAAATGTTGCACTGGCAGTTGCATAAGCCCAAGTGCTCCCAAATATGGTATTAAAAAAAAAAACTTCCCAGTTTGGGGGAAGGTTCTAGAACTGAGGTAAAAGCCTGTGACACAGCGTCCTCATGACGGCTGACAGTAATCAAAGTAATATTAAGCGCCTTATCTTTAATGATGGCTCAGCTGTGCAGTATGTCATCGGCTGTTATTATGTCAGATTACAGTTGCAGAGACTCAAATCAGAACAACCCTTGATTGGCTTTTCTACTTCTTGGGGAATTTATTTTCTGGTACTTAAAATTGCCTTAAATCAGAGTTGTTTAAAGGGTTCTTCAGTTGGAATGTTCAGTTGAAGCTATCGTTGCTACTTAGTCTATCCAGTGTGAAGGGAAGATATATTAATTAGGGTTTCCATTGCTGTGAACAGACACCATGACCAAGGCAACTCTTATAAGGACATTTAATTGGTGCTGGCTTACAGGTCAGAGGTTCAGTCCATTATCATCAAGGCAGGAGCATCCTGGCAGATGTGGGGCTGAAGGAGCCGAAAGTTCTACATCTTGGTCCAAAGGTAGACAGGAGAAGACTGGCTCCCACGTGCTTAGAAGGAGGGTCTCAAAGCCCACCCCCACAGTGACACATTTCCTCCAACAAGGCCACGCCTACTCCAAGGCCACACCTCCTAATAGTGCCACTCCCTGGGCCAAGCATATTCAAACCACCACAGAAGGCTTTGGCACTTGGACTCTTTCCCCTTCCCCAACACACACACACCTCTCACCCTAAAATCTGAAGCAACTGCCTCCCCCTATTGAATTTAAAAAACTTGAAGAGCATTGTTGAGTTTGACACTCTCTGAGCTGAGTTGGATTCTGACCATTTATGAATAGGAGCCGTTTGCTCTTGGAAGTTGCTATAGCCCAAAGGGTCGTGCCTGTCATTGAGTGGTGTCATAATGCCCCCTGCATCTGCATTTATTGCATCCTCTCTGGCCAGAGCCCCACCATCAGAACAGTGAGGGATGATTAGTTGGATCTGCCGCCATTTGCAGACAGACACACAGAGGGCTGTAGACTCGATACCTCTTGACTACTGACTCATGAGAGACTTCCGACTCAGTCGCCAGTGACTGCATAGACCTCTGCCAACCTCTCTGAAAGCATCAGCACAGAAAAAAAAAATATGTGCAAAGAGAGTATCCTGAGTATCTTTCACAATTTTGCATTGTGACCTGTGGCCCATTTTTCAGGTTCAGAAAAAAAAAAAAAAAAAAAAAAAAAAAAAAAAAACGTGGTGTCAGGTTCACAGTATGTCTGGTGGCAGTGGTACCAAGGTGTCTGTAGCTGTCATAACACGTACCTGGCTCTCTAAAGAGCTGAAGGACTTTTATTTCAACTGACTCTGTAACTGCTCCTCCCCAACATGACGACGCTGAAACAGCTGTGTGAGAAGCTGAAGTAGAGATCGGTCAAGGAGGCAGAAAAAATAAAAACAAGTCTAAGGCTCTACAGAGAGCTAAGGAGCATGAGGGAGGCCGAGGGCCAGCCTCAGAAGGCTTGAAGAATGTGCAGGGAGGGAGAAGAGGTGAACTCACCTGCTGCTTTCTAGATCCCTTGGACTGTCCCCCACTGGGACATATGGTCCTGGTAGGCCACTTTGCTCTGAAGTTGAAGGACTTGTAGGTAAAACTGTATATGTGGACCTCATCATTTCAGGTGCTAGTGGCCATGGAACCTGTGCTAAGACATACACACCTTAGCCAGGCGGTGGTGGTGCACACCTTTAATCCCAGCACTTGGGAGGTAGAGGCAGGCGGATTTCTGAGTTCGAGGCCAGCCTGGTCTACAGTGTGAGTTCCAGGACAGCCAGGGCTACACAGAGAAACCCTGTCTCGAAAAAAAAAAAAAAAAGACATACACACCTTAATATGCTTCCAGTGTTCTTGATTCTGCCGTAGGATGGAAAGATTGTCCAATCCACACAGACTCCCTAAGGTCCCTGTCCTTTGACCAATGTCTGCCCACAGACACGGCCTGTTTGTCATGAATTTTCCCGCTGCCTAACTTAATGCTTTTTCTATTACTCCACAGTTACCTTCTACCAATTAGTTTAAAGAACAATGGGTAATTAATTATATGTTAATTACCCTTCCTCTCCTATTAGCCCCTATTAGGGAATGCAAAAGATTTTAACCCTCCAATGAAGCTTTATTTTTTTTTTCTAGTCAATAAAAAAATAGTTCTGAGTTCATGGGGAAGGGCCAGATGCCTAGTTACAGACACATAGATGTATTGCCTAGCAACTTAGGAAACTAATCACTAAGCCTGACTTAAGAAGGAAGAAACAAGGTGATCTTGCATTTGAAATGAAGCTTGGAATAGATTTAGTCCCAACATGTTTTAGAGAAATTACATCTGCTTTCATAGCTCAGCAGCCCAGAGTCACCCCCTGCAGGGATCTGGCCACAAGGACTCCAGCTATTTGTTTATTGACCTTTCTTGAGATTAGTGGGGGTCTTCCAAGAGGGGACCCCCGATTCCAACATCCAGGAATGACATAGGTCTGGATCCCATTTACCCTCCTCAGCCTTCCCTGTGATTGCACTAGAAAGAATATCAGAGTGGAGTCCTTTTCACTTTAGTTTGTGATTTTTTTTCCCCTTTGAATGTCAATTTCAAACATGGCAATAAGTTGTTTTTCATAGCACGCGCTTCTCATAAGCTGCTGGGAGTCCCGAGAGGCCGCAGTTGGTGGGCAGTGCAGTCTTCAGCATAGGACACCTGTTCATGGGCAGCTCCCGTTCTCTCAAAGCACTGCCTGCATCCTGGTCCTTCTCTGGGGGAAACATTTCGGTCCCTTGATGCAAAAAGAGTCTAGCCTGAGAAAGTGGTCAGGAGCAGCTCTCTGTTGCAGGGTGAAGATGGCGGGTGTGATGAGGGGCAGGTACCTAGGCTGCATCCTTTGGAATCCCCCCACCTTCCTTTGAAGTGCTATATTAAGTGGCTGGACCAATTTAGCTCCATACCCACCAGGCCAGACACATCTGTACATGTTTTTCGATGTGATGAGAGGGTGGCGGTCAGGCAGAAGTCAAAAGGCCAAAAGTTAACAAACCCTACCTAAAGGATAGTAGATGAGGCCCCTCCCCGGCCCTTCTCATGAGCCTTTGGCAAGCTCTGCCTTTCTTAGAACGAGCATTCTTAGACATGAAAGCCAACAACATACAAAGAGTCTGATCTTACACAGAGCTATGGACAGTACCGCATGATAACATCACTCATGATGATATCACCTTTTAATTTATTGAGTAGCCAGAAATTGGTGCGTGACTGACGGGAGAAGAATGCTCTCTTCTGTGAGCCTTCTCCAAAGACGGAATTGACTATCCGGTCTCCAGACTATCCAGTCTCCATACAGTCATAAAGCAGCTTGCAGAGTCCATAGATCCATTCCACAGAGCGAGAACTGGCCTCCCCATCCTCAGAGACAGACAATAGTGAGGGAGGCAGCATCTCCGCTCAGACACCCCAGTCTTCACCATGGTCTACCAAGGGTATTATCACAAAGGTCTTGAATATATTTCTGCCTGAATATAGACTGTCTTAATAACATTGCTTTCCCCCTAGCTGAGACATTTTCAGCAGTGAGGTAGGATGATGTTTGTATGATACAAGCGTCACAGACACCTCAAAGGAGCGTTAAAGCCAACCCTGAGCCTGGGACGGGCTTCAGTGAGACAGCATTAGCCAAGAAATGAGGCACACGCTGGGCTCCATTCTCCATGCTACACCTGGCCTCTTGGGGGACAAGAAGGAAAAGACCTCCAGAAAAATCCTAGGAGGGTTCAGAGGACAGAAGAGGACAGAGCACTGGAGAGCCAACTTCCCTGCTCTGAGGTTTTGCACAGAACCACACCACTGTGGAGATGGACTGTCCAGAGCCAGGAGACTGAGTGGGCCTCATAGGGCACTTGTGGCGTTTCCCTTATGCTGGCAAAGGTCTTCCAGGAAGCAAACGGCAGCTTAAAGCTAGAGCCGGTACTCACTGGATGGTTGAGGCCCCTGGGCAGGTGTTTTAGCTCCTTGACAACTGTGTTCTGACAAATAAAACAAGATAGACGCAAGATGGAGAGAGGGTTTATCTTGGCTCAGGGTCAGATTGCTGTCAACCATTGCAGGAAAGTCACAGAGACACTCCTTTGAGGCAGCTGGTCACACTGCGTACACAGGAAGGAAGCAGAGAGCAACGTATGTTGCACCCAACTCCATCTCTCCCTTTAAAGTCAGTCTAGGAATGGGCCCATGGATTAGTGCTGCCCACAGTGGACAAGCCTTCCCACTTGAGTGCACAGTAATCAAGACACCGCTCCCCCATCAGCATACCCAGAAACGCTTTTCCCAAGTGAACCTAGATTCTGTCAAGTTGACAACACTAACTATCACATCAGGTGAAGCCACTCAGCCCAGACTCCTGGAGTCTAACAACCACAGTCCAGTGATGGCATCCCTGCACCCAGTAACACAGCACCTTCCAAGGCTACACAGACCAAAACGTTCCTTCTAAAGACTCACGGGTTCCTCATGTAGTGTTCCATGTAAAGAAATGCTACCTGAATGTAGGGAGAGGACCATGACTTAGTATGTTGAAGCTATCTGTCAGTAGAATGTTGCTTGTTTATGGTTTCCAATTTCAGTTTGAGTTATTTTTGACAGAGCAGCTGCGCACAGTGTCAGCCTTCAAGGCCACGGTGAAGAATGTCTTAATTTAATTGTCTTTTTTGTGTTAATTCTGTAATTGCTTTCCGACCACAGAGCTTGGTAGAGGGAGGGACGTGAAGTACTTACCGAGGGTGCTGGCAGGGAAGGACATTTTGTAAGTGTTTTTTAAGCATTGATGAGTAGACGCGGAACAGTGTATTGCCACTGGGTTCTTTAAGATACTCAATTAAAAAGTAATTAGGGTAACAGGAGCTTTGGGGGGTTTAGATCTATGACAACTGCAAAAGACATGTGAGAAAGTATACGATTTTTAAAAGGATTGCATTATTACAGGGCTTTTTAACTACATCTGTGTATCCAAAGAGATTTCCAGCAGGTTCTGCAGCAAAGATGATGATGTTCTCTGGTTAAGCTGCAGTATGGCGGCACTGACCTGTTCTTCCCACCCGTCATTTTCACAGGCTAGGAGGGAAAAGACACGAGAAATGCAGTTCTGTCAAAACAGAGGACAGAAGAAAAGCATTACAGTGGGCTCCTGTCAGCTCTCCGGAGAACTGCAGACCTCAGCCCCGGTTTCACACCTTCCCTGTGTGAGGCACACACCTGATAGATAACACACACACACACACACACACACACACACACACACACCATTATTCTGTTGTGGGTCTGGTGACGATAGAGATATCCTACCCATCAGTCCTTGCATCCACCAAGGCACCTGAAGAACCTTGAGGAGAGAGGACAGCACTGGAGCTTCTCCTCCTCCTTTGTTCTGAACCCGCCCTCGCTGTGTGAAGCACTTCTCTAATACAAGCGAAGGTGCCAGGTTCCAATCCCAGCACCCAAGAACAAAGAGCAGGAGGAGTGGGGACAAACACTGGACAGTCTCCTTCAGTCACAGCTCTCCTATGCACGCACGTGGCAGACGATCATACCCAGACAGGCTTAGAGCAGGCAACACTGCGTGCGCATCTATAGCTGGACATGGGAAATGGAAATGGGAAAATGCTTAGTAATTACTGTCACCCACACTGCTTCCATGCCCAGCTCCTGGCAAGAGCCGCTGGTCCAGGATATGACTATTTTAGGATGATGATGATGATGATGATGATGATGATGATGATGATTAAATGAAAATATTCCTTCCAGACCTTGTGTACATTTACCCATGGACAGCTCATTGAATCACTTTGAATATTGCCGGACTTGAACCTTCTAGAGAAAAGAAAAGCAACTGGTCCCCAGATTACCTGTCCCGATTCTAAAATGTGCTGATTCTTAACGGAAAGCAATGATCAATTGTGCCATTTCTTCTAGAACATAATCGCCGAACATGAAATTCGTAATATCTCCTGTGCTGCCCAGGACCCAGAAGACCTCTCAACATTTGCTTATATCACAAAAGATTTGAAATCCAACCACCACTACTGCCACGTGTTTACTGCCTTCGATGTGGTGAGTTCCCATCCTTTTTGGATGGATGGATGGATGGATGGATGGATGGATGGATGGATGAAGAGAGAGAAAGAGAGATCAGTTTGCCGTGACGAAAAAGTGCAGTCTACATAGTTTAACCAACAGGAATTTACTCCCCATGTTTTTGGAAGCCACAAATCTAAGACCAACATTATAGTAGGTCTGGTTTCTTCTGAGTCCGCTCTCCCTCCAACATGTTAACAGTCAGCTTCTCATCAGGTCGTCTCTGTGGTCTCCTTGCGCACAGAGACACCTGTGTCCAGAGAGTCTCTCCTCTTTTGAGGACACCAGTCAGCCTGGACTAGAGCCCGCACTAATAATCTGTTTTAACTCAATCTTCTGCAAAGCTCTACCTTCGAATTCCATTATACCCTGAGGTACTAGAGATTAGATCTCCAAATGGGATTTCCAAGGATATCACAGTCCAACCCATAAAGCTATAAAGAAGTCTTTTTGGCATGTTTAGCTTGCTTGAGTTTCCCATATAGTTGGTCTCCCCTTCAAGTGGGAACACTACGCTTTCCTGATTTCTCAGCTGTTGATACTTAACTCTCAGCTTCCCCCTTTTCAATCTGAGAAATCCCTTCCCTCTTCTGGTGCCAAGAATACAGTAAGATCTTCCAACCTCCTGCCCCTTCATTATCTATCTCTGTATGTTTCTCCTGTGGCCATTCCTAAGAATTAGGCATGATAAATATGTTTACCTCTGTAATAGTCAGCTTTCTTTATTGACGAGTAGTTAGATGAGACACTAGACTAGGTTTGACTTGCATGATCACTTCAGAGTAAGTCTTAAAACAGCTTCCTTGAGTTGTGACACCATGCATAGCTGTACTTGTTTGTCAGTAAGCCTGAAAACTAGGTTAGTACAGCCTCCAAAAATGAAAACAAAATTAAAACCAAAACTTAACAATACATGTCCCCTTAAGATAGGCCTACCCTCAAAGGTGACAGAAGTTGCCCGACTCTAGTTCTGAGATAGAATCCTGGCTGTCCTGCAGTTTAGGCAGATAGACTATGAGCCCCAAATAATTTACAATCAGAAGAATTTGAAATGCCATTTATTTCATTTTTCTTCCCTGCTCATTGGATTTTTTTTTTAATTAACAGAACTAAACAAAATCAGTGTAACACATTTTGGGAAATTCAGGATGGTTCAGTGTGCTGGGCACAAGAATATTGTAAGGCATTTCTTCCAGCTCTAATAAACTCCACAGACCAAGTCCAGCCATGTCGCAGATTTGCACCATGCTGCAGACTGTCAGCCAGGCTTACATTTAATAACCTTTATATCTTGCTGTGCGTCACTCGGTCCTGTAGGTCTTGATGATTGAAAATTGGAAAGGATGCATGTGGGCTTTTAAAATACCCACTCTGATTCAGGAGAGGCAAAGCAGATAACACAAAACCGGTGTGTGGTGGGGACTACAGAGCAAGCCTCTCCGAGGCTGCCTTGAGCATCTCTAAATTCAATTGTTTGCACAGACTTAAAGCGCTGATCAAAGTCATTCCATTTGGGATTTGCGGGACATGCAGTATTGCATTGTTGATGCCGAGAAGGTATGTGTCGCCTGCCTTTCTTGGGGAAACTCAGTTGTTTCTTTCAAAAAGTGGGATTTCATTCTTTCTGCAAGGAGGTTGGTTTTCATGACACACCTTCCTGCACAGGTCGTATGCCCAGCTGCCTTCCTGATCCCCAATCTTAGACTTTTTTTGGAGTCCCAATTTCCTGGTGAATAAAATGGAGACCAGGGTTTATGTTCCATGGTTTTTCATCAGGATTGAAATAAAAGAGCATGTATAGAACCCCCTCACAAATAAGGGAGCTAGGCATTGGCTGCTCATCCCCCACCTCCTCCCTGCTGACTGACATCAGCCTACAGCGTGTCCCTTTTCTGCTAAATGGTGAGATCAGCTTTCCTCATATAGTACTTCCCCTCTGCCACTGGAAAAATCGACACAAATAAAAACTGAAGTAGACACCACTGGACAGAGCATCCTAGCTTGCCAGACCTCCAGGCCTCTCCACTGATTTTATCTCCTCATGTTATTGTCCCAGGCTTCTCCAGCCTTTACCTCAAGAGATCCATCACTTTCCAAAAAAATAATTGCATTATTAAGATTCTATATGACTTCCTTTCACAAGACTACCTGTGAACATTTGACCCCGTGGTGTCACTACAATGTGGCACAAAGCAGGCCGGGTAGGGGAATAAGCACTGTTTAGTTTTATGATCAATGTGTCTTGATACATTTGGAGGAGGTGTGGCCCAACTGCTACAGCATTTTTCTCTTTCATCCAGATGTTTGACTTAACATAGACACTCAGAAGCTGGGCGTTCTTGCATCTGCTCCAAAGGATTTTTGTTTTACACAAATCTAGCTTTTTAATCCCCTCTAAGTGAACACAATTTTGTCTAACTTCGAAAATAGTAACAAAAGCCATTCGCCTTCACCTGGACCCTTGAGCAATTCTGAGACACAACAGCTTTGCTTGCAGGAAAGAATAGGTTTCTTTGTATCTTTATGTAGGGCAGATGACAAAAGAAAGTAACAAATTCTGTGCAACACTGCAAGTACATATGTAACCTTCTAGGTGGTCTAAATGAGTGGTTGGTTTTCCAGTTTAAGGTTAAAGCTGTTTGACCTCGTAGCCCTTTTACATAGTGTTATAACATACTGTCTGGTTTTATCTGCCTTCAAGAAGACCTCAGCGATGTGTAGAAATTGGAACATTTCCCACAGAAATCCTGTGGCCTAAGAGGAGAGCACAGAGCCTTCCTATAAAAACTGAATTGTGCAGTTTGTATGCTAGGGGACACTGAGGCACACTGGATGCATGCAGGTTGGTAGGGAGGGAGTGGGGTGTGCTGTTTCCCAGGCTCACCTGGCCCTGGAGGCCACTTCTGGAGAGTATTTACTGCAGGGGCATGTGTGGGTTGGAGAGTTTTACATCGGGTGATCCCCTGCCTCTTTCCATTATTCACATGGACACTAAATTTACCCTTCAATATTTTCACCTTCCAGTGACATGGAGGTGAAAATAAAAAGAATAGAGGAAAACCAATGAGGGTTATAGATCAGTTGCTTTTGTCATTGCTCTGATTAAAAGAAACCAGCTTAGGGAATGAAGGGCTCACCTCTGTTCACCGTGTGTTGTGGTAGGGAAAAGATGGCATCATAAGATGATGGTCTCACGGTGTATGCCATCAGGAATCACAGAGCGGTGGATGCTGTTCTTAGCTGGTGTCCCCCTTCTTCTCCCTTTTATGTTGTCTGAAAGCCCAGTCCATGGAATGGTACGATCCACATTCAGGGCGAGTGTTCACTCCTCTCTTAAAGCTACCCGGAAGCACCCTCAGAGACTCAACCCAGTGATGTGTCTCCTTATGTGGTTCTAAATTCAGTGGAGTTGACAGCAATGATTTATCACCACAGACTGTTGTTTTAAGTTACTTTGCTCCCATGGGTCAGCAACCCCAAGCCCACCCTGTGTTTTAGAGTCCATGTCCACAGTATTGTGGAATCTGATTTCTGTTTGTCTCGCTGACTGGCTAGACCTGGAACCAGTCTCAATCCTGCAGATTGGGTTTCCCAGGCTCCAGCTGAGCAGTGACATTATAGGAGGAGGAGCAGCAGCGGGGTTATGTTCGGAAAGGAGGATGTGTTTGAGAACAAGGAGTCTGAGACTTACAAATTTATTTCGCTTTATCTCCTTATCTCATAACCTGAGTGATGGGGAACTCTACGATTGTGGCCATGAACTCCCCAAGCGTGGTCATCTTCCTGAGAAGGCTCCTGGGAGCAGGCAATACACACAACCAAGAGAATTTGGAAACTCATCCTCTCTGGTTCACTCAGCACTGAGTTGGTATGGGTAGATTAGACTGGAAATATGTTGACGCGTTCATTCCCTATGGGAGTATCAGATGTGCTTTACAAATCCAAGAAGGACTTCATTCAGTCGTTTTAAATGTTAAAATACTTCCTTTTTGCCGGACTAAGCATTGAACTTGGATCCTTGTGCATGCTTAAGTAGGCGCTCTACCACTGAGCCATATACGCAACCCTTTAAATAAAAAATGGGGGGGCATTAAAAGCTTTGCATTTTCTGCTAGACCAACAGGTTCTCAGCCTTTCACAGGGATCAAATATCATATATCCTGCATATCAGATATTTACATTATGACTTACAGCAATAGCAAAAAAATTATAGTTATGAAATAGCAATGAAAATAATTTTATGGTTGGGGACCACCACAACATGAAGAACTGTATTAAAGAGTCGAAGCATGAGGAAGGTTGAAGACCACTGAGCTAGACCCTTGCTAAATTCTTAGTTCTCTATAAAGAACGTGTTGGCACACTCTGGCATATTTATCTATGCTTATTCTCCACGTGCTTGCAGTTCTGTGCTCTTCTGCGTTCCAACTGTGGTAGGGCTGAGATGGGCTCGGGAGCGCTGACGCCCCGGAGCTGGGAACCAGCACACGTGGGAGACCGAGCTCCCTCTCCCCTGAGATTTTGTGGATGAATGTGAACCCTGACAGGATCTAAACGAAAAGGAACAGAAATTCCAATAATCAGAAAACACGGTAGTGGCAATACTGCTCCGCCATCAGGAGATGCCAAGGGGAGCGAGCACGCTGCAGTCAGCCAGACTGTGACCGGGAATCGGTGCACCAGGGGTGGGTAGAAAAGAAGGTTGTGTTGTGAGACCAAGCACTGGGGATTCCCTCTGCTCTCACCACAAATGGATAGGACCGATGTCTGCACATGACTTGGAGCGTGACGAGTTCGCGTCCTGATTTTCTCAGCCACTTAATGAAACTACATTTCCTAAGCCCTTTACTAGAGTACGAGATGGCCTCCATGGGGTCGAGATTCCTGGGGGAGGGGGAGGGGGGAAGTTCCCATCACCACTACAAAGTGGGAAATCTACAAAGAAGCACGGATCCTTTGGGTGCTGACCACTGACAACAGAACTAACATTATTTATGGATGTAGGCCCTCTTCTTGTTCTGTTTCTCATTTTCTCTAACAAAAAGCAGCTTGAGTCTGCTTGACTCGGACGCTGTGTAAATAAATAGCAGTAGATGAAGACATGAACGTGCACACAGCTACTACGACCGCACCGTAACGCTTCCTCTGGCTTCTCTTACCGAGACAGGGCGGAGTCGCCACCTTCATTTAGAAAAGACCCTGCTCTACCCAGCCAGTTGAGACAGATAGCAAATGCCCTTGATTGAATTTTTTTTTAAAGTAGCATTTCAAGCCCTGTGATCCTTTTCACGGTGATGCTTCCCATAAAACAAAAACAAGCAAAACAAAAACCCCACAGCTGGATCAACACTGCTGTGGTTCCTTTATACAGCCCTGAAAATCAGCCAAGCCATGAGCCAAAGGTGGGTGGATGCCCAGAGATTACTATCATTTTCTCCTGTCCTCTTTGTAATGGGTGGTATATTAACTCTGTCTCACATTTGGACAGTCAGAAGTCGCAGGTTGCTTCACAGAGTGTATACATGTGCAGTCACCCATCCGTACCTGAGGAAGGCTAGTTCTAAAGCCTGTGTGGATCCACAAAGCCTTTGACACTCATGTCTGTTCTATAAAATGATACACTATTTGCATAACCCATTTGCATATATAGTAATCATGCACCCTTTATATCATCAGACAGTGTCAGTGCTGTGTAAATGCTTCCCATAGTGTATTGTTTGGGAAGTAGGCACAGGAAGAGTCTATACAATTCAAAGACATCAAGATGCAGTTTGTCCTGCCCATCCAGAGTCACTAGTAGCTAATTCTATTTAGGCACTCTTCCAAAATAACATTTAGGGGTGTGGTCTTTGCCGTCAGCCTAGTTTTGAGTCCAAGGTTGGTCCCTAGCTTCCTAATTTGAGCACGCATACCCACTGATCCTTGTTTTCCTCGTTTGTCACAGAGATAGTAGCAGTGCCCACATCCTGTGGCTAATGTCAAGATTCAAAGAGGCACCACATGCTTACTTTACAACGCACGTTTTCAATAAGTCATCGCCGCTAAGGATGTGGAGAACAGGAGGACCAGCCGTTAATATGATATTCTTGCCATCAGTCCCTTGGTTAAGATTTATGTCTCCGGCTTTGGTGTTCAGCTTACCTTTACTGTTTCTTTATTCCACATCTGAGAGAATAAGTAAAATTTCGTACAAATGCACACCTATATTTATTGTGTGCCTACTGTGAGTCACATACAGGTCCCCGCTCTGGAAGCGCTGCAGAGCTCTAGTTGGGTTATAAACAAATAATTACACTAAAAATATATCCTTGTCATCGTGAGGTTGTCCCGGTGCCCAGCAGGATGGGGTCTTTACTTGGCTGGAAGCTGAACACTTACTTTGTGAGAACATGTGGCAGGTTTGGAGGCATGACAACCCATTAATTCACTTCAGAAAGATGAGCCTGGGGCATTAGGCGGGCATCTGCAGCAAGCAGCCTGCCTTTCCTCAAGCTCTGATTCCAAGCTCTGTATATCCACAGATCCAAAAATTCTCTGAAAAGAATTGACTCTGTTCTCAAAATGTACCAACTTATTTTCCTTGTCATTATCGCCTAGCCAGTGTCATAGAGTGGGGTATTTGGATAGAATACACATTTGCACAGTATTTCAAATCATCTAGAGGTGCCATAAAGCATATAGGGGGGTGTTCACAGGTGATATACACATGCCACCCATTTTATAAGACACTTGAACATCCTCAGTTCAGTCCAAGAACAGACGGATGGCTGTAGTGAGTTTACTCAGTCAAGAAAATGGGCAGATCCATTTGAGAAAGGTTTTCAGCAACAAGCCTCTGAAGCTTGTCTTGAATTTGTTGAGAACCCCATTTCCAAGGCTTCATAGGCCAGTAAAGAACTTACTGAAGCTTCCACCACGTGCATCAGCTGTTGATGAAGAAGAAGAAGATGAAATCTGGAAAGTCTGTCTCCCATTTTCTTGCCGAGTACCTCAGGGGTCTTTCATTCTCCTAGTGGTCCTATCCCCATAGGGCGGATGTGAGAGGCCGTACTTGGCCAGAAACCTTAGAAGGTGAATCCACTAGCTGACCCCATGCCACTCACTGCATGAGGCCTCCGTGGAAAACCTAGTCTTTAACTAGGAAGCAAGTCATGACTGGGCGAGTGTGCCAAGCCTTCTGTGCTGGGGTGAGGCATGACATTAAACCTTAATAGATGCAGTGGGCTGCTCTACCACCTTCCAAAGTATTGTCTTTGACGAATGTATAATGGCACATAAAAGCTGTTCATGATGTGGCATTGCATAAAAAGCAACTTATAAAGATGCGCATAAAATATTATCCCAGATTTGATATCTAAATTCACATATATAAATATTCATATAGTTTATAAAGCATATGAATGTCTATACAAATATAAAAAGAAAACACAATAAAACATAGCAGTAGCAGTGGAGTTTTACAGGTAAACCTAATTTTGTTCTGTATTCTCTGTATCTCCAACATTGTCCACATGTTCTCCTATTTTAATTAGGAGAGGTAACCTCCCTCCTCTCTCAGTTACCATAAATTAGCTGTAAAGAAGGAACGTGCATGTTGACCAGTCAGTATGTCAGTTCTGGTCCAGATATACATCCTGGCAAAAGAGGTCCTCCTGTTCTACACGCTGAAGATCATGATTAGGCAATGTGTACTTCTATAAACTATTAGGGTGGTTCCTAGGAGGAGCTTGGGAAAAGTAGCTGTAGGTAAAGCTAAAGAGATGTCAATAGAATCTGTGAATCTGCCCAGAATATTCTCAGTTATTTTTGCCTCTGGACGTGGGTGAAGCAAATGGTAGAAGAAGCTGATCCCAGATTTTAGAACACAAGAATTCAAACAAACTAGAGATAAAGAAAGCCATGGCCTCAGTCTTGGAGGCCATACTGACAACCCAGACAGAAGACACTTTCCCCCATCCTGAGGCTGTCATGTTGTTGGCATTTTCTCAGCATCTGTTCATCAGGTCTTTCTATGGGAAAAAGAGATAAAATGACAGGATGACCCATCTGATCCTAAGGTACAGGGTCCTTATCTTAGGGGCCTCCTGCAGCTTCCTTCTTCACTTAATCCAACACCTGTTGGGTACCAACCATATACTAAGCCCCTAGACTTGCAAAGTTGAAGGAGACAAGGACCCCTCAAGGCACCCAGTCAACTAGGGAATCAGAACTACAGAGAGAAAATCCTGACAACTGCCATACAGTACCAAGGGGTGAGGGACTACAAGAACGAGACCTTGGCTTAGCCTTGGGGGACAGGAAAGGAGACTCGGAGAGAGCCTTGAGGAGCTCATTCCTGGAGGGTACCCCCAAAGATGAGCAGTAACTCACCAAGTACAGATCGCAGACAAGAAAGGGGTGCAGACTGGGTAAAATGCTTGGCCGTTTGGAATAGTTTTGAGTTGGTGATTATTAACATGAATCTTAGTTAGGGTTTTACTGCTTGAACAGACACCAAAGTAAGTCTTATAAAGGATAACATTTAAATGGGGCTGGCTTACAGGTTCAGAGGTTCAGTCCATTGTCATCAAGGAGGAAGCATGGCAGCATCCAGGCAGGCATGGTGCTGGAGGAGCTGAGAGTTCTGCATCTTCATCTGAAGGCTGCTAGTGGAAGACTGGCTTCCAGGCAGCTAGGATGAGGGCCTCAAAGCCTGCACCCACATCTACTCCTACAAGGCCACACCTCCTAATTGTGCCAGTCCTGAGCATATTCAAACCATGACAAAACAAAAAGCTTTTCAAGGTATCAGGAATTGACGTTAGGGACGCAAGCATATTGGGCAAGGTCTCCATTACTGAACTGCAAACCAGCAAGCACTCTTTATTTATTACTTAAGATTGAGGCCTCACTGGTTGCCTACAAAGGCCTCGAGCTCACTCTGTAGCCCAGGCAGGCCTTAAAGTTGTGATCCTCCTGCCTTGGCCTCTTTGATGATCTAGGATTGAAGGCCTGCAACTCCAGGCCCCGCTGAAATAATGATATTTTCTCAGATGACAGCAACCCTTGGTCATTGCCTCTTGAAGCACTAACTGGAGAGGCCTTGCAGTCCCTCGTCTGGCCTTTGAATAATATGTTCCTGTTTAGCATGCCTTCAACTGTGCATGTCTCTCTGGGACCTCTCATCTTTTACTTATTGATTGTATTACTAACTGACTGGGTGGAGGACTGACATTGCCTTCACCCCAGAGAATCCTAGAGCTCCTAGGATGGAAGGAAACCAAGAAAAAAAACCTCCCTCTTCCTCCTCCTCTTCTTCCTTCTCTTCCTCTTCCTCTTCTTCCTTCTCCTTCTTCCTCTTCTAGATTCCTTTTATATCATTTTATGTCTGTGAGTGTTTTGCCCACATGTAGGTCTGTGCACCACATGCATGTCTTGTGCCTGAGGAGGCAATGGGTGCCAGGGACTCAAACCTGTGTCCTTTGCAACAAGAGCTCTTAATCACTGGGCCCTCACACCTTCTTCTCAGTCTGTCTCTACGGCAACACTGGTGAGCATGATAAAGATGTCATCCCTGCTGTGTTTAGCAAATGCAGAAAATCTAAGGGCTTTGATCACAGTGTACCATTGGAGCATACTGACAGCTGACCTGAGGCTAATCAGGGCAGTAATTAATATTAACATGTTATTAATTAAATAATAATAGCAATTCTCTGCTCCTGCCTCCCAAGCAAAGGCATGGTCCTTATCTTTGAATGTCAGATCTGAACACCTGTAGCCGTAGCTTCCAATGCTGTGGAACCAATGCATTTTTCATGATCCTCAGTCATGGCACTGAGGCCTGGTTTTCTAATCCTAATGGGAAAGTAGCTAGACAGGTCGGAATCATCTTCTCCTAAAGCACGGCTCCCCTGCATGACTAGGGGGCCCTTCCCACCTCAGCTCACTTCCCTTCTTATCACACCTACCTAAAGGTGTGGATGCTGCATCCAACACATTCTTATAATAGTGCTATCAGGAATGGATTAAGCAAAGTAAAAACCCCTTTGATAAATGTCGAAGTGGTCTCACTGCCTTGCTGCATTCTATACAAAATTCAGAATGTTCCCATTAGTAGATGCAATAGGAGGCGGGCACACATGTAAACTAGGGAAAATACAGACCAGAGTCCAGACCCGAGTTCTATAATATCGCAGTTCTAGTAGCTGTTGACAGCACAGAGCTCTCTGCTGGTTATCAAGGCCAAGTAACAGATAGGCCTCTGAGCTTCTGGAGGTCAAGGTGAACGGCAGGATTTCTCTGAAAGGAAAGTATACACCTTCCCCGCAGAAAGCAAATCCTCGGTAATGTTTAAGTCAGAAAGGATGTCCTTCCCCCCTGATCCCCGTGAAGTGGCATCTTGCGCCCATTCTCCACGCGCATCTATACAATGATGTTCCCCAACATGGTATCTTAGGGGGGGCGATAAATGTGATATCATTCTTGACTTGAATGTGATGGTGCCCCTCGGGAGAGTTGTGTGAGCTTGTCCAGTCTTATCAATGTCACTGATCCCGAGTTCCTCACAGATGGAAAGGAGGTGATAGTTTAGCCTGTGTAGGACATTGTGAGGGTTACAGAGTCCACAGACGGTCCAGAGCAGTGGTTCCGTGCCTTCCTGGTACTGCAGCCCTTTGATACAGCTCCTCACGGTGTGCCGACCTGCGGTCACTTCATAACTCTAATTTTGGTGCTGCTATAAATTGTAATGTAAACATCTGATACGCAGGATATCTAATATGGGATCCCCAAAAGGGTCAAAACCCACAGGTTGAGAACTCCTAGTCCAGAGCCTTGTCTCAGACACTATACGCTCCTGTGGCAGTTGCTTAGAAGATTTGGACATAGCTGTAGATTTAGATCTAGATGATAATTGGAGGGGGGGATGCTTCGCTGAGATGTAGACAGTGCAGTACAGTCCAAGCTCACAGCGAGCAGAGTTGGTGCTACCTTGCAACCCTGCACAACCATGAGGGTGGGCTGACAAGAGTGTCCACAGGTGAAGGTCCACGAGCGACGTTTGCTCAGTGGGGCTTGACAGAAGTTAGACCAAAGATGATCTGACTTTTTCTTTGGATCTGACTCTTGGAGAAGAGTCTTGGGAGGCTTCAGATTACAGTAAGTACTGGGCATTCTCAAATTCAACGAAGCAGATGTTAGAATTGAAATCCAGTGTGAAAACCAAAGCGTCTAAGTAAGATTCATGACCAAACAGAAGGCCAGCCTGCTGGTACATGGAGGTGAGCCAGAGTAGCACCTGCACATAAGTCCCGGGTCAGGCTGGAAAAGCATTCCCAGTGTTCTCCACCGGAGGGGGAGGAGGGGGAGGAGGAGGAGGAGGAGGAGGAGGCCTAGAGCCCCCGAGGGAAGCAGGAGGAATGAGTAGGATGAGTTTAAAACATCAACACAGAAAAATGTTACAGTTGAAAAAAATTATTCATCTTCACTTAAATGAAGTTCAAAACACAAAAGAATGTTTAAGAAAAGTCATCCATGGTGGGGGGGGTGTGTGGCTCAGAGATAG
This sequence comes from Apodemus agrarius, assembly GCA_964023405.1. Classification (NCBI taxonomy): domain Eukaryota; kingdom Metazoa; phylum Chordata; class Mammalia; order Rodentia; family Muridae; genus Apodemus; species Apodemus agrarius. Next base: position 41,354,978 of record OZ030026.1, on the reverse strand, counting down.
AACACCTGCCCAGCAGGTGCAAGGCACAAGGCAGTGCAAGTGTGGTCCTTGGCATTTGGAGATGCAGCGGAGGATGGGGAAAGGAGGAGGGAGAGAGGGAGAGAGGGAGGAGGGAGAGAGAGAGAGAGAAAGCCTTCCTTAAGCTTAACAGCCATGATAGCTAGTGTTACTGTTTCAAGATGTGTTTTCTATGCATATGTTTCTACATACTCTTTAAGACATGATCCCATTATATAACCCAGGCTGTCCTAGAACTCGGGACCATCATGCCTCTGTTTCCTGGGTGTGCACCAGCAGGCCCAGCCAGACCTTACACAGCCTTCTGCCTTCTAACCAGTTCTTTCCAATGATTCAGTTTTCATCCTTTTTTTTTTAAAGATTTATTTATTTATTTTATGTATATGAGTGCTCTATCTGCATATGTACACCTGCATACCAGAAGACAGCAGGCATCAGATCTCACTACAGATGGTCGTGAGCCACCATGTGGTTGCTGGGAATTGAACTCAGGACCTCTGGAAGAGCAGTCAGTGCTCCTAACCGCTGTGCCATCTCTCCAGCCTTCCCCCCTACCCCGCCCCTTGTTTCATCTTAAATGACTACACAGTATTGTACTGCATGGCACTGTATGCTATATGAGACGTTCATGAAATTTTTTATACGCCGTAATGAATACTCCTAGACGCAATGTCATCAAACTCTTGAGCCTAACAGATTTTCACGTTAAGGAGAGAGTTCCTAGAGAGTGCTTACTTACATGCTCCATTCCCTGGGTACCAGGACTTTTCCTGGGAGAGTGCAGGGGTGGGGGGGGCAGATTGTCTACACTCTATGATACGGTTTTCCTACAACCAAAAGGAAGGATGTGCCTGGTCAGCCTCAGGACCGGGATGCAGAACAATAGAGTACATTTATTATTTTTTTTCTCCATGATCCTCCTCTGTTGCCAAAAAGAAGCTTGGTGGTACCGTTCGTTGGCCCTTCTGTCATTGGACGAGCATTTTATGGACCGTTATAGGTGAGATCCAGGCCAGGGAACAGGGGCATGGCCACAAGTAGCTCAGTAAACATCTGACGATGATGTTGTCGCAGTCCTGGCTGCCTGGAAGCGCTCACAATTAACACCAGTGACCTGCGCACCCCCAGTTTGCAAGAGAGAAATAAGTTTGCGTCTACTGGGTACCATTAGACTTCATACTTGAGATATGATAGCCCCTTAAGTTTCTCATCCACATATGGGGGTCCTTAGAAAAGAGAAAAAGGAAGGGAAGATGTGATTTTTTTTATATGTGCCCCATTTTTGTCCCCACAGAATTGGGACTCCCTGCCTTTATCCTAGAATGATAAAGCACTTTTCATGCCACGTGGCACACAGTAAATAATACATGTTGGCCCTTACTGCTGTTGGGTTCAATACTGTTAGTGAGTCTCAAATGATCCATTAAGATAGATAGCTATGTAGGATAAGAAAGCTGAAGGTCGGAGTAAGCTCCTTCCAATAATTACCCCCATGGCCACACCAAATATACAAGGCGCATGCGTGTTACTGTCCTTCACTGGACTGTGTAATGTAGAAAACGTTCAAAGACATTTTCCATGTGTCCCTAGAGATCTACGGTGGACAGGTAACCTAGAGATTGAACCCACAGCCTAGAACGTGCTAGCTAAGCATTCTACCACTGCGCGACATCCTCAGCCCCAGGGTGACTGTCTTCTCGTAAGCCACAAAGATGCAGAAGGAGCCTAGGTCACAACTACGTAGCATTATCCGAGGTTAACGAATACGAACCTAAAAGAATTCCAGCTCATGCCCACAGCTGGCAGTAACACAAGATGAGCCTGGTCGTGCCGACTTCAGAGGTTCAAAAGGTGGAATAACTGCGACCTTTGACAGGGCCAGACCCCAGACTTCAACTTCGTTGTAGCTTCACACTGCCTGAGCCAGAGAGGACTCAGCCAGCCAGCCTTGGCTGACCAGTGAAGGTGACCAGCTATAGATTGCATAAGAGGCACCATGCAAGATAAGGGCACAAAAGCAGCATCTGCTTCATTATCCTGGTGGTGCTCTGAGTGCAGAATTCAGTCCAGAATTCTCAGGTTCTGCCCTTTGCTCCACCATGTCTGGAGGCTCTATTTGGGCCAGCTTGGATGGTTGTAGATGCTCAGCTTATGGTCTGCCTGGGCCGTGAGGTTCCTCCACGGACTTCGTCCCACATCTAAGCGCTAGGCTGGGAAATGTAAGGTGGCTGGACTGGTCCAGCCTCGGGCCTTATCAGGCAATATCTCCTCCTGGTTCTCTCTCGGCATCCAGGCATAGTGACCTCAGAGTGGTCAGACTTCACACAGTACTGAGTCCCAGAGCAAATGCTACGAGAGGGCCAGGCAGAGGCTGTGAGACTCCTCCCATCTGTACAACAGTAAAATTGCCTTCCCATTACTCATGGTAATTAACGTATTAATATAATGAATATACTCAATGTGTAATTAAGTCCTGCTACAATATGGTTTTTCTCTAGGTTGGCCTTTCAGTGTCCAGCTCTTTGGAGAGCCATTCTTCTTCCATTGTGTGTAGTGGGGGTGACACAGCAGAGACAGGCAGAACGGTCCTGCAGCAAATACACTGGGTCATGCACGCTGGGTCAGGGCGAGAGTACGGCCCCGTGGCAGGAGGGCCTGCCTGCTCAGGGCCCTGGTTTCTATCCACGGAGGAAAAAACAAAGAAGAAAGGAAGGAAGAAAGAACAAAAGGAAGGAAGGAAAAGAGGGAGGGAGGGAGGGAAGGAGGGTGGATGGAATGCCCTCAGGTCCTCTGTGACAGCATCTGTTCCCTGCTGGGTCCTGGTACACTGAGACAAACAGTGCAGTCCTCTCTACAGGTCTCAGTGCCCAGGGGCCCTTCCCTCTCCCCACCCAGCATCCATGTTTCAAACATTAAGACTACAGAAAAGACAGAAGGAAAGGTAACAACATCCAGCTCTTCCCAAATCACAAAAGGAAAACATTCTAAAGCATTCTAGTTTGTTTTTTGTTTTTGTTTTTTTAAATGTGCTGGTGTGCACACCTTTAGTCCCAGCACTTGGGAGGCAGAGGCAGGCAGATCTCTGTGAGTTTGAGGTCAGCCTGGTCTACTACAGAGCTAGGTCCAGAACAGCCAGGGATACACAGAGAAACCCTGTCTCAGAGAAGGGGGAATGGGGAAGAGGAAGGAGAGAGGGAGGGAGAGGGAGAAAGGGAGGGAGAGACAGAGACAGAAGGGAGAAGCAAGACGCCTGCCATCCCAGCTCTGGGAAGGCTGAGGCAGGATGATGGTCACAAGTTCAAAGCTAGTTGGGGGCTGAGTTGGGGGGGGTCTCCCTTTCTTCCTTGGGGACTTTCCTAACACCAGTCACTCATTTAAAAAGAAAGGACAAAAACACCTACCCTTGTAACAATGCAGAAGCTTTTAGTTTCCCACAGTTACCCATGGTAACCATTAGAAAGCCTCAGCCACTCAAGGGAGCAGCTTTGACACAGCAGTGATGACACTGTGGCCTCCCTCATACAGCTCTCATTCTCGGGAAATTGTCTGAGGCTTAGGCTGCGCCCTAAGCTCACTGCTCCTGCCTCTTAGCGTCTCACCAGACCCAGAGCACAGGCATCTGCTCCACGTGGGGCACCAGCCACCTTCACAGAAAGAACTGCACAGTCCTGACACCAGGGAAGGCAGAAGCCCCCTCGGACTTCCGCAGACCCTGCCCGCACCCCATCCTGCCCCACCTCCCACCCCGCCCGCCATACCCCACACCCTGAGGCAAAGCTGCCAATGGCGCATGCACAGTGTAGGCAGAGTGGGGGTGGGGGAAGGGCTCCGCCTTCTTTGTGCAGTGATGGTCAGAGCCGCTTCCCAGTCCCCCTCCACTGTCATTTGTTGGCGTGTTGCTCAGTTGCTTGTCTGACTCATCCATGGAGACAAACATGGCTTCCTGTTCACTGCGGGGAGGCGCGTGGCCTAGCCGTGCAGGGGGCGGGATGACGGGATCAAGTGTCCGTCTGAGGGGAGCACAGAGATTGACTCACCCTGTGCCCCGCCAGCTCTCAAGGTCATAGGCATTGCCCCATTTGCACCCAAGGCCAGGACACTTGATAGGGCTTTGACCTAAAGTCCGGTTGGTCCAGACTCAGTGAGACTCTCCACCTTGGCCTTGGAAGGCCGCCTCATGTCGTCCCTCCTCACTGAATGTTGAGGACAGCAGGAGTCCCCAGCACTTCTCAATGCATGCTGGGAAGAATGGGGGGAGATAATAAGAACAGGAAGACATGGTGTACTTTTAGCAGAGTGCTACGTGCCATTTTGAAAAATAAACAAAAACAAAAACAAAAACCAGACGCTATAGAGACGGTCGCAGAATGAAAAACTTGAGACCACGGGTGGCTGTTCTTAGCCTGAGCATCAGCCCCGAGAACATGCTCAGGCTGAGAGTGTCGCTCTACGTAGAGCGTTTGCTAAGCAGGCATGGGGCCGCAGGTTCAATCCCAGGCGCATTCTGGGGAGACCAGTAGGCACCCACTTCTAGGATGCTTTCTGACGTAGGGATGTTGGGGGTCAGATGCCGCCTGTGAGCGGGCTGGTGTCGTGCTGTCCCTGTGGGAGAAGATAAAGGGGAGGCTGCGTGTGGGAGAGAAGGCGGAAGTCAAAAATAAGTATAGGAAGAACGGCAGCAGGAACAGCCCTGGGAGCACCGGTCTGTGCAAAGGACGTACGTCCCGGGACAGGTTCGGTATGGTATCCTGGCCTGACAAACTCCTGTCTCTTGGTGATTTGATGATAAAATATAGAGCGTGAACCCTTGGGGAGTGCAAAAAAAAAAATCTCAAGAACTAGATGGATAATTAGTCTGTTTGAACAATGTTTGCCTGCTCGTTGCTGTGACTGTGAGACTCCACACCAGCATGACTAATGCCTCCCCCCACCCCCCAGCCTAAATTAGATTCTGATTGTGTTTCGTATATATTCACTGAATCACAGATGTTTGAGGTGAAAAAAAGACCCAAAGTTCTCAGGAACACCTCCCATGGAGCGTGTGGGATCATCTTCGCAGGCTTGACTGGGGCGCTCCACACGCAGGGATGACACAGTGCTCCTAACCCCTTTCCCCACCCAAGTCTCATGAGCACAGAAGCCACCCACGGGCAGCCAGCGAGCTGCACCTGGAGGAGCACCCGGGGCTGGTGGGCTGCAGGAGGACTCACTCCGCTTCTAAGGGATGAATCGGGGAGGTCTGGCAGCCTGGCTCCACACGGATGCTGCTACCTCAGTGACAGAGGTCCGGAGCGCCAGCCCCGTCCTAACAGATTTCCTGAGCCACTGCGGCTGCCGGTGAGGCAGTTCAAGGCCCACCCTGGTCTTCCACCACCGATTCGCTCTGACCCTTTATGTACCTATAGTCAATGCTTTTATTGTCTGTCTGTCTGTCTGTTTGCTCTTGCAGAATTTAGCCTATGAAATCATCCTAACGCTGGGACAGGCATTTGAGGTCGCTTACCAGCTAGCTCTCCAAGCAAGGAAAGGGGGCCATTCCTCCACGCTTCCAGAAAGCTTTGAGAACAAGCCCTCGAAACCCATCCCAAAGCCCCGAGTTAGCATTCGCAAGTCAGTGGTAAGTACAAGATAGAGGCATCTCGAAGCCTGCAACCAGGGGGAAGGGACTCGAACAGGACCCGGTGCGGAGAGGGAGGCCTTTAGAATCCAGGCTGCCCTCCCCTGTCCTTCCCCCAACCCCCATGGTCACCTGCTGGCATGCGACCATCATTCCTGCAGGCTCAAGGGATCCTCTCCCCAGAACCCGAGGGTGAGAGAGAAACCCCCGCATTTTTCTCTGCCGCCTGCAGCAACAGCCTTGCGAGAGCTAGGTTCCCTAGCCGCTGCTTCTGGTTGTGACCCAGCTCACCAGGAGGCCCCGCAGAAGTGTGGAGGCAGCCTTCTCTGAGGCCTCGCCTGCCACTCAATCAGGGGACAAGCCTCTGCTCTCCAGAGAGATGTGCAGAGGCTCAAGGGGGGGGCCGATACCCTGGTACCCTCCCGGCATGCTCGACATGGAGGTGCCAGGGCCGCAGCCTGTGTGCCTTCCCTCTGGACAGCTGAGGAACTGTTAGAAGGTGATACCCCCTCCTCCCTGGCATCTGCCTCCCTCCAGGAACTTCCTCCCTTCCCTCCCTCCCACAGGCTCCGCAGACATCCTGTCCCAACAGGCTGGTATGACTTCAAAGCGGCCGCCTCTGGTAGTAGCAACACCCCAAAGCTGGAAGGCTCCCTGCCAGCTCCCATCTGCTCTCTGTTCCAGCTACCATCCTGCATCCTAGACTCTCTGGGATTGGCACCGGGCAGGCCCCCAGAATGCGTTGCCCCCCTCACCCCGCAATCTTCCCATCTGCTGCATTCTCCTCCTCCTCCTCCTCCCATCAGCTCTCTCAGCCTCCGTGCCATGAGGAAATAGACATTTTTAACCTCCAGAGGGAGGTTCCTTCCTTGGGATGATGTGGCTTCTCTGGATTACACCTCTGGGCCCCTACCCCCATCTCCTGTCTCTGCTCTTGGTAACCTCAGCACCCACGGGATGACCCCTCAGCATCCGGCCTCTTCGAGCCCCTGACCACTGTCCTCCTGCATCCCAGAAGGCCTCCGCTGATGGGTCATTACCAGCGGCTGCTGCACCCCTCAAATCCCACACTCCTGCCCCGACCCTCCTGCCTCAACACCCCCTCAGCCCATGGACCCTGCTCTCTAGCCCTCTCCCCAGTCCTTGACACACCCCAGAACCCTAGAAGTGTCTGTCCACTTTGTTTCTAGGCCTCTCCGCCTTCCGGTTTAGCCAGTGCAAATCCTTGCTTCTACACACACACACACACACACACACACACACACACACACCTACACCTGTCCAGTAAATGACACACCATGCTGCTTGTCACCAAAGTCCCCAAGTCACCTTGATTGCTGCTTCTTCTTGTTCCACATCCAGCCCATGAGCAGAGACCAGTCTTTGCTTCTCTCGAACACACCTCCAATCTGCCCACTCCTCTCCACTTCCTCCATCAGCCCCGAATCCAAGCCCAGTGCACACCCCTCCCAGTGACCCCCTTTCTCCACACAGCAAAAACCATGGCACACCCTAAAAATGCCCGAAGCTAAGCCCTCATCACACGTGGCGATGCCCAGGCCCTCCATACCTGGAGGACGGTACTGCTCAGTGCCACCGGAGGCTTTATGCCACCCGGGATTGCTCTCTTCCACCTCCCCAGACCCCCCAAAATTCTGCACGGCCCCATGGTATCATTCAGGTTTTAGCTGCATGAAGCTTTCCCTAACTAGGATAGATGCCTGGTCACATCGCAGCCCCTTTTCATTTTGTATAGTATTGACTGAGCTTAGTTCTGCCTCTCTTCCTGCATAAAAATATCTGCTCATGAAGTACACTGGCATGCTATCACCCAGGGCCACGCCCATAGCAGTACTCACCTGCACAAACCTGCAGTCAAAGACATGAGGTGGTGAGGGCGGACTTGACGAATGTGTCTTTGAGTCTGACTATTCGGCGTCTGCGCATGTGGGCATTGTCACTTAGACTACTACAGTCCTCCTCGCGTGGGCTGGACACGTCTGTTCACAGCACACACCTCCTTCCAGCCTCACTGCCATCCAAGGTCCGCGCAGACTCCTTCCAGAGGCGCACAAAGGCTTTGTTGCCATAAGGGCTCATAGAATATTCATCTAGACGCCCTCTGTGGGAAACAGGACAGTACACAATCTACCTGGCTCTGGATGCGGGCCCTCACCAGGCTTCAGAATTCCCTTTTCCTCAGCTCTGGTTGTTTACTGTTAGGAAATGCACAAGTGCTCCTGACATCCCTTCCCTCATCCTGTGAAGACACGGTGGCAGGAAGCAGCCCGGTAGGCACACAGGCTCAGGCCTTACAGCCTCCAGCTGGTAGAGGAAGAGCGAGGAGGCCTCCCAGAAACTCCTTGGCCCAATTTTCAGAGCCAAGGGATGAGCAAGCCATCGGGGCAAGGGCTTACCTGAGGCCCGTCAGGGATCAGAGCTTAGCTACATACAGCCCAGGGGAACGACATGTTTGGCTTTATATAAAGCTCAAGGACATATGAACCCAAGACAGTCCACCAAGGCCCAGCCTGACAGGCCCTTGCTGACCTCTTCCCCTCCTCTGTCTCGGGTCCATCCCTCTCTGCCACTGTCCCCTCCCCGCCCCCTGGGATCGGTAAACTGGTTTCTGTCCACTCCAGTACCTCTCTTATCCAGGCGTAGCACTCATTGTCTGAACAGCATTTACTGACTGTACGATTATTTATTGTATGCCTGCTTTGCATTTGGGCCCCCAAGAGCTTTCCCAGGTTTGGAGAAAATAGCAATAAAGTTAACAAAACCCCAACTTCATGGGGCATCCGTTGTGAAAGAGGGAGTGGACAGGTGTCTGTGTCAGGAAGAGATACAGAAGGGGGAAACTAAAGAGTTGAAGCACCACTGTTGTAGAGGGTGTGGCAAGTTCAGCTTCTAGGGCAGGAAGTGGTGTTGGAGTGGACCACACTGGCTAGGAGGCAAGTGGGTGGGGCGCCGCAGGGTCCTCGGAGGATGTAGGGTTCTTTCCGGACCCCCGATATGGGGACGCTGGGAACCACCACTGCTCCCCTGCCTCTGCGCCCCGGGGGCGGGGCCGGGTCTCACTCGCGTCACCCTTGCAGGCCCCTGCAGAGTCGCTGTGCAGTACAGGTGCGAACGCGCGGACGCCGCCGGGGCCGCCCCGCAGCGCGGCTGGGCGAGCGGGGCCCGAGGTGGGGTTCCAGCGGCGCCCACGCGGCCGCGCCGCCGCCCAGCTGCCGGATAACGGGCATCAGCCTTTCTGTTTTAAAGCAGATCGACCCTTCTGAGCAAAAGACTCTGGCCAATCTGCCGTGGATTGTGGAGCCGGGGCAAGAAGCCAAGAGGGGCATTAATACCAAGTATGAAACCACGATTTTCTGATACCCGCCGCCCCGTCCTCGCGGTGCCTTGCTCGCCAAGCAGTCCCCGCAGCAGGCTTTCCTTCGCGCCTCCGTGTCCACCCGCCCCGGGAGGAAGACCGCTCCAGCTCGCGTGGCCTCGTCACGGGCGGAAGGGCGCCGGCCATCCCTAGGGAGCCTTCTGCCAGCGAGACTTTGACGCCCCCTAGAGGCGCGAGGGGGGCTGCGCGGGGCGCCCCAACGCCGCTACCACCGCCTCCTCCGAGGTACTGCTCAACTGCCCCGTACTTGCTTTGCTTTAGTTGGGGGGAGAATACCTTTTTTCAAAGTGCAAGGGTGGGGAGAGGGAGGGGTCTCCAGTACTGCCTAAAAGTCTAAACATCTTGGGGTTTCAGTTTTCACGGTCAGCCATTTAGAAGGGAAAGTCAGAACAGTGCTACCCCCCTCCCCAAAGCACCTGTAAAGTCATTGTATCACTGAGTACAATTTCATGCAAAAAGACAAAGCAACCCTCACCAGGAAAATCTGACCCCCACCCCTCCCCGACATACACACACCCGATTTCTATATTTGTGGATTTTATAGTAATCAACTATGTCAGATAAAGGAAACCTTTATTGAATGATTCAAAAATTTAAAAAGTGATTTAAAACAGAGGAATTTATTATGCACAGAAAAAAATGTGTCTTGTATTAAATATTTTTATTAAAAAGAATGTTTCATTAATGCATTCATAAGAAAACTAGGTTTGTTGTGCGGGATGTTTCTGGTTTCGTTTCAAATGACTTCATTCCTACTGCTACTTGCCCTGAGGACCCGGCTCAGTTGTGGCGAAGCCTTGAAGCCCTTGCTTGCCTCAAGAGCAGAAGAACAGGCTAGTGCTTCGGGTGACCCAAAGTACTGACTCGGCCGTAGCCTGCATAAGTGGGTTATTTGGGGGTTGTTTTGGATTTTGTTTTGTTTTGTTTTGTTTCAGGCTTTGAGGTGTTTTAAAAAAACATGTTTAGCAAAAAGTAAAAATAAAAGCTAGGGCTCCTGCTGTCAAGATTTCTGTTAAGGAAACCTTGTTTGAGAACGATGTTAATAAAATTCTATTGCAAAATTCTTTTCTAGAAAAAATAAATACACAAAAAAAGAAGAAATTCCAAAGTAATAAAAACCTTTTCTTGAAACAGATTTAAAAAAAAATGTTTGCTTACTATTTGATTAAATAAATTTACTTACGTTTCTTTAAGGTATTTTAATTTTTTTAATGTCTCTGTGGAGTATTTGTATGATACCATAATGTATATTTCTGTAGAAACAAATTATATAAACAGTATCAATATCATTATAGAAAAATAACATTTTAATGTATATTGTTCTAACCAATCATATTGTGAATCATTTTGAAGTTCATTATAGCGATATTGATAAATTGTGAACTTGTTTTAATGTTTTTTTTTCTATTAACCAATATTATTTTAAACCTGAGATTCTCACATTCATCAGTTGGTGAGTTTTGAAGAGAAACTAAATTTCATTTCAACTGACAAATGTATATGGTTTGAGTTCAGTGTTGAAGAATTTTAATACAATATTAAATTACTTGAACTGAATAGTTCCTTGTATATATTTTGCCTACTCACTGTTGATATGTATGTAGTAAGCAGAGAGGAGAAGAACATTAAAATATGCTACCAAAAGGGACGTGTATGGGAGCAGAGCAGACAGCTTTGCTGGAACACAGACGTGTGTGTAAATACACTCGGGCTTCCGGTTATACATTTTGTAATTTTTGTCATTATTTATATCCTATATTTAAAAAGAAAAAAAGCACACAAAATAAAACAGACGTTGTACAGTGGCTGGTGCCTGGCATTGTTCTCTGGACACCTCCCTATTTCCACTTAGGAGCAGGACCAAAGGCCCAGCCCTCTCCACAGATAAAGAGACTTGTTTTCAATTGGCAACATCAGTGAGAGAGAGAGAGAAAAAAGAAAAAGAAAAAAACTTTCTCGTTTCCAAGTTCAGGCAGTCTGAAAGAGAAAACACTGTCTTCTGAAGCTTGAATTTCAGCCATAGCCACCATGCCTTTGCATTGTTTTTTCTTAAACTGGCATATAAGGGGGAAATTGGCAAGGCAGACACTGCTAAAACAGAGGGGACCAGAAACGCGCGTATGCACGCGCGCACACACACACACACACACACACACACACATATACCAGACTGCCTATGTAGCATAACACAAATATAGCTTACTTGGGAAATCATCCCCTGCACATCCCTATATATCCTGGAGTCCTTTCATCTATTTTCCTACAACGTCCACCTGCTATTAAGTGGGTGATGGGCTAGTCAGAGCTACACAGATCCTGCGGTCAGTGACCACCGTGCTGCACGTCCCTGGACCCCCAACAACACCCATCGCCCAGCCATGATCTCTACCCCTGAAAGTCCAAAGCAGCCTTAGGGTACTCTCTGCCTGTCATTCAGAGGCCTGGGACTTTGAAACCGAAAGAGATCAACCTGTGAAAGCTAGCTTGAAATGGGCCCTGGTCCTGGGATACCTCGGGTGGGGGGGGGTCCCCACTCCGAAGCGTCCACTGGACCAGTTTGCTCACTTGGTTTTTATTTTTCTCTGTTCATCACATGCGTGTCTGTATCCATCCATCGTGATTCCAGCGTGGAGTACGTGGCACACTCCAGCTAGGAGAAATTAAAAGACACGAGACTAGCGTAGTGGTGAGCTGAGAGAGTCCTCTTGTCCTGGCACCAGCTTGAAGGAGCCTCAGGGACAAAGGGGACCGTGTGGCAGAGTGAGCCCTCTCCAGACTGGGGGTGCAGCAGACAGTTGTGGTGAGCCTCAGAGAGAAAGGCAGGGGTAACTCTCATCTTCTCCATCCTTCACCCAAACCCGAGGTCAGGGCACAAGAGCAGCCCATGGCCAGAGCGAGGAAGGGGATAAAAGGGACACGACTGAAGCAGAAAAGCCAGCTCGGGCATGGGAGAGGCGATTTAGAGCTGACTTTGTTTAAAAGGAAAGCCTGATATTTGATAAATGCAGTAACCAGTGGTTGAGAGTGACAAGCCCTTAAATGCTAACATTAATCAAAAGGAGGACTTAAATGGCTCCTTTTACAGAAGGACTTGAATTCAATCGATCCATTTCATTTTTTTTCTTATTAAATGGTGTTCTGTAATAAATCTGGGTGAATGGATCCTATGAAAATTATGCTCGGCTTGCTAATAAGTCGTGGAAGTGGTTTCTCTCACATCGGAGCGCTTGGGAAGGCTGCCAGCCTGTCTGATGTTTGGATAAGATGGAATACACGGCTCAGCTTAAAGGGCGTGTGGCCACGTTCTCCAACCATCAGGCAACATTTGCACCTGGACTCCGAGTACTAGAGTTGAAGATTGGGGGAGTAGTCTAGTTTCTGGTGAGCTAAACTGTAATGCCTGCGTTCGGAAGTCTGTATGGAATAAAGCCTCTTTCCTGACATTACATCTTTAGGCTCTCTTTGTCTCCTGGCCATCCGATGAGTCACCTTTCCTAGGAAAAGCAGGACGGTGGTTATAAGCATTGTCTCGGTAGAAGCAATGACCAACAGCACAGGCCAGCAGCGTCTCCTCAGGCAGCCTCTGCTGGCAGATCCTGGTCCCCACGAGCTCACTGGACCTCAGGAGCTAAGCCCTGTTTCCCACAGAAGTCCCCACGCAAAGCAGAGCTTGTATACAGGGCTGAGGCCTGTTGCCTAGTCCGCGTCCAGACTAATGTGTGTGTAACTCAGAGATCCCTAGCTACGCATTACGGCTCTCCATTGTCACAACCTTTCTTCTCCAAACCCCCAGAGGCCTGGGTTTATAAGAGCTGCCTGGGCCGTGAACATCCCAGGTGTGGGTCATGACAGAGGGAAGGGGGAGGGGGACACATAAGGACCCCATGCTGCTCACCCCGAGCGGGGTCGCCCAGCTGTGTCCTGCGGCTGCAGCCGCAGGAGTGGCTCTACTTGACTCAGCCAACCAGAGAAAGGTGGAGTCAGGTGAGGGACACGCAGGGTCCCCAGAGTTCAGAAAATGTCTACGTTCTCTTACTGACCTGGTAGAAGAACTGAGACAAGACAGACTTACACACAAACTCAGCTGACAACGTGGCGGCAGTCAAAGCTGTTGAAAAAGCCACCAGTACTCAATACCAAATATAACTGTCCTCCGAGGTCTCCATGACTCAATCGGGCAGTCCATACAGGGACAGAGCATGCTACCCTCCCTCATAAAAGGCTGCAAGGCAGAACTGAGGAAAGGTTCAGACAGCCCCAGGAAGAAGTTACGGTTGACATTCAAGAGGCTCGTTTCTCTACGTGTCTCAAAATTACAAGTCCAGTTTTGTTTTGAGAGAGAAAGAAGGGGAGGGGAGAGGGAGGGAGAGAGGGAGAGGGAGGGAGGTCGCGGGGGTCCTGAGCCGATCGATCGATCGATCGATACTTTTCCCTTCAGTGGTAGTTCTCAGCCTTCCTAATCCCAAGGCTCTTCTATATTCTCCCCGCTGCCAACCAGAGCATGTGGCTTCTACCCTCGGTATTGGGAAGACGGAACACTATTCTGAGTAGTCACATTCCAGGCAGAAGAAAAGACAGTAAGGACTAAAGCGTAGGATTGTTGCCATGATGACTAAGCTTTTAAGAACCTTCCAGAAAGCTCCACCCTCCAACTTCATACGGCTCACTGGCCACCCCTCGTTGCTAGGAAGAGAAAAAAAAAGATAGTTAAGCATCGTAAGGGTTGTTGGTGAAGAAAAGGGGGCGAGACTGGATTTGGTGGCCGTCACCACAGGAATAGGTAAAAGGCAAGCTCACACGGGTCACAGGCTGGGACAGAGAAGGCAGAGACTGCAGAGGGCGCTGGTGACGATCCTGGCAGAGTTGCTCCTTGAAACCCAACCAGGGAAAAGCCCTAAGCCCCGCCCCGTGCTGACACCTGGCTTCTGGGACGAGAAGGCAGAACTAGCTAGAGTAGCAGCTCACACACTGAGCATTCAGGGGACAGGCCTGGTCAGGCATCGCGGCCAAGGGCGGAGGGCATCTGCCTTGCCCTCCACTGCATACCAAAATCACATAGGAACTATTCCCTGGGTCCCATCTCCTGGGACATGGCGATGTTGGGTTGGGGGTGATGCTAGATACTCTGGTGAGAGAAATGAGAAGCGGGGCCAGAATTGCCCACACCAGTGGGTCCCTCCAAAGCAGATCCCTAAGAATATTAAACCATCTGCTGGGTCGCACAGTTAAGAACATTAGTACAGGCAACACAGTTCACTGGCCGACTGAGCCAACCGGTGCCAGCACCCCCAAGCCACAGGCCAGGCAAGCCCAGAGTCCTAAGTACCCCTTATTCCCAATCCTCCCGGAACCCTCCAGTCCTGCTCTATTGAAGTACACACAACCCACAGGGAATAGAGGTTAGAAGAGTCGGGAAGAGAGCCGCCAGGGAGAGAGCCGCCAGGGAGAGAGCCGCCAGGGAGAGAGCCGGCGGCAGCTTTCCTGCTGGGCAGAGGCCAGTAACAGAGGGGTGGAAGCACAAGCTGTGTAGACTGAGCGGTGTGTCCTGGTGCAGAAGCGGCGTGAGCCTAACCCATAGATGAGGAATCCTGGACAGGGCAGGGATGAAGTTCGCAACAGAGGCAAAGAGAACCATGACCTACGTCACACGCCTGGCACGTCGCCCTCTGTCTCCCACGAGCCCTGTATCCCTGGCACATTTCCTATCTGATGAACAAGGGAAAGGGCTCAGAATGGCTGCAAACAGAAGGAAAAACTCTAAAGCGAGGAGTTCCAAAGCAGAGGTTGGGAGAGGGCTCTGCTCATAAAATGCTCTCCTTGAAAGCTTTGAGGACCTGAGTTTGTGTCCCAGAACCCAGGTAAAATACCAAATGTGGTAAATTAACGTGTAATCCCCGCGCAGAGGAGGGAGGGATAGGTAGATCCCTGGGAGGTCACTAACCAGCCTGCCTAGACTGACAGGCAAACTCCAAGCCAGTGAGAGACCCTGTCTCAAACAAGCATACAAACAAAAAGTCGATGGCTTGAAACTAAGAAACGACTTCTGTCTTAGGGGTTTACTGCTGTGAACAGATAAGAATGGCTAAGACAACTCTTGTAAGGACAACATTTAATCGGGGTTGGCTTACAGGTTCAGAGATTCAGTTCATTATCATCAAGGTGGGAACATGGCAGCATCCAGGCAGGCATGGTGCAGGAGGTGCTGAGAGTTCTACATCTTCATCTGAAGGCTACTAGCAGAATACTAGCTTCCAGGCAGCTGAGGGCCTTAAAGCCCACACCCACAGTGACACACCTACTCCAACAAGGCCACACCTACTCCAACAAGGCCCACACCTACTCCGAGGCCACACCAACTCCAACAAGGCCACACCTACTCCAACAAGGCCACACCTACTCCAACAAGGCCACACCTACTCCAACAAGGCCACACCTACTCCAACAAGGCCACACCCACTCCAACAAGGCCACACCTTCCAACACTGCCACTCCCTGTGCCAAGCATATACAAACCATCACAACATAGGATATTAATTATCCCCTGGCCTACACATCCAAACATGCATGCGCACGCGCATACATGTTACACACACTGGTTTCAAAATAGAAACAAGCCCCTTGAAGGGAGAGTCAGGGTTATGGCTAACAACTTGTTACCCTCAATGTCGCAATCATCTGAGCACCAAGAGCAGACTGGGCAGCCACCAGGTACTGGCAAGTTCAAAACACCCCGGCCTCTGTTGTCTAACAGGCAGTCAGGGTGGCCAAAGATCATCCCAGTGAGCGCTGAGAGGGGAGTGTCTGACTACCGGAAGCTCCTTGGGAGCAGAAAATGTCATCTGATGTTGACTCTGGGAGCGGGGAGCTGACACGCTGCTTAGAGCAGACACACAAAATGAATGGCCTGAGGGAATGAAACGATGCTTCGGATCCTCCTGCCCCAGCTTCTGCAGGAGGACCAGGCTGTTACCACGGGAGGCGCTTCCATAGCCAACAGTCCCACCACGTGCAGTCCCACCGCATGCGCACTGCGTGCATGGATTTCCAGACAGGTAACGAGCCCCTCGCAGCACTGTGAGATTCAGTTAGATCCTGTGTGGAGAGCGTCCTGCCCACAGCGTGGCCCTGAAGGCAGTCTCAGAAAGCACAGCTCAGCCGGGCAGTGGTGGCGCACGCCTTGAATCCCAGCACTTGGGAGGCAGAGGCAGGCAGATTTCTGAGTTCCAGGCCAGCCTGGTCTACAGAGTGAGTTCCAGGACAGCCAGGGCTACACAGAGAAACCCTGTCTCCAAAAACAAAAACAAACAAAAAAAAAAAAGCACAGCTCTCTGTTCCTTCCTCCTAAACTGTATTTGTTAGTCTCGGCAGTTAGTAGTCCACACACAGCTGGAGATGTGGTTCCATTGGTAGAGCGCTTGCCTATTATAATAGAAAGACCTTTTTTTTAAATCCCTAGTAATGCATAAAACAAGGATACATAGCTGAAATCTCAGCACCAGAGCTGAAGGTTCAGAAGTTCAAGATCTTCCTGGACTATGTGGGTTCAAAGCCAGCCTGGGCTACTGGGCTACATGAAACCCTGTCTTTAATATATACACACACACACACACACACACACACACATACATAATACATATATGTATACATATATGTGTGTGTATATATACATGTATACACACACACACACATATATATGTATGTGTGTGTATGTATATATGTGTATACACACACACACATATATATATATGTATGTATATATATATTGTGGACAAAGAGTCCACAGTGAGGAGAGTGGAACCACTACCATACAAGGTGACACTTCCATCACTGTCAAGCGAGAGGGCAGAGAGAACATCTCAATCACTCAAATTGGTGGATGATCCTCCCCAGATACTGAAACTCAAGCCTGTGGCCACACCCACGCCCCACCCCCAGGCTGTTCATCTCCACGAAATCCAGTCGGGTCCTACCTGAAACCATAGTTACTCAGGCCAGTGGGTCTGGACTTCCCAAAAAAAAAAGGAAAACCGGGATTGGATGCTAGCCCCGGCTTCATCGATGGTGCCTGGGGTTAGCTCTTCTTCCGAAAACTGAATGATGTACCAATAGAACCAGCACGTGGATGATAGAAGTAAGAGAATTGGGAGCTCGAGACAAGCCTGGAATGAGTCCTTGTCTCAAAAAAAAAAAGGGGGGGGCGAGGAATAGCAAGATGGCTCAGGGAGTAAAGACGCTCGCTACCAAGCCTGACGACTTAAGTTCTAAATTCAGTCCCCAGGACTGACTCCTATCCTCTGATCTCCACACTCATCCCAAGGCATGCACACACACGCACACACACACACACACACACACACACACACACTGCTTAGCACACATGCACACATCCATGCAGGAGCACACATACACAGGCACACACCAAATAAATAAATATAATAAACAAACTTAAAGACTGGGGCTTCCTAGCCTGCAAGTCTCCAGCTCTGTGGAGATAAGTAAAGGTGACCCATACCTAGAGTGGACAGGAAGAGCTTCTGAGGGTGACTGAATGTAATGCTGTCTGCCCCTGGTCAAGTCCTTCGCATCTCCAGAGTGCCCTGAAATCTGCTCGGCCGCTCAGACCACACACCCAGGCCTTGGTTGCCTCTAGTCCAAGGAGATGGAAAATAACAGGAGTGCATCTTCTATTCACCTCTTCACTCTGTGCGGTCCGCTGCATTCCCAGTCCTGACATTCTGACTTCATGAATGAATTTACAGTGGATACCGGCAACTCATCACTTTCTGAAATTGTAAAGGAAAATTCCCCAAGTTTCCACCCAGGAGCAAAGTGCCATCCAATGCTAAGTGACTTCAAAGCCCTGGTCTCTAATGGGCATCACATTTGATCCAATTCCTCAGCCCCTGCCATTTGAACAGATGCCTGGAGGACCATTTCTTCTGCAGTTAACCTCATAGCCCCAGAGTGACTGAGGTGCTCATTCAGGTATCTTAATAACTGCTTGGCACATCCTCAGACCTGCAGGGAGGAGACGTGAACAAGCAATCTTTTCCAGTGACCATCTTCAGAGACTAGCAACTATTAGAAAGACAGTTCTCCCTCTCTAAAGGTCATGGGGAAAATTATAATATGGAGCATTTGTTGAATAATAGATGGTCTCTCCTGCAGACTTCGACACTCCGGGGATATGTTTATTCATTCCCTATAATTTAGTACCAAACCTCTTTTATCCAAGTGAAGTTTTACAATCCCCTAATGACGTTTCACAGGAAAATGATAACGCGGGACCATAAAGAAAACTCTAGCGCTATGTTACGACACAATTCATCACCTTTGCGATCATCTCTTGGATGGGGAAGCCCCAAGAAGCTCGTGTGCATCCAGGCACTTGGGGACCTCAATCACACAGCATTCACTAAGGCTCTAATTGCAGGGTAGATTACATCCAAACTCCGGTGTTACAGCACATCTGCCTTCAAGAGTATATGCTCTAACGGGGGTGGGGGGGTGGGGGGTAGACCAATATTCAAATAAGCAACGTAAGTATGAAGAAATAGACGTGGCAACAGAAGAAGAATGTCAAGAGAGGCCGGACAGACCATCGACCTGTGAAAGTTGTTTCAAAGGATATGAGAAAGATGACGTTAGGAAAAAATAAAGTAGGGGTTCAGAAGGTCGTAGAGAAGAGAACAGGCCACGCAAAGCCACTGAACCAAGAGAGCACCCAACACACAGGCCCAGAGTCACAGGTTAAAGTTTATACAGACATGTTCAAAATTAAGATTAGGAAACGCCAGGCTGGAGAGATGGCTCAGCGGTTAAGAGCACCGACTGCTCTTCCGAAGGTCCTGAGTTCAAAATCCCAGCAACCACAGGGTGGCTCAAAACCATCTGTAATGAGATCTGACGCCCTCTTCTGGTATGTCTGAAGACAGATACAGTGTACTTAGATATAATAATAAATAAATCTTAAAAAAAAAAAAAAGGTTAGGAAATGCCACGGAAAGGAGCATAAATGGGGCCCAGGGGAGTGGCTTAGCAGTTAAGAATGGATACAGCTCTACCAGACAATCTGAGCTTGGTTCTTGGCTCCTGTGATGGATGTGGTCCATGGTCCACAGAGAGCGTTCTATACTGTGTAAGTGGAGGAGAGTTCACAAGCAGCAGACACTCCTTGCTCTCGCCTCACTGTGGACATGATGTGACCCACTCCTTCTGCCCTCTGCTGCCTCGACCTCACCACTATGGTGGACTGTACCCTGAACGGTGAGCCAAAAAAAACACTTCTCAGTAAAGTTGCTTTTGTCCATATTTTCCCATAGCAACGGGAAAAGTAACCGATATGACCTAGATTCAGTAAGAAAGGATTTAAGTCTAGGAGGAGGAGGAAAAGGAGTCTCAAGAATGAAAATCGGATTTCTGGATGAAAGCCTGTGCCAGCAGAGGGTGTGGGCAGTTGTGATGGTTTGTATATGCTTGACCCAGGAGTAGCACTATTAGGAGGTGTGGCCCTGTTGGAGTAGGTGTGTCACTGTGGGAGTGGGTTTTAAGACCCTCATCCTAGCTGCCTGGGAGCCAGTTTTCTCCTAGCAGCCTTCAGATGAAGATGTAGAACTCTCAGCTCCTCCTGCACCATACCTGCCTGGATGCTGCCATGTTCCCACCTTGATAATGGACTGAACCTCTGAACCTGTAAGCCAGCTCCAATGAAATGATGCCCTTGTGAGAGTTGCCTTGGTCGTGTATCTGTTCACAGCAGTAAAACCCTAACTAAAACAGAAGTTGGTACCAGAGACTAGAGAATTGCTGTCATAGACATGACCATGCTTTTGCTTGGAATAATGTGAATTTGGGGACTTTGGATTTGGAAAGCAGTGGACTCCTTTAAATGGAGCCTAATGGGCTATCCTAGGAGGCACTGTGGAAGACTGTGTTGCTGAGAGTCATTTGAACTGTGCAGAGATGGTCTGGGAGGTTTCAGTGGAGAAGAATTCCAGTATGCGGCATAGAATTCTTGCCTCGTAGAGACTGTTTTATGGTACTTTGGTGAAGAATGCAGCAGCTTTTTGCCACTGTCTAAAGAGTCTGCCTGAGGCTAAGATGAAGAGATCTAGATTAATTCCTTTGAAAAAGGAAGTCTCCAAACAGCCTGGTATATAAATTCTGTCGTGTGGTTACTAAGGCTCACTCCTATGAAGAGCATTTTAATGAAAAAGAGCAATCTGAGAGAGGCAAAATGCAAAACGTATGGTTCAAGTATTAAAGGGGCACCAGGTAGAATGGAGCTGAATCCTGCAATCTAGAAGATAACAGAAGAGGGGAGTAGGGCTTTAGGGCAAGATCCCACCCAGCTGAGTTTAGGTCCGGGCATGGTGATACATGTGTTTAAATCCAGGAGACAAAATGGAGCAGATCTCTGAGCTCAAGCCAGCCAGAGATAGAGCAAGTTCTAGGTGAAGAAAAACTTAAACCCTGGTGTGGTGGTACGCACCTTTACTCCCAGAAAACAGAGCCATGCAGATCTCTGAGTTCAAGGTCAATCTACAGAGCAAGTTCCAGGACAGCTAAACTTAGCCAGTGAGGGAGTGGGAAAACAGAAAGCTGGTAATAGAATAAGGGGAGGGGGAGCATGTTCCAGCTCCTGTAAGCAGCAGAACTCGACAGCTTTGGCCATGTGGCTCTGACTTTAGAGTCCAGAATAGAAGGGACTTCTGGGACAACTGATGCTGATTAGCTAGTGCTAAGAAATTAGTGGTGATTAAGAAGCGAAATCTTGGAAGCGTTTTCTGAGAGCACAAAGAAGCCGTGCTGATGAGCTGTGAGATGGCCAAGGTCGTACCCATGCTGCAGCTGTAGTTGCTACTGTGTAAGAGTCATCCATGTGGTACGGGTTTTGAAGGCATGAAGGGGCCATGAAGAGCAGCTGAGGCTTGGCACTGTGAGGGGCCATGGAAGGCCATTGGTGAAGGTGCAGCCTCAGTTGCAGTTGACAGCAGGGGACTGAAGGGGTCGTGCAAAGGAGTTGAGATTCGTCACCATGAAGAGAGCCTAAGAGAGGCTATTAGTGAAGCCTAGTTACAAAGGAAGACCCAGCATATTGGAGATGCCAGTACCATGGGATGATCACCAAGAACAGCAGCAGCAAGGGAGTCAACCAGAGCCTAGCTGGAGACATGAGCCATGCCCTTTGCAGGAGCCCAGAAGATCAAGTGTGGATCTCAGACATTGGAACAAGAAGCGTTAATGTTGAAGTTGCCTGGAAGACCCAGAAATGTTAGAGATGTCAGAGCCGTGGACTGTCTGCTGAGGAGAGCTGTTAACAGGGACTGGAGCCAGCCCAGGAGAAGGAACTTTGTGGCAGTCAACAAAGATGAAAAAGGAGTTGGAGGTCTGAAGACCGCTTTGACATCAGACATGGAGATGCAGAGTTTGGAGTTTGCTCAGCTGGTTTCCTGTCTTGCTTACAGTTAAGCGACTGGATGAATATCGAACTTTGGGCTTTTAATGTTGTTGAGACTGCTCTAGACTATCTTTGGTAGACTAAATGTACTTTTTTATTATGCTATGGCTAAGTATGGCCCAAATGGACTCATGTGTTTGAACAGCCTATGGGTGCCAGGGAGTGGAATGTGATGGCTTGTATATGCTTGGTCCAGGGACTGGCACTATTAGGAGGTGTGTCACTGTGGGAGTGGTCTTTAAGAGTCTCTTTCTAGCTGCCCGGGAACCAGCCTTCTCCTAGCAGCCCTCAGATGAAGATGTAGAACTCTCAGCTCCTTCTGCCCCATGCCTGCCTGGATGCTGCCATGCTCCCGCCTTGATGATAACAGACGGAACCTCTGAACCTGTAAGCCAGCCCTAATGAAATGATGTCCTATAAGAGCTGCCCTGGTCACAGTGTCTGTTCACAGCAGCACAGCAGGGCACACTGGTAGCAGGCAAAGGCTCCAAGAGAGAGTTCTCAGAGTGAACAGGCTAAGGGACTGCCTCATGCATAGGGAAGCGCTGAGAAAAGACAGAGAAAGCTGATAAACAATCAGAGTTCAATGTACAACATGCACACGGAAAACTAAGAAAATATGGAAGACGGAGGATACACACGGACACGGACACACACACACAGTATAACTTTTGCGAAGCCACAATGTTTTATTGTCTTTAAGTCATGGTGTTTTCCTTAAAAAATGTTCAACATCATTAGTCATTAGAGAAATGCAAATCAAAACAACCCTGAGATTTCACCTCACACCAGTCAGAATGGCTAAGAATAAAAACCCAGGAAACAACAGGTGTTGGGAAGGATGTGGAGAAAGAGGAACACTCCTCCACTGCTGGTAGAACTGCAAGCTGGTACAACCACTCTGGAAATCAGTCTGGCGGTTCCTCAGAAAACTGGACACGATACTTCCAGAGAACTCAGCCATACCACTCCTGGGCATAAACCCAGAAGATTCCCCAGCATGCAATAAGGATACATGCTCCACTATGTTCATAGCAGCCTTATTTATAATAGCCAGAAGCTAGAAAGAACCCAGATGTCCCTCAACGGAAGAATGGATACAAAAAATGTGTTATATATACACAATGGAGTACTATTCAGCATTAGAAACAATGAATTCATGAAATTCTTAGAGAAATGGATGGAGCTGGAGAACACCATACTAAGTGAGGTAACCCAGTCTCAAAAGAATACCCATGGTATGCAGTCACTGATAAGTGGATACTAGCCTAGAATCCTGGGACACCAAAGACACAATCCACATACCAAATGATGTCCGACAAGAAGGAAGGAGTGGACCCTGGATCTGGAAAGGCTCAAAGCATCAGTGTAGGGGAATACAAGAACAGGGAAGTGGGAAAGGGTAGATGGGGGAACACGGGGAAGGAAAAGGGAAAAAAAAGAAAAAGAAAAAGAAAAAGAAAAAAAAAAAGTCATGGTGTTTTAACAGCCCAAGAGCCCATAGCGCTACACTACGGGTAACAACTGGTTTAGTTCATAAAATGGACTTCTATGAATGTGGTATAACCCTTGCTCAAATGTGCAAAGCCTCCAGGCTCCCACAATTGTTCAACTGTTTCAGAACGTCCTTTGACTGAATGAATACTCAGACAGCAGAAATGCCACAGATTTCAAATTCTTAGAGCCAGCTCTCTTAGACATAAGTTTGCTCTTTTATTTCCCTGTTAGGGATTTTGCCTTTATTTCTCTGCTGGGGGGCAATGTGAGAGCCCCTGGAACTCAAAATCTCAACAACCTACAGAACAGGAAAATGGCTAAGAAATCATTTTGGAAATGTTCAGCATCCTCAGACGTCGGGGAAATGCAAATTTAAACTACACGGAGAGTTCCTCTCCCCTCAGCCAGAGAAGCTAAGTTGAAGAAAACAGACAAGAACAGATGCTAGCGAGGACTGGGGGAAGGAGGGTTCTCGTCCACTGCTGGTGAGGGTGCGAACTGATACAGCCGCTAAGGAAATCAACGCCGGGCTTCTCAAAAAACTATAAATAGAACTTCCACATGGCCCAGATTTACCATTCCTGGGCAGATATCCAACGGGTGCTATATCCTACAACAGAGCTGCTGGCTAGGCCATGTTCACTGATGCTTTCTTCACAATAGTTAGGGAATGGAGCAGCCTGGGTATCCAGCAACTGACGGACAGGTCAGGAAAATGTAGTTCAGACAAACACACAGTGGAACTCTTTTTTTCATTTTCATATTTCAAAATTTTATGCACACGAGTGCTTTATCTGCATGTAAGTCTGTGCGTCGCATGTGTGCCTGGTGCCCACAGAGGTCAGAAGAGAGCACCAGGTCCCCTGAACTCTTAAGTGCTGGGAATCAAACACAGGCCTTCTGCAAGAGCAACAGGTGCTTGTAACCACGGAGGCATCTTTTCATCTGCAGACTAGAATTTTATTTAATATAAAGTGGAATGAAATTACTAAACTCACAGGTCAATGGAGCTGGAAATAATCATCTTGAGTCTGGCAACCTGGACCCAGGAAGACACACCACGCATTCTGTATGCAGATCCTAGCTTTGAGAGGTCAGAGGGGGGGAGACGGGGAGAGAGAGATGGGGGGATGATGCCTCTTTCAAATGTCACAGGTTACCAGTCAAAATGTGTAGCACCAGGTGTGTGACTTCCCCTGGAGTTGTCGGTCAGGGGGATGTAAACATTGTCCTTGGAAACTCATCAGAACTTTACGGTAAGACCACATAGTTGAGTCAACAGGACATGAAAAAAATATCAAGCTGGCAGTGACCTGGAAGTTTCCTCCCTCCTGGTAAGCGCTCACAGTCCTGGGAGGTGCTATGCAGGTTGCTCAGCAAGGAGAGGGGGAGAGGAGGGAGAGGGGGAGGAGAGGGGGAGGGGAAGGGTGGGGAATAGAGGGCAGGGTCAAACAGTCTCACCAAGTTGTAGACCGCAAGCTACAGTAATGATGACATAGCAACGGGCCTGACATGCCAGACATTGGTACCACAGTGACATGAAATGCTGTAGGAGTAACCAGCTGCTTTCTAACTGGATCTAACATCTATTCCACACAAGAATTCGTGCTTAGTACTCTTAACTGAGCAAAGAACCCTTGGCTGGGTAGGTCGAACCTACTATTATTTTGCTAAGTGAATCAAAGCATCTTCAAAAACTTTATCTTTATATTCATCCACGAGTACAGCTCTCAACCCTCAGCAGCAAAGCTTCTTTCGGCAGGGGTCGGTGGTCAATACACAGACTATGGAGTGTGGGGTCCTAAGTGGGGCATGTACATCACGCTCACTACCCACAAGACTCGGAGGTCATGGCAAAGTGGCGGCAAGATTGTAAGAACCAGAGGTTGGAGAGAAGCACTGGACATCACTGCATAGGCACGTATCACAAGATCAAGACAGTCAAGATCCTAGCCTGGCCTGAAAAGGGGCTCACAACACCCAACCCCTAGCTGAAGTGCTGTTGGCAGTTGGTTGCTGCTGAGAGAGGAAGTCAGATCTGTTTGGTTTTCTGGAATGTGGCCCCCAGTAAGTTGCCTATGTTCTCAAGCATAGCCCTGTACCCATGCGACCAGCTAGCCCAGGCGGGCTTTTAAAAAAGTGCATAAAGCTGGGCACACAGTGACATGTGCTTTAAATCTCAGAACTTGGGAGGCAGAAACAGGCAGAGCTCTGTGAGTTCAAGGCTACCCTGGTCTACAGAGTAAGATCCAAAATCGTCAAGACGACACAGTGAGACCCTATCACAAAAGGAAAAAAAAAATGTAGTTTAAGTTAGGAGAGGGACATGGTAGGGGGGTTCTGGGAGGAGCTGGATGGGAGAGAATGGGAGAGGATTTGAATAAAACACCGTGTCTATGAAATACTCAAAGACTTTTTCAGAAGTTTTAAAGTGCTTTGGGTGGGCTCACGGGAGATTAGGATATTTAGGGTTTTGACTTTCTGGTTGGAATAAGGAGATATCCTACCACCACTTTTGTAAAGCAAACTCAGCTAAGTGTAAGTAAGTTATAATTGTTCCCAAGACTGTATTCCATTTTACTAAAGTATTATTGGCTTATAGTGCATGATGTATTAAAGATATTTTAATACAGAAAAAGGTTTCATAATCACTAATATGACCAAGCAAAGACAATGATTCTCCTTAAGTTGTTTTTTTTTTTAAAGATATAATTTAAAAAGTTTTCTCGGGAGCATGGACTATTAACTATATAAATTATCTAAAAATCAGTTTCTGGTTGCCATGTAGGAGTCCAGCAATAAGAATGCCAATGAAGCTGGGCGGTGGTGGCGCATGCCTTTAATCCCAGCACTTGGGAGGCAGAGGCAGGCAGATTTCTGAGTTTGAGGCCAGCCTGGTCTACAGAGTAAGTTCCAGGACAGCCCGAACTACACAGAGAAACCCTGTCTCGAAAAAACAAAACAAAACAAAACAAAAAGAATGCCAATGAAATACATGTCATAGTCCTAAGGATCAGTGTCTGGTCTTTGGCCATATTAAGATTATTGAGAGCAATACCATTATTCCTGGTAATTCTGTGATATGCATTTGAAATCTCAGAAATAAAATGAAGATACCAAAGGCAAGCTCACACAGTAGGAAAGTCCTTAATACTACCATTGTTTTATGGGGAAACAGAATAAGAAGTATCCACCAGGGTCAGAGAATAATGGAAGAGCGTCAGAAGACAGAGTTCAAGACTGCAGAATGGTTAACAGGGTCAAATATCACTGTAAAAAGAGAGGTAAAGAATAACGTCAAAGAGAACAAACAAACAAACAAACAGGTGGTACAACAAGGAGCATGTCAACAGCTGGCCCGAGTCACAAAATTGTATTAAAAGACGTGAATCTGAGAAAGGTCTTTGTAAGGATGCAGGTGTGGGAGGAGGAAGGGAGATTTAAAAAAAGGTGAAGCCAGGTGGTGGTGGTACATGCCTCTAATCCCAGCGCTTGGGAAGCAGAGGCAGGCAGATCTCTAAATTACAGGCTAGCCTAGTCTACAGAGTGAGTTCCAGAAGAGCCAGGGTTACACAGAGAAACCCTGCCTGAAAAAAGTAAAAACAAGCAAAAACCCAAAAGAAAAAAAAAAGAGAAAGAAAAAAAGTAAGATCAGAATGCATATACACACGTGTTTGAAATTGTCGAAGAACAAACTTACCTAATTTATAAAAAAAAAAAAATAAAAATAATAAAGTTTTTTTTTAAAGGAGACACAAGTAGCCGGGCGATGGTGGCGCACGCCTGTAATCCCAGCACTTGGGAGGCAGAGGCAGGCGGATTTCTGAGTTCAAGGCCAGCCTGGTCTACAGAGTGAGTTCCAGGACAGCCAGGGCAACACAGAGAAACCCTGTCTCAAGGAGACACAAAGTGAGGGTAAGAAAGACAAAACTCATAAAATCATCTCAATGCATTCAAAAAAGGCACCTCGTGAAAACCCAGATCTTTCTTCATAATAAAGGAGTAAGTGCCAGAGCAGGGGTAGAGGAACCAGGCCTCAACACAGTAAAACATGTCGACGACATATTGTATGGGAGAAAATTCAAAATATATCTAACAAAATCAGGAGCAAAACAAGGGTGGCCACTTTTTCTAATTCACTGTGGTGCTTGGCATCTCGCCCAGAGCATTAAGACAAGGCAAAGCAAAGGGGTACACATGGTAAATGAAGTCAGAGCACTCTTACCTGGCGATGAAACAACCTCACCAGAAAATCCTGATATCTAATAAACACCTTCAGCGAAGTGATATAATAATACAAGACCAACACAGAGATCAGTAGCCTCCCGTAACGAGCATTCATGAGACATGAACACGAAAGAGATCATGAAATAATTCCCATTCGCAACAGCCTTAAGATAAAAAGAAGTAAATAGGCTAATAAAGTGAACAGTTTTCAAAGAATGAAATTAAGTAACCAATACGCATATAAAAAAATGGCCAACCGTGTCAAAACACCGTCCGAGAAAGGAGTCGTGCGAGAATTCTCGGTGCCTGTGAGGAAACTCCAAGAAGAATCCTGTGACCTCAGCTTCCTCAAACACACGAAATTGTTCTCGGAATGAGCGCTCGTGCCCTCCCAGGTGTAGCGGATAGGACTGAGTTGGCGTCAGATGATTCGTTCCACCTGGCTGCTGGTATCCGTTCCTCCGCCTCCGGTTCTGGCCCCGGGTGGCTGGTCCGTGCGATTATTCAGTTTACTCGTTATTTAGTGACCGTTCTAAAGCCCCAGAGTATAAATTGTCAGATGCTCTAAATAAAGTCACCTATGGCATGAGACGTCAGCCTGCCTCGTGTATTGGCACCACTCTCCCAGGTACCACCTTTAGGTGTGTGACACAGCCTCAGCGGCCATCAGAGAAAGAAGACTTTAAGCTTCAATGAGATGCCATCTCGTCCCAGTCAGAGTCACGCTTGTTAAGGAAGTCTAAACAACACGCCAGGTGTGACGGGGCACACCTCTAATTCCAGCGTTTGGTAATAAGGCAGGTAAATCTTGGTGCGTTCAAGAGCAGCTTAGACTGCACAGGGAGGTCCGGGGCTACATAAGATGTCCTCCGCTCACACAGGGAACCCCATCAGAACAAGATCTCCTCTCAAAAAGCAGGCTAGCATGGAACAAAAATCCTTCCAACCAAGACTGCTTTATCCAGCAAAGCTGTGTTTTAAAATTGACAAATAGAGACATCTCGACAAAGTCCACATAATCACTCATGGCCCACCAAGCAGGAAGTGTGTGTGTTTGTGTTCACATGTAGCTCTGTCCATGTGTGTGAGGAGGCCTGAGGACAGTATCAGGTGTCGGTCTTGATTGCACTTACCTTATTTTTGGAGACAGTGTCTCTCTGTCGACCTGGAGTTCATCAAATCGTCTACACTGGCTGGTCAGTGAATCCTAGAGCTCTGTCTCTGCCTTCCCAGCTTCCCAGTGCTGAGATTAGAGGCTGTTTTGTGTGGGTTCTGAGAATCCAACAAATCTCATGTTTTTTTTTTTTTTTAATTTTTATTTTCTATATTCTATGTTTACATTCCAAAGGCTTTCCCCTTTCCCAGTTACCCCCCACCATATGTCCCATAATTCCTCTTCCCCCACCTGCTATTCCCCACTCATTCCCCTCCCCTCCACGATTTCTCTGTTCTGGGTCTACAATACTGGATCCAATTTTTTTTTTATTGTTTTTCTCTCTCTCTCTCTCTCTCTCTCTCTCTCTCTCTCTCTCTCTCTCTCTCCCTTCCCCTCCCTTCCTTTCCCTCTCCCTTCCTCCCTCTCTCCCTCCTCCCCCCCACCCCACCCCCCGGCTTTTTTGAGACAGGGTTTCTATCTCTGTGTAGCCCTGGAACTCACTCTGTAGACCCTCTGTAGACCAGCCTGGCCTCTAACTCGGAGATCTGCCTGCCTCTGCCTCCTGAGTGCTGGGATTAAAGGCGTGTGCCGCCACCACCTGGCTACCTCTCAAGTTTGTAAAGACTGATCCCACCTCCCCAGCCCACCCCTGAAGGCTATTATCAGTCTCCTAACAGCAGGAAAAAGAAGACAAGGAAGGAGTCTAAAACCAAAATGTTTTTCCAAACATTTCAGGAATTTTATTTTTGTTTTTAAAATTCATGTTTAAACAGTATTCCAGGGGGGGGGGGGGAAATAATAATAACACATGTAAATTATAAATACAAAAGAGTCTTCAAAGCACATAAAACATGATACAAAACCATCTTCACATATACAAAGTCCAATGTAATTTCTCGCATAACAAGTTGAGCAAGGAAAGGGTTGCAAGTGTTGGTCCGGGCGACCAGGGCTCCAGGCCACCAGGGCTCCAGGCCACCAGGGCTCCAGGCCACCAGGGCCCCAGGTCACCAGGGCCCCAGGCCACCAGGGCCCCAGGTCACCAGGGCCCCAGGCCACCAGGGCTCCAGGCCACCAGGGCCCCAGGTCACCAGGGCCCCAGGCCACCAGGGCCCCAGGCCTGGCCTTCCCGGTCAGCCCGAGAGCTGCAGTATGAGCCACAGTAGTCTCCTTCCTCCAGCCGCTTTCTCTCCACTTTAAGACAAAAGACCAAGACTTTTTAAAACCTGACGGCTACTGTTTCACTTCACTAACCCAGCTACAGGACAGATGAGCCACTAACATTGTCTGAGAATCAAAGTTTGATTTGTTCTCAGCAAGTTCTAAGCAAGACACACTTCTTCAAATATTTGTTTTATAAAAATTAAGATTTTTCACTTATCACATTGGCTTAAATCACAGTAAGTATGTAAAGTAGTTCCTCAAGATAAAAAAAAATTTTTTTCCTTAACTCTATACAAAATTTTGTTCAATCTATTTATAGCTACTAAAAATGTTCTGTGGGAACAGCTAATCTAAAACCCACCTAAGGGCTGGGCGTGTAGCCCCAGTAGAGGAGTGCTCACCAAGTGTGCGCAAGGCCATGGTTTCAATCATCAGCACCGTAAAAGAAGTGAACTCTAGAACACAGGGGTGCCTCACTCCCTCTGCCCACATCACAGCCGCTAATGCGCCCCGACAACAGAAACAGCTTCACTGCCTCTCAACTATTATTGCTAAGACACACTCATTCCTATTGCAAAATGAAGATATTTGATTTTTTATTTTACATGAAAACTACATCTACTACTAATTTATCTCTATTGTCCTTAATAACAGTCCAGGGGTCAGTGATTAAACTTACACTTCAATTATAGATCCTGAAAGATTAAAAAGTAGATACTGATGTTGCAAAGTTTTTTCCGCATCAAAAGACATCACTGCATAATACAACGAGCTCTCATTTCCCAGGGAGACATGAGCATATGAGGGTGGGGTGGGGTGGGGTGGGGTGGGGAGGGGAGGGGCTTCTGTGACTCTTGAATGTCTTAAAGAGAACAGCACTGGTAATGCCCTACAAGGAGAGAGATCAAAGGGGAAGTATGTTACTACTTCAGTGTCACTGGCTTACTGACACCTCGCTATGGAAAAGAGGCGAAAAGAAGTCAAGCTTAGTCAAGCAGTAGGTAGAAAACTGAGAGAGACAGGGGGTGGCGGCACACACTTTCAATCCCAGAACACGGGAGGTAGAGACAGGCCGATCTCTGAGTTCGAGGCTAGCCTGGTCTACATATTGAGTGCCAGGAGAGCCAGGACTACACAGACCCTGTCTTTAAAAACCAAACAAAACAACTAAGAGAGTGCAGGGTGGTTGGTGCCCAATTCAAAGACACTGGCAATCGGGGTGCAACTCAACACAGAGCCATCATCTGCTTCAGAGAGAAATCTCTCTAACACGCGACTAGCTCATAGAAAGAACTGCTGAAATCCAACACTCACTGAGTTATCACAAGAAATGTTGCAGGCTGGGCACCATGACACAATGTCTTAAAGCAAATTTAAAGAGTGCAAATAAGCAACATGATTCGCTTGGAGAGCCGTACCCCCTGAGGGTGAGTGTGACTCCAAACACTGACCGCCATTACCTTGCAGCGCGGCCTGCAAAATGAGAGCATCAATATATAGAATTCCTTCAAACAATTCTCATTCGTTTCGCCAGCCAATTTGAATGCATCAAGGAAGTTTACCAATAGCGTAACAAGGTACATATTTACATTTCATTTGCATGTTAAGGACAAATTGTTAATAACAGTGATGACTATATTTTAAAAAAATAGAGTAAAAGTGTGTTCATTTGTGGAGATATACTATGAGTCATCCAGCTATTCACAACATTGACCCAGCTGTAAACACTTTTGTAATGTTTGCAACACTGCAGCACGATTCACAGCTTTATAAAAAGTCGGCGTACAGAGTTTCAATTTATTTATCCAATTCAAACTTAAGGAGCTGAACCACATTAATGCTTAGCCATTTTACTCTAAAACCTGTAAAATATATAAAATACCAAGATTATCAACAGTCACGTATGTTCTGAAGTCAGGGGACACGTGTATTTTCTTGAGGTTTGTTCCATTTGTGTAGAAGGTCTGTGAGGAGGTCCCAGTGGCCACATCCCACCACTGTTCAGAGAAAAAGAGAACTTTTGTTAGACTGGTAGTTCCACTGCATGGAAATTAAGTTGTAAAGCCAGTTTCACCCTTTAGTGACTATTCTTGATTCTCAAGCCAAGCAATAAGCAGGAATGACACCTGAGCAGGATTCCTGCTGACCGCGGTACCAACGGTTCAGCCTTGTTGATCAGCCCTGGTGATGACCTCACGGCCAAGTCTGTACCCAGGGCCACTGCACCCAGGCCAACACACCCAGGGCCAGGCAACGGAATGCAAGGTATTCAAGAGAAACAACAGCCAGCAGAGAGCTGGTTACACAGAGAGCATTGTGGACTAGGCACACTTCTCCTCACTAAGACACCTTTCTATAGCCATGGAATGTACTCCAACAGATACTGAGACTACTCGAAGTATGGACAAAGAAGCCCTTTCACCAGGAGTGATGGAGGCTATTTCTGAGACAATCCATGCTGAATTCTGATCACATCAAATCACGTAGGTGCTCTGACCACATCTCTCTCTTTCCATCACTGAGTGCATCCAGAGCCTAACACTACTTTTACCAAATGGTGTTCACAAAACTTACTGTCCTACCTCAGAGCTAAACTGAGGGCGAGAGACAATGCACACAAACGTGGTTCAGAAAGCTGTACAGTACACCAGGAGCCTGAGCACCACAACCACAACGGTGTGCTCAGGCCAGAGCTGGGCGTGGCGGGACAGAGCCTTGCCCATGAGACTAGGCTGAGTGTTTGTCGTGCCCTTTGTAGTAGAACCTGATAAAATATATACAGCACCGAGGTCGGTGCAGCTCACTCAAGCAGCATGCTCTTCCTGAGACTGCACCTTAACCAAAAGCACGAAGAACAAACCCAGCCCTAGGAGACTCCCTCGCTTTCAGAGACTAAGGCTTGAAGAGTTCATCTCCCACACCCAATGCCTCACTTTAAAGAACCTGGGCTCCTAAGAGAATCAAGACTCGGGGGACAGTGGAATTGGACAGCAAAAGTGGAACAGTTTCCACTCTCAAATGCAGTTTCCCCTATATATACACAACACACACACACACACACACACACACACACACACCATTAAAAAGGACTGCTTTCTCTGGAAACACTACAGTAGCCACTGGATCAGTATGGACTGGAAATACATGATTTCATAACAGCAGCTCACACAGGGTTTTCTGGGTAATGAATTACTCAGTATGATTCTACAGCTATAGATACACGTTATCAGAGATTTATCCAAACTCACAAAATGTGCAACAAGCCTGATCCTTATGTAAGCTATGCACTTTATGCAATGATGACATATCAGAGCAAGTCTCTCAGTTGTTACAAACATGAATGTCTGATGCTGATAGTGGAAGAAGCCTGGAAGGTACATAAATACTATCTGTAATATGACACTATTACCATTACACCCATCTTACAGATGAAACAACTGAGGCAAACAGAGTAAACCTAGTGAACAGCAGAGCTGGGATCTGAACTCAGGCACTCCTCCATCATGACAGTGCTCTTCTGCCTCTGAGTATAAAATATCTTCATTTACGACTAACTGTTCCACACACTGAATCCACCTTTGCCTTCAGGTGTATGAGTCATTATAATCTCGTCATTGCAGCAGTGATACTGTGCTTCATTTATAGCAATTTTGAAAGGTAAGAACATTTTAGCTACCAGACACCTATTTTATCTTATAGGCTCTCAGCTTACACTGCTCGGACTTTAAAGTAAACAGACCCAAAAGGCCTAATTTCTTGGCCACTCCAGCAGCTGTTTCTTCTTACTCCTAATTTGTTCTGTGCCTTTGGATGGTCTCATCAGCATGCTGGGCAGATGCAGGCTGGGTTCTAACGTAATTAGTCTAACCATGCTAGTAATCAAATACAAGGCAAAGCACTGACTGTCACTTTGTACACAGACTACACACAGCCTATGGTGTCTTCCAGCCTTGACAGCACAGTAGCAGAGCCATCCTGCTACTCTATTTCAAGACTGCCAAGAACTCCGAAAAGCTGCTCTTGATCTTCGTAATATCCTAAAAGCCAGCCGCCGTTATGTGGGGCGTTCTACAGAGGCCGGAGAACACAGAAGCTTGGGTCAAAGCTGAGCCGTTAACAGCGAAGCACTGTTAGCAGCGAAGGACTTTCAGCTCCCAACACGAAGACAACACATCTCTCCTCTAAGCCCCATCCTCAGAGCTGCGAGTCTTTCTCTTTGCAGCAATGGAGGACAAGTAGCATTAATAGTCCAGGAACTCTTGATGCGTAAATGAAAGTGTGCCCCAAACGGTATACATTAATACAACATTAAGAGACTTTTATTTGCAATGCGGGCTGTAGAGGTGTCTCTTCACACACTGAAAACACTCCCTCACTTATCTTTTACAAGCTGGATATTATGTTGAGTAAAACTGCAATACCGTGGGACCCTCATAACCAAAGCCTTCATTCACGCAGCTGAGCGTCCGCACTGTGAGATGATGTGAATTGTCTTTTTATAGTAAACAGCAGCCGGATCACAAAATCTTCCGGGACTGTTGTAAATAGCAAAGCTTGCGGAAGGCCCACGGGGCAGGCTTAAGGTATGGTACCCTTCTCCCCCTTCACACACGTCCTGCCCCTTGCTCTCGGCTGTGCCTCACGTTACTCTTGTACACTTCTCTCAGGCTCCTCCCACCCTTTAGGGACTCTGTTTCCCATCTGCTTCCCGTAGGGAACCGTAGCCACCACTCAGATGGGACAAGCCTTAAATATGTGCCACGGCACACACCGGGCACTAAGCACCGCCTTACTGAATGGAGAAATGGGACAGTAAATGGCCTTGGCGTTCTATGACATGCTTAAGGCCTGACCTCACAGCACCTCTGAGGATGCACAAGCCGACTTGTTAGAGACAACTGAAGAAGCAGGAGACCTGCTGTGAGACCTGGCACTCGTAGTCACTAATCACAACGGTTTTAGGAAAGTTATAAAGTCATGAAAATCACTTTTGCCCATCTATAACCCAAAGGTAGTAAAACTTTAGCATCATAAAGCTGATTAGTGGGCCGACAGAAAGAAAACCCTGCAGATTACAAATTAATATGCTGCTACTATTATTATCAAGAAGGAAAATTTCACAAACACATTTTTCAAATAATTCCAACCAAAATATTTACTAACAAGGGCCACGGTAGATGAATTTGAGGCGTGTGGGTTGAGATGGGGGAAGAGAGCTCTCACACAGCTACCGCCATCACCAAAGGCTCTGCGACCTGGCGAAAGGGGCCTGCAGGGGCCTGCAGGGGTCAGTCTCCCCGCTGCAGAGTGCGGGTAACAACATCGCTTCTGCTCTGCTGGGTTATAGGAAACCCAAATGAAAAACAGTGAGTGAAAAGCGCTTAGGTATGGCACCGACTGCTCTTCCTTCCACGTTCCACAGTAGATCTTACCTTGAGATACCCTCCAGCAGAGACAAGCATTTTACTGTCGGGAGAGAAGCAAACATCAGTCACCCAGCCTCCGTGGGTGGCAGCTCCTTCTTCTACTGAAATCGGAGCACACAAATGGAGAAGCTGGCCGTCGGAGACACTCCATATCTGCACAAACAGGATACATAATTCATCAACAAGGTAGCCCTGGAGGTTTACCAGTTTCAAAGCATACATAGGTAGCATCTGTGGTATGTCTGGAAATCTTTCTTTAAAGACAGAAAAAAGAGTGTGCTGGATCAGAATGCTATCAACTTCAATAATTCAGAGAGAAATGCAATCCCGGCACTTGAGAGGCAGAGTCAGGTGGATTTCTGAGTTCAAGGCCAGCCTGGTCTACAGAGTGAGTTCCAGGACAGCCAGAGCTACACAGAGAAACCCTGTCTCGAAAGAGAGAGAGAGAGAGACAGAGAGAGAGAAAAGCACGGTGGCACACACCTGATCACCTGATCTTAGCTGCTCAGAGGCAGAGGCAGAAAGATTTTGAGTTCAAATGACAGGTAACATGATGAGACTCTACATCCAAAAACTAAAAAGTAAAGGAGGGGTTATCATTGAAATTAAGGCAATGTGTCAAGAATTCTAATACTATTCCTGGAAAACCCAATAGAATCTCTACCCCTGCAAGTCTAAACTCTCCTATTTCTCTGCATTATACCTAGGTTTAATGCCTCCGCTTAAAAGCAAACAAAAACAAGAAACCCAGCACCAGAAATAAAAAATATTCTCCTCAAAAAAAACACTGCTTACCAAGGCTGCAGAGATGGCTCAGCAGTTTAGGGTACTGGCTGCTCTTCCAGAGGACCCAGGTTCAATTCCCAGCGCCTACATAGTAACTTACAACTGTCTGTAACGCCAGTGCCTGGAGATCAGACACTCCTCTGACATCCTCAAAAATCCAGGTATAATGTGAGCCTCAGTATAGCTTCGTTAACAAGGGCAGACAGTCCAAAGAGGACTGTGACAAACCCAAGAAAACTACTGGGCAGCGTACCAAAAAGATCTCTACTTTGAACAATGAGAAAAGTATGAATTTGCAATTCACTTATGAACCAATGTTTTCCAAAATAATTAAGACAAATCATTCACAAACTAACAGTAGAGAACCAAATGTAAATATCTACTCACATAGGAATAAAATGTCTACCTAACATTTATTTATTTTTAATTAATTAATTAATTAATTTTCTACACCACCACCCCCCAGGGCTGAGGACCAAACCCAGGACCTTGCGCCTAGCAAGCGCTCTACCACTGAGCTAAATCCCCAACCCGTATTTTATTTTACTTATTTATTTGTTTGTTTGTTTGTTTGCGTTTGAGACAGGATCTTACTATGTAGCCTTGGTTGGCCTGGAACTCATTTTATGTGGATCAGGGCTGGCTTCAGATTCAGAGATGCACCTGCCTCTGCCTTGTGCTGGGATTAAAGGTGTGCGCCGACACAGCACCTGACTTATCTAATTGTAAAATGCAATCCCTCCTGGAGTGAATGAAGTAGCTATGAATACGGCGTGTACAAGAAACAGAGCAATAAATGTTCCATCCAACCAGCCACCAGCCAGTGTATTCCTCCCATTCAAAGAGATCTCCATGTTTAGCTGCTGTAACCCCAGCTAAAACAGGAAGGCTAAACCAGGAAGATCTGGAGTCAGGCGTGGCAGGGTTGAATGTGAGTTGAGGCTAGCCTAACCTATACAGCAAGACTCTCTCTCAAAAACCATCAAATGACCAGCCTGAGCGTGGGGAAGCACGGCCCCAAGCTAAAGGGGGAATGCTACCTCGGGCAGCACACGCCCTACCCTGATTTCTCCATTGTCGTCTCCAGTGGCCAACAGGACGCCATCCAGTGAGAAGGCGGAGCAGCGGACACAGCCATTATGACCCTTCAGCTCCTGAAGAGGGGAAAGGAGTTCAAAACTCCAGATCTGGAAGGCAATTAGGATTGTTTAGGAGCAGGAAACACACTCTAAACATCTATAAGGCCTGCGTACGCTTTCACAAGATGTCCCATCTCTAACCTGTAACCTTGTCAATTGGGGGGACTTCCCTTTAATTACCCAAGTTAAAAGTAGCTCAAGAGCCAGAGTCAGCTCTCTTCCCTTTGTATTCATGTTTAAAAGGGGGACCAGAGAATCAGTTAAGGACAGTTCAGGAGAGAGGCACAGTCCACTCTACTACACCCTTGTGACCTCCAACAACTCAGTTTCTCCAGCTTCAGTTCCTTCTGCACCCGTCAAACGGGCAATGAGTCCCACGGTGTGAGGATTGAATGGGATTACAAAGGACCAAATGCTGGCACAGGACAGAACACACAGGCCAGGCGCTTTAAAGGCTAGTCACCACACTGCCCTATTATATCATTGCTGGACAAATGCTGTCTTTTTGGGGGGAAAGGCAGTGGAGACAGGGGCCCACGCTGGCTTTGAGCTCACAGAGATCCTCCTGCCTCTAAAGCTGTGAACTACTACCCCTGGCTTGCTGTCTCCCCACCCCCACTCCCACCCCCAATATTCTCTCTGTGGCTCTGTTACTACCATTTCGCCAGGCCCCACTGAAAATGACCATGTTCCAGGCACTCCCAACCGAGAACTTATAGAATGAGATGAAGCAGACACAGTCCTTTATCTTGATGTTTAGTTAATCTAGAAAGCGGGCTCAGGAATACTTTGTGAGCGCTTGAAGTGTTCCAAAGAGCACAAACAAAGCATAATGGAAACTCCGAAGGCAGGGCAGCCACTGCTGCTTGAGAGTCAGGAAGGGCTTCACTGAAGAGCCGACCAGAAACAGGTCCAAAATGGTGTGCCACGCCTTCCACGCCAAGATGGCGGTGGAGACAGGCAGAAACCGGAAATGGCTGAAAAGAAAGGCAGTGATGGGTCACGGAGCTTGGCCACATAGCATGACGTGCGGGTGTTTCAAGCAGTTGTAACAAGGAGGATAGAGTGAAGGGGGTACCCACCAGTCAGTGGGCATGGCCTTTGGGAACAAGGATGAGCAGATGGACAAAAGCCCCAGAGACAGCCAGATAACGATGCCATTAACAAAGACGGAGGGACAAAGAAGGAAATGTGGTGCTGAGAGTCCCCAAGCCAGAAGCACTTCAAAGGAATCCACTTCTACCAAGTGAAGACTGTGTCTCCTCATGTCCCTTTTGATTGCTTTTATTGCATATAATATACAGCAGAAATTCAATTTGATTAGTTATAAATAAAAAGTAATCTTTTCCTTTCTCCTAATACTTTAGGAATTAAGAAATTAAGAATTTGAGACATTAAGAATTATTTAATTCTCCCATAAAGAAGAATCAGAATGACTAAATATTACTCATTTAAACAGCAAATGGATGCTAGTGGGCATCCTTCAGCAGCATGTGACCTAGGACAGCTCATAGTCCTCTAGCTTTAGTTTCTGTGTATGTGGAATGGGCATGATGACACCTATATACTCCTATGTATTGCAGGGACAATGACACCTATATACTCCTATGTATTACAGGGACAATGACACCTATATACTCCTATGTATTGCAGGGACAATGATACCTATATACTCCTATGTATTACAGGGACAATGACACCTATATACTCCTATGTATTGCAGGGACAATGACACCTATGATGTGACCAAGTAAGATTTGATGGAGTGAAAGTCTTAGCACTGCATGTCCTAAAGTATGAGACAGGCAGGGGTGGGTCAGAAAGAGATGGCTCAGTCAGAGCACAGCCTCACGAGCCCGACACCCCAACTTCCTATAAAGAGCTGCTGTGGCGGCCTACACCTGCAGCTGCAGCAGTCCCGTGGCGGGGGCAGTAGGAACAGGAAGAGTCCCTGGAAGCCTCTAGTCTGGACTGCACAGCACGACAAAGGCAGCAGAAACCATGAGAAGCCAACCCTGCCTCAACAAGGTGGAAGGGAAGTCCCACTCCCAAGGCTGTCCTCTGACCTGTACACGTGCACAGCGCCTGTCCTCTCACCTGTACACGTGCACAATGGCTGTCCTCTCACCTGTACATATGCACAGCGGCTGTCCTCTGACCTGTACACGTGCACAGCGGCTGTCCTCTGACCTGTACACGTGCACAGCGGCTGTCCTCTGACCTGTACACGTGCACAGCGGCTGTCCTCTGACCTGTACACGTGCACAGCGGCTGTCCTCTGACCTGTACACGTGCACAATGACTGTCCTCTGACCTGTACACGTGCACAGCGGCTGTCCTCTGACCTGTACACGTGCACAGCGGCTGTCCTCTGACCTGTACACGTGGACAGCGGCTGTCCTCTGACCTGTACACGTGCACAGCGGCTGTCCTCTGACCTGTACACGTGCACAGCGGCTGTCCTCTGACCTGTACACGTGCACAACGGCTGTCCTCTGACCTGTACACGTGCACAATGACTGTCCTCTGACCTGTACACGTGCAAACTGGCTGTCCTCTGACCTGTACATGTGTACAACGGCTGTCCTCTGACCTGTACACGTGCACAGCAGCTGTCCTCTGACCTGTACACGTGCACAGCAGCTGTCCTCTGACCTGTACACGTGCACAGCGGCTGTCCTCTGACCTGTACACGTGCACAGCGGCTGTCCTCTGACCTGTACACGTGCACAGCAGCTGTCCTCTGACCTGTACACGTGCACAGCAGCTGTCCTCTGACCTGTACACGTGCACAGCGGCTGTCCTCTCACCTGTACACGTGCACAATGGCTGTCCTCTCACCTGTACACGTGCACAGCGGCTGTCCTCTGACCTGTACACATGCAGAGTGGCTGTCCTCTGACCTCTATACGCGCACAGCGGCTGTCCTCTGACCTGTACATGTGTACAATGGCTGTCCTCTGACCTGTACATGTGTACAATGGCTGTCCTCTGACCTGTACATATGCACAGTGGCTCATGCAGGCGCCCCCCCCCTTACATACACACAACAAATAATAAATGAACAAAATCTTTAAAATACATGGTACAGATATGTAAACCAAATCTGTGACTGTCCTGCCTTATACACTGTTTGGACTATAATAATAACCAACACTGTCCATTCTTACACACGGACACTTCAAGTGACGGACTGACCTTGGCAGTCTTGTCAGCAGAGGTAGATGAGAATTTGGTGGCATCAGAAGAGACGGCACAGGACAGCACTGTACCCTGATGACAAGTGAAGTCTCTTTCTATTCTTCCAGTAATGACATTCCACACCTTAGGGGAAAATGTTAGGTGACACGTTTAAAAACATTTTTTGTCATGCATGATGGAACACAACTGTAGCTCCAAGGCAAGGGGGAGCAGAAATGGGGACAACAAGTTCAAGGCCAACCTGGGCTACATAGGACTTCAAGGAAACGAAGGATGGGTGTGTCTTACTGGTAGGATTCTTGTTTAGCCTGTGCAGAGCCTAGGTTTGCTTCCTAGAATGACAACAAGGAGGGGGTAGGAGAAGGAAAGGAAGGACACCTCGGACAGAGAAGGGTCAGTGAGAGGGACTAAACCGGCCCCGTGGTCCAGCGCACTGGCCGCTCTCCCAGAGGATCCAGTTGGTTTCCAGCACCTACAAGGTGGCTCACAACCATCCATCTCCAGTTCTAGGAAAGCCGATGCTTTCGGCTTCCATGGGCACTGCATGCATGCGGTGCACACACATATATGCAAGCAAAACACCCATACAAATATTTTTTTTTTTAAAGAACAAAATCAGCTACAAAACATACCCAAAAAACAAGTTTTAGAGCAGTAGCTGTTCTGAGCGCTTAAGCGTCCTTTAACGTAAAAGCTTGCAAACACACAACAGACGAAGGTGACCGCACGGACTAGAAAACACGCACAATACATATTTTTTTTTCATTTAATTACTTAACATTCGTGCTTTAAAGCTGTCACATTCTAATTACTGCAACATCAGAATGTTTTCTTTAAAAGAACAATCTGGGGCTCGATATGGTGGTGCATATGCCCTTAGTCCCAGAAACTCAAGAGGCAGGTAGATCTCTGTGAGTTTAAGACCAGCCTGGTCTACATATCAAGTTCCAGACCAACCAGGGCTATATAGTGAGACCCTGCGTCAAAATAACATATATTATATACATATACATATATATATACATACACACATACATACATACACACATACACATACATATATACATTTAAATCTGGTATTTGGGGCTGGGGAAGGCAGCTCACTAGCTAAGATCACCAACTGTTCTTCAAGAGAACCTGGGTTTAGTTCTCAGCACCCAGCTCACGAGCATCTATAATCCAGTTCCGGAGGATCTGGTGCTCCTTGCTCTCTTCTGGCCTCTGAGGACACCAACCACACAAGGGGTCCACAGACAAATTCATGCAAATCAAACACCCATACTCACAGTCAAATAAAATAAAGTCAAAGAATATTTTCAAAACAGTTTAAAACAACAACAACAACAAAACATTTTTTAAAAATTTGGTATGCAAATTACCTTCACCGTTCCATCAAATGACCAAGAAAGCAATCTTGAATCCTGCAGGAGCCTGAAGTCCTTTACTGTTTCCTGATGGGCTTGCAAAAATACATAGTCCTCTGTCTGCCAGTTCCATACCTTAATATCAAAGAAATAAGTCTGTTACAAACCTTCCCCAGTTAAGCCCCCACTGGAAAGAGTGTGTATTCTATTCTTTAGTCTTTTATTGTCACAGTGTTTCAAACAGAGAAGGAACAAAGAATATTGTCTCCCTGTCCTACAAAGAGAAAAAGTTGAAGTTAATTAGCTTGATAGGGGGGCAAAATAAAACACTTTCCTCCTAAATAAAATTTATTTTCTTCAGTTGCTTAGAGAGTAGTTAATTAAACCACAAGATAGAAAGAAAAAAAAAAAAAAACCTACAACATGCCAGTGAGCTCACCATCTGATTAAATTTTCCAGAGAAAATCGTCCTAATTATGTATCCGCAGACTTGCAAGCCTGCGCGTTGGGTAACGCCACAGACTGTCGCCAGGAAAACTGCTCTACCGCCCAGAAAGGTCAGTGAGCCAGAGAGGTGTAACAACGGGTCAGGGAGCTTCTGAGCTCCGAGGTCTGAGATAGCCCTAACGTGGTTCTCAGTACATGAGAAGCAGCAGCAGGCACTGCTACTCCCAGGCAGCTGGGGGACGACGCTCCTGGCCCCCAGAGAGAGGGAAGAGCTGAAGCGGTGCCAGCAACAGGGACAAACTAACAAACAGGAACAGCTGAGGCACAGCAGTGAACAGAAATTTCTGTGTCGTGTCAATATGCGGAACGTCCATTACTAAATCAAAGCAGTGTTTGCCGGCTTTTAAATTCTTAACTTCGATTAATTTCATAAACATGTTTCCAAGGAAGGCAAATGTGAATCAAACAAGGGCCTGCCATGAACAAACCTAAGAAATGAGACATAAAAATAAAAAAAAGGGAAAAAAACTTCACCAAGATATTAACTACTCTAGTAAAAGTATTATGAAGATCAAGACAGCAATTCCTTCCACAGCATTTGGTAGAGGCCAGGGCTCAAGGCAGTTGGGGTGGGGAGGGAACTCAGCACATAAGAGCACATAAGAGCACATAAGAGCACTGGCTGTTTTTCCAGAGGACTTAGGTTCCTTTCCCAGCACCCACATGGTAGTTCACAACCAATCACAACTCTACCAGGAGATCCAATACCCTCTTCTGACTTCCAAGGGCACCAGGCACACACATAATTTATATATACGCATGCAAACACTCATAAATAAAATAAATAACTTTTTGAATGTTTTTTTAAAAAAAAAGATTCACAAATGAGAATGCATACTGCATTCACAAATGCAGTGAATGGAAAAAGTTGGAAAAGAATTTCAAGAAAGTCTTGAGGATCGGAGTCCAAGGGATATGGGTAATCAAACAGCTTGCGAAAGACTATGAAGACTTGACAAAGCACCAGCCACCACATCGTCTATACATTTGTTCTGATCTGAACAAATGTCAAACAGTGGAAGCCCTTTCCTATCGGGTTAGGCAAAGCTATAAAACAACGTCACGTCTTATTTCTCTTTAGGCTCTACCACACACAGGCCATCTTCCCTATAAGGTCTTAGATCTCTTCCTGTCTTCTAGCTTGGGGCAGCATTCAAAGAAGCAGGCACAGCAGGTGTAGGATCTGCTGGACAAGAGTCACTGCAGAAGAGGAACCGGACGTGACAGGCGGTGCTCTAAAGGAGCAGAGGTGGGTGAGAAACTTCAGTGTTCTAAGAGCCCACTGATATATGCTGGGAGCTGTGGTATGACAGAGTCTCGTGGGCCAGATACTAAAAGATCACAGCCCCCTGCATGGCAAGGCTAAACAGCCCAAGCCATTTCCACTTAAACCGTGCTGGCCCCCTCTGTCCATTTCTAGGCTTGAGCAGACTTGAGGGTCAATGGCTACTCTTAACACTCTCCCAGTCCTAACAG
The DNA here is from genome assembly GCA_964023405.1 of Apodemus agrarius. NCBI lineage: Eukaryota > Metazoa > Chordata > Mammalia > Rodentia > Muridae > Apodemus > Apodemus agrarius. The sequence goes on along the minus strand of OZ030026.1, from coordinate 41,311,543 downwards.
CCTGGGCTGTGCCTAATTCAAAGAGCATCCTGACTGAGGGTCTTGCTGCCCTCTACCTCAAGAGATCAGAGAGCCTTCCTGAACGGATGCTACGAAAGGCGTTGACAATGGTGCTTTTAACTGGACTCAAACATGCAGTGTTAACTGAATCACCTGAGTATAACAGATCAAGCCCTTGCAGCGTTAATCAAATGCACTGACTGAAGTTGAACTTGGAGATGCCTACCATCAGCAATCATTTCTGTGAGTGAACGTACTACAGAATATTTTCAGCTTCGTGAATACAATTCACGTTTCTAAGAAGCTGGCTGGGCATGTCTACAGTCCCAGCACTGAGGGAAGTGAGGAAAGAAGATCCCAAGTTTGCAGCGAGACTCCAACAGAAAAACACAAAAGCAGTAGTAAATACATCATTTCTCATATCGATAAGAATAAAATATATTTTTATGCATCCGGTAAACATAGCTAATACACAAGTAGTTCATTGACCCCAAGAGAGAGTGACGAAAGCTACCAAAACAGACCAGTTTTCACAAGGTTGAGATTTCACAAGGTTCATCAGGTGGTGTATTCTTCTATTTCTAGCAATAACTTTAACTTGACAGATTCACTAAACCTAGGTCTCAGCAATACAAAGGATTTAAACAAACCTTCATTCAGTCATTTCCCAAAATCAAGGCAGGTATGACAGACAGCACACACCTGCAATCCTACCCAGCACTGGGGCAAGAGAGGCAGGAGGATGAGGAGTTCAAAGCCAGCCTTGGTTACAAAGTGAGTTCAGGACCAACCTAAGCTACATGAGACCTAGACTTAAAACGCGCGCGCGTGCGCACGCACACACACACACACAGAAAAATAAACCAAAAATCTCAATCCATCTTTTTTTTCTTTTTTTTTCTTTCTTTTTCTTTTCTTTTCTTTTTTTTTTGGGGGGGGAGTTTGTTCACATGAAACACTAAAACTCTTTAAATGGTGCTTGCTTGGACAACACACATACTAAAATTGAAACTACACAGAGATTAACATGGACCCTGTGTAAAAATGACAGACGAATCATAAAGTAGTTCTTTTTTTTTTTTTTTTTTTTTTAAAGAGAAAGATCCCTTATGTAGTCCTGGTTGGTTGGACCTCACCATGTAAACATGGCTGTCTCATACCCACCTTCCTGGGCTTCTCAAGTGCCTGGATTAGAAGTGTGCACCACCACACCCAGCAGCAGACCATACTTTTAAGCATCACAGTCTAAGTTGGATCCCTGGAATCCACCTGGCAGAAGAGAACCATTTCCTGCACGCGGTTATCTGACCTTCGAGTGACCCCCCACGGAGTGCTTGTGAGAGCGTCCACATAACGTAAGCACTGTCCATATAGAACAAGTTTGAGGTAAAGTCTGAGCTACATAATGAGAGCCCTATCTCAAAAAATCATTCTAAGCAGTTCACAAAGAGAAGATAAAGTAGAACTTGTATTTTTAAAAATAAACCCTATTCTAAAAATATTCCTAAAAATTATTTCTCCCTCTGGCTGAGAATATCTCCAAACAGGTCATAAAACCCTATGAATTTAAGTTCACACCATATACAATGTCCCAACAGGATTTATCTGATGTAGTTAAATTTCCTCCATTTCAAAGACATCTGGAGAGGAAGAAATGTGACTATTATATGAATTTCACAGTTAATAAAGAAGCATCATGGGAGCTTACAATAAAGTTTTTGTATTAAAGCCAAATTTCATCTCAATCCTACACCTTCTCAAAGACTCAACACAGCAAAACTGGTTTTCCAACATAGTCTTTAATGGGATAGTTAAAAGCTGCCATCGCCGGGCGGTGGTGGCGCACGCCTTTAATCCCAGCACTTGGGAGGCAGAGGCAGGTGGATTTCTGAATTCGAGGCCATCCTGGTCTACAGAGTGAGTTCCAGGACAGCCAGGGCTATACAGAGAAACCCTGTCTCAAAAAAACAAAAAAAAACAAAAAAAAAAAACAAAAAAAAACTGACATCATAGGAAATATGAACTAAATAAAACTAGGAGTGTTACCCAGCAGAACACCTGCTAGGGCAGGGAGCAGTGGCGCACGCCTTTAGTCCTGGTGCTCAAGAGGCAGAGGCAGGGGGATCTTTCTGAGTTCAAGGCCAGCCTAGCTATAGAACAAGTTCTGAGCTACAGAACAAGAGCCCTATCTCAAAGAAAAAAAAAGAAAAAGAGAGAGGGATGGAGGGAGGGAAAGAGGGAGGGATGAAGAAGGGGAGAGAGAGAGGGAGAAAGAAGAAGAAGAAGAAGAAGAAGAAGAAGAAGAAGAAGAAGAAGAAGAAGAAGAAGAAGTTCTTAGACATTAAAGTTGTTATGACAGAGATAGAAAAAAATCAGTAGGAAGACTAGAAATATAAAAGCTGAAGAAAATTCCAGTGTAGAAAGTATACTTTCTACAAGAATACTTTCTACAAGTATACTACAAGAAAGTATACAGTGTAGAAAGTGTAGAAAGTTTAAGTGCAGGGAAAGACTACAAGTGTTACACGCCTAGACCCTGTAAATGGAGGAGAGGCCATCCTCAGCTACGTGATAAGTTTGAATCCAGCCTGGGTTATAAAGGGCCCTGCCTCAAACAATAAACCAAAGCTGAGGACAAGAGGACTGGCCTGGGAACTAATATATGAATAATGAGTTTTACAAAAAGAGTGGCCTGGAAATAGGAAAAAAAAATAATTTAAGTGAATAATTTAAAAATAAGTTTCCTTGAAAGAAACTCCCCAAATGAACAAAATAGAAGGCAGAAGCATGTCATCATGAACTCTCACAGCTCCAAGGCACAGGGAAGAAGTCAAAAGCTTCCACAAAGCTCCAGACGCTTAAACAGTGGTACAAGCCCTTCGTCCCTGCTCTGGAGGCGGAGGCAGAGGAGTGCTGTGAGTTCAAGGCCAGCCTGGTCCACAGAGTGAGTTCTAGGCCAGGCAGAGCGACACAGTGAGATCCTGTCCCAATAACAAAACAGACAAGAACAGAGTGACTTTAGACTTCTCAGTATAAACTCTGGAACATGGCACACGTATGCATGCACACGTGCTGAAGACAGGGGAGGGGGGAAGAGAGCAAACGCTGAACCCTCACCACGGCGAATTCAGCAGTTCTCCAAGTGGAAAATTAAAAATAGCACGACAAGCGTGCCATATGGAGGCATGAAGGTAAACATCAAAAGACGAGCTCTCAACGATCTAAAAATACCTAGATAGCTGAAACCCACCCGTGGTGGGTCTGCAGAATAAGCAATGGGGAGGGTCTGTTCTCCACAGCAAGCCTTGTAATGAATAGTATATTAATTTAAGTATGTGGAGTAGGACTTTAATAAAGATTAAGTGAATTTTAGAACAATATTGAGTAAGCTCAAAGTCTCGATATATATAATTATGGCTAACTACTCATATTTTTGGCAAAAGTTTATAACCACAACAAACGTTATTCTTAATAAGACAGGATAAATGATGTGACCTAGAGCCGGGCATGGTGGCACATTGTAATCCCAGCACTTACGTGGCTGAGACAGGAAGATTGCCAAAAGTTCAAAGAAAGCCTGGTCTGCCACAGAGGTCTATATAGCAAGGCCTTAGTCTCAGAAAAGAATAAAGACAAAAAACAAAACAAAAATTTAAGACAGGATTTAGTTATGAAAATCAATTACATAAAAATGGCAAAAATATATGTACACATATAAACATCAATACCAAGCCAAGATAAATACTCAAAACAAAAAACCTTCTCGGGGACTGCCCACCATGTGCCACACCCACAGAAAAACATGAAACATGACAGGACTCGGTAAAGCCCATGTGTACAGTCAGAATGCAGACACAAAATAGTATCTTTAAGTGACGCAGGGTTGATTCAGAAGGGCCGCTGTTCCTCTCTCTAACAGGACAAACGCTGGCTGGTTGTTCATCCACCCACCTGAATCACAGAATCTTCGGAACTTGAAATCAGTGTCTTCCCATCAGCTGTGAACTGGATGTGCCGCACGGCTTTCTTGTGTCCAACCCCAGAGCTGAACACTCTGTTGTTTGGAAGTTCTATAATCTTCAAAACACACACACAAACAAAACCCACAAGACATTAATACAAAGCAATTAAGCAACACTTAGGTTCTATACCCCCAACAATGTATACACATGTAGATGCCATCCACACACCTGGCCCCGCCCCCAGGCCCAATCAAGTGTTCACTAGAAAGGCCAGTGGCAGGGGGAACCGATGGCTCTTCTCAGTACTCAAGTCATTAAAGCAAGTGAGAGTCTCCATAATAAAAATGGCAATTTAGGATGAATGGGAAAGAGGAGAGAGAAAGGGCGACAGGCGACACGGGGATAGGAAGGCTGGAGAACTGTGCAGTGACAAGCCTTTAAAAGGCCCAACACAGAGATTCAGAAGGTAGTCACGGGCCTGGTGAGGTGGGTCAGTGGGTAAGCGCTTGCGGCATTAGCAGGGAACCCAGGTCTGACTGCTAGGATTACACGGTGGAAGGAAGGAACTGACCCCTCCCCAAAAAAGCTAGCCTTAGAGCTCACACCACTACAGGGGCCTATAAACACACATAGAAAAAAAGTGTTGTAACACAAACACAAAACAGGGTGACTACACCAAAAATGCTTTCTAATGAACTCTTATGGGTGGGGAGGTGTGTGCTCGTGTGCACGTGTGTGTGTGTGTGTGTGTGTGTGTGTGTGTGTGTGTGAGTATGTGTGTGTGTGTCTATTTTTATTTGCCCAATTAAAATAAGATAGAAGATAGTGCTATAACATAAGAGTCTAGAAATCTAATCTGTATGTTGGGGAAAATGAGGCCTCAAAAAGCAAAGAGGAATTGTGTGCCTGGGACCTTCTCCGAAGAGTGGGACAGCTGACATCTCTCCGGGGGAGGCAGGGTGGCACTGATGCTGAGCGATTCTTTCAGTGACTTACACTGGAACGCTAGGCCCTGCCACTTAGGAAAGCTGTGGGAATTAGGAGAGCAGACATCTGTGAGACAAGAATCACAGCACCCAGTATCCAAGACGTTGTCTGTCTGAGAGGATCCAGAACAGTACACGGTAGCTGCTGGGGTGGACCATTTGAAATTGCCATGTTTAAAAGTCATTTAAAATATCTAAATGTTGGCATTTTCACATAGTTCAATACTTCTTGATATTATGGGAGAACCGTGAGGAAGTTAAGGATGTACAAAAGAGAGGGTTTAAAAAAAAAAAAAAAACTTTTTAAAGGTTTGCTTTTATTTTACATGTTTAAGTGTTTGCCTTTGAGCATGTTAAGTGTACCACATGTGTGCCTTATGTGTGTGGAGGTCAGAAAACAGTCTTAGATCCTTGGGAATGGAGTTACAAGGGGTTGTCTGTCATGATGTGAGTGCTGGCCGGGCTGTGGTGGCACACGCCTTTAATCCCAGCACTTGGGAAACAGAGGCAGGCGGATTTCTGAGTTCGAAGCCAGCCTGGTCTATAGAGTGAGTTCCAGGACAGCCAGGGCTACACAGAGAAACCCTGTCTCGAAAAAACAAAACAAAACAAAACAAAACAAAACAAAACAAAACAAAAACACAAAAAAAGAAACAAAATGATGTGAGCTGGGAACCAACCAACAGAAACCATGGACCCATTCCCAATAAATACTACACAGCAGTACAAAGAATCGGTTGAGAGAAAACTAAGGAAACCTGTAGTTACCCAATACAATAATCCTTTGCTCAACCATTGTCAGACACGTGCTCGCAGTACAAACATTGGGCAGATCTTGACTGGCTGCACCCTGCTACTAGCTGCTAAGGGAGACCTAGCAGCACTGACATCACTCCTCCTACACGGTGTATACAAGCCTTTCCTCTCCTCTCGTGGACTAATGTGACCTGGAGGCTATGTGTGCAATCCCTTATGAAAAGTACCCCATGGTAAATAAACGTGGCTAATGCCGTGGTCCCCAAGAGCCTAGGAGAGGAAAGGCGAGGAGAACCAGTATTCCCTAAGTTCCGTAGCTAGACAACAGGTGCTCTAGTGTTCAACACGGCATGTGATAATGGTCAGGATAGCTACATACAAAATGATTTCCATTGCATTAGCTTTTCTGTATCAGTATCTGATGCTTTTTATGTATTGGTTCTGCTAGATAAACTCAGAATTTCGGGTAGTGAACAGGCATACACCTTACATCAAGTGCAGAAAGGCAGTGGGCACAGAGGACCCTGCACTGACATTCTTGAAAAGTCTAGAAATGACGTCACATGGCTATTTCTAAGAGAGGGGAATGCTTTTTGTACAGCCAGACAACTAGATAAGGAGGAACACAGAGAGCCCGAGAAGCAGGGGTTCTGTGAGAAGACACTGATGGAGTACAAGGTATAGTCTGTGGAACATGACCACTAGATCCCAGGAAGTCTGCCTAGTCTCCGGGTGTGCAATGCCAAGCACATGGCTAGGTCTGAGTGGACAGCTCTGGCCACAGCTCTGCAGACTGGAACTGGATACCTTAACGGCCCCTTCTTCATCTCCGAATGCGACATACTCAAGATGTGGACTGAGGCAGCAGCAACTCACTTGGGCTTCAGGCAGATAATCAGTCTGGCCTGTTCTTCCGGCAATGAGCTAATGAGAAAGAAAGCAAGTCAGTTATTAGGTCGTATGTGCATTTTTCTGTTGTTAGTCTCTGGAAGAGAGGCTTCAACTTCAGAGCAAAAGAAAGCACAGACAATAACCAAGAGTTCTCAGGGAGACAACAAAGACGGATCCTAAACTCGGCAGCTGTATTTAGCACTTTACGCTTTCATTTTATTTCACTTGGGTGGCTCAAATACATTTTCATAAAATAAAAGAAGCTTTAAAAAGGTTTGGAAAGCAGCTGCTGTGCCCACCACCTGAGATGTACCTGTCTGGTATGCAGTCTCACAGCTAGCCCCACATCCTGTCTTTTATTTCTTCTCAAAGCCTGTTTTAATAGGGTTATCATTTGTTATAATACACTTTTCTGAAATCTTCAAAGGGGCCGTGAAACTGGCCTGAGACAGACATTACACACAATGATAACTCAAAATTGAAATTTATATACTCCGAATCACTCACAAAGCGGGATAGATTAAGATTCTTTCCTTCTTTGAGGGTAGGGAAATAGATCTTAGAGAAGAAACTTGAAAGCATAATTCGTGTCACTGAACTTGTAATACTTAAACTAAGATTATCCAATTTCGTAACCGCTACCTAATGCTAACGATTAGGTTTTTTAAACCTCCCCCGGAAAAAATGAGCACCTCAATTAAAAGATATAACCTCAGGAAATATGTCTCAAGCTTACACCAAATTATCAGATACCTTTCTAACTCATGATCTAAAAATCTGAATTACTTCTCAGCATGGCACATACAATGAAATTATTTCTGCTACGCTGATTATAAGGTTAATTAATAATATGTAGCTTTCCCTTAATAACAATTTGCCCAAACTTCTCTGGATCTAGTAGATATTTAGAATCAAGACTAAATTACGTCAGGCTGCTGAGAAGAAGAGTCACCAATGCTCTTGCCAACTGTGGCCCCTTCATGCGATATGACAATACAGACCTGTTAAGTAGACTGTGCAATAGGAGAATGACCTCCACCTCCGTGGAGGGGCCTGACGATGCTGGCATTCTAATGCTGATTTGGGGCCCCAAAGACTGGTGTCCCAGAGACCAGAGAGTCAGCACGCGCAAGCTAAGCGGCCCCGCCCCCAGTTAATCGTGATTGGTAAAGAATGATGCCAACAGCCAATCGCTGGGCAGAAGAGACATAGGTGGGGCTGAGGTTTTGAGGGCTTTAAAAAGGAGAAAGAAAAAGCCACCATGGGGTAAAAGAAGAACACACAAGAGAGGAGAAAGGAGGGGCCACCATGGATTAGCTAAGCCATGAAAACGTGGCCCTGAGGGCCGCCCGACTGGACTTAAGAGCAGCTCAGATGGACCATAGTAAATAGTGAGTAATAACTCGAGTTAGGATAGGAAAGCAGATTCTAAGAGTTTGGAGGGTAGGCAGCTGCCCAGCTATTGTGCTGATTAAGGCTAGTTGTAAATATAAAGGCTGTGTGTGTGTCTTTCATCCGGGAACTCAATAACCAAGGTGGAGTGGAAGCCCTGGCTTGGGATTTTTAATATTTACCACAGCAGATAACCAAGCTCTTTTGACTGGATTTACGGATTGGTACTGTAAACCAAACTCCACGGCTTAGGTCACAGGCTCTAAGCAGGGCTAACCTACTACTGTGGTTGTGCTAAACAGAAGTGTCGTCAAACCACCTTCTAAACAGTCTAAATATGTATTTTTATATCCGCACACTAATTCATGCTAATCTCAGCCTTGATGGAAGAGGCTTCTTTTGCCATGGGCAGCAGTTAATGCAGAGACACAGCTAGATAAAAAGTGCTGAGAATTTAGTCACTATTGCATGGTTAGCCCTGAACAGGACGCCTGTATCTCCTCCTCCAAGGCTTAATCAAAGAACATCACGGAGAGGGGACTTCAAGAATGTAAAAATGAGATAATGGAGAGGTGTATTATAAAACACTGACTCCTGGATATGACATGACTGTTGCATGCATGAAATTACAGTAACTATGGTTACCACCAGACTCTCTGCATGAGATAAGGTCCTTTAGCAAATCCATTATTAACTGGCGAGGGGTTTAGGAGGTCCTACCCCTCCATGAGGACCTGTTAGCCAGTTAATGGTTACTGGGGGAGAGGAAGCCATCTTCTTCAGCTGGGTCACCACTAACTGAGTGAGTACCCCAGTAACTAACCCCAAATCCATACTAACCTCAGTAGGACACACATACACGGGAAGGTGGGTAGGCAATTTATTGAAAAAAAAAGGGGGGGCTCAATGGAAGTAGAAATGAGAAGAAAAAGATAATCGGGTGTATATGATCAAAATGCACCGTGTGTGTGTGTGTGTATGTGTGTGTGTGTGTGTGTGTGTGTGTGTGTATCAAGCAACATTTTCTTAAAAGACTGAACTACTGAAAACTAATAATCTACCTCCACAAAAATCAATTTCAGTCCTTTTTTAATTAATAAATTAAAAATTCTGTGTGTTCTCTAATAGAACTATTTGTCAGTTAAACTGTCCTCTAAACTCTTGAAGACTATGACATTTCGTAAAATGACATTTTTATAATCAGGCCACCTTCATTGTCCTTTGGTTATAACAAACGTCACTGAAAGGTTGCATAAGTTTGATTTTGAACAATACAAGCAAGGGGACAGTGACCTTGGAAAGAACTATAATAGAGATATCCCGAGCAAAAGACTTGGTCTATTTTAAAAAAATAAATAAATAAACAGTAAGTATGAAATACACATTCAATTTTCCATCCAAGTTCATACCATAAATACAGAATGTTGATCAACATATTGAGAAGGTGCTGTGTGAACTTATAAAATACAAATCAAGACAAACTTAGAGGTGTTTTATGACTTGACTCTAAAACCCAGAACAGAGGAAGACAAGTTATCCGTGGATCCCCAGGTGGGAATGTTTTCAACACAGATTCTGCCTTAAGCTGGACTGAGCTCACAGACTGCTCGAGAAGAAAGGGGCTGAACAATGAGCTTCAGAGAAGCGACAGGCTCGGTTATCCTCACAGAGCCAGTTGGTACTAGTCTGAGGTACACTGGGATCCCGGGCTGCACCAGCCTGAGCACCGAAGCACTGACTCCAGCTCTGCCTGCCGTCTGCTGGTCTTCCCCAGCTCTCCGTGTATGTCCCACTGTCGCACAGATCCCACCTCACTTTCTCCCCCCACCCTTCACATGTGCTCTTGCTCCCTACATTAAGTAAAAATAAATATTCGAGGAAAATGAAGTCTGGAGCTGGAGAGATGGCTCTGTGGTTAAGGGCACTTACTGCTCTTGCAGAGGACCAGGGGTCAGTCTCCAGCACCTACACTTAGTAACTCAAAAGGTTCTCTAACTCCAGCTCCAGGAAATACAATGCTGGCCTGTGTGGATACTGCACACAGAGGTATTTAGGCAAACACACGCAGATATATTCAAAATAAACAAAAATTTGACAAAGAAAAGGAAAACCCAACAGATCAGATTATCAGTGCTAAAGCCTTCCCTAGAAACTAGTAAGGTATTTCATAGGCTGGGAGTTTAGTTCAGTGTTTGCCTCACATGCACAAGGCCCCGGGCCTGATCCCCATTTCCACCAGTAGGGGGAAAATGAGATTAATACAGATCATGTTTTTGATCTAAGTATTAATGAAAGGCTCAAAGATAACATAAGAAATCACCCCAAGGATTGTTATTCCTCCGCTAGGATAGGGTTTCTGGCCTCTCCAGGCCTCTCTTTCAAGAGAATCTCAGGAGCAGAGGTGATGGTTTGCTAGTTTATATAAGAGCTGCACTGATTCCAGTGACATACTGTCTCTGGCTGTCTCCCTTACCACCCCTCTTAACCACTCAGTCACTCGGCTCCTCACAACGATATCTCCTATGAAGGTCTAACAACCGACTGCTCCGCATGGGCTGGCCACCATGAAGACAGCCTCTGTGCTGTGTCAAGTGAACATTCTTCCTGCTGTGAGAGCCTCCGGTGCTGCCCCTGCTTCCAGGACGTCTGTTCAGAGGCCCCCAACTCAGCGGTGCTGACCTGCCAGATGACAAGGTCCCTCAGATTATCTGCTATTACAACCACTCAGAGGCTCAAAAATACCGTTCCTCTCAGAGGAAGATCAGCCTAAGGTAAGCTGTTTGGATCCCTAAGCAATACAGTTATATAGTTATTCCAATATTATTAACACGGCCTGTCCCTTCTCCAGGACTAGTGAGGATGCAAAGATCCTGAACAAGTGTGTGACTGAGTGAATTAATGATTCAGTATGTAGTCTAGCTCCCTCCGCCTCAGCTCCAATGACCGAGACTCCTCCACTTAAGATGATGTGTGTTCCAAAAGACTCTATTTTCCTTTCCCTGAAAAGAATAAAGCTTCAGTTCGTATGGTCACCCCTTGCCCACCCAGAGACACATCCAAATCCCTGCGGCGAGCAAACTCAAGCTAGTCTCAAGACCCTGTGCAAATCAAAGGCTGTCACTACAGACGACCTCAAGAGAGAAACAAGATTAAAGCTGGGGAGGGAGCGTCCTAGTTCATTCTAAATCCTGGCATACCCAACACTCCAAACCTCAATCCAGGAGCCATGTTCAACTAAAGCCTTTAGGCACCTGGTAGGACCACACGACGATTCTGAACCCAAAACCAAACAGGGAAAAAGGATGAGTTCCCCGGAATGACGTTTCCAGTGTTTTTAAAGTACACTCACTTGCAGGCCTCTTATGTTGTCAACAGCAAGGACCATGGTTTCGTTTTCCTGAAACACGACGTCTATTTCCTGCTTCAGCACGATGGCAGAGTTCTTGCATACTTTTTTGGTCTCCCAGACCTGAGTAAGAGAAGAAGGAACTAAAATCACTGTGTGCCACCAGTCCTCCCTCTGAGATATTGAGCAGACAACCCAGTCTTAAAGCAAGGTAACAAATTGTGATTAACAATTAAAATGCGTATGATATAAAAATTCTTAGGCTATAAAAGAACAATAAATACGTATTAACACATCCTAGAGTATGAAATGGTTGCTATTACGTGAGCTGTGGGCTCTGCAGTCAAAATGTCTATGAATTAATTCTACTTTAACATCAACATAAACAAACAAACAAAAGCAAAAAATCTGTGCCATTAGGGAGGTTAGCCCAAGCTGACACCCTTATACAGTAAAATACGGAGCTCACAGGAAAATGTAAATCACAGGTCACTAAACAACCTGTGCTTTGGCATAAAGGCAATAGATCAGGATATGGACAGTAGGAATGGAAAAGGAGAGATAAGTAACAACAGAAAGGTAAAACACATGAGCTCTGGGAACTATCATACAATTAAATATGAGAATTCCAGAGGAAGAAGGCAAGCCTTCCCAGGGATCAGCGGGGCTGTGTGAGAACCTCCTCCCAGCCTGGGCTCAGCACCGGGTCGGCAACGGTCATGGATGTCCAGATGGAGGAGACATGGCTTCTGGAGACAGACAGCACTTTCCAGGATACATATGTACCGAGTAGCTTTGTATTTTACCTCCCTTAATACTTCCCCCCAAAATTTCTTTCTCTATACATTTAGTTTAAATGTTTGAAAGGATAAATCTCAGTATTTCTCACCCTTATAGTCTGATCATCAGAAGCTGTCAAAAACGATGAGCCGTCAGGAGAAAACATCACACCGTGAACCCAACTTAAATGCCCCCTGCAGTCAGCCACCTTTATGCGGGAGTCGATGTTCCACAGCTACAGAGTAAGCAGAGAACACAGGAAACCACGTGCTTAATATGTCAAACACACTAGAAAGGACGATAATGCCCCCATGGTACTATTTCTACAGATAAAGCCCCAAAATACATTGTCGAAATTTAAAACTGGATTGTACATAAATGATTAACTACACAATCGTATTTTTAATAGTAAATAAACAGAAATAACAAAACTTGACATGTAGGTACAGATCAGCTGATGCATCTACAATCAGTAAACTCAAAGCCCTGGGTTCACTCCACAACACACACACACACACACACACACACACACACACACACATTCTCAAAAAAGAAAAAAAATCATGAATATAGTGTACATAAGGAAAATACCGCCCAGGCAGTGGTGGCACACAACTTTAATCCCAGCACTTGGGAGGCAGAGGCAGGCGGATTTCTGAGATTGAGGCCAACCTGGTCTACATTGAGTTCCAGGACAGCTAGGGCTATACAGAGAAACCCTGTCTCAAACAAACAAACAAACAAACAAACAAACAAAAGGAAAATACCTTGAAAGAAGCAGGGAAACTAACAGAATATATTATAATTAATCACATAACAGAATACTATGCAAAATGGGATAAGAAAAATATCCCCCAAATAACTAAGTTCTACAACATTTGTTAAAAGGCCGGGTAGTGGTGGCACACAACTTTAATCCCAGCGCTTGGGAGGCAGAGGCAGGCAGATTTCTGAGTTTGAGGGTAGCCTGGTCTACAGAGTTCCAGAATAGCCAGGGCTACACAGAGAAACCCTGTCTCAAAAAACAAACAAACAAAATCTGTTAAAAGAAAAATAAAGAACATAGACTATTTTTTATTTAAGTATTAGATGTTTGAAATGCTCAAATGATAAATAAAAGCATTTTTTTTTTCAATTACAAAGTTTGAGGGTGTGGTTTGGTCAGTAAAACCCAGCATGGTGTCAGAAGGATCAGAAAGAAGCTCAGAGTCATCCTTGGCTACACAGTGAATGTGAGCCTAGCCTGGGCTACATAAGATCCTGTCTCAAACGACAAAGAAAAAAAGAGAGACAAGAAAAACGAACATACAGACATGACCATATAGACGGCCGTAGATGTATGCATGTGCATGCATACAGAAATCCACTTACAGATGCAACACGATGCTGCCTCTGAGACAGAGAAATGAGAGGAGGAAGGGGGGATGATACTGAGACTCCTCTGAGAACAACTTATTATAAAGCTTTGAATCTAGAGCCATGCACATGTTTTATCGTTTGTTTTTTTTTAAATCAATCTAAAAATAAGAGGATGCGCATAAGCAGCTTCCATAGAAGGATTATCTCGCTAACACCGTCACCGCACCTTCACCCGAGCTGCTGCACAGCCCTCGACGATGCAGGAGCGCACTAACTGTAGCCCGCACACGGGCTCACGACCAGCTGCCGGAGCCGGCCGCCATCCCGACAGCGCTCGCCCTGGGTTCTGCTGCACGTCCCTCAAACATGCTCCAGCCTAATGGAGTGCCATATGTGCCTGAGCTCCTCTCATCACACCCTGAATCACAGGCCGACTGTATGATTTCAGAATTAGCACGGACGAGACAAGTACCGCATCACATCACCAGTGGTTTCCACTGGCTGAAGCCAGGTACAAAATGGTTACATGAGAAGCCCGCCATATCTCTAGAGTCCAAACTGGGAAACGCAGCGATAAAGGACAGAAATTAATCTCCCAAGTGGAAAATCTCAAGAATCCCTGTCCTTGCTGCCTTTCACCTGGTTCTCTCTCAGCTGTCACTTTGAGCTTCCACAGCAAAGCCCTTACATTTCAAAACGGAAGACATCCGTCGCTTCCTGGAGCTTTCTAAGGATGACAGAGGGTGAGGAGCTTAGGATGACAGGAAGCACAAAACTGCCAACGTCAACAAGTCATTTCTAAGCATTGTTTTATCTGTGCTTGGCATCGGCACTGCTATAACAAATCAGACATGTGACTTCCAGCCTATCCTATTCAAATTATCTAAGGGTCGGAACGAACTCATGTGTCTTAAACAGAACAGCATCTGGGCCCGGGGAGGCGGCTCAGTGGGGAGTGCCTGGCCTGCAAGCATGAGAACCTGAGTCTGAATTCTCAGCACCCATGTAAAAGGCCACATGTATGCAACCCCAGCACTAAGGGGGAGGCACACGCAGATCCAGAGACCCCTGCCCAGCCAGCAGTCAAAAGAGCGAGCTCCTGTTCCGTAAGAGGCTGTCTCGGGGCAATCAGGAGGCAGAAATGGAGGAAGATGCCCTCAGATCTCTGCATGTGCGCTCTGTCAGATATGAATACCAAACACGCACATGCAAAAAGAAAGCCTGTGTCTAGACACTTACGAGATACCACGTGTCTAAACCGAGAGTGATCAAAGTACATCATATGCATGCATGAACATTAACAAATTGTATTATTTCATAGAGTACATATTTATTATTTTATATGCTAATTTTAAAACATTGTGGGGGGGGACAAGAGAAAGGGCTCACTGGGTAAGAGCATTTTCTCATAAGTTCAAATACTCACCACCCTATAAAAAGCCAAGCATGCCTATGTGTGCCTATTAAACCAACATTTAGGGGTGAAAACTGGCAAATTCTAAAGCTCCACAGCCGGCTGCCAGCCAGTGAGAGACCCTTTCATATAGAAATAAAGAGGTAAAATAAGGTATGTGCCTACACGGGTGTGCACATTCATATGCATGCACAACACACCACATACACACACACACACACACACACACACACACACACACACAGATGGACAGACAGACGGATGGATGGACAGAGGGGGCTAAAGCAAAAAGAAAGGCCTCAGAAACCAACGATCATCCCGTGGTTTCCTCAGTCCCAAGCACACGCCAGACTCAATAAATACTGGATAAAGATCCTGTCAATCCACCATTGTAAAATCATGTCTTCAATCACATTAAAATCATGAAGTCAGTCATATAACTGGATACCCCAGAGCTCTATGTTAGTAGGCTATGAAGGAAACAAAATTTCCCGAGAAAGCATCCTCGGCAGCCACGGCAGCCACTCTGGCCGCCCCTGGATCTCTGGAGACCCGGACTCCGTTGAACACATTCAACTACTCACCTCCACACAGTACTGAGACAGGGCGATCACTGCCAAGTGGTCGTAGGGGGAGAAGTCGCAGTACTGGATGGTGCTGTGGTGACCTGTGTGCAGCTCTGCCAACAGGCCACTAGTATGAATATCAAAAAGCTGTCAAAGTAAAGAGAAAACATATAAAAACGAAACATCTTTAGTTATACCTGGGCTGAATCTAAATTTATTTTTAAAAGATGCTCCTCCTACCTCAGACACAAACTAAGACCTGAAATTCTACAGTTACTGATGGCTGGTATAAATGCTGATAGCCATAAATAAGATGTAGAACATTATATGCATCGTTTTAAAATATAGCTCATCTCGACAGCTATCTTCTGCAAAGGGAAATTCGTCACAGACATTCTCTCAAGCTGGCCTAAGGAAAGCAAAACCTTTGTGCACGCATGAACAGGCCAGTCAAGTTAACACGCAGAACGGTTCTCCCCGATGCTACTGCTTCAAGGAAGAAAATGCAAACTCATGAGCAGGGATGCTCAAAATAATATACAGCAAAGCCCTGCAAAAATGAAGTAAGCAGAGTCAATTCTAGTTCTCTCCAGGGCTGCCGCATTACTCCATTAGAATTAATCATTGTTCTCATTTTTGAACCAAAGTGGCTATTTTTTAGTAATACAGCCTTCACTTCGATTCTTCAAAGATTTTCAAATATGTTCTTTGAAAGCTATTGTCAATGGTAAGAGTATATATATATGCTTCACACGCACATACAGTAAGTTGATGCAGTCTAGGTACTGGACTGTGGCCTGGCCAGTCCTCGGGAAGAGAGCAAAGGCTTGCAGTGGGAGCCACAGTAAAGTTCAGTGGGCGCACAGCTCAGGGACACACAGACCCTGCAGCACAGCAGGCCAGGCGGGAACAAGGGCAGGAAGTCCTATCTGTTTACGGGGGCAGGTTGTTCTTAAAAAATTAGTGACTAAGAGTGACGGGGGGGGGGGGGGGAGGTGCTCTAAGGATAATGATATAAGAGCCTGAGAGAGCAGGGCAGTGGTGGCGCATGCCACGCCTTTGATCCCAGCACTCGGGAGGCAGAAGCAGGCGGATTTCTGAGTTCGAGGCCAGCCTGGTCTACAGAGTGAGTTCCAGGACAGCCAGGCTACACAGAGAAACCCTATCTTGAAATACAAAAACAAAACCAAAAATAAAAAATAAGAGCCTGAAAGAAGCAGAGAAAGGAGGAGGAAACTTGGGGCCCACACACGGGTGAGGGAATCCCAGGGCCACTCATTCAGCATGCTACATTGGGATGCTCTACTGGGTTTTAAAACAAGGTGTTTTATACAATATTTATTCTTTTCCATTTCCACTAGAATGGATCTTCCAAATGCTTTAAAATGATCTTTCCCTGGGGCTGGAGATTTACTTCAGTGGTAGAATGTGTGCCTAGCACTGGGTTAAATTCCCAGCCCTAGCCAGTGAGAAGACGATGATTATCTGGAAAATGTAAATAAAGCCACCTCACAGCTACCTCAATGGCTATAAAATGTTTATGAAAAATAAATTAAAATTTTAAATGGAAAACTTGAGGCAAGCGCTTCCAAGGACGTGGAGACACTGACAGCCTCACACCCTGCCAGGAGAAATGTAAAATGATGAGGCGCTGCGGGAAAGCCACCCCTCCTCAATCTCAGAGTCAGGAGAATACAAAACGGTATTAAAGTTTGGGTCTTCCGGTTTCCATCTGCACCCGGAGCTGATCCTGTGCCACAGTGCTCCATACCCAAATTCATCCCAGAGAGAACTGGTCTCCCAGGAGTACTGATATACAGGCTTGCAGGAGGGACAAGCCACAGTCAGAGACAGCAAGGCCAGCTAACACCAGAGATAACCAGATGGCGAGAGGCAAGGGCAAGAACATAAGCAACAGAAACCAAGACTACTTGGCATCATCAAAACCCAGTTCTCCCACCATAGCCAGCCCTGGATACCCCAACACAGCAGAAAAGTAAGACTCTGATCTAAAATTACTTCTTATGATGATGATAGGACATAATAAATGGACATAATTTTAAAAGGACATAAATAACTCCCTTAAAGAAATACAGGAGAACACAGGTAAACAGGTAGAGCCCTTAAAGAGGAAACACAAGAAGCCCTTAAAGAGGAAACACAAGAAGCCCTTAAAGAATTACAGGAAAACACAATCAAACAGATGAAGGAATTGAACAAAACAATCCAGGATCTAAAAATGGAAATAGAAACAATAAAGAAATCACAAATGGAGACAACCCTGGAGAGAGAAAACCTGGGAAAGAGATCAGAAGTCATAGATGCAAGCATCACCAGCACAATACAAGAGATAAAAGAGAGAACCTCAGGTACAGAAGATACCATAGAAAGCATTGACAAAACAGTCAAAAAATGCAAAATGCAAAAAGCTCCTAACCCAAAACATCCAGGAAATCCATGACACAATGAAAAGACCAAACCTAAGGATAGTAAGTTATAGAAGAGAGTAAAGATTCGCAACTTAAACGGCCAGTAAATATCTTCAACAAAATTATAGAAGAAAACTTCCCTAACCTAAAGAAAAAAATGCCCGCGGGGGGGGTGGGGGTGGGGGGTGGGGGGTGGGGGGGTGGCGGCGCACGCCTGTAATCCCAGCACTTGGGAGGCAGAGGCAGGTGGATTTCTGAGTTCGAGGCCAGCCTGGTCTACAGAGTGAGTTCCAGGACAGCCAGGACTACACACAGAGAAACCCTGTCTCGAAAAACCAAAAAAAAAAAAAGAAAGAAAGAAAGAAAGAAAGAAAGAAAGAAAGAAAGAAAAAAAGGAAGGAAGGAAGGGAGGGAGGGAGGGAGGGAGGGAGGGAGGGAGGGAGGGAGGGAGAGAGAGAGAGAGAGAGAAAGAAAGAAAGAAAGAAAGGAAGGAAGGAAGAAAGAAAGAAAGAAAATGACCATAAACATACAAGAAGCCTACAGAACTCCAAATAGATTGGACCAGAAAAGAAATTCCTACTGTCACGTAATACTCAAAACACCAAATGCACAAAACAAAGAAAGAATATTAAAAACAGTAAGGGAAAAAGGTCAAATAACATATAACATTTCAGACCTATCAGAATTACAGCCTCTCACCAGAGATTATGAAAGATCCTGGTCAGATCTCATATGAACCCTAAGAGAACACAAATGACAGCCCAGGCTACTATACCCAGCAAAACTCTCGATCACCACAGATGGAGAAACCAAGACATTCCATGACAAAAACAAATTTACACAATATCTTTCCACAGATCCAGCCCTTCAAAGGATAATGAATGGAAAACACCTACACAAGGAGGGAAACTACACCCTAGAAAAAGCAAGAAAGTAATATTCTTTCAACAAACCCAAAAGAAGATAGCCACACAAACATAAAAATAACATAAAAAATAACAGGAAGCAACAATCACTATTCCTTAATATCTCTTAATATCAATGAACTCAATTTCCTAATAAAAAGACATAGACTAACAGACTGGATACATAAACAGGACCCAGCATCTTGCTGCATACAGAAAATGCACCTTAATATCAAAGTCAAATACTACCTCAGAGTAAAGGGCTGGAAAACAATTTTCTAAGCAAATGGTCCCAAGAAACAAGCAGGAGTAGACATCCTAATATTGAATAAGATCAACTTTCAACCAAAAGTTATCAAAAAGCATAAGGAAGGACACTTCATACTCATCAAAGGAAAAATCTACCAAGAAGAACTCTCAATTCTGAAGATCTATGCTCCAAATTCAATGACACCCACATTCATAAAAGAAACTTTACTAAAGTTCAAAGTGGACACTGCATCTCACACAGAAATAATGGGAGACTTCAACACCCCACTCTCATCAATGGACAGATCATGGAAACACAAACTAAACAGAAACACAGTGAAACTAACAGAAGTTATGGACCAAATGGATTTAACAGATATCTATAGAACATTTCATCCTAAATCAAAAGAACATACCTTCTTCTCAGCACTTCATGGTACCTTCTCCAAAACTGACCATAGAATCGCTCACAAAACAGACCTCAACAGATATAGGAAGATTGAAATAATCCCATGTCTCCTATCAAATCACTACAAATTAAGGCTGGTTTTCAATAGCAACAAAAACAACAGAAAGCCCACATACACATGGAAGCTGAACAATGCTCTACTCAATGATAACTTGGTCAAGGAAGAAATAAAGAAATCAAAGACTTTTTAGAACTTAAGGAAAATGAAGGCACAACATATGCAAACTTATGGGACACAAGGAAAGCTGTGCTAAGAGGAAAACTCATAGCGCTGAGTGCCTCCAAAAAGAAGCTGGAGAGAGCATACACCAGCAGCTTAACAGCACACCTGAAAGCTCTAGAACAGAAAGAAGCAAATGCACCCAAGAGGAGTAGGCAGCAGGAAATCATCAAACTCAAGGCTGAAATCAATCAAGTAGAAACAAAGAGAACCATACAAAGAATCAACAAAACCAGGAGCTGGTTCTTTGAGAAAAATCAACAAGTTAGATAAACCCTTAGCCAAACTAACCAGAGGGCACAGAGACAGTATCCAAATTAACAAAACCAGAAATGAAAATGGAGATATAACAACAGAAACTGAGAAAATTTTTAAAAAGCCATCAGATCATACTACGAAAGCCTTGACTCAACAAAACTGGAAAATCTGGATGAAATAGACAAATTTTCTAGGCAGATACCAAATACCAAAGTTAAATCAGGATCAAATAAACCATCTAAGCAGTCCCTTAACCACTAAAGAATCGAAGCAGTCATTAAAAGTCTCCCAACCAAAATAAGCCCAGGAACAGGTGGGTTTAATGCAAAATTCTATCAGATCTTCAAAGAAGACCTAATACCAATACTCTCCAAACTATTCCACAAAATAGAACCAGAAGGAACACTACCCAATTTGTTCTATGAAGCCACAGTTAGGCTGATACCAAAACCACATAAAGACCCAACAAAGAAAGAGAACTTCAGACCAATTGCCCTTATGAATATCAATGCAAAAATACTCAAGAAAGTTCTCGCAAACCGAATCCAAGAACACACCAAAAGGATCATTCACAGTGATCGAGTAGGCTTCATCCCAAGAATGAAGGGATGGTTCAATATACGGAAATCCATCAATGCAATCTACTACATAAACAAACTCAAAGAAAAAAAACAACACGGTCATTCATTAGATGCTGAAAAAGCATTTGACAAAATTCAATATCCCTTCATGTTAAAAGTCTTGGAAAGATCTGGAATTCAATGTCCATACCTAAACATAGTAAAAGCAATATACAGCAAACCCATAGCCAACATCAAACTAAATGGAGAGAAACTTGAAGCAATCCCACTAAAATCAGGGACTAAACAAGGCTGCCCTCTCTCTCCCTATCTATTAAATATTGCACTTACAGTTCTAGCTAGAGCAATTAAACAACAAAAGGAGGTCAAAGGGATACAAATTGGAAAGGGAGAGGTCAAAATATCGCTATGTATATAGTATATATAATATACTATTATATTATGATATAATAGTATACTTAAGTGACCCCAAAAACTCCACTAGAGAACCTCTACAGCTGATAAACAACATCAGCAAAGTGGCTAGATATAAAATTAACTCAAATAAATCAGTAGCCTTCCTCTATTCAAAGGATAAACAGGCTGAGAAAGAAATTAGGGAAACAACACCCTTCACAACAGTCACAAACAATATCTTGGTGTGAGTCTAACCAAACAAGAGACAAGAACTTCAAGTCTCTGAAGAAAAGAAATCTAAGAAGACCTCAGAAGATGGAAAGATCTCCCACGCTCATGGACAGGCAGGATTAATATAGTAAAAATGGCCATCTTGCCAAAAGCAATCTATAGATTCAATGCAATCTCCATCAAAATTCCAACTCAATTCTTCATAGAGTTAGAAAGAGCAATCTCAAATTCATCTGTAATAACAAAAACATCAGGATAGCAAAAACTATTTCAACAATAAAAGAACTTCTGGGGGAATCACCATCCCTGACCTCAAGCTATATTACAGAGCAATAGTGATAAAAACTGCATGGTATTGGAGTGTCTTAAAGACAGCTACAGTGTACTTACATATAATAAATAAATAAATCTTTATTTAAAAAAAAGAAAGAAAATATTATCCTGAGTGAGGTAACTCAGTCACAAAAGAACACACACAATATTACTCACTGATATGTGGATATTAGCCCATAAATTCGGAATACCCAAGATTCAATTCACAGCCCATAGGAAGCCTAAGAAGAAGGAAGACCAAAGTATGGATGCTTCAGCGCTTCTTAGAAGGATAAACCAATATGGAGACAAAGTATGGAGCAGAGACTGAAGGAAAGGCCATCCAGAGACTGCCCCACCTGGGGATCCATCCTATATACAGTCACCAAACCCAGATATTATTGTGGATGTTGGGAAGTGCTTGTTGACAGAAGCCTGATATGGCTGTCTCCTGAGAGGCTCTGCCAAAGCCTGACAAATACAGAGGTGGATACTCTAGCCAACCATTGGACTGAGCACAGGGGTCCCCAATGGAGGAGTTGGAGAAGGGTCTGAAGGAGCTGAGGGGGTTTGTAGCCCATGGATGGGTCAACAGGCCAGACCCCCTGGAGCTCCCAGGAACTGGACCACCAACCAAAGAGTACACATGGAGGGACCCATAGCTCTGGCCGCATATGTGGCAGAGGATGGCCTTGTTGGACATCAGTGGGAAGAGAGACCCTTGGGTCTGAGGGTGTTCGATGCCACAATGTAGGGGAATGCCAGGGCGGAAAGATAGGAGTGGGTGGGTGGGTGGGAGAGCACTCTCATAGAGGCAGGGAGGGGGGGATGGGATAGGGAGTTTCCGAATGGGAGACCTGGAAAGGGGAAAACATTTGAAATGTAAATAAAGAAAATATCCAATAAGAAAAAAGAAGTTGGCCGGGCGTGGTGGCGCACGCCTGTAATCCCAGCACTTGGGAGGCAGAGGCAAGCGGATTTCTGAGTTCGAGGCCAGCCTGGTCTACAGAGCGAGTTCCAGGACAGCCAGGACTACACAGAGAAACCCTGTCTCAAAAAACCAAAAAAAAAAAAAAAAAAAAAGAAGTTGGGTCTCCAACAGATACATGTTCAGTACCATTTGCTGCGGCATCGTTCACAAAAGCCAAGAGGAAGGAGAAGTCAGGGGCCTGAACAGAGGAATGTGTTTTTAAAATGCAGTGACTCTTCACATACACATACAGAGAAGGGGGGAAGGAAGGAGGAAAAGAGGGACAGAGGGAGGGAGAGGGGGAAGGACGGAGAGAAGGAGAGACAGAGAAACAGGAAGTGAGAGACTGCTTAATTCTGATACATTCTGTAACTTAAATAAGCCTTTAAAGCACTATGCTCAATGAAATGAGTCAAGCAGAAATAGACCAGTATTATATAATACCACTTGTACAGTTTCCAGAACAGGCAAATTCATGCATCATGCTATTAGTCACCAGGGAGCGGGGATAGAGAATTGAGAATTATTAGTGGTAATGGAGTTTGTCTGAGTGATGAAAACTTTTAGAAAGATTCAGTGGTAGCCGGGCGGTGGTGGGGCACGCCTTTAATCCCAGCACTCAGGAGGCAGAGGCAGGTGTATCTGTAGTTGGAGGCCAGCCTGGTCTACAGAATGAGTTCCAGGACAGCCAGGGCTACACAGAGACCATATCAAGAAAAGAAAGGCAAGAGTAGACAAGACAAGACAAGACAAGGCAAGGCAAGGCAAAGACGAACAGATGGATGGATGGATGGATGGATGGATGGATGGATGGATGGATGGATGGACAGATGGACAGACAGATGGACAGACAGACAGATGGGTGGAAGGAAAGAGGGAGGGAAGATACATGCAGTGGTAATGGCTACACAACTTTATAAATATGATTACAATGCCAATTGTGTACAGTTAAGAATTGTTTAGGAACATCTTTAACTCCAGCTACTAGGGAGGCTTCCGAAGCAAGAGACTACAAGTTTGAGGCAAGCCTAGGCTATCCTAGTGTGTTCGAGGCTGGCCGAAGTAATTTAGCAAGATGCTATCTCAAAATAAAAATGAAAAAGAGCTGAGGTTGTGATTCAATGATAAGGCACTTGCCTATGTTTGTAAGACCCTAGTTAACACCCTAGTTATCAGAGAAAGCAAAACAATTTTAAAATGGCAAATTTTACAGTATATATTTTTACCCTAACAAAAATCAAATTTTGAATCTTCAAAGTTTATAAATTAATTGTTTGTATTCTATTTTTACAGACTTTAACACACTTAAGACAAAAGGACATACTTTTCTTCTTAAATTCCTACTAGAGGGACATAAGTCTACAAGTAACCAAAGACCCAGGTTCACACTTACGAATCAGTAAGCACACACCCAGTCCCTCAGTGAGTTTCTATAAATATATGACGGCCCCACTGGCTTATAACACCCGTGCATCACGCCTTTTAAGATGAGTATTAGGACAGAATGCCCATGAACCGCAGGATTTGGTTCTCGCAATCCAGCTTTGGACAAACCTTTGTGTCTACTGAGAGCCCAGCTCACCCCTTAGACCTGAGCCCCACAGCAACCTACCACATCCCTTGGGGATTGGCGTTTTAAATCACACATGCTGGTGTGTGCTCGGACCGTGACACTGGCATGGGACCTACCACCGCCTTTTTTGTCAGTCTTTATTTGCTTTAGGGAAATCTCAGTTTCATTCAGTTAAGGAGTACTTCTCCCATCAGAGCCATCAAACTGTGAAAGGATTAAAGATACTCTGAGGCTGGAGAGACGGCTCAGCAGTTCAGAGCATGCACATCCGCCAGAAGGGCGGAAGTTTGTTTCCCAACACCTATATGCAGAGCATCCCAGGCACTGTAACCCCAGCTCCCGGGCAGCGCCCACCCCCCAAACACACACACACAGACACAATACATGCACATCATTAAAAACAATTTTTAAAAGTATTTTTTAAATCACCAAAATCAACCTATTTTAAACTTTTTTAAATAATGAAGAAAGTATTCTCTTTTAAATAAACTTAAAGGGGGCGGGGGGGGCAGAAACATGGCCCAGCAGTGAAAAGCAATGGCCGCTCTTCCAGAGGACCCGGGTTCAACTCCAAGCCCCCTCATGACGGCTCACAAGCATCCGTATGTATAGTTCCAGGGGATCCAACGCCTTCTTCTGGCTTCTATGGCATTACACACGTTGTACAAAGACACACGTGTGGCCACAGCACCCGTGCACATAACATAAAAAGTTGAAAATAATGAATCGGAGGGACACTGGACGTGACGCTGCAATCCGCTCCTGTGGTGCCTGGCTTCCCCGCGCTGCTTCACGCTGTGTGTCTCGGGGAAAGTGCAAAGTATTTCTGACTTGTGTAACTATGACCTTATCCTACAGGGCCTCCCGTATCCCCCAGAGGGCAGGGCTTCAAAGAACTGTGAGCAGTTAGGAAGCCTGCCCCGAACCGGAGCTGAGCTAGGCAGAGGGGAACTCCCGTCCGTCCGAGTGGACTGGGACGGCAGGACTTACCAGGACTTTGTTTCTCGCTGCCACTATTATTCTGTCTCCATCTGCAGACCAGGAACAACATTTCACTATCACCTCCGCGTCCTCGGGAGGGTCTTCGGAACTCAGGAAGAAGCGCTTCACATTAATGCTTTTCCTCTCGTTTGCTGATCTCACATCCCAAAGCTGTTTAAAAAAAAACAAAAACAAAAACAAAAACAAAATCGCTTTACTCCCAACACACAACCTCTGGAATTCCAACTAGACCAAATGTCATACAAATGAGCTCTACCTAATAGATGTCCTTACATAAGCCTGACTTTTTTTTTTTATTAGTTTTTAAATTAAGAAATCCAGCTTCCCTGGGCGTTGGTGGTGCACGCCTGTAATCCCAGCACTTGGGAGGCAGAGGCAGGTGGATTTCTGAGTTCAAGGCCAGCCTGGTCTACAGAGTGAGCTCCAGGACAGCCAGGGCTATACAGAGAAACCCTGTCTCAAAAAAAAAAAAGAAAGAAAGAAAGAAAGAAGGAAGGAAGGAAGGAAGGAAGGAAGGAAAGAAAGAAAGAAAGAAAGAAAGAAAGAAAGAAAGAAAGAAAGAAATCCAGCTTCCTTGCAGGAACTAGACCTAGGTCCCCCATACACACACATTTGTCGCAAATGTGCAGCTTGGTCTTCATGTGGGTCCCCTATCAAGCGGATCAGGGGCTCAGTCTCTGTCCCCTGTCATTGGACCCCCTTCCCCGAGCTGGACTGCCTGGGGTTGGGCCTCAGTGGGAGAGGATGTGCCTAGTCCTGCTGGGACTAGATGTCCCAGGGTGGGGTGGTACCCAAGGAGGGCTCCCCCTTCTCTGAGGAGACTGGAAGGGAGCAATGGAGGGAGAAATTTGTAAAAGTGAGATGGGGGCAGGGGGGGGGATGTAAAGTCAATAAGAAAAAAAGAAAGGAAGGAGAGAGGAAGAAAGAGAGGAGGGAGGGAGGAAAGGAAGAAAAACAGTGAGAAACCCACCTTCCATTTTGCACAAACAAACAAAATCCCACAGTCAGTAAAATGAGATAAAAAGTTAACTGAGCTGCACACGGTTTGACATAATGCTAGTATTTTGCAGCTAAGGCAGGAGGATCATGTGTTTGAAGCCAGCCTGGGCTACAGGAGAGCTTATCTCAAAAGGAAAAAGGAAAAAAAAAAAAAGAAAGAAAAAGTAACTGGGCCTTGCACAGGGTAGAAGAGGCTGAAGATTGGTGTTGACAGTGAGAACCAGCGGAGGAGGGACTCACAGCTGTCTGCTGCTGCCCTCTGCTGGGACAAGCAGGAGATGCACTTCACATCTACCACAAGCAGAGCAGGAAACTGTACCTGCCCGCTGCCTGCTGGGCATGCAGTGATAATGAGACCCCTAAGGGAGAAACTATACTGAAAGCTAGACTGAGAGGAAGAATGTCTTCCGCTGTGCTGGGTATGGCTATGCAGCGCTAAATAACTCACCAGCTCTGAGAAACGGCATAGGAAGCACTCTAAGCCGCATTCCAGAACAGCCACACAAGAAGTACAAACAACCAACCGCCCCTGAAAAGATGCACCTTCACTCTCAGACCTGGAGCAGTGTCCCCGCTTCATAAGAGCTACCAGGTCCTGGCCCGAATCCACCACTCCCAAAAGACAGCTGCCAAGCCCTAACGCTTTCCCTTGGGACAACTGTGTCTACGCTGTGTAAAGTAAAACAAGAGACACCAGAACTAGCATGGCTAGCCTTCTCTAACACAGAAAGAAGGCAGGCACAGCGGGTCGGGGTGGGTGAAGGCACCTCCCGTCCCACCAAGCCCGGTGGCCTGCGTTCAATCTCTAGGACCCACATGATGAATGGTTAGCGCTGGCTGGCCAACTTGTCCTCTGATCTCCAAGCATGTCATGAACACACACACACAGACACACACACACTCACTCACACATAAATACACACATACAATAAAGTAATTTCTAAGTTTTAAAAAGAAACAAACTAAGTGTCAGACTCTTTGGGCCCACCATTCAGAATCCATGAGAAATCATACTGTTAGTAGGACAAACTTAGGTTGGGAACTAAAAGCAAGCTGACACAATTTAATTTCACTACACCTGCCAACACTGCACGTGCCTCTGCACCCAACTCATCCCCCAGCAAGCAATGATAAGGCTCCAGCCATCAGGAGATGACTCAGCCACACCACTGCATTCTAGGGAGGTCACTGCACTGTACCCAGAGTCCCTGTACACCCTAAGCCCTTGTGTGCTTTAAATAACAAACTCTAAATAACACGCTTTAAGATCATTTCTCTTTGAGGCCCCAAAACCCACATGCCGATCTACATGATACCTTACAACAAGCTTAGAGAGTCCCAGAGCCTTTGGGGTATACACCACTTTACAGCTCTCATTCTCTCAAGACGGCAAAGGCTTTACAAGGCTTTGACCTTGACACGCTGTTATCTAACATCATTCTTCGGGACCTCTGCATTCCTCACGTCACTGTGCAAAGAGCCGGTGACACGGGCTTAATAGCTCTGTGGGAAAGCCGTCACCAACACAGGCAGGTCCCCCCGAGTGGAGTGATGCCTGTCCCCACTGCTAGTGACACTCACACAGGAACAAACACAGAAATCAAGCACCTGTCGCTGGCCAACATGACATTAAAGTTTCTTAGCTCAGGACTGTGCACTGGTCGCGCCACTGGCTAGTAAACACAATCAGCCTGTGTGTCCATCAGCTGAAGGCTGGTGATGTGTGAATATTCACAATGAAATGACGGCGGTGACGGTGACGCAGAGACCCATGACTGACGGTGCGCTGGGAACAGTGATGTCCTAAACAAGACATCCCTGCCATTCCTCTAAGGCCCAGGTAGGTAACAGCAGCTGAGGGTGTGGAAAGAAGACACCGGCCAGGAGATGGGAAGAAAGGCAGCAAAGCGCCATCTGCTGGGCAAGCCAGGGCAGCAGTCAATCACAAACTCCCCCTGCAGTACTGAAACCTGAGCGGACCTGAGGGCTCAGCGGGGCAAACCAGGTAAGAGTGCAAACCGGATGGTCTGAGCTCAGCCTCCGCAACCCACCATGGCAGAAGCAGAGAACCAAGTCCTGCGAGCTGTCCTCTGGCCTCCGTACTCGTGCTGTGAGATGTGCACACTCACACGCAAAAACAGACAGACGGACGGCGTAACTTAAAAAAGTTACTCTTCTCACTACAACCAGAAAGTGGACCGTTTCCCTCGGAACACTCAACCTGATCAGGACAAAAGACGACCAACAGGAGTTGATCATCAAACCCTGAAAGTTGAGCCTGCAGTCGGCTCAGGGAGAGACCTGACTCCTGACACCTGAGCACTGTCCTCCTGCCTCCACTCCTCTCACACTCATGCACAAAATACTGTTCTTCAAATATAAAAACCTGAGAACCCTACGAGGAAACACAATTCCCAGACAGCTTCCTGGTGTTACACTCCTACCCAGGAGCAGATATCCAGGGATCTGATACTGAAGACACCTTTCCAAAAGGTAGTCAGGAACCAAAAATGTATTCAGACTGGCAAAAAAGAAAAAATATAGTCATGAAACAGCAGTGTAATTTTTCTCCCCCCCCCCAAAAAAAAATCTAGTTCTAAGTACTGAAAGATCTGAGAACAAAGTTTTAAAACACTGTTGTGTTTAAAATACTAGGAAATGAAGCGAAGAAACTTCCAGAAAAGGAAAATGAGGAAAGGCAAGGAAAAAAAAAATCCAAAAACAAATATTCCAGAAAAAAAAAAATACAGGAAACTGGAGAAGACTCCAAAAGTGACAGATTAATACCAAACCCGCCCCCTTTCACACCATGAGACAGAGTTCCCTAGACTCAACAACAAGACTAAACTAAAAATAAGACTGGATTTTACACCCTTCAGGGAAGACAGAAGCAGGTTAACCTGCCTCCTGACTCTACAGATCTAAAAATACTAGATGAATACATGTTTAAGATGTTAATATATGAAAAAAAAGATGTAATATATGCTTAAAGTTAAGAATTTAAACTCTAGGTTATAAAGCATTCAAAAATAACAGTATGATGAAGATTCTTAGGAGCTGAAAGGAAAGCCTTTTCTCTACGAATATAAATGCTGCTCTGGTTTCCATCTAGAAACAAAGGGCTTGTGAATGGAAAGTGTGGTCCCCAGTCAAGGCATAGTAGGTTTTAGGGCAGTGGTTCTCAACCTTCCTGCTACGCATAAAGCCTACTACAGGAAGCCATAAATGTTCCTTTGGCACCTTTTCTAACCTGTTTATTTCTGGTAGCCACGACCATGTAAAATTTAAGGAAAGTATTTCATAGCTCTCATAATATGCTATAATTCAGATCCTGCCTAGTCCTCGAGCTTGCTGTGTATCTACATAGGAAGTAGTCCCTGAGCCCAGACTTCCTCAAAACAGCTTACTGAGCTGCCATCCTTTGTCTTGCTAAGCCAATGTATTCAGACACCTATAGCCCTCGGTCCCAGGTGAGGGTCATGAATTATTAATGAGGTTAAGTGGAAAACAAGTCCAGGCCTTCCCAACATAGGAGACTGTAAGGTATGGTCATGTAAATTATCCCTGCTTAGCTAGCTACATCCTTTACTATGTTAATGTCAAGCATTTGTCTACCGAGTGCAGAGATTTCCTCTGAGCAGACAAGACTTAAGACTTAGAAGAAAGTTAGTTAGTGGAGAAGATGAGTTTAGTCTAGAAAGCAGAGTTTCCAGGGCCGGGCATTGCCCGGCCCTGAAGAGAGCTTCTTAGGTGGTGGGAACATGAGTTAGTGAAAGAATGATTTAGTCTAGAGAGCAAGATTCCCGAAGCCATCTGAGGAAAGCTTGCTAGTTCAGAGAAGAATCTTGCTAACTTAGGCAAGATCTCTAGTTTAGACAGAAATGGCTTAGAATGTTTTAGCTTATAACCTAAGGGCGCTACTTATGTAAGCTAGCGTGCCTCATTTTTATTATGTAATTGTTAGAACCTGATGCTCTGAGTAGGGAGCCATAAAACAGGGCTCCTCATTAGAGGAAATATAGATTTTTCTATAATATGAAGTATCCTGCGTCTGTGTCGTCATTCTCGCCGATTCATGCCTTCCTGACCCCGGGATCTTGGTCTCCCCTGTAACCGAACTCCCACGAGGAGCTACGGCTTACAAAAGGCTGCAACCAAAGCTGCCAAGAGCAGCCGCGGTCTGCGGCACCTTCCTAACGCTGTGACTCTTTAATACAGTTCCCTCCAAGCATAAAATCATTTCATTGCTACCTCGCAACTATAATTTGCTACTCTTGTGAGTCACACTGTGAGTATTTTTGGAGACAGAGGTGTGCCGACGGGGCCAAGGCCCACAGGTTGAGAACCACTGTTTTAGAGCCTTAAGAATGAGGGCCTAGAGGAACCGAGTGAAGCCATTAACAAGGACCCTTGAAGGGAATAGGGGCCCCGGCTCCCTCCTACTTCCTGCTTCGCTTCCAAGACACCATTATGTAAGCAAGTTCTTTCACCACACGCTCCCTGTCACAAGGCACTTGCCTTGGCCCAGGCACAGAGACAGGATCAGATTAAAACCTCTGAGACTGTAAACAGAAATAAGTCTTCCCTCTTTAAAGGTTGTTTATCTCAGGTTTGTGTCACAGCTTTGGAACACTATTAACACCGACAGAAACTCCTATCCACCCCAGAGCATAAGGGCTTCTCTGAAGTTAAAGCCCTCTAATGCTGCTCAAACCTCACCTTCAAAGTCCCGTCGGCTGAGCAGCTAGCCAGGAGCTCGTCGTCTGGTGAGAACCTGCAGTGGTTGACTGAGTTCGTGTGACCAAACATGGTATTTCGACATTCTTTTTGATTCAAATCCCAGAGCTATTTGGGAAGGGAAATAACGATAAGTTAAAACCATAAAAAGGCAGTCCCAGAGACTGGTGTGGCGAACACCTGTAGTTCCAACTACTTTGAAGGCTGAAACCCAAGGATCACTGAAGCTCAAAAATTCTAGACCAGCCCAGACATCTGGTCCCTTTGAAATTGCAATCAAGGTGGAAAGAGGTTGTGCACACTTGGAATGGTGGGTCCAGGGAGAGGGAGGGGGAGGGCTGGGTTGGATGTGATCAGGATACACTATGTATGTAAATCAAACTGCCAAAGGATGTATTTTAAGGTCTACTAAAGGGGGCTAGCGAGCATCTGAGCTCTCCAGAGGCCCAAGTTCAGTTCCTAGCACCCGCATCAGTAGCTCACGACTGCCTGGAACTCCAGCTCCAGAGAACGCAACATCTTCTGCTATGGCTTCCACGACAACCTACCCACAATGGCATACACATGCACGAACAAATGCAATACATAAATAAAAATTAATTTAAGCCGGGCAGTGGCGGCGCACGCCTTTAATCCGAGCACTTGGGAGGCAGAGGCAGGTGGATTTCTGAGTTCGAGACCAGCCTGGTCTACAGAGTGAGTTCCAGGACAGCCAGGGCTACACAGAGAAACCCTGTCTTGAAAAACTAATAATAATAATAATAATAATAATAATAATAATATAAAAAAAGAAAATTACTCTAAGTTAAATAGGAAAAGTAGAACTCATACTAAGTTCTTCCTTTTCATCTGAGCTGTTGGCTACAGAATGATGATCAATTCATAGAGACATGAAGTTGTCAGATACAAAGATAAGCTTGTGATTAATAACGGGCCAACCTTAGATCAACATCTCAGTCCACTAAGGGACTCCAAGGCCTCACTAGGCTTTTCTTCTGGACACTAAACTAACTGAACAATTGTGGCTTATTTTTAAATGAGTAGTTTAGAACCACAGTATTTAATTGGATACAAAAATCAAAAAGTATTGTGTAAATTACCTCCATATTGTTTTAAATACCAGGTTACAAAAACGGTCCAAGCAAGCTTTTCATTTTACTACGACTTCCCAAACCTTGAGATAACTAATTGGGTAAAAGCTATTAATGGCCTAAGAGACTCAAAAACCTTCACTGATACCAGAATACAAGAACTACAGCTCAGGTCAAACAGCAGTCCAGTGAGCCACCCAACAAGTCAGAGTGACAGTCCTCGAGCAAGTGACCCTACTTGTCTAGTAAACCAACACCCTAGAAAGGAAAAGGGAGGAAAAGAGAGTTTTCAACAAAATAAAAGAGACAACCACCAAGAGCCAAGTTTGTCTGGATTCTGAATCTAATAAACCCGTGGGTTTGAGACCACATATGGGAAAATTAACACAAGCCAGGCATGTAACAGAACTACAGCCCAATACTCTTAGGTGTGGACATGGCACTTAATCTAAGAGTGAAGCTGAAATACTTCGGGTGAAACGACATACATTCAGTTTGCTCTAAACAAAAGGTCTGGTTTGGGATAAAAGCTTTTATGAACAGTACTGGAAGGATCTCCCTCTGATCCTTTGCAGCACGGAGGACTGACCTTGGAGCCATTTACACGCCAGGGTAGCGCTCTCTAAGGAAGAGTTGTACAACAGCCGTTGTTTGAGCCACATTTCACTCTGTAGCCCAGGCTATATAACTCAGGTCAGGCTCCTCCTGCCTCAGGCTCCCAAGAGCTGCCATTGCAGCCTGGGGTTCTCTAAAACGTTTCACATACTCCTCCTATAAATCTGATATCCCTCTGTAAAAATGGTGCGACACTGCAGACTAAAGATTTGAAACAAAATTAACTTTTTTTAAAAAAATCCAAAAGAAGGTAACATCTTTCTAGACCACCAGACCTTTCCTCCTTCCCTCTGCATCTCACAACAGCGCCTTCTTCTAAACTTCTTTTAAGCTGTTAATTCAAACACATCAGGCCCGCCTCCCCGTCTCCCTTTTACACAGCTACACGGCGCACTCATGGAACAGTGAGTCTGAACTAGATGGGGTGAGGGAGGAACTTCTCTAAAATCTGATCTGTAGGCTCTGGGAAAGGAGGAGTTGCCCTTCCTCTGTGATTAGGAACTTTGGGACTAACCTGAAGGGAGGGAGGGAGGGAGGGCAGGCAGGTGGGCAGGGGGCAGGCCTGAGAATGCAGCTGACATCTAGAATACCAACAGCAGGACACGCTCACTGTACAGTCTGCAGTACTGTACGTGGCAAGGCCTCTTTTCCTCCACTTTCTCCACTTATGGATATGGAATTTAGAATCTGGACATTTCAAACACTGCGACAGTAAACAGGAAGGAGCTGGAGCTGCAGTCCAGGGACAGAGCGTTTGTCCAGGATGTGGGTTATCCCTAGCCGTGGCTAATTAAGCTAAATAAATAAAATAGGCAGCCAGGCACACCTGACTTTAATCCCAGCACTTGGGAGGCAGAGGTAAGTGGATCTTTGCGTTTGAAGCCGGCCTGGTCTACAGAGTGAATTCCAGGACAGCTAGGGCTATATAAAGAGACCTTGTCCCCACAAAACAAAACAAAACCTGATAATACAATACAGAGGAGAAAATCAATGAAGATATTCTGCTGTATCGTTTCCAGTACCCACCCTTACCTTGAGGAAGAAGTCGTTTGACCCGGTGGCCAGGAGAAGGTGGTGGCTCTGGTTGGTGAAGTGGCAGCAGTTGACCTGCTCCGAGTGCTCGTCGTAGGTGTGCACCAGCTTCCCAGTCGCAGAGTCCCAAATCTGAGGAGAACACGACAGTAAAATGCACAAACAGCCGCTATCTCCACAGGAAAAACTGAAAGAACACGGACATCACCGTGCAGACGCTATCTGTCTCCTGTGAGGACAGACCTTCTCACTGAGCGTGACACTAACGAGAATCCACTCCCCAGTCTCTAAATACAGCACAATTCTGCCTCACGTTAGAAAGTTATGCACAAGCTGGGCAAGGGTGGTGCGCACCTGTAATCCCAGCACTCTGGGAGGCAGAGGCAGGCAGATTTCTGAGTTTGAGGCCAGCCTGGTCTACAGAGTGAGTTCCAGGACAGCCAGGGCTACACAGAGAAACCCTGTCTTGAAAAACCAAATCCAAAAAACAACAAAAAAAAAAGTTATGCACAAAGAGTCAGGCATTACAGTGCACATACACCTTTACACCTTTAATCAGAGTATTCAGGGAGCAGAGGCAGACAGATCTCTGGGACTTCAGGCCAATCTGGTCTACACAGTGAGTTCCAGAGCAGCCAGAGCTACATAGTAGGACCCCGTCTCAAAAAAATCTAACAACAAAAGTTAACCACAAGATTTCCCATGTTTATATACATGATAGCAACAGACAAGCGGTGCCCAGAGGCTAGACCAGACCTCTGCATGCTGTCAGTAGCAGAGGTTAGATCAGACTCTGCAGGCTGTTGGTAGCAGAGGCTAGATCAAACTCTGCATGCTGTTAGTAACCCACACATGAAACTCCCAAGGTCTGCTTCCCTGTTTTTCTCTTATGCCACTTCTGCCTTTGTCAGAGCACTTATGAGAGTTAAGAGAACCCGCAAGAGATTCAAAGAGTTTGCCACTGTAAGCTCTTTAGTGAGTATTTCTGCTTCCTGGTTTGTTTTCAGTCCTGAGAAACAGAAACTTGGTGTAAGCCTCTTTCGCTCTGGATCATTCTGACTTTAGAACTTGGAACTGCCCAGCAAGGCCAGTCTCAAAGGCAACCCCAAGTGGAAACTACAGAGTAAGGAACTGCTGCCTGGAATACCACTGAGCCTACCAAGAAAGAAGGAAAAGCAGATCAGGGCAGTGGAGAGGCATTGGATTATAATAAGGACATAAGATCAGGGCTGTGGGAGGCATGGGATTATAATAAAGACATAAGATCAGGGCAGTGGGAGGCATGGGATTATAATAGACATAAGATCAGGGCGGTGGGAGGCATGGGATTATAATAAAAACAGAAGGTGGAGAGTGGGAGGCAAATGGTGAACTAAGCTGTGTACATTATGAAAAATTTTATAATGGAAACTACTATGTAATTATTATACACTAATAATTTTCTTTAAAAAGAAAAACGTTTTACCAGCATCTTAATCTTAGTCTAGACATCCCACAGTGCTCTTCAGGGGCTAAAATCTCCTGAAGGAAACCCAAGCCAACCTCTCTTGCCCACTCCATATATCCAGACTCACTACTCTACACCTCGGATGAAAAAGCTTACGTGAAGTGGAACATGATGGCATGTGACTAATTCCACAACTCGGGATGCCTAGGTTAGTCAAAGCCTGTCTTGCCCCTTGAAAATTACACACACACACACACACACACAGACACACACACAAGCTATCACATACACAATCTAATACACACATACACACACATGCGCTGCGTGCCTCTTCTCTACTATTAGTGACAAAGTATCTCTTTATCTTTCAGTTTCTCTTAAAGTCCTTATTAGTATAAATGCTCCAAATAAAAACTAAAGTTTAGAGGGAACACTCAAGAAATAATAACTAACAAGGTAAAACTGTCCTCTTTTCTTTTCCTTGCTTACTTTTTTTATACCAGTAACCTGTTAGAGGGTTCATGTCTAGTTTGCACTGATTATGTAAATCAGTCTATAAGGTTAAAACTGAATCAGGCTATATTATATACTTTAAAATAGGAATCATATCATTTTTAAAATATTACTTCTAATCAAAGATGTCAACTAATATAAATATTATGGACCTATAAACATAGGACCATAGGTCTATCTATTGATGACAGGAAAATTCACTAGTTTATCTAATTTTCCCTTATTGTTGGCTAAATACTTCAAGCTGATCAACCTAACCAATGTTTTCTTTCCTTTTTTTTTTTTTTTTTTTTTTTTTTTGGTATATAAGAATTATAAGAAATAAGGATTTGGGAACCAGGTGGGCTGACTGTAGGTCTTCACCTCCATGTCTGTTTCCCCAGACCCAACCCCCCAGTTTCCCATCCAGCTCTGAGTGGAACACCTGCCATGCTGGTCTCCCCGTCTCTGACATTCGCCACAACAGACAACAAAGAGCTTCTCCTCCAACCTTCCTTCATTGATCTCAGGATCAGTAGACCCAATTCCCCCCCAAAAAGAGACACAGACTAAAACAGTGCATCCTTCTGCTGCAGCCAAGAAACAGACCTCAACATCAAGGAGAAACATTGCCTCGGGGTAAAGGGATAAAAGAGAAAAAAGAATTCCAAGTAAATCATACCAATGAAGCAAGCTGGTATAGACATTTTAATATCTAACAAAATATACTTCAAACCAAGACTCATCAGAAGAAATAGGGAAGGACACTATATACTCATCAAGGGAAAAATGCCCACACAAAAAATTTCAATTCTTAACATCTATGGCCCTAACACAAGGGCAGCCAAGTTTGTAAAAGAAGCGCTACTATGGCTTAAATCACATATTGACCCATCAATACCCCATTCTCACCAATAGACTGGTCATCCAGACAAAAACCACACAGAGAAATGCAAGAACTATCAGACATAATAAACCACATGTATCTAAAAGATATTTACAGAACATTTCACCCAAACACAAAAGAATATACCTTCCTCTCTGCAGCTCATGGAATGTTCTCCAAAACTGACCAGATTCTGGGTCACAAAGCACAAGAAAGCTGAAATGACTCCCTGCCCTCTATTAGACCACGATGAGTTAAAGCTGGATGTCAATAACAATAGTAAACTTACACTCGTGGAAACTGAATAAAACTCTACTGAATGAAAAAATGGGTCAAGACAGAACTTAAGAAAAAAATTAAAGACCTCTTAGATCTAAATGAAAATGAATACACAGCATATCCAAACTTACGGGACACGATGAAAGAGGTTCTGGGAGTCAAGTTCACAGCACTAAACACCTAGATAAAAACACGGGAGAGACTCACACCCAAGAGGAGTAGACAGAACAGTCAAGCTCGGGGCTGCAGTCAATAAACAGAAACAAAGACATCAGTACAAAGAATCAATGAAACAAAGAACTGATTCTTTGAGAAAATAAATAAAATCAACAAACACTAATTCAAATTAACTAAAAAGGTGGAGAGAGAATATCCAAAATAACAAAATCAGAAATGGAAAGGGGGGCATGACAACAGACACCAAGAACATCTACAGAATTATAAGGACATACTTTAAGAGCCTGTACTTCCACCAAATTGGAACATCTACAAGAAATGTATAATTTTGATAGGTACAACTTACCAAAGTTAAATCAAGAACACATAAGGAATTTAAACAGGCCTATAACCCCTAGTTAAATAGAAGCAGTCATTAAAGTCTGCCAACCAAAAAAAGCCCAGGGCCAGATGGTTTTAGCACAGAATTCTTCCAGAACTTCAAAGAACAATTAATGTGAATGCTCCTCAAACTATTTCATAAAATAGAAACAGAAGGAACACTGCCCAATTTATTTCATGAGGCCACAGTTACTCAGATGCCAAAACCACATAAAGACCCCACAAGGAAAATTATAGACCAATTTCCCTTTTGAACATAGATGCAAGAATACTCAATAAAGTAATAAAATATTTGCAAACCAAATTCAAGAATACATCAAAACAGAGCATCCACCATGATCAAAAAA
Organism: Apodemus agrarius; assembly: GCA_964023405.1. Taxonomy (NCBI): domain Eukaryota; kingdom Metazoa; phylum Chordata; class Mammalia; order Rodentia; family Muridae; genus Apodemus; species Apodemus agrarius. The sequence goes on along the minus strand of OZ030026.1, from coordinate 41,274,013 downwards.
GGTATCACCCCAGAGATGCAGGATGATTCAATATATGAAATCAGTATATACACATATACACTTGTAAACCATATAAACAAACTGAAAGAACAATAAAACCCACACGATTATCTCATTAGATGCAGAAAAGACCTGTGACAAAATCCAACACCTCTTATGACAAAAGTCCTGGAGAGATTAGGGATACAAGGGACATACCTAAAAAAGACAATTTATAGCAAGCCCATAGCCAATATCAACTTAAATGGAGAATGGAGAAAACTCAAAACAACCCATCAGGAACAAAACTCTCCAAAAATATTCAAAATTGTACTTAAAGTCTTGGCTATAGCAATAAGACAACTGAAGGAGATTAAAGGTATTCAAACTGGAAAAGAAACCAAAGTATTGTTGTTTGCAGATGACATGATAGTATACATAAATGACCCTAAAAATTCTACCAGGAAACTACTACAGCTGATAAACACTTTCAATAAAATAGGATACAAGATTAACTCACAAAAATCAGTAGTCCTGCTATATACAAATGACAAATTGAAAAAGAAATCAGGGAAACAACACCCCTCATAATAGCCTCAAATAATATAAAATATCTTGGAGTAACCAACCAAGTAAAAACATGTATGATAAAAAATGTATAAAGCGGCCGGGCGGTGGTGGCACATGCCTTTAATCCCAGCACTTGGGAGGCAGAGGCAGGCGGATTTCTGAGTTCGAGGCCAGCCTGGTCTACAGAGTGAGTTCCAGGACAGCCAGGGCTACACAGAGAAACCCTGTCTGGAAAAACCAAGAAAAAAATGTATAAAGTACTTGAAGAAAGAAATAAAAGAAGATTATCAAAAGATGAGATCTCCCAGGCTCATGGATCAGTAGGATTAACAGTAAAAATTCATCCTAGTGCATGCTGACAGGAGCCTGATCCTGAGAGGCTCTGCCAGAGCCTGACATATACCGAGGCGGATGCTCACAGCCAACCACTGGACTGAGCATGGGGTCCCCAATGGAGGAGTTAGAGAAAGGACTGAAGAAGCTGAAAGGGTTTGCATCCCCATAGGATGAACAACAATATGAACCAACCAGAGCTCCCAGGGTCTAAACTACCAACCAAGGAGTACATATGGAGGGACCCATGGCTCCAGCCGCATACATAGCAGAGGAGGGCCTTGTCAGGCATCAATGGAAGAAGAGGCTCTTGGTCCCATGAATGCTAGATGCCCTGATGTAGGGGAATAAGAGGTCAGGGAAACCGAAGGGAGTGGGTAGGTAGGGGCACACCCTCAGAAACAGGAGGAGGGGGGATGGGATAGGGGACTTCTGGGGTGGAAATCGGGAAAGGAGATAACATTTGAAATGTAAATAAATAAAATATCCAATAAAAAATGACTAAGCATTTAAAAAAAAAAAGGCTATCCTGCCAAAAGCAATTTACAGAGTCAATGCAATTCCCATCAAAATTTCAACAAAATTCTTCATAAACTTTGAAAGGAAAATTCTCAACTTCATATGGAAAAACAAAAAATCCAGGATAGCTAAATAATCCTAAATATTAAAAGAACTACTAGTGGTATCACCCTCCCTGATTTCCAGTTTTACTAGAAACCTACCTATAGTAATAAAAACAGCATGGTACTGGACAAAACACACATGTTGATTAAGAGAATTGACTTGAAGACCCAGACATTAATCCACCTATATATGGACACCTGGCCTTAGATAAAGAAGTCAAAATGAGGGCTGGAGGAGAGATGGCTCAGCGGTTAAGGGCACTGACTGCACTTTCAGAGGTCCTGAGTTCAATTCCCAGCAACCACATGGTGGCTCACAACCATCTGTAATGGGATCCAGTGCCCTCTTCTGGTGTGTCTGAAGACAGCTACAGTGTACTTACATGAAATAAATAAATAAATAAATAAATAAATAAATAAATAAATCGAAGAAGAAGCAGAAGCAGAAGAAGAAGAAGCAGAAGAAGAAGCAGAAGAAGAAGAAGCAGAAGAAGAAGCAGAAGAAGCAGAAGCAGAAGAAGAAGAAGCAGAAGAAGAAGAAGAAGAAGAAGAAGAAGAAGAAGAAGAAGAAGAAGAAGCAGAAGAAGAAGAAGAAGAAGAAGCAGAAGAAGAAGAAGCAGAAGAAGAAGCAGAAGAAGAAGAAGAAGAAAAAGAAGCAGCCAAAATGACACACTGGGGGAGGGGGACAGGATCGAGGAGGAAGCATGTTCAACAAATAGTGCTGATTAAACTGGATACCTACATGTAAAAGAAATGCAAGTAGATCTTTATTGCCCTACACAAATCCAAATCAATCAAAGACCTCAACATAAAACCAGATACACTGATACAGAAGAAAGTGGGGAACAGCCTTGAACTGACACAGGAGAAGACTAACAGAATACCAATGTCTCAGGCACTAAGATCAACAATCAATAATTGCACCTTATGAAATTAAAAAGCTCCCGTAAAGGCCACTGTCATTCAGACAAAGCAGCAACTTACAGTTTGGGAAAAGATCTTTACCAACTCCACATCCAATAGAGGACTAATATTCAAAATACATAAAGAATCCAAGAAACTAGATATCAAAAGAACCAAATAATCCAATATAAACATGAGGTACAGATCTAAACTGAGAATTTTCAAAAGAAAAAACTCAATAGCTGAGAAACACTTTAAGAAAAGTTCAGCATCCTTAGCTATGAGGGAAATGCAAATCAAAACTACTTTTAGATTCCATCTAAAAGTCAGAATGACTGAGATCAATAACACACGTGAGAATTCATGCTGGTGGAAGATATAGAGTAAGAGAGATGAACACTAACCCAATGCTAGTGGGAGTGCAAACTAGGACACTGTGAAAATCAGTGTGGCATCTTATCAGAACATTGGGAATCGATCTACCTCAAGACCCAGCTATACCACTCTTGGACATATACCTAAAGGATACTTTAGCCCACCACAAGGAAACTTGCTCAGCCATGTTCACTGCTGCTCTATTCATAATAACCAGAAATTGAAAACAACCTAGATCTTTCTCAACAGAATAATGGATAAGGAAAATGTGGTACATTTATACAATAAAGTATTACTCAGCCATTAAAAAAAAAAAAAGAATGAACTAGAAAAAAATTCATTCTGAGTGAGGTCACTCAGACCTAGGAAGATAAATATGGTATGTATTTGCTTATATGTGGATATTAGTTATTAAATAAAGGATAACCAGTTGGGCGTGGCAGTGTACACCTTTAATCCCAGCACTCTGAGCAGGTGGATGTCTGTGAGTTCCAGACAATCCTTGTCTACAAGGTGAGTCCTGGGACAGTCAGGGCTTTGTTACAGAGAAACCCTGTCACAAAAGACAAACAAGCAAACAAACAAAGCCACAATACATAGACCCAAAGGGGCTAAGTACAGAGGGAGGCTCACGGGTCTCCCTAGGAGAAGAAAATGGACTAGATTTTATGGGTGGCCTGGAGGGGATGAACTAAAAGATCAGGTGGGGAGGAAGTGGGAGGTGGGGTTGAAGGATGGAATTCAGGGAAAGACAGCTAGAACTGAGATACATTTGAGGGATAGTACCGAAACTTAGTTCAGTGGAAACTTTCTAAAATATATGAAGGTGATCCTAATGAAGTCTCCAACAATGAGAGAGTTGGAGTCCCACATGGCCATGTCTTGTCACCAAACTTTCTTCTAGTACTAGGACTGGATTATATCCAATAAGTCGGCCAAAGGGGTCCCATGGAAATCCCCAAACAAGCCAGTCAAGACAATAGGTTGTTCTCCACAAACTGCCAGGGAGGCCCCACTGCCAAAGACAGCACCCGCCCAACTCATTGAACATGGAGAGGTCAAGCTGGTGCCTAGAGAGAACCTTTATTGTCATGTTCTAGTGTGTTTGGGCAGGAAGGTACTCTTCAGGCTACCAAAAGAAAACCATATATACCAACGCAGCCACAAAACCTTTCATGTATAATCTGTCTTGCTTGAAAAATATGCTAGGGAACAAAATATAGTGGCACCAAGTCTGTAGGAGTAACTAACCAATGTCTGTTTTGACTTAAGTCCATTCCACGAGATAGGACCCACACCTTACACTGCTTGGATGACCAAGAGTCAGAGACGAGACATCCCAGAGACCTAGGGAAAAACCAATATACTGGCATAAAAAAAAGTAACAACAAAATGCCTCATAATGATATTCTGCTATAATTGTAGATCATCAGAGAGGCTTTCTCCCTGGAACAGATAAGAACAAATACAGAGGCCCACAGCCAGACATTATGCACAGAGAGACCTTGGAACACACATCTCAAAATGGGATATCTCCATCAAATCCCATTCTTCAGAGCTCACAGAAGCCCATGGAAGAAGAAACGGAAGGAGTGTGGGAACCAGAGGGGATAGAGGACACCAGGAGAAAAGGACCTCCAAATCAACTGAAGAAACCTCATATGAACTCACAGAGACTCAGGCAGCAAGCACAGGGCCTGCATGGGTCTGCACCAGGGCCTCTGTGTAAATATTAGCTTTCAGTTTAGTGTTTCTATTGGACTCCTGAGTGTGGGGGTGAGTGGGTCTCTGATTCTTGTGTCTGCTCTTGGGGCTCTTTTCCTTCTGTTGGTTTGCCTTGTCCAACTTCAAAGTGGTGGTTTTTGTTTTATCTTATTATATTTTATTTTATTTTGTTATGTCTTGTTGTTATCTCTTAGAAGCCTGTTCTTTTATAATGAGACAGAAAAACAGTGGATCCAGATGAAAGAGAAAGAACTGAGTAGACTAGAAAAGAGAGAACTGTAATTAGGATGTATGGTATCAGAAACAAATCTATTTTTAGTAAAAGGGGAAAATACTCTTTAAACAATAAGGAAGAAAGAGAAGGAAGGACAGATGGACAGACAGACTTGGGCTCAGTGGTTAAGAGTATATAGTGCTCTTCTAGAAGACAGAGCTCAGTCCCCAGCACCTGGTTTAGGAGGCTGAAAACGTCTAGTAACTCCAGCTCCACGGGACCCAACACTCTTCTCTGGATTCTGAGTTGTGATTTCAACTCAAAAAGAAAATGTCTCCCTACCTTAATTTTTTCTCAATGTATTTTCTCAGTGAGTATTTTGCCTGAATGTATGGATATGCACCAGGAACATTCCGTCTGACAGAGGTCCGAGATGTGTGCTGGATCCCCTGGGGTTGGAGGGAGAGGGGCTGTGGGCAGCCCTCCGGGTGCTCTGCAAGAACGGTAGGTGCTCCCATGCCCTGAGCCAGTGCTCCAGCACCTTACCTTAACTTTCCTATCCGCTGAGCAGGTTGCTATGTAACTGTCATCTGAAGAGAATGCGCAGCAGAGCACCTCATCTTCGTGAGCTTGGATGTCAAGAAGCTTCTCGCCTGTCTCGGCTTTGAACACCTGCATAACAACAGCAAAGTCTTTATTACATACGGTAAACCGCTTATCTACAGGACACCATTTAATGAAAAGACATCTCTAAGAGGTCTTAATCATTGTTATTTTCAAAACAAAAATGAGATTTAGCAAAATGACAAAAAGCAGACTTTGCCAGGATTCCTAAGTGTTTATGTAAGCATAAGCAGAGAGGTATCCATTGTTACGGGTGGTGAAGTCTCACTAAAAAGTGCTAAAATACAGCTTCATTTCTTGTTATCATATCGACAAATTCTAAACAACCCAATAGACTTTCTTTGGGGGCTCAAAAACCCCAAATTAAGTCTGCAGCTATAGTTCAGGGGTTGCGTGCCTACCCAACATGTCCAGGGCCCTGAGTTCAATCCCAGCACTACTGGGGGAATTAAGGCCAAGATTAACATAATCAGTAATCACGTACTATAGAAAGAAGTATCCAAAAGCTGGGTGTGGTGGCGCACACCTGTAATCCCAGCACTTGGGAGGCAGAGGCAGGAGGATTTCTGAGTTCGAGGCCAGCCTGGACTACAGAGTGAGTTCTAGGACAGCCAGGACCACACAGAGAAACCCTGTCTTGAAAAACCAAAAAAAAAAAAAAAAAAAAAAAAAAAAAAAAAGAAAGAAAGAAGTATCCAAGTATGATCTTGGAAAGGTTCAAATATTCTAAATATAAAAGTGTGGGGGAAAAGCACTCTCTGTGCTTCCCAAAAAACACAGTGAGAACGGAAGTACCTTTGGAACCAATCTATCCAATTCCCAGATACAGTCAGAAATCTCTCAGCCTCTGACAATTTGTTTAACCGATGTTTTTTCAACAGCAGCAATGCTTTTCCTACTTGCAGGGGGAGTCTGCATGTCTGTTACCGCCTGCCATTTTATCCTTATCCATAAGTGGCAAATGGATGGACAGTCACTGCCAAGGCAAAGAGGCCTTCGGTGTCCATGGCAAGGTTGGAACTATTGAAAGCAGCCACATCCTTAGTAGCCGAAAGACGCTTCTACGAATGGTCAAGAGTTTGCATCTAGCTTACTTCTAAACTATCGTTTTCCTAAATCTTAGTGTTTAAACATATCCTATTTTGCACAAATAGGCCATGCGCCTCTCCCAGTGTTTTCCAGGAGATAGACCTTACCTGTAAGGTTTTATCCGCTCCACAAGAAGCGATTCTCTGACCATCCTGAGAGAAACAGGCGTGGTAAACAGCATCTGTGTGGGGGCGGACAACCAAGCGGGACAGATTCTTGATGGTTTTTTTGTTTCTAAATACAAGTGAAAGATGAAGAGAAACTCAATGACTGAGGATAAAAGTAACATTTTCTTTCAAATAATAAGTGTCTTTTAACATGGTTGTACCTCTCCCAAATACAAAACTGGTGCACTACTAACATGCAAATGACAGTACAGAACACCTAAAAAAAAAAAAAAGTAATCTAACAAAAGTGACATTTAAGAGATCTTATATCTTAATCTTGCATCAAGCCACCTGGCCTGTGTTACAAACGTCACTGAATTAAGAGAAATCTACTTAATCAAACTTCTGTCGCTTTCTGTTTTCTCCTTTTAAAAAACTCTTGTATTTGTATGTGTTTGTCTGCACGTACATATGAGCACCACATCAGACAGTGGTCACAGAGGTCTGAACATGTCACGACATCCCCTGGACCTGGAGTCACAGATGATTGGGAGTTACTCTGTGGTGTGAGGAGCTAAGCCATCCCTCTAGCCCCTCTAGCTTTTTATATACATTAATATAATATGTGTAAGCATATCTTTCTTTAAAAAACACAATTTTAAAATTAAAGAAACCACTGCAAATGGAGCTCACCCAACACAGGACACTGCACTTACCACTCTATGTTATACTTTAAAAATGTCCTTCTAAGTCCATTCAGAATGGGGGTGGGGGAAGGGAGATGGGGACAGATAAAGCCATGTCACTTTCCTCTTACATTAATTCTACAGAATGACAACTATGCCACTAGGAGGGATATTATATCATTGCCTGTAGTGTGCTGGTCTGGGCTGCTTATATTCTAAGGCTAAGTACTGGCTCCTCAAGATGTGGTTGAACCCCACAAGCAGATCCCCGTGCCCTCAAGTGGTGCCATGTAAACTTTCTCCCCAATTTAACTGGTCAATAAAGGGCTAGAGCCCATGACTGGGCAGGGGAGGGAGACAGTGGGACTGGAGATTCGAGTGCAGATGGAGAGAGGGTAAGGAGAGGAAGATGGAGAAGGAAGAAGCCGCCAAGGACCAGAACCACATTGGCGAGGAAAGACAGCAAGTGACAAGAGACCGTATAGCTGAGAATAGGTTAGGATAGCCCTGGCTCTGCCCAATCTAGGCTTACGGCTTGTAAACAGAATACCAGGACGGTGTGTGTTTTACATGAGCTTTTAAGGATTATAAATTCCTACAATAACTCCCCGAAGGCTCAAGGGTAAAGAGTGTATGTGCACTTAAAAACAGGACCAAGTATTTGAGAAAAGCCAGACTAGGAGCCTGTGTAGAAACAAGCACACTTCTCCAGAAGGGATAAGGGGGCATAACACAAGAATTAAAATTATGACAACCCATAAGGACACGCATGTTACTTATAAAGAGGACTACATTAGAACTATAATCTTTCAGTCTAAATGAAGTGGCACACACCTGTGATCCCAGATAGCTGGGAGCCTAAAGGAGAAGCACCCAGGGTTCAAACCCAGCCTGGACCCTGGAGAGGCTCTGTCATTAAAACAGACAAACAAAACCTGTGCTTCCTTTGATCAGCTACTCCAATTCCTCAAAGCTAAGACAGTGACAGAAACAGTACAAAGGTAATGAATGGATGCGTGAACAAACTACTTCCTGCTTTGAAAAGTTAAACTCAAATTTAAGCTGGTGCCCAGGCACCTTAGTACATCTAAAAGGGACTATGTCTAGCACTGAAATAAATGATTTTGTAATGGTCTGTCCCAAGCTAGGTAAGGAAAACCGGAGCAACGGCCAACTAGCCATTCTATGACAGAGTGTCACAAGCTGGAACGGAGCTGGTACAGTGGAAGGAAAGGCAGCAAGACATAGTGAAAATGGAACGTCTCAACAACTCCTGAGGGAGAAAGAACTGAATCTGCCCATTAGATCAGATCAAGTGTTAAGAATCCAGGTAGGAGCTTGAGACAGGGGCCTGTTGCTGAAGTGCTTACCACAAAAGCATGAGGAGCATAGTTCCGGCTCCCAGAGCACACATAGATCCCCAGCTTTGAGTGGCAGCCTGCCCGTAACTCCTACGCTCAGGAGGCGAAGCGGAGGTGGGGGTCTCCTTAGAGCTGGCTGGCTAGCCAGACTAACACTACTGACCAGCTCTGACCTCAACTAAGAGTAATGGGGCTGGGCGGTGGTGGCGCACGCCTGTAATCCCAGCACTTGGGAGGCAGAGGCAGGCGAGTTTCTGAGTTCGAGGCCAGCCTGGTCTACAAAGTGAGTTCCAGGACAGCCAGAGCTACACAGAGAAACCCTGACTAGAAAAACCAAAAAAAAAAAAAAAAAAAAGAGTAATGGGAAAGAGCTAAGAGTAATGAAGGGAGACTTCAAATGTCAACCTCAGGTCTGCATACACACACACACACACACACACACACACACACACAAATGCACACAACACACACATCCAAACATGCACCCACAAACAATACCAATACATGTTTGGAAAGGATTGCATTTAGTCACTAACTAAATAGGAATCTATTCAAACTCCCTGCTATGCTATGAGCATGCTATGAATTGGTATAATTAGGCAAGAGAAGTTGAGTAAATTTTCCCTAATAATACACAACTATACCTGAGAGCTGGAAATCAAGCAATGGAGGGCAAGAATGCTATTCTAACCCCCAAGCTATTCTGCACTACCGAACAGATGAACTAACACAGAAGAGAACTGAGTAAAGCGATGAACGCAAGCAAGGCTAAGAGGTGGTGAGAGAAAAATCAAGGAGTGTTCTAGAGCATCAACAGAGCTAGCTAATGGAGCGTCCGCAGTTAGAAAGCCTGCTACCCTCAGCGGAAGCGAACTTCCACACGGCCTTAACGGAGGTAAAAACGTCCCTTCTGAACAAAATGTTAAAAGATGGTTGGGTCTGGGAAAGGGGGAACAGTCTCTAAGTGGGTACGTGTGTGTGAGTGCACTGCCCATGAAGGCCAAGGACAACAAATGCCCCTGATGGGAGTCACTGGGGGCTTGTAAGCCACCCGCTGGACACTGAACCTGGCCCTCGGTCAAACCAGTAAGAGTCCTGGCTCTAACTCTTCAATGTGTTGCTGTTTTAATCAACAAGCATGTTATGAGCTGGCATGACGGCCCAATCCCTGGGACCCACATGGCAGATTTCTGCAAGTTGTTCTCTGATGCCACAGGTGTGTCGCTGCATATCCACTCACACCCAAAAACACACATACACAAACACATATACACCAAGTGAATAAACAAAGGTGATTTTTCAAACATGAGCAATCTCTCCTGCCCTGTGAACAGCCTTTCTTTAAGATATGGAAGAACTGGGGCTGAAGAGCCGAGTCGGCAGTTAAGTCCACTCACTGCTCTCACAGAAGACTCAGGTTTAATTCCCTGCACCCACATCAGACGGCTTACAACTACCTGTTAGACCAGTCCTAGAGGATCCGATGCTCTCTGACCTGCCCAGGAACCTACATGCAAGGATACACATAAGCTTATTCAGACACACACTACATATAAACAAAAATAAGTAAGCAATATGAAGAATCAGGCTGGGGAAATGCCTCAGCGGTAAGATGACAAGAGTTTGGATCTCCAGAGCCCATTTAAGTATTAGGTAGGCATGGCTTCCTAGGGCTTCCACGCATGCCCATACATGCTTGCCCACTGCACACCTACAATGCTAGTCTCAGAATGCAGAGACACACAGGATAGTCTCCAGAGGAAGCTGCCTAGTCAGATCAGACATGTCAGGGAGCCCTTGCTTTGACTGAGAGATCCTGCCTCAGAGAAGAAGAAAGAAGAGCTGTCATGGAAGATTCCTGATATTAACATAGGGCTCCACCCACACACACCCCCACATACATGTGCACAGCACACATACTTACAAACATGCATACATACACATACAAATATGAAAAGGAAAAAACTGTAAAAATCATTTTTAAAAAGACATAGAAGAATTAAAATTCAGTGGCATTAAACAAAATCTCAACAGCAAAGCAAAGTGACTTTATAAACATCTCATTTAAATTCTGACAAAAGTAGTATTTACCTCAAAAAAGTATTATTTCCATTTCACACATAACAAGGTAAAGTACAGTATACTAAAAAAAAAATCATAAAAGGTCTAAGTTTTAGTATGGAGACTCAAACCTAGGTCTATGGCTCCAAAGTCTATGGTCATCACTGCCATATTAGATTATAGTAGCATTTGACATTAATATTAAAGATGATCAGTTTGTTTCTATGGACTGTGACAGTATAATTATTTTCTCCTGTGCTTACTTCTCTGAAACTTTCTACTGAGTAGGTGTGGTGGTTTGAATATGCTTGGCCCAGGGAGTGGCACTATTAGGAGGTGTGGCCTTGGAGTGGGTGTGGCCTTGTTGGAGGAAGGGCTTTGCAAGACCTTGTGGGTCTGGGCTTTAAGGGACCCTCCTCCTAGCTGCCTGGAAGCCAGTCTTCTCCTGTTTGCCTTCAGATGAAGATGTAGAGCTCTCAGCTCCTCCAGCACCATGTCAGCCTGCATTGACACTGCCATGCATCCCACCATGATAATAATGGACTGAATCTCTGAATCAGTAAGCCAGCCCCAATTAAATGTTGTCCTTATAAGAGTTGCCTTGGTCATGGTGTCTGTTCACAGCAGTAAAACCCTAAGACAGTAGGAATACTTATTAAGTTTCTAAAATAGCTAAATCTCACAAAGCGAGTTTATTGACCACTGGAAGAGAACAGTTAATAGCAGAGCCCCCTGGTCTCTCTGGCAACTCACATCCATTCCAGGTAAAGGCACCCACTATCCACCTCCTGCTTGGCCTGCAGCTTCGCTTGTTGATAAACTTCGGAAGTTTCTGGTTCACAGAGGCCCAGCTGTACAATATTAGGAAATGGCTGTCGTCCAAGAAGGTGTCCATTTAAAGATAAAAACTCTTGAAAATTCTCACAGACGGCACAATCCTAAGAATAAACTGAAATCTGTTAGACACGGAGACAGAGCAAACATCTCTTTGTTTCTATGATCTCAACATTTTTAAACTTAAATGAAGCCTACATGAACTAAAATAAATAACAGCAGCCACTAGGGAATAAATACAGTGATCTCTACTTCTCCCTCTTCTCTTCTCTTCTCTTCTCTTCTCTTCTCTTCTCTTCTCTTCTCTTCTCTTCTCTTCTCTTCTCTTCCCCCCCTCCCTCCCCCACTCCTGGCTGTTGTCTCAACATGCCAGCTCAGAGCTGCTGCCTCAGTGCTGAAGCCTGCTTGTATGCTACCATGCTTCTGACATGATGGTCTTGGACACATCCTCTGAAACTGTAGGCAAGCCCCTGCGTAAATGCTTATTTTACAAGTTGCCTTGGTGCCTCAACAATAGAAAAGAACCTAAAACAGAAGTTGGTCAGGACTGAGGTACTACTGAATATGCCTGCCATACTGTTTGTTTGTTTTTTTTGGGGGGGTGTTTGTTTTGTTGTTGTTGTTGTTGTTGTTGTTGTTGGAGAAATATGGAAGACTGGGATTTTGGACCAGAATAGCAGCTGAGTGTGTAAGCGGGGCTTAACAGGCTGTCTTAGCAGGGCTTCGGAAGACACAGTGCGGAGAAAAGCGAGGACTATGGAGATCTCAGAGCAGAACGATATTAGCAACTGGGTTAGAGACTAGTTTTGTGATATTTTGGCAAAGAATGTAGCTGTTTTATGGCCATGTCCTATGAAACTGCCTAAGGCTAAATTGAAGAGTTTTTAGATTAATTTCATTAACAGAGGAGACTTCAAGAGAAAGCAGAGTAAAAAGAAATACTGGATTGGGGCCAGGTGGTGGTGGTGGTGGTGGTGGTGGTGGTGGTGGTGGTGGTGGTGGTGGTGGTGGCGCATGCCTTTAATCCCAGCACTTGGGAGGCAGAGGCAGGTGGATTTCTGAGTTTGAGGCCAGCCTGGTCTACAAAGTGAGTTCCAGGACAGCCAGGGCTACACAGAGAAACCCTCTCTCGAAAAAAACAAAACAAAACAAAAACAAATACTGGATCAATGGATAGATGGATGATAGATAGATAGATAGATAGATAGATAGACAGACAGACAGATAGAGAAGAGACAGTGATCCTCTACTGACTTTTAGACTCGGATCAATAATCTCATTATCACCAGGCATGGTAGTTCATTAATCCCAGCACTTGCAAGGCAGAGGTGGGCAGATTCCTGTGAGTCTGAGACCAGCCTGGTCTATATAATAAGTTCCAGGACAGCCAGAGCTACATAGTTACATCTTGTCTCAAAAAACAAAAGACAAATAAACCAAATATCTCATTATCAGCTACATTTCTCCGCAGGTATAGGAAAAAAACACTGAGAGCCATTCTTCCCCAATTTCCAAGCTTCGATCCTATGTGTGCTCAGTGGGCCAGGACGCAATTAACCCAAGTCAAAGGTCACAGCGGGAAGGTGATCTCTATCCTGTTCACTCCCACCACTCAACTTAGAAGTAAATGTCAAAACGAGACACCCTTTGAATACTAAGCCTTCACACTGATAGGTACCTTTTCATCCAGGATATGCCGATATGCCACGAACTCATGGATCAGATGGGCAGGGCCGACAAGTTCTGTTTTTGCTTTAATCCAATCAAGGGAAAACATTAATGCGCAAAGTTCCTTAAAAAAAAAAAAAATCAAAAATTTCAATTAGAACACCATTATCCTAACACTACTGAGAATCACTTTGTAGATATCTAAAATTTAAGACCAGAGGAAAGGCAGTAAAATAAACACATAATTCAAGATAAATACAAAATAGAGCCCAAATCTTAACTCAAGGTAAAACCAGTTATATAAAGGATTTAAATATAAAACAGATAACTTTTTAAAAATATAAGAGTGTAGGTAAAGGAAATCTTTGCAACCATGACACAAAACAAAACAAGCACATGGGCATGTGCTCACATGTGCAATCACACACATTCACATACAAACATACAAATACATGTGCATGTGCTCACATGTGCAAACATACACACATACATATGCAAAGGAAGCACATGTGCATGTTCTCACATGTACAATCATACACACATATATATACAAACATACAAATACATATGCATGTGCTCACACATGCAATCATATACACATATACACAAGCAAATTGCATGTGCTCCCATGTACAATCATACATATACAAACATATGTACATGTGCTCATGTATACAATCATACACACATACACAAACATACAAACACACATTTAACTAGATAAAAATCTAAATATTCTATACATTACAAAGCAACATATCTAAACCTTTTAAAATATATATATGAATAAACATTACTGTAGTAGCCGGGCAGTGGTGGCACATGCCCGTAATTCCAGCACTTGGGAGGCAGAGGCAGGCAGATTTCTGAGTTTGAGGCCAGCCTGGTCTACAGAGTGAGTTCCAGGTCAGCCAGGGCTACACAGAGAAACCCTGTCATGAAAAAACAAAACAAAGACATAGTAGAGTAGGGTTACTCTCCCATAGAGTATGGGATCCTCTATAGAAAATCATAATAGAACTGAAACAGTAAGAAGATAAATGCCAACAAGGAAAAAGACAAGATAAAAGCTGAGAGGCCTCAGACGTGGAGGCATACACCTGAATCCTTAGCACTCGTAAGGCACAGAAGGGTACAGTATGCTCAAAGCGAAAAGAAAAGAATGGGCACAAGTCACAAAATATAGATAATCAAAATCATCAAATAATCAAAATTACAAAAGCAATCAAAGTGAAAGATTTGCTGAGAATAAAGGAATAATAAGAACACTGGCTGTAGGGCCAGGCAGTGGTGGCCATGCCTTTAATCCCCACCCTCCAGAGACACTGAGTGTCTTGTCTACAGAGTGAGTTCCGGGACAGTCAGGGCTACACAGAGAAACCCTACTCAAGCAAGCAAGCAAGCAAACAAACAAACAAACAAACAAAAATGCCCTCATCCACTCGGTAGTGACATAATAGAGAACATTCTTCTACAGAATGGTTTGATTTTAATAAGAGACTTTATTTAGCCTTTCCAAAGTGTCCTACATCTATACAATGTATCCTGATCATATCCGCTTCCCTCCCCCTTTGGGTGTCTATAAACACATCTGTTCCTACCTTCTGTCCTTTTTGTTGTACTTGTTGTTTTTAACCATCCCACTAAATCCAATTAGTTCTCTCCATATGGGCATGAACATGGGGCAAGCCACCGCGGTATAGGCAACCTCCTGGTGGCCATACCCCAAAGAAAGGGGACTCGTCCTCCCCAGCACTCATCCACCAAGAGCTCCTCAGTTAGGGGTGGGACCTTGTTAGCCCATCTCCACCCTGAGCTGAAATCTGTCTTGAGCTTTTGCGGGTTTTATGAAGCCAACAGCCATGGCCTCTCCAGTAGCCAGCACTGCAAAGTGTTGTAGGTAGTCGTGACTTCAAATCCCGTCCGTGTGTTGATTCTCTTTTTATCTTTTGTCCATGGTTCTTAGAATTCCACATCTATTATCTAGCAGCTTACTCAGTATCTGCAATCAGATGTCTTAATAGGTAGGTGTATTAGGGTTGAGACAGTAAATGTCCATTCTTGTGGGGAACTGGCGAGTTTGGCTCAACGCCCCCAGCTGAGCTGTTTGCACAGGTTTCCTGAGAGCAAAACATCCCGCAGCTTAGCTTGATTCCTGCCTTCCCACCCGGTGTGGTAGGGACTTCCCAGGTGCCTGACCTATGGCTATGATTGTTTTTTCCTATTCCCTTCCCTTGCCTCTGGTATATATATTGCCGGTCTCTCAGCAAAGCTTTGGTATTCTCCTTCCAGAATGACCCGTGTCTGTGTTTTATGTCAATCCCCCAGGCCTATGCCCGATACTTGGTACCGTCTGTCACATTCTCAACCTTCTCCTCTGCCTCGAACATTTCACGGCACGCAACTGCAGTCTTTCTCCTGCACACAACTGCAGTCATCTTTGACTCTCCCCTCTCTGTCACAACACACATCAAATCCACCAGCAGATCCATCCCTTCCTTCTCTTTCCGAGCTACTCATCGTCTTACTATAAATGAACTGCCTCTCTTCCCCAAGGACATAAGGTAAATGAGAGCAGACACTCCATCTAAGGTCTAGACTCATGATGAAGAACAACCCCACTCTAACACAGCGGTTCTCAACCTCTGGGTCTCAACTTCTGGGGGGGGGGGGTCACATATCATATATCCTGTATATCAGATATTTACATATGAATCACAACAGTAGCAAAATTATAGTTACAAAGTATCAACGAAATAATTGTACCGTTGAGGGTCACCACAGTATAAGGAAATGTATTAGAGCGCCACAGCATTAGGAAGGTTGAGAACCACTGGTCTAACAAGTACTCAATAATTACTCAGTAAATGAATTAATGAATAGCCTTTCCCACCTCCCATTTCCATATAAAACTTAGAAACAAGTCCACACTGCAGACAGAGGAGAGCTACAGCTAAGAGGAGAAACTGACTCATTTTGTACAGTCGCTAAGATTCCCCCACCCTCTTTTTTTAATCGCAAGTAAAAATGGAAAAATCAGGAAAAAAAAAATCTTACACAAGATATATTTTCACTAAAAGCCTAGCTAGGCAGTGGTGGCGCAGATCTTTAGTCCCAGCACTTGGGAGGCAGAAGCAAGTGAATCTCTGAGTTCGAGGCCAGCCTGGTCTACAGAGCGAGTTCCAGGACAGCCAGGGTGACACAGGAAAACCCTGCCTCAAAGAACTAAAAAAGAAAGAAGAAAGATTTCAGTGGCTGCAAGATGAGTCAGAGGGCAAAGGCGCTTGCCACCAAACCTGTCACCCTACATTCGATCCTTAGAACACACAGTGGAAAGAGAGAACAAGCTAGCCTCCAATTTCCACCGGGCCGCGCATACACCCACGCATCAACACACAATAAATAAGTATAGGTAATAAGTGAAAATCTTCAAATATTAATAGGATAAAGGATGACACCAAAGAAAAGTTTTACATAGCATTTAACTGTGTAAAAAATTAAATACCTAGTAAAGCAGAAAATAAAATTTAAGAAAGAACTCAAGGGACAGACAGAGAGAGGTGGCTAGCTTAATGGGTAACAGCACTTGCTGTTCCTGCACAGGACCAGGTTCTCATCCCAGTATCCACATCAGGTAGCTTACAACCAGTTGTAACCCCAGTTCCAGGGACCTGGCATCTCTTCTGGCCTCCCTGGGTACAGCACACACATGGTACAGATACACACATACAGCCACAACATTCACACACATACAACAGAAATACAATCTTTAAGATAAGTAAATAAATAAACCAAAAGGGGGGAACTATTTACAATATATAGAAACAGGAAAACTGAAATAAAAGAATTTTCAAGTGTGCCGTCTTACTTTGTGCATATTGGCACTGGCCATGTGATAGGCTAGGAAGTTGTACCAGTACATGCAGTCCTCCTGGTCTGGAGAGAGCGTGTGTGGCTGGTGATACCTCTGAAACTGCGTGACCATCTTCCTGTGCAGATCCTGAAACCCACATCAAGCGCGTCAGAGGACACAAACAGTATTGACAGCCTGAGCAGCGGAGTGTCTCCCACTTCCAAAGCTATGACAAAAATCTCCCCCACAGGCTGGTTACAAAAGGGAAAGTGAGCAATCATGCAAGTACCCCAAAAATCAACACCAGCCTCAACCCCTGATAGGGCGTCCTAAAAGCACAGCATCACTTCTGTATAATTGTTTTTTTTAAGATTTATTTATTATATGTAAGTACACTGTAGCTGTCTTCAGACTCACCAGAAGAGGGTGTCAGATCTCATTACGGATGGTTGTGAGCCACCATGTGGGTGCTGGGATTTGAACTCATGACCTTTGAAAGAGCAGTCAGTGCTCTTAACCGCTGAGCCATCTCTCCAGCCCTGTATAATTCTTTAAAACATTGTGTGTGTGTGTGTGTGTGTGTGTGTGTGTGTGTGTGTGTGTGTGAGAGAAGGCAGTTGTGAGCTGCCTAACATGACATGCTTGACACAGAACTTGGGTCCTCTGGAAGAGCAGCACGTGTCCTTAACCACTGAGCCACCTCTCCAGCCCCTGCCAAATGGTCACAACCTCAACCCACTCAGGAGAAGACATCAGGCAAAACCAAATTAGGGAACAGTGCTCAAACTAACTGGTTAGTGCTCTTCAGAACTGCCCCGGCTGGGCTGGAGATGGAGCTCAGTGTAAAGCACTCGCCTGACACACGAGGCCTCAGGTTAATGCCCATTAAAGACAAGCACTGAGGAAATATGAGGACACTGGGGAGATGACAATTAGGGACATCAGGTGCTGCCACTGTCAGCTGCTTCATGGGATCCTGAACTGGATCTGAACCATAGAAAGAACACTGGTAGAGAAGGTGGTAAAATCCAAATAAACGTGTGAATTATTAGCTAGTAATAGTTCACCAATGGTAATTTTCTAATTCTGACAACTGTAGTATAGTTATGTAAGGCGTTAGCAACAAGGGAAGCAGGGCAAAGGTTTACACAGAGAAATTCTCAGTGCGGTTTGTATATCTTTATATAGCAAGTCTAAAACTTCCAAAATCAAAAGTCAAAGCACAGGCGGCATCTAAGTACCTGAAGTTGACTCCGATTCTTCTCTGTAAGAAAATCCACCTGAAGATCATGTAAATAATAACAAAACGATTTTCCATTCCGATTACAGAATAAGAGAGACTTATTGACGAACTCCTGCAGGATGTCTTCAACTTCTTCAGTTTCCAAGTCCCAGAGAATGCATAACACCTGCGAATCAGTTCAAGCATTCAGTAGACCATAAAAGTACAATGAGCAGCAAGTATAGGAGACAAAGCGTTCTGATCAATACACTACTTCAGGGACGTCTCTGTCTTAAGAGGTTCAAGTAGGGCTCAAGATAAAAAGGGAAATTGAAAGTTTCACTGAGAAGTAAGAAGCAAGCTCAACGCATTGCCTTTCATGGAGACTAAGGGCAAAGCGGCTCTGGCACCTCACCTCTCACCCCAGTCCAGTTATCAACGTTCACATGCTATAAATACCCAACAATAAGGAGTGCTGCTCGGTCCATTACCTTTGTGGGTACCTTGACATCCTTCTGAAGGATGGAAAGATCTGTGTAATAGTCTTTGATGTCTTCTCTGAGCATTTCAACACTTATAGACATGGCCTCATCCAGAGCCTCATAATCGTAAGATGAAGATTTCCTTATCCGCTTGAACTGCTTGTTCTGAAGCTGTCTGAGGTAGTATGCCCAGCGATTGGGAAAATCTCGTAAAAGCGCGCCAATTAAAGACACTACGAGAGGAGAACCTGGGGGAAAGGTGATTGTGTTAATACCATCTTAGTTTAAAAATCACCACTTAACAATTTTATTTCATTATTGTGAATCTCTCTCTCTCTCCCTACCCCCTCAGAGTGTGTGTGTGTGTGTGTGTGTGTGTGTGTGTGTGTGTGGACAATTTGTCAGTTCCGTCCTTCCATGCGATAACTCAGGCTGTCAGGCTTGGAAGCAAGCATTTTTACCCAGCTAAGCCACCTCAGCAGCACAGGAAGCAATTTTCAACGCAAGTTACCCAAGGCCTAAGAACATTTATGGCTTCTGGTTTACTTTACTTCAAGGCCTGTCTTCTACGAAAATCATGAGAAGTGAGGCAGCTCATTAAACAAATTTGAGGAGGGGGTTTCTAGCCGCTGAGTCAGAAGCACGGGAACAGCAGCCTGGAGCCTGTGAGCTGATATCCAATGTAGGAAGTGGAGAGGGGTCGTCATGGGAACCGACCCCTCTATCTGTAGGATGGTCGCTTTTTCCATGTAAATCACTTAAGAATTAAGTAAGGGGGACACGCAGCTGGTAAACACTGCAGAATTGATCGTTCACGTGCTATCTGGAAAATACATCTACACATGTGGTGTCAGAGTGATGAGTGCTGTCAGAGTTTAGTGAGAAACTAGGCCTGAGACTGTGATTTCTTGTTTCCCTCAGCCTCGGGACAAGTAAAACTTTTATTTCACACATGTTGGAGGATAACAGCATTTACTTACTGAACTGAAACTTTAATTTTATAAAAGTCCAAACCAAGTAATTTTAAATGATGTTCATGGTATTTTTCCACTGTTTGAGAGCCAAGGTCTTAACTTTATTTCACCTTTCTCACTGACATAGTCTTTAGCATATGGTGGGTACATGGAATGTTGTTTGAAGAATTAATAAATACCAAGTGTAGTCACTTAAGGGATCAACAGTACCTAGCCATTAAATACCATAAAGCAGGTTCTGGTATCCACGTGCTAAGTTATCACAGTCACCAGCCTACGTCACACCAGAGTGTCGGCATTCCCACAACCCCACACACACAGGAAGCCATACCTTTGCATTCCTTTATAATACTGTGAGCCTCCTCTGGCAGATCTTCTTTCTTCATGTTAACGAAAAGTGACAAGATCTCAAGTCCCTTTTCTTTCCCTAGACCACTCTCCACTGGAACAACATGCTTCGGACCTGAAGCAAAATCACAGCACAGAGCAAGCAGCCTGTCACGTCACGTATGTCCACGTACTGGATGAAACAATGCCTTCTAGTTCGATAACTTTCCATAGTATTAAAAAGCAAACTCAAACTCCTTACCCATTACTGAGTCTGTCACACTCTTATCTCTGGTTGTAAGAAGAATTTGACACTGATTGTCAAAAGCTTTTAACACCCAAGGGTCCCAAACATCATCCAAGATCAACAGAGACCTAAGTTAGAAAAAAACAAAAAACAAAAAACTAATAACACTGGCAGACCAGAAGTTTCTCCCAAGTATCTCCATGAACAAGAGTCAGGGTAGTAAAGGAGAGATTACAGTTTCAAGAGAAAAAGAAAGAAAAAAATGAAGAACTCTAGTGGTTTGAATAAAAATGGCTCCCCAGAGTCATGCATTTGCACGCTTAGTCTCATGTTGGTGAACTGCCCGGAAAGAGTTAGGCGCTATGGCCTTGTTCGAGCAGGTGTGTCACTAGCGGACTTTGTTGCCGGGGCAAGTGTGTGGTTCCCTGCCTGCTGCCTGGATCAGGATGTAAAGCTCTCGGCTCCTCTCCCAGTGCCACGCCTGTATGCTTCCTGCCGGGATGACAAACTCTCTGAAACTGTAACCAAGCCTCCGGTGAAATGCTTTCTTTTATAGGAGCTGCTTGGCCACGGTGTCTCTTCACAGCAGTAGAATAAATGGTAACTAGGACAGAAGTCAAGGTTGGCAACTGTACAAAAATAAATAAATAAAAGTATGTATGCATATACATACACAAGATAAATTTAACTTAAACAAATAAAAATAAAATAAAACAGGACTGGAAAGATGGCTTAGCAATTAAAGGAACTGGCCACTCTCACGGAAGATCAGCTTTGACCCCAGCTAACAGCAGTCTGTATTTGTAGTTCCAGGGAAATCCAGGCGCTCTTCTAGCTTCCACAGGCACCAAGCACACACATATTGCACATAGAGTATATCCAGGCAAAATACTAATACACACAAAACAATAAAATAATTTTTTCAAAAAAATTAAAAAAAAAAAAAAAAAAAGGCTAACACAGAGGAAATAAAATAAGAAACGGTCCACGTTCCAACACAGCTTCCTAGGCAGGAGAAGAAATAAATCACAAGGGAAGCCAGACAGGCCTCTGGACAAGACTGGCAATCTCAAGCCTCAAGGAGAAGCCATAGTTCTCCCAAGCCGGAAAACCGGTGTAGGGATTTGGTGCAGCAGCGGCACACCGGGGCAGGCTGGCACTGAAGAAGCTAATGCTCTCACTCGCACTAACACTAACTGGAGTGCTTATGTGCAGTGATCCCGCTGTGTCCAGAAGGTGTCCTTCACTAGTCCCTCTGGCTCTTACGGTGTGTTTGTTTCCTCTTCCACAGAGGTCTCTGAATCCTGCGGGGAGAGATCTGATGGATACCTCCCGTTTAGGACTGAGTGTTCCAAGGTCTGTCTGCAGTGTCTCTGCAGTGAGGCTGAGTTTGTTCCCATCTACTGCAGGAGGAAACGTCTCTGATCATGGCTGAGTATGACAATGATCGATGAGTACTGCAGAGGTCATTAGGAATCATTTTACTGCTATGTTCTTTTAGCAGAACAGTAGTTTTCTCCTAGGTCCCTGTGTCAGGTTCTTGGTCATCTAAACAATGCCAGAATGGTTTCCATGCTTTCTTTTATAAGACCTGCCTAAAAGAGCTCCTAATAGAGGCTTGGTTACAGTTTCAGAGTTTGTCACTGTCATCTTGGCACACAGGCGTGGCACTGGGAGAGGAGCTGAGAGCTCTACATCCTGATCCAGGCAGCAGGCAGAGAGCCACACACTTGCCCTGGTGTGGGCTTGTGAAACCTTGGGGGTGGGCCTTCAAGCCAATCAGACAGTGGCTGCTCCCACCGGCTTTGGACCAACCGTGCACCGGCGTATCCTGCAGGCAGCTCGGCACTGCAGATCGAAGGGTTTGTAGCTGGGTTGCTCTCCTTTGTGGTGTTCTGATTCTCTCCATGGATGCTCCACCAGTGAGTGGTGGGCTTTCGCAGGCTTCTGCGAGATAGTCATCCTTCCCATCCTAGTGCAGGGCTGCCCCTAGGGCCAGTCTGGCAGTGCTAATTAAGTCAGTTTACTTGGAAAGAACGTATTTGCCTTTCATTTCTGAAGAACAGTGGTTCTAGGAAAGTTCTTTTTTCTTTTTGTTTTTAAGACAGGGTCTCTCTATGTACCCTTGGTCATCCTGGAACTCGCTCCGTACACCAGACTGGCCTCGAACTCAGACATCCACCTGCTCTGCCTCCCAAGAGCTGGGATTAAAGAAGAGCATCACCATCGTGCCTGGCTTCTTGTTGCTTTCTGAGCTCAGTTTTGTCTTTTTACTTATTTTGTATCGGCACATTTTTTTTATTTATCTATTTATTTATCTTATGTGTTATGTTTCCTTAAAATTATTATCTTAGCGGGGCGTGGTGGCGCATGCCTGTAATCCCAGCATTTGGGAGGCAGAGGCAGGCAGATTTCTGAGTTCGAGGCCAGCCTGGTCTACAGAGTGAGTTCCAGGACAGCCAGGGCTACACAGAGAAACCCTGTCTCGAAAAACCAAATATATATATATATACATACATATATATGTATACATATATATATATGTATGTATACATATATATGTGTATATATATATATATAATCTTTAATTCATTTTCAGAAATTTGTCAATTTTGTTTTCTCCTATGTGTATTGCTAAGAGACTTGGTAACATGATGCTATACCGAGTGTTTTCATGGTTCGTGTGCTGAGTTGGGATCTGGGCCATACCATGCACATAAAAGTCAGAGGACAACTTGCAGGAAGAGTCAGTTCTCTCCTTCTGCCACACGAGACCGAGGGATCCAATTCAAGTTGTCAAACTGCACACCAAGTTCCCTTACCTACTGGGCCAAACCCCGTGACTGTTTTACATTTGTCTTTGTCATTAAGACAGAGTCTCACATTATAGCCTAGGCTATCCCCCTTCCTCTGCCTCCTGGGATTACATGTGTGCATCATAACCCCTGGACCTGGCTTGAGTTATTCCAAAAGACTGAGCTTGGAGCTCAGAAATCCTTCTCTCTGATATAGTCTCAGGTTCTCAATTGTATTTTCTTAAAAATTTTTTTAAGTTTATTTTTATATCATGTGTGTTGGTGTATTGCCTGCATGTATGTCTGTGTGAGGGTGTTAGAGCTGGAGTTACAGACAGCTGTGAGCTGCCATGTGGGTGCTGGGAACTGAACCAGGGTCATCTGGTAGAGCAGCCAGTGCTCTTTAACTAAGCCATCTCGCCAGCCCTCTCGATTTTATTTTTAATCATTTTATTGTCTTTGGTGGATTCAACACTACCATCTTCTATCTGTTAAATTTCCTATTCAGATCGTGTACTTATTCTTAATTTTTTTAATTTTACCCTGTATTCTCTCCTATCTCATTGAGTTTCCTTAAAATCATTACCTTTAATTCATTTTTGGGAATTTGTCAGTTTCATTTTCTCCTGTTGCTAACAGGCTATTGTATCCCTTAAGAGGCATCATGTTACCATGATTTTTGTGTCATGGTTTTTGTGTCCTGAAGTTGGTACTTGTGCCTCTGGTAGACCAGCTGCCTCTAGCAACTTTCAGAATAACCGATTTCCTCCTGTGTCTCCCAGTGCTAGCCAGGCAGGCTGCCTTGACTCTGGTTTCACGTGGATTGGTAAAGCAGTGTGTGTATACATTTCTTCAGCCACAGTCAAACTCTGGACTCTAGTGGGCATGTCCGTAACAAAGGTTATAGGGTGTGGTGGTTAAATGACAACGGTCCTCATAGGCTCATCTGTCTGAATACTTAGTCCCTAGTTAGGAAAACTATTAGTGAAGAGGTGTGGCCTTGTGGAGGAAGTATTTCACCAGAGCCAACCTGTGAGGGTGCCTCTGCCTCCTATTTTTGGAGACAAAACTCTCAGCTGTTCCTACTGCCATGCCTTGACTCTGCCGTCACGGACCCTAACTTCCTGAAACTGTAAGCCCAAAATGAAACTCTCTTCTACAGATTACCTTGGTCATAGAGGCTTATCACGGCAACAGAGAAGTAACTAGACCAGGGGTTCGTGGGGTCACTCCAGGAGCTGACAAGCAGCAGAAAGGATATGATCACTGGGATCTGTTAAACACTAGCCTGGCCAAGCAAACTACAACCTACAGGTTCTCTAAGAGACCCAAGACCATGGTAATAAGGCAGAGAGCTAGCGAGGAAGACAGCCGACAGGTGCTTTGATCTCCTCAGACACATGCACACACGCGCGCGCGCGCGCGCGCGCGCACACACACACACGTACACACACACACACACACACACACGCACGCACGCACACACACACATGCACACACACGCACACACACGCACACGGGTACAGATGCACACACATGCATGCATCACACACAGTTCTCAGGACAGAGGGATGAGTCAGACCTAAGTTTAAATCCCAGAATCCATGGGAGAAAGAATCAACTCCTGAAAGTTGCCTTCTAACCTATACACAAGCCTGAACAGACAGACAGACAGACAGACAGACAGACACACACACACACACACACACACACACACGGACACGGACACATGGACACAAATACAAATAATAAGAGATTTTAAAATAAAATAAACGCCGGGCGTGGTGGCGCATGCCTGTAATCCCAGCACTTGGGAGGCAGAGGCAGGTGGATTTCTGAGTTCGAGGCCAGCCTGGTCTACAGAGTGAGTTCCAGGACAGCCAGGACTACACAGAGAAACCCTGTCTTGAAAAAGACAACAAAAAACAAAACAAAAAATAAAATAAAATAAATCCTTTTTGCACAGGATATGGCCCCATGGCAGAACATGTGCCTAACACGTATGAAGTCTTATGTTCAATCTCCAACCTCACAAAAATAAGAAATCTGCCTTCTTGCCTTTCTCAGTCTTTACCTAGTTGCTTAATTTTTTTTTCTTGTTCAATATTTATCCAGTAGAAACAGAATATCCAAAGCAGGAAGTTTGTATTGTCTAACAAAGACCATTTACCAACTATAAACTGTAATTCTCAAAAGCGTA
The DNA here is from genome assembly GCA_964023405.1 of Apodemus agrarius. NCBI lineage: Eukaryota > Metazoa > Chordata > Mammalia > Rodentia > Muridae > Apodemus > Apodemus agrarius. Next base: position 41,248,761 of record OZ030026.1, on the reverse strand, counting down.
CAGTGACACATAGGAAACAATGCAATCAATAAGATGCAAAAACAGGGGGCTGGTGAGATGGCTCAGTGGTTAAGAGCACTGACTGCTCTTCCGAAGGTCCTGAGTTCAAATCCCAGCAACCACATGGTGGCTCACAACCATCCGTAATGAGACCTGATACCTTCTTCTGGTGTGTCCAAAGACAGCTACAGTGTACTTTCATATAAAATAATAAATAAATTTTTTTAAAAAATAAATAAGATGCAAAAATGTGCAATTTAGACCAAGTGGCAGCCACTTTCTTTTTTACATTACAAGAGAGAACAAAGGCCAGCGGTGGTAGCACACGCCTTTAATCCCAGCATTTGGGAGGCAGAGGCAGGCAAATTTCTGAGTTCGAGGCCAGCCTGGTCTATGAGTTCCAGGACACAGGACAACCCGGGCTGCTACACAGACCCTGTCTCCAAAAAAAAACAAAAAAAAAAAAAAAAGAGAGAGAGAGAGAGAGAGAGAACAAGAGGAAAGCAGTGTCTCTAGGGAAAGGACACGGTGTTCCCGGGATGTCAGTAAAGCCATGCGTGTACACTAACTCCATCTGATCACGAGTACCTTGGGTGTTTGCGCAGCATCAGGACACGGAGGCGGTCTTTGGCCTCCTCAATATTAAGTGGCAGCCTCTGAGAGAAGCTCTCTTCTTGTTCCAACCGCGTGCAAAGATTCTGCAGTTTCATGAGAAGCCCAGATTTGTCTTGTTTTCCGATGGAAACCCAGTGCACACCCCCTGGAAAACAACCTAATAAGGGAAAGACAGAGGAATTTAAGGCCTCGGAAGGAGAGCCCCTCTGAATAGATGCCAATCTTCTATTGCCTATCTTTACCTTCTCCTGAGTCAAGCTATGAATTTTGATAGGAGTTTATTGCTGAGCTACAAACCTAAATCTAAAAAAAAATCTAAAAAATCTAAAAAAAAAAAAACACAGATGGTTTTAAGTTAGGACGATATCTGAGGCTTTCAGGGAACTATTTTTTTTTCTTTACCAAGCAGATTCTCATATTCTCGGTTCCCAGAGATCACTGCCTTCTAAGGACCATTCTCAGAGTCAGTGTCCTTGACATACAGGACTGAGGTATGTGTTGGGAGGGATTTCCCCACATAAACTAGGATGATTAACAGGCTCCTGGTCCCCACTCTGGGGTGCTAGTACGATTCTCCCTATCAGTACTGACAACCAGAAGTATCTTCAAACACTGTGAAATATCCCTGTAGAGAGCAAAAAAAGAAAAAAAAAAAAAGAAAGAAAGAAAAAGAAAAGAAAAACAAATAACACCGAGGCTGAAGAGCTGGTTCCATGCAAGCTGTTCTTACGAGGACCCAGGGATGGTCCCCAGCACCCACGTGGCCACTCATAACCTTCCTAAACTCCACCTATAGGGGATGACTCCCTCTCTGGCATCTAAGGCATAGACACGTGGTGTATACACATACATGTAGGCAAAACCCACACCATAAGATGAAAATAGATAATGTTTAAAGGGAACAAACGGCACCCTCGGACAGACCATGCATCACCATGGTCGTCCGAGAGCTCGCAGTGTGGCTCCGGCGCTTACCACCTCCACACGTCTAGCACGCCATTCCCCGGTCCCCAAATCTGTTACACTGCCATGCCACTGCTCTACTTACTGCAGAGTTGCCTTGCGGTAATATAAATAGAACATGAAATGTGATATACAAAGGGATAGGCGTGGGGGCACACGCCTTTAATCCCAGCACTGGCGGGCAGAGGCAGAAAGATCGCTTTGAGTTCAAGGTCAGCCTAGTCTACGTAACGAAATGTACTTCAAAAAAAGGATAAACCTGGTATGACGGCATATGCCTTTAATCTAGCACTGAAAAGGCAAAGCCAGGCAAACGTCTGTGAGTTTGACGCCAGCCTTATCCTCAAAGGAAGTTCCAGGACAGCCAGGACTACACAGAGATACCCTGTCTCAAAAAACCGAAATAAATAAACAAATAAATAAATAACTGAATATCAGGCAGAATTATTAGTGTTACACTTCTGAAAGTCCCTTTTAAATACCAAAGTGTAAACTAGTAAGCACTTACAAAAATGTCTATTATTATTACTGTTATAATTATTGCTAATTAAACAACATATCTTAATATATGTATTTTATTTCTATATATCCAGAACAAAAACATCAAGTCTTTACAGAGTATACTTAAGTGACTAATTATTTATTTATTTATTTATTTAGGTTTTTTCGAGACAGGGTTTCTCTGTGTAGCCCTGGCTGTCCTGGAACTCACTCTGTAGACCAGGCTGGCCTCGAACTCAGAAATCCGCCTGCCTCTGCCTTCCAAGTGCTGGGATTACAGGCGTGCGCCACCACCCCCGGCTGACTAATTTTTTTTTTAAAGATTTGTTTATTTTATGTATATCAGTACACTTCAGATACACCAAAAGAGGGCACTGGATCCCATTACAGATGGTTGTGAGCCACCATGTGGTTGCTGGGAACTGAACTCAGGACTTCTGGGAGAGCAGTTAGTGCTCTAAACTGCTGAGCCATTGTTCCAGCCCCAGACTACGTAAATTTTTAAAAACTTAAATAAAAGAGGCAAGAGAGTTACAAGCTCAAGACCAGTACAGACTACATAGCAAGATTCCATCCCAAATAAATAAATTTTAAAAACCTAGTTGGAGGGGTGGCTCCTAGCTACTCCATAATTCCAGCACTTGGGAAACAGCACAAGCAGAGGATGTAGGAGAGTCGGGAAGGCACACTGGTGCTGCCACTGTGGAAATCACTATGGAGGTCGGTACCATGTGGTGCAGCTTACCACAGCTGGATATACACCTAAGGGATTCGAAGGTTCCATACCACAGAGACACGTGTACATCCATGCCTGCTGCTGCATTATTCACAACAGTCAAGATAAGAAGTCAGCCCAGAGATCCACTAACACACAAACGGGTAAATAACATGTGGCATATCCGCCAATGGAATTATTACATTATTATTACAGGTAAATACATGAAACTAGAGATCAAGATCTAAAGCAAAATGAACTCAACTGAGAAAGACAACTACTACATTTCTCTCTCACGTATAAGAAGCAGGTTTAAATTTAGAGATGATGAGATGCCTCAGTGGGTAAAGACACATACCACAAATCTGATGGCCTGAGTTCAATTCCTGGGTCCCACAAGGTAGAAGGGAGTAAGCTCCTGGAAGCTGCCCTCTGACCTCCACATGAGCGCTCACACACCCTCACACCCACCCTCACACACACACACACACACACACACACAGACACACACACACATAATTTTTCAATTCCTTCAGTTTGCTTGTTTATGTCTGTGTGTGTGTGTGTGTCTGTGTGTGTGTGTGTGTGTGTGTGTGTGTGTGTGTGTGTGAACCATAAGGGAGGCTGGGCAGTGGTGGTGCACTTTAATCCCAGCACTTGGGAGGCAGAGACAGGTAGATCAAGACCAGCCTGGTCTACAGAGTGAGTTGCAGGTCAGCCAAAGCTACGGAAAGCGACCCAACTTGAAAAGCCAAGAAAAAGAAAGGAAAGGAAAAAAAAAAAAAAAGAAAGGGAAGGGAAGAAGAATAGGAAGGAGAGGGGAAGAGCTCTAGAGAAGGAGAGGGAGAACAAGAGGAATGGGAAACATCTGAAGTGAGGGGAGACTGCTGCGGAGAGCGAGAGGCCAAGCAAAGGGCGAGCGGGGGCGAGCGCGAGGGCGAGGGCGGGGGCGGGGGCGGGGGCGAGCGCGAGGGGTGTTAAGAACAGACCGGAACCTGGGGATTCGCACACACAACACCACCCAGTGCAGCTCTCCGTCTGAGCTGGCCAGATGGCGCAGCAGGTCCAAGTGATTGGCGCACAGGCCTGACAACTTGAGTTTGATCCCCGAAACCCACAGAAGGGTGGAAGGAGAGGAGGGACTTCACTACGTTGTCTTCACACCCCCACGTGCGCACTGTGCACACCCACAGGCACGCACACAAATAAATAATTTGATTTTTTTTTTTTTTGAGACAGGGTTTCTCTGTGTAGTCCTGGCTGTCCTGGAACTCACTCTGTAGACCAGGCTGGCCTCGAACTCAGAAATCCACCTGCCTCTGCCTCCCAAGTGCTGGGACTACAGGCGTGGGCCACCACGCCCGGCCTTGATTTTTTTAAAAAAAAACTTCCGGGCAAGGCGGAACGCACCTTTAATCCCAGCACTCAGGAGGAAGAGGCAGGCAGATCTCTATGAGGTCAAGGTTAGCCTGGTCTATACAGCGAGTCTCTACCTCAAAATAAATAACTAACTAAAAATATTTCTTAAAAGAAGCTCATTGGGAAGGGGTGGATGAGGGAGCAGGGGGAGGGAAAAGGGCATGTGGGACCTTAGGGGGGTGGGGAAACAAAAAAAGGGAAATGAAATGTAAATATAGAATATATCCAATAAAAAAGAAAAAAAGAAGCTCACTATTTTGTATGCTAACTAAAAAAATTAGGATTAAAAAAAAAAAAAAAAGGACAAGGTTGAAAAGTATGGTTGGGTTAATGCATCTTAGAAGGTAGAGAAGAAATGCTGCCACTGGACTTGCAGAAACTTCCAGAAGTTCTCCACTAGGGTGAAGCAGTAGGTCCTATAGCTGTGGTCTGTCTGTGTGTGTATATTTGGAAACACACTGAAAGTATTTCTAAAAATTCACTCCAAGCGGTTCACCAAGATAACCTTTGAGGTGAGATTTAGAATTTAGGAGACACAGCCACTACTTCTTTTGCTACTGCTCTGTTTGGTGACTGAACCCAGGCATTACACATATGCTAGCCAAGCACTTTACCCGCCCAGCTAGGCCAGCCTTCTCACTGGGTGTTTCTGAGACAGCATCTCACCCTGCAGCCTACATCAGCCTCAACCTCCCAGTGCTCTTGCCTCGGACTCCTGAACACACCTTCACACTTAGCTTACTTTTACTTCTTTTTAAATAAAAAATTCTACCTTCAATTTGTAATTCTAAAAAAAAAAAAAAAAAAAAAAAAAATGTGTTTTCCACTTTACTCTTTTTTTAAATTGTCCCAGAATTTCAAAAAGCAAAGCCCCTATCTTAATGGGGCTACTTGGTAATCTCTTTCACAGTTAAGCATCATTTTCTTAGGTTAAAGCCTTCCTATTCTAAATTTAAAGCTACCCTGGAGCATTTATTATAAGCATATGCAAGAAAAACCAAATGCAATAAATGCTCTACTGATCTACAAATCTACCACGACAGCAAGGCGTTCAGTTAAATGATGAGCTGTTATTTCTACATTTTAGGAAGAATCTAAACCTCTTAACTGTGGGCACAAGAGGGAGCAATTTAGCCTTGAATGAGGCTTGTACACATATTCATTCGGAGAAATTTATTCAAAGAAAAGCTGCCTTTATTCAGAGGGGGGAAAAAGAGGTCTCATTCTATTTTGACATGATGTTTTTCTGCTAGCAATTAATAATCTAACAGCATCAAGAAAATTCTGGAAAGGACAGAAATAAATAAGTAAGCAAAGTAAAAAAATAGTAAAGGCTTTCAAGTCATCAAAACAAAAGAGGGCTGGCAACATAGTTCAGTGAGTAAGGCCCAGACCTGACAACCTCAGCTCAGCCTCTGAAATCCACATGGCAGGAGAGGCACCATGGTGTGCACACACGAACACACACACACACAACTGAAATTGGTTTAAAGATATGTTGACATTACACACACACACACACACACACACACACACACACAGAGAGAGCAAAGAGTTAAACTTTCAAAAGAAAACTAGTCTACTTAAAAACGAATCCCAGCACTTGGATCTCACAAAAGTATAAGAGGGATAAGAATTAAGCTCAGAGGTACTGAAGAGATGCTAGTGTATCTGGGATTTTTTTCAAAGCAAAGTGGCTAGAGACAGGAAAGATGGCTCTGTTGGTAAGGTACTTGCACAAACATCAACCAAGAGGGGGCTGGAGAGATGGCTCAGCAATTAAGAGCACTGACTGCTCTTCCAAAGGTCCAGAGTTCAAATCCCAGCCATCACATGGTGGCTCACAACCATCTATAATGAGACCCGATGCCCTCTTCTGGGGTGTCTGAAGACAGCCATGGTGTACTTACATATAATAATAAAATCTTAAAAAAAAAATTAAACATCAACCAAGAGGACCTAAATTTAATCCCTAACACCAATGTAAAAAGCCAGGTGTGACAGGATGAAACAGGGCATGCCTGAAATCTGAGGAGAAAGACATCTGTGATTGGCTGGCCAGCTAACCTAGCTCAGTCACTGAGCTCTGGGTTCAGCAAATACCCAGTCTCAAAATATAAAGCAAAGAACAATTAAAGAGGATGCCTTATGTTGACCTCTGGCCTCCACAAGTACATGTGCACACACATGCTCACATACACACAGAGAGACACATGTATACACACATGTACACACACACACACACACACACACACACACATTTATATAAATATTATTTATATAAATATTATTTATTTACATATTTCCTAAGCTACTAATCCTGTAAGTTATTATTCACGTTTAACCTCTAAAACTGAAATTTCATCATCAGATAAATCAATTTACATGAGGTACTATTTAAAAATATACTTTTTAAAGCCGGGCGGTAGTGGCGCACGCCTTTAATCCCAGCACTTGGGAGGCAGAGGCAGGCGGATTTCTGAGTTCGAGGCCAGCCTGGCCTACAAAGTGAGTTCCAGGACAGCCAGAGCTACACAGAGAAACCCTGTCTCGAAAAAAAACAAAAACAAAAACAAAAAATTACTTTTTAAAAGTTCATCATGGGGGCTGGAGAGCTGGCTCTGCTCTTCCAGAGGTCCTGAGTTCAATTCCCAGCAACCACATGGTGGCTCACAACCATCTGTAATGGGATCTGATGCCCTCTTCTGGAGTGTCTGAAGACAGCTATGGTGTACTCATATACATTAAATAAATAAATCTTTAAAAAAAAAAAAAAAAAAAAAAGGTCAGCCGGACAGTGGTGGCGCACGCTTGTAATACCAGCACTCGGGAGGCAGAGGCAGGTGGATTTCTGAGTTCGAGGCCAGCCTGGTCTACAGAGTGAGTTCCAGGTCAGCCAGGGCTACACAGAGAAACCCTATCTTGAAAAACAAAAAAACAAACAAAAAAGTTCATCATGAAACTGAAATGAAAACATAATTCTTTACAATAAAGGAACTTACATCCATTTTATCCTAAAATATCTTTAACTAAATTCTGCAGTAGTTCATTAGGGTTTGGTTTTGTTTTAGACAGGATCTCACTATAGAGCTTCGGCTATCCAAGAACTCACTATTAGATGAGGCTGTTCTTGAACTCAGATCTCCCTACCTCTGCCTCTTATGTGCTGGAATTAATGGCATGAGCCACCACAACCAGGCAGCCGAAGAGGTTTAAAAAGTCATTCCAAGGCTCTGGGGACACTCAAGGAACTGCAAGTCCCAAGAAAAGAATCTTATAACAGAAAAGAAAAACTAAGAACTAAAGGCTGGGCATCCTGTCAAAACTGCCATCAGCACTGCCAAGAAAGCCTAAGAAGTTGTAAAGTAAATCCTTGTGTGCACAGAGATGCGCCCTGGACTCTACCTTGCTAATCTCTTACCGGCTTATTACTTCATCCATTTAATGTGCCCTTTAAACTACCATGATCACCGATTAAGACTTATACTTTTAAAATGATCACTACAAGTCTTTGATTTCCCTGCAAATGTTAATAGGACTCACTAAAAAATGAAGGAGCTGGTGAGACATACAGACGTTAACAGCCAAACCTAACAGCCTGAGTTTGGGTCCCCAGAACCTAGGCAATGGAAAGAGAGAACCAAATCTCACTAACCGTCCTCCATCCTTCACACATGTGCACTTACATGTGAATACACATATACATAGCTACACACACATAAAAATTAATAGTTAGAAATCATAAATGAAGGCAGTCAAACACTAGGGTAGTTGTATTCCTGGCGAATATCATCAGAACCCTGCCAAGCCCATCCGAACCCTCTTCTGCCCACCGTGTCTTACCTCTCCACCGACCTCACACCGCCCTCCCTACTTCCCAGATCCTCCATTCCTAGCCTGTCTAGAAAACTTTTATTCTTTCTCTAAAACTTTGCTAAATGTCATCTTATTCAGGAAACCCACCTCTTCCTCTAGGAAGTAAGTACTCCTTCCTTCTAACTTTGTACCACTGGCTGCTCTTCCAGAGGTCCTGAGTTCAATTCCCAGCAATCATATGAAGGCTCACAACCATCTGTAATAGAATCTGATTCCCTCTTCTGGTGTGTCTGAAGACAGAGCACTCGTACATATTAAATAAATAAATCTTTTAAAAAATTATAGCCATCACATATCCTATATTTTTTTACCTTTCAGTTTTTCATATATACAGTAATTTGATCACATATCTGTTCCCCAACTAGACTAGGAATGAATTCCTCAAATCCAGACTTCTTTTTGGATCTCCCATGCCTGAAACTGTCGATCACACAGTAGGCTCTCAAATATTGACTGCATACATGAGTGTCTGAAGGAAGGAAGGTCAGTGTGGTGGTTTGAATATGCTTGGCCCAGGGAGTAGCACTATTAGGAGGTGTGGCCTTGTTGGAGTGGGTGTGGCCTTGTCAGAGTGGGTGTGGCCTTGCTGGAGGAAGTGTGTCACTTTGGGGGGTGGGCTTTGAGACACTCATCCTACCTCCTAGAAGCTTTTCTGTTTGCCTTCCATGCAGCACTCTCAGCTCCTCCAGCACGATGCCTGCCTGGATTTCCACAGGCTTCCGCCATGATGATGGACTGAACCTCAGAACCTATAAGCCAGCCCTAATTTATTATCCTGTGTAAGGTTGCCTTGGCATGGTCCCTCTTCACAGCAATGGAGACCCTAACTAAGACAGTCGCTTACCAGATGACCAGTGGAAAACGGAGCTGCCCAGGAGGTAAAAGCACTTGGCTTCAGATCCCCGGTACTCACGGACATACCAAGGGGTTCAAGTGGCTCATTTGTAATCCCAGTACTCAAGAGGCAGAGACAGATCCCCAGAGCGAACTGGCTAGTTAGTTATACCCACTTACCCAGTGAGCTCTGGATTCAAGTGAGCAACCCTGCCTCAGCATACAAAGTGGACCAAAGAAGACCAATGTTGATCGCTAGCTTTCATACACACATACACACTCGCACCGGTGTATCCGCACATGTGTGCAAATACACACATACACATACATGCATATGTTGGATAGTTTTATGTCAACCTGACACAAGCTCAAGTCATTTGAGAAGAGGAACCTCTTTAAAACATGTCTCCATAAGACATACGCATGTAGGCATTTTCTTAAGGACGGATGAGGGAGGGCCCAGCCTGGCTAACATAGGTCGTGCCGCCCTTGGGCTGTGGTCCTGGGTTCTGTAAGAAAGCAGGCTGAGCGCGCCAGTGAGCAGCATCTATCCACGGCCTCTAACATCAGCTCCTGCCTCCAGGTTCCTGCCGTTTGCATTGCTGTCCTGGCTCCCTTCAGTGATGAGCAGTAAGTGTGAGCCAAGTAAACCCTTTCTCCCCCAAGTTGCTTTCTGGTCATGCATTTCATCACAGCAGTAGCAACCCCTAACCAGGGCAATGCATGAAAAGAAAAAGAAAAAGAGAAAAAGAGAAATATTTATAGAAATGGAAGACCTGAGGTCAGAGGGCGAGATGCTTGCTGCCAAACCTAAGGACTTGCGTTTTACCCCGGGAACCCACATTGTGCAAGGAGAGAACCAATACCCACAGAGCGTCCCCAGGCCTCCACACGCATGCTGTGGCACACAAGTCCTGTAGCACACCCATACGTTTGTGCGCACACACAAATAAGTAACACAATTTTTAATTTTTTAAAAAATGAAGTGGAATTGTTTAAATTAATATCAGCTACCAAATACATGCAAAAACTATTCTCCAGGAGAGTCGTTGATAGAAATGAGTTTCTAGGGCTTGTGAGATGGCTCAGCGATTAAGAGCACCGACTGCTCTTCCAAAGGTCCTGAGTTCAAATCCCAGCAACCAGATGGTGGCTCACCACCATCCGTAATGAGATCTGATGCCCTCTTCTGGTGTGTCTGAAGACAGCTACAATGTACTTACATATAATAATAAATACATCTTTTAAGAAAAAAAAAAGAAAGAAAGAAAGAAAGAAAGAAAGAAAGAAAGAAAGAAATGAGTTTCTAGGGGCTGGAGAGATGGCTCAGTGGTTAAGAGTACCACTGACTGCTCTTCCAAGATCCCGAGTTCAAATCCCGGCGTCCACATGGTGGCTCACAACCATCTGTCATGGGATCTGATGCCTCTTCTGGTATCTGAAGACAATGACGGTGTACTCACACATCATAAATAAATAAATCTTTAAAGAAGAAGAAGAAGAGGAGGAGGAGGAGGAGGAGGAGGAGGAGGAGGAGGAGGAGGAGGAGGAGGAGAAGAAGAAGAAGAAGAAGAAGAAGAAGAAGAAGAAGAAGAAGAGAAGGAGGCGGAGGAGGAGGAGGAGGAGGAGGAGGAGGAGGAGGAGGAGGAGGAGGAGAAGAAGAAGAAGAAGAAGAAGAAGAAGAAGAAGAAGAAGAAGAAGAAGAAGAAGAAGAAGAAGAAGAAGAAGAGAGTTTCTAAGACACTCTTTCCTGGGGCTGGAAAGATGGCTCAGTGGGTAAGAACACTAACTGCTCTTCCAAAGGTCCTGAGTTCAAATCCCTGCAACCACATGGTGGCTCACAACCATCTGTAATGATATCTGACACCCTCTTCTGGTGTGTCTGCAGACAGCAACAGTGTACTCATATATAATAAATAAATAAATCTTTAAAAAGACACTCTTTCCCTATAGCATCGTATGCCAGAATGAAAAGGTATAAGCATAGTCCTGCCTTTTTTAATCCTACAACCTCCAAACTGTTCCACTGCTAGAGAACTAACTTCTCTCCAGTGACACTGGACCATCTGATACCTCTGGAAGACAGGCAGGCTACCCTGTGACAGACAAGGCAGAAGACAATTCGTAATTTCATAGGCCCATGTCGAGCAGAATCATGGTCTCTCTCCTAAAGATGTCCACATCCCATCCACATTTTGGTAAATATTTTACTGTATACGGTAAGGGGGACTTTATAGGCTTGATAACTAAAAATCTGGGGGTGATATTATCCTGAATTATAAAATAAGCCCAATATAATCACTGGGTCCTCATAAAGAGGGAAGCAGGGCTGGAGAGATGGCTCAGCGGTTAAAAGCACTGACTGCTCTACTAAAGGTCCTGAGTTCAATTCCCAGCAACCATATGGTATCTGATGCATTCTTCTAGTGTGTCTAAAGACATCAGCATTGTACTTACATACATAAAATTAATTAATTAATTAACTATTTAAAAAAAAAACAGAGGGAATCAAGTTCAAGTCAGAAAACAGAACGTGGCCTAGTGTGGTGGTGAATACCTTTAATTCTAGCATTCGGGAAGCAGGGGTATACAGATCTCTGTGAGTTCAAGGCCAGCCTGAACCACATAGCAAGTTACAGGACTACCAGGGCATTATAGAGAGACCCTGTGTCAAAAACAAACAAACAAACAAACAAACAAACACAAAGTTGGGTGGTGGGTGCACATGCCTTTAATCCAAGCACTTGGGAAGCAGAGATAGGTGGATCTCCTAAGTTCAAGGCCAGCCTAGTCTACGGAGTGAGTCCAGGACAGCCAGGGCTACACAGGGAAACCTTGTCTGAGGGGAAATGTGAGGAACGGGAAGGAGATGTAAGGATGCGAGTCAGTGGTAGACTATGTGCTCGCATGCAAGAGGCCCTGGGTTTGATCCCCAGCACTTATGACTCACCCTCAAAAACACACAGAAAAAGAAACAGAGGACAGAAGGAAATCAATATCACAGAGAAACAGGCAAAAAGAGACGCTCTGCACTGCTGGTTTTGAAGAAGGAACTATGAGGTAAGGAAATCCTTCTTGGAGGTAGAAAAACCAAGGACAGAAATTCCCCTCAAGAGCTCAAGAGCTCAAGAGCCTCCAGAGGAATTCGGTTCTAACACTTTGATTCCATCCTAGTTATAAAGAAAAAAAGAAAAAAAAAGGGCTGGAGAGATGGCACAGTGGTTAAGAGCACTGGCTGCTCTTCCAGAGGTCCTGAGTTCAATTCCCAGCAACCATGTGGTAGCTCACAGCCATCTACAGTAAGATCTGGAGTCTTCTTAGGTGTGCAGGGATACGTGCAGGCAGAACATAGTATACATGATAAATAAATAAATAAATCAAAAAAAAAAAAGAAAAAGAAAAAAAGAGAGAAGAGCTGTATGTCGTTCACAGTCACTAAGTTTGTAGTACTTTATTACCAGCAGCAACAGGAATGCCTAAAAGCAACAGTCACTACAAAACGACAGTGTTCAAATACAAAAGGCATCTTGAAAGGCAGAGTCCAGGCGGCGGATCGCACTTACCTTCTAAGAGGGAGTGATCTCGAACAGCCTCCGCAGCCAATACAGACTTGCCGCAGCCCGCCATTCCATATATGGTGACCCACCCCGGCTCGCCGTTCAGTTTCCAGAGCTTCTGCTGAATGGCATTGACCAGCTTCTTTCTAGTAACGAAAATCACGGGCCTCTGTGGCACTCCGCCTTCGCACAGCACGGTCCGCACTGAAATCCAAGACAAGCATGAACGAACCAGACTTTGACGCCGACTGCTTTTTGAGTAATCCTCCCATAAAACCCAGGCAAGCAAGGCCGGCGGCTTAGCCTCAAAGTTCAAGACAGGACGACTAGATTATGAGCTTCACCCTTCCATTGTGTCAGTACACCGAGACGGAGAGGAAGCACCCCTCTTCTGTCTTTGTTGAATGCTGGAAAAGACTAAGGGTATACAGTTCAGTGCCTGGATTGGCTTAACCTTCGCAAGGTCGTGGTTTGATCCCAAGATACACAAAAAGAAAGAAGGGAAGAGAAGGGGGCAATAAAGTGGCTCAGCAGGGAAAGGCGCTTGCTGCTAAGTGTGAGAGTGGGAGGGCCGGACATGTGCAGCACAGCTCACGCTATAAACAAATGTGCTTAAAAAAACCTCTCTAAGACTGGGAAGGTTGGGGGCGGGAGAAAAAAAAAGACTGGGAAGCATGTAAAGGGAACAATGTTTATGAAGCTCCTTTTAAAAATATAGACTTCTGGGCTGGAGAGATGGCCCAGTGGTTAAGAGCACTGACTGCTCTTCCAGAGGTCCTGAGTTCAAATCCCTGCAATGATGTGGTGGCTCACAAACATTATAAGAAGGTCTGATGCCCTCTTCTGGACTGTGGATGTATATGCAGCAGATCACTCATACATTAAATTAAAAAATATTTTTAAAAGAAAGATGCAATGCCCTCTTCTGGCCTCTGAGGACACTGGGCATACACATGCTACACGGGCACACATGCAGGTGAAACATGCAGACAGAAAATAGAAGTTATGTTTTGAAAGAATATAAACGTATAAAACTTATTTTCCTGTTCTATAGACTCTATATAAACATACAAATAAAAATAATTAAGGCCCTATAAGAGCTCTTATTAGCGCTATAATTTAGGGTACACATGCTACTACCTTCACTGAACAAGAAAAATAAAATGGATTAACATGAACACAAATAAATACTTAAATTTGAACTTAAGGGCTGGAGAGATGACTCAGTGGTTAAGAGCACTGACTGTTCTTCCAAAGGTCCTGAGTTCAAATCTCAGCAACCACACGGTGGCTCACAACCATCCGTAAAGAGATCTGACGCCCTCTTCTGGTGGGTCTGAAGACAGCTAAAGTGTACTTAGATATAATAAATAAATCCTTTAAAACAAAGTTAGAAAGGAAATATTTGAACTTAAAATATTTTGGCACACACATTGGTCCACAAACTGAAATACTCTCTCCTGCCATTTAACTACAGTCAGAGCCGCAAGCACTGTAGTCAAGAGCGTGGCCATATGGCCCAAGGTTTCAGGGATACAAACCAAAGGAAGTTATTCCGCCGTCCGTATCCTTGCCACCGGAAGACGACACAAGAGGAAGGCCGCTATGCAGAAGGGCGGCCAGGTCTTTATAGCCCTCGTGCAACAGAGCGTTGTAGAATGAGATGTAGGCCCAGTTGTCTTTATTAAGAATCATTTTAATCAAAGCAGCTGCTCGATGATACTGAGTGGCCTGAAAAAAAAATTATTTTTTAATTGAATCATGTCAGAATGTACCCGCGAATGTGTCTGCAGCACAAATTAACGGAGACTGGCGCAGATTCAACTCCCAGCAACCACACGGTGGCTCGCAACCATCTGTAATGGGATCCAATGCCCTCTTCTGGTTGTCTGAAGACAGCGACAGTATGCGCATAGACATTAAATAAATGAATGAATGAATGAATGAATGAATGAATAAATAAATATTTTTTTATGTTGAACGCACAGAATGCCCTCAGGGGCTTTTACCTGACTTTTTTTTTTTTTTTTACTAATTTTTTTTTTTTTTTTTTTTTTTTTTTTTGGTTTTTTCGAGACAGGGTTTCTCTGTGTAGCTCTGGCTGTCCTGGAACTCACTCGGTAGACCAGGCTGGCCTCGAACTCAGAAATCCGCCTGCCTCCGCCTCCCAAGTGCTGGGATTAAAGGCGTGCGCCACCACCGCCCGGCTTTACCTGACTTTTGACCTTTTCTTCCTCTAGGACTGTTAAGATGCCATCACTGATCATGTGGTCCATGATGTAAGACGTTTTGATGTCTTTTTCCAACGCTTCTCTGTGTTGAAGCAAACAGTTGCGGGCCTTTGCGTCCATGGTTCCTCGGGTTTCTTTCTCTCCTCACGGTCAGGCATGAGCCAGAGGCGGAGCTCCGAGATGTCTGTCACGATAAGCGACAGGATGTGTGACCTGGATGGCAATCAAGAAAGGTAAGGTAAGAAAAAAAAGCAAGATTTTTTTTTTAATTATTATTATTCGTCCATTAAGACTTATATATGAAATGGAACATTACACAGCCATTTTAAATCATAGGGTATATATCTCAACGCTGACAAGGAAAGATATTTCTGACACTGCTAATCTAAAAATTAGAAATAAAACCTCAACTAACACAAAATGCGTTGTGTCACACAACTGTATTAAGAAGATGCTCAGCCGGGCGTGGTGGCGCACACCTGTAATCCCAGCACTTGGGAGGCAGAGGCAGGGGGATTTCTGAGTTCGAGGCCAGCCTGGTCTACAGAGTGAGTTCCAGGACAGCCAGGGCTACATAGAGAAACCCTATCTTGGGGGAAAAAAAAATTCCTTTTCTTAGGTTGAGGTTCTGTAAAAGTTACGGTAATATTTAAGTCCTAATACTTTAAAACATTGTTTTCTTTATCCAACCTAAAAACCAAGTGGCATTGCCGATACTGGCTTCTCAAAATGGACCTCAGCCCCGGATCTTCATTAGTAAGCATATATTCAGAGAACCACAGGAAAACCCCTCTGATGTCATTTCTTGGACCAAGGTATCGAACAAAGAATATTATGCTCTACAGAAAGATCCTTTCATTTCCTAACAACTTCCCTACAATACAACAAAAATTATTCCGTGAGTATAAAGTTCAGTTTTGAATGTTTGCAAGTTGTAAAAGCACTGACAAAACTCCCTCCACTGTAGTCAAGTGTGAATGTCTTAAATAGGCATAATAATTACTTCAATATGAGGGTGTGTGTGTGTGTGTGTGTGTATGTGTGTGTGTGTGTGTGTGTGTGTGTGTGTTGGGGATTGAACTCACTGCCTTACTATCCATGGTGAACAAACAATCTACCATTAGTGATCCATAATCTCTGCCCTCATACATACTGAGCCCTTCCTGAGACTAGAGAAAATTAGATCATATCCCTGAATTTACAATCTAGTAAGACAAGACAACAACAAAAGTAGTCAGAATGTGACTGCCCAAATGCAAAAACTGAAACGGGCACAGAGTAATATACCAAGCGCCGAAGAAGGGCGAGTATTATTTCAACTTCAAAAAAAAAAAATCTCTTTAAGTCATCAAATGTAGCACTTGCAAAAATGAAGAAGTCATTCGTTTGTGCGCCCAGGACTGGAGTGAAACTAACTGAAGAAAAAAGACAAATCAAAGAAAAAGAAATGATCAGAGACGGGCGTGGTGGCGCACGCCTGTAATCCCAGCACTTGGGAGGCAGAGGCAGGTGGATTTCTGAGTTCGAGGCCAGCCTGGTCTACAGAATGAGTTCCAGGACAGCCAGGACTACACAGAGAAACCCTTTCTCAAAAAACAAAAACAAAAAAAAAAAAACAAAAACAAAAAACAAAAAACAAAAACAAAAAAGAAATGATCAGAGACAAGACTAACATTCTTAGACTTCTAAACGTTTTTTCAACTTCCAGTAAAGAAAGGATTTTTGGTTATGTCCAATAATTAAGCAAAAAAAAAAAAAATACTCTTTGGCAACTAAGTTCCAATTCTCTCTAGCCTTACTGAACTCAAATTGTAAGTTTTAAACAACTTTTTTCAAACTTTACACAAACTGGAATACTATGGGGAAATTCCCACGGCCACACCTCTTTGTGACCACATCAAAACAGAAAGTCAAGAGTAGTCCAGAGATACAGAGCACGAAATAAAAACTAAGTCTGTCCAGGAAAACAGTAATAGTCTACTTCCTCCTTAGATATTTTCTCTTCCTGGTACAGGAGCAGAAGGATGGTTACCAAACATCCCGCACCCCCCCGGGAGCAGAACTTGCAAAGAACCTGTCCAGAGGGGTTTGGGGAGGGTGAGAGGGAGGCAGTAAACTCACCCAAGCCTTTGCACCGGAGTTGTGCTGGGAGGAGTAGCCGGGGGGAGGATCACGGATGATAATCGATAGGAAGCAGCGCAGGGAGGGTCACCGATGAGACCAGAAAGCAGCCCAGGCTCCCGCCTGGCTTCCGGCGACCCCGCGCCCCGGGCAGGTCCTGACACCTCAGGCTCCTGACCTGGGTATCAGCTGCTCGGGGCGCAGGGGGGCATGCCCGGGATCTCCGAGCGGGCGTCGAGGGGTGATCACCTCGGTGGGCTTGCCTCGGGGCCGCACCAGGGGAGGGTATCCGCACCCAGGACACAAAAGCACGGGCCACTCCAGCCGCCGCCTCACCCCCTCCGGCGGGAGCTGCCCGGGCGGGAAGCGGACGCCGCTCGGAAAGCTGCCGCGACCGTCTCGGATCGTCGCCGGTGGCGGACGGCACACACCTCTCGCTGCCGACCCCCTACACACCCCCTCGCACACCCTCCCTCGAGCGGAGAAAGCCGCCTGCTCCGCTAGCTGCCTCCAGGTCTCCGCCTCAGGACCGCGGGGCACTCAAACACCGCTGGGCCCGCCCAGTCCACACAGCGCGCGCCCGCGCACGCAAATTCACTCGCCCAGGGCCCGCCGCCGCCGCCGCCGCCGCTGCCGCGCGCGCGCACGAGCGCGCCCCGCCCGGCGCGTGACCGCGAGCCCTGGTTGAGCGTCCTCGCATGCGCGTCGGGGGAGGAGCTAAGTCGCGGGCGCGCGCCCAGCTGGACGTGGCACTCTCGGCCCCGCCCCCTCCTCCCGCTCCTCCCGGCAGCCTGCGCGCACCCGCGAGTTTGAGTTTTCCCGCAGACGCAGTCTCGTAGCGGAACCCGGAGGCGGGGCCAGCAGCTTGGGGGCGGGGTACAGCCCCCAGGGGGCGTGGCCTTGCAGCCACGTCCCACGGTCCCCCGTCTAAAAGCCATCCTGGCTTCGAGATCTTCAGGGATCCAGACATGTCCGAAGTGAAGAACCGAAAGAAGCCGGGGCCCAAAGTGGCTGCCCCTGAGCCCGAGAAGCGGAGTGATGGCAGGAAAAATCCCGAGGCGCGGGGGGACGCGGGCTGGGCGGACCCCCGCACCGGGCTCAGCCTGCTGTCCCTTGCGACGAGCCTGGGCCTGGCCTGGTAAGTGCGTGATGCTGCAGGCCGTGGGTCGGGCCTCGCGTGGGCGCCTAGCACCTCGAGCTAACCCACGCTCGCTTGAATACGCTCATTTAACTCTGTTCTGGTAGGATTCTCTTGTCGCTGCCCACTAAAGTCTGGGAACATGCCACCCAGGACTTGGCGCACGCTTTATTAAGCATCTACTGCACGTCTCAAGTTTGCACATAACTAAAAACCGCTACTTCCTGTCCACTCTGCAGCTTTGCGGATGAGTTTGTTCCACCCTCCACCAAAAAAATGCACTCTTTTTGTTTGGTTGGTTGGTTGGTTGGTTTTGGTTTTTTCGAGACAGGGTTTCTCTGTGTAGCCCTAACTGTCCTGGCACTCTGTAGACCAGGCTGGCCTCGAACTCAGAAATCCGACTGCCTCTGCCTCCCAGGTGCTGGGATTAAAGGCGTGCGCCACCACGACCCGGCAAAATGCACTCTTATAATGTCTGCAGCGTAATTAAAAAAAAGTGCGTTGTTGCTGAGCAACAAATGCTAATGAGTCTGTCTCCTATTTAGAGCAGTGTGCCGCCATTAAAACTCTAGTCCTTGGTTTTAGATTTATTTTTGTCTGTGTGTATGAGTGTCAGTGTATTTGTGCACGTGTGTATATGCAGGTGTGCAAGGATCCCGCAAGAGAATGTTAGATCCGAGAAGCTGGCGTTACCAACGGTTGTAAGACACCAGACGTGCATGTTCTTAACAGCTGACTAAAAGACTATATAATCTTATTCCTAAATTACAGTGTTTTGTTATTGTTTTGGTTTTGGGATACACGGTTTCCCTGTATAGCCCTGGCTGTCCTTGAACTCACTCTGTAGACCAGGCTGGCCTCGAACTCAGAGATGTGCCTGCCTCTACCTTCCTAGTACTGGTGTTAAAGGCGTGCGCCACCACAACCTAGCTATATAACACATACAACCCAGCTATATACACATATTTTTACACTTTATTTGGAGTAGGGAGGGCACCACAATCCCGCGCAATATTTGTAGATTTAATACCAAGCATATATTAGAGATATATTAGTGTAATGCGGAATAAGAGAGCTTATAGAATTCAGAAGAGACTCTGGATATCCTCCAAGCTAGAGCCTTTTTGATGCAGGTATATATTTCCAGTTTAGTTTATTGGTGACACTCTGAGTCCTGAGGTTTTGAAGGGTCTATGGTTGAGTGGTTGGTTTGGTTTTTTGAGACAGGCTCTTAGGTAGCCTAGGTTGGATTAGAACCCACTGTGTAGCAGAAGGTGACACTGAACCCCTGATCCTCCTGCCTCCACCTCCCAAGTGCTAGGATTTGCCACCATACCCTGCTTGACTACAGGGTTTGTTATAAGTTAATACAAACTTGTTCAACTGAAATATGGATCATTGTTCTCTTTAAAAAGAACTTTATTTGATGATGGTGTTAGTATTCAAGGAATATGTTAAT
The DNA here is from genome assembly GCA_964023405.1 of Apodemus agrarius. Lineage (NCBI taxonomy): Eukaryota > Metazoa > Chordata > Mammalia > Rodentia > Muridae > Apodemus > Apodemus agrarius. The sequence continues at coordinate 41,229,332 of OZ030026.1, read as the reverse complement.
TTTGATCTAAATGTGTTAGATTTGCTGTTTTAAAGAAACTAATCACACCTTAAAAATGCATGGCCTTTTTAGGTAAATGGGGACATGGTACATTTTGTAATGGGAAAGAATATTACTAAGTTATTGTTAGTTCTCCCTAGGGTGGAGTTTCTCACCCTGTGGGTTGAGACCCCCCCCCACAGGGGTCACATATCAGATATCTTACATATTAGATATTTACATTATGATTCATAACAGTAGCAAAATTACAGTTATGAAATAGCAATGAAAATAGTTTTATGGTTGGGGCTCACCACAACATGAAGAGCTGTATTAAAGGGTCGCAGCATTAGGAAGGCTGGGAACCACTGCTCTAGGGCTTAATACAAGGGATTTTAGTTGCTAAGTGTATTAATGTCGATCCCATTAATTAGACAAATCCTCATCATTCATTAAGATAACTATATCACAAAATGTTCAGCTTGATGGTAACTCAAGTTCAAGAAAGGATTCAATTGAGACAGCAAGATGGGACATCTGATAAAGGCATTTGCCCTGCAAAGCCAAAGGACAGCCTGAATTCTATCCCCGGCACGCACACAGTAGAAGAAAACTGAGTCCCAAGAGTTGTCCTCTGACCTCCATACGTGTGCCATGAAACACTTGTAACCACGACACACAAATAAAAATAGTAATGAGGTGGAGGGCAATTGAGAAAGACAAACAACTTCAGTCTCTGACTTACATACTCTCTCTCTCTCTCTCTCTCTCTCTCTCTCACACACACACACACACACACACACACACACCTTAAAAAGTTGTACTTTGAGCCGGGCGCGGTGGCGCACGCCTGTAATCCCAGCACTTGGGAGGCAGAGGCAGGCGGATTTCTGAGTTCGAGGCCAGCCTGGTCTACAGAGTGAGTTCCAGGACAGCCAGGACTACACAGAGAAACCCTGTCTTGAAAAACAAAAACAGGCTGGGCGGTGGTGGCACACGCCTGTAATCCCAGCACTTGGGAGGCAGAGGCAGGCGGATTTCTGATTTCTAGGCCAGCCTGGTCTACCGAGTGAGTTCCAGGACAGCCAGGGCTATACAGAGAAACCCTGTCTCGAAAAACCAAAAAAAAAAAAAAAAAAAGAAAAAAAAAGAAAAACAAAAACAAACAAACAAACAAAAAGTTGTACTTCATCTCAGGGATTTAACGTTAGGGAATAGAAGACAAAACATGTTAGTTACACTGAAATGAAAGATTATTTATAAGCTGGTCTTTGTGTCTGCAAAGTGATTTTTTTTTTTAAATGCCAAATCAAAATTATGAAGCGAGAATGTAGCTCAGCGGTAAGGTGTGATGTGTGCAGGTGCCTGGTGTGCCCATCTGGAGGCCACACCGCAACACCTGTGCCGCTCACTCTTCCCCCCTAATGTCTTTGAGAGCGAGTCTCACTGAGCCTAGGACTCACCTAGGCTAGACTGCCTGGCCAGAGAATTCCCGTGATCCTGTTACCTCTCACCCTCTCTCCTCATGTGCTAGGGTCACAGACACCGAGGGCAAGCACTCCCCGCTGGGCCATCTTCCCAGCTCCTCAAAAGCTCTTTGAACAAGGAATAGGATTCAGGGCTTTTTCTCTCATCTAGTATAACTTTCTCTATAAATCGCTCTTAAGCACTGAGCCATCTCTCCAGCCCCTCTATAAATCCTTTAATATCTTAGCTAGGTTCTTAGCTTAGTTCTAGGGTTTTGCTGTTGTTATTGTTGCTGGTTTTGTTGTTGTTGTTACTGTTAATAGAGTTTCATATAAAATATGGCATCAAACTTTAAACACTCAATGGTTTTTGTTGGGTGATTTGAGTTTTGTTTTTGTTTTTGTTTTTTTTTTTTTTGTAGAGATGGGGTTTCACTGGGTAGCCCTGGCTGGCCTGGAACTCACATGTAGGCCTCCCAAGTGCTGGGATGAAAGGTGTGTGCCTCGGCTGGCCTTTTTGGTTTGGGTTTTGGTTTTCCGAGATGGGAATCTAGCCTCAAATTCATGGCACTTCTCCTACCTCTGTTTCTAAGTACCTGGATTACAGGCACGGGCCACCACACCCTACCTTGCCCTGCTTTTAAATGATAGAATACAGTTCCCTTGAGCGTTAGGTAGCTGTAGACGATATGAGGCAGTGGTAGGTGGGCATTGACCCTAAGAGTGCCCCGGAAATGAACCATATTAGCTGCTTCCTGGGATTGTTTGCCCTTTCTCAGTACTAAGTTGAAAGAGAGGCAGAGAAATCCTATAAGTCCTCTGTCAGCTGCCACCATGTAGGACTACCTCAGAGGCAGCACTGTGCACCATTCACAAACACGGGGTCCTAAATTTGCCCGAGGCCTGGATAGACCACGGAGGCTGGGAGGGCGGGAGGATGCTTTTGGAAGGTCCACACCCGAAAGCCGTGTATTACCCCGCTGGGTCCCTTTCTCTTACAGCTTACACATTTAAGACTTCACCTGTGTGACAGTGAAGAAGGCCCAAGCAGATTCCTGCCCCCATAGAGATTCACAAGCGATCAATAATACATCTGTCCACTGCTTGGTTTGTTACCAAATCGGCCTGCTAAGTTCAGCTTCGTGTTCAGAGGTAGGACTACGGTCGTGACCAAGTGCGTGCAGAAGGGAGTCCTTTGAACAGCCATAGGCAGGCAGGAGAGATGGGGACGTGCACAGCAGGGTCCCAAAGAGAGGACTAAGAGACACCGACCTGCCGAGCAGTCACAAGACCCTGAGTACCCCCAGGACCCAGAGGAAGGAAGCGAGGACAGCAAGAATCAGAAAGGTGCCAAGGTCCTCAGTGACCTGGACACTCAAAACGTTGGTGATGTGCTTTTATAAATATAACACTATTTCTCCAAAACCCACGAGATATTATCATTCCCACTTTCTAGATAGAAACAGTAACAAAGATTAAAGTGTTTCATTTGTGAAGGTAACCACCTTATACAGCTAGTAAATGCAGAACCAAAGGACTCTAGATATTTAATATGTGTAATATGTTGCCTCCCCCTCAGTGTTAATCCAAAATAAGTTCGTGTTTCTGAAGCACAGGGCAGTGGCCCATGCCTTTTGTCCCAGCCCTGAGGAAGCAGAAGCTGCCAGGTCTCTGGGAGTTCGAGGCCAACCTAGACTACATAGTGAGTTCCAGGACAGCCCGGGCTACAAATGAGATCCTATCTTGAAAGAACAAGCAAAAAGCTGGGAATAGTGAGTTGGAGATAAATGCTTCGTGATTACGGCTACTACTCTGCTCTCACAGAGGACACAGGTTCTGTTCCAAGTACCTACTTAATGCCTCACAGCATCTATCACCTCTGACCCCCACTTCTGGCCTCCTCACACACCAGGCACACAGGTGGTACATATACATACATACATACATACATACATACATTTAGATAAAAACTCAAACATTAAAAATAACTAAGGGGAGCCGGGCATGGTGGCGCACGCCTTTAATCCCAGCACTTGGGAGGCAGAAGCAGGTGGATTTCTGAGTTCGAGGCCAGCCTGGTCTACTGAGTGAGTTCCAGGACAGCCAGGGCTACACAGAGAAACCCTGTCTCGAAAAAAAAAACCAAAAGGGGGGGGGGAGAATAACTAAGGGGATTGGAGAGATGGCTCAGCAGTGAAGAGCACTGCTGCTCTTGGAGAGGCCCTCAGTCCAATTCCCAGCACCCATATGGCAGCTCACAACTGTCTGCAGCTCCTGTACCAGGGACTCCAACGCCCTCACACAGACACACGTGCAGTCAAATCATCAATGGACATAAAATAAAAATAAATAAACTCAAATGAATAAAATCTTAAATTTAATGAATTCTAAACACTCTGGAACTAGAGATTCCGCAGCATCCTAGCCTGGGTTGGTCCTTTCTTCAACTAGAGGCTGCACCCCTTAGTAGACTCTAATTTCAGGTCTTTGGCAACCTCATCTAAGCTAAAAGACTGGGAATCACTCCTGTCAGAATCAGAAGATGAATGAAGATGTCTCCCATTCATTAAACAGGGAGAAACGCTTTGGACATAAACCTGATTATAGCCAGTTGAAGAACGTGATTCCTCCTCGGGGCTCAAGCAGCTCTCGCTGGCATACTTCCTTGACTTCTAGAAAACAAACATCCTCCTCCTTAATTTCCAAGGAGTTAATACTTACGGAGTACATACAGGTAGGGAATAAGATGTGGTACAACTCACCAGCACTGTGTAGACCACATCTTTCCTTTCTCGTCTCTACCACTGAGTCAGAGAGGCATGCTGCTTTTTCTCGCCTGTATTATCTGCTGGTAACAAGGGTGACTCGTGGCCGGGTGGTGGTGGCGCACGCCTTTAATCCCAGCACTTGGGAGGCAGAGGCAGGTGGATTTCTGAGTTGGAGGCCAGCCTGCTCTACAGAGTGAGTTCCAGGACAACCAGGAATACACAGAGAAACCCTGTCTCAAAAAAAAACAAAAACAAAACAAGGGTGACTCGTACTTTTGGGGGAGAGGCTCACCTAAAGGATAATGGGGAAAAAAAAATCAAAGTATCAGAGGTGTTTCCACTAAGCTGACATTGCTTAATGCTTGAATTTGAAGAGAAATCCAGCAGTAGACAACATTAAAACACCTAATACAATCAAAAGCCCTCAAACAAGCTGTCTCTGCCTGTCTGTGTCTGTCTATGTGTCTATCTGTCTCTCTGTGTGTGTCTGCATCTATGTGTGTGTCTGCATCTGTGTGTGTGTGTGTGTGTGTGTGTGTGTGTGTGCGCGCGCGCGCGCGCGCGCGCGCGCATCAGCCTCTGAACAACATTGCTGGGAACTGGACTTGGGTTTCTTCTGGAATGGCAGCAAGGCCTCCATGATGGAGCCATCTCTCCAGGCTCAGTAAGGCATTTTTTTTTAATAATGGATCAACTTTACTCAAAGTCCCCTATAATAATGTTTTTACTCTGAGTAACCTTGCTTCTCTGTAGAATAAGTTTATGCGAATAAATTCATGAAGTAGGCACATGAACAACAGATGATAAAACGAGTCATTGAAATTAACTCATTTTATGAGTAGTAAGCCTAGACTATGAAAGAGGGAAAAGCTTAAAATTCATAATTCGACAAACGAAATCATGGGGATGTCGCCCAGCAGTGGAGTGCGCCCGCAGCGTGGCCCAGGTTCTAGGTTTGTTCCCAGCAACATGACAAAGGGTTTTAAAAGGTGGAGGTGATGTCTAACCATCATCCATCTTTTAAAATTAGGAAAACAATCCTTTTTAACCTGGGTTTCGTTTAAACTTCATATTAATACACAAAACAGAAGGTGATCTCAACTAAGTTTATAACCTGTGACTATTAGTGTCTCATATGACAGACATAAGCATGCATCGTCAAAGGAAATGTATTGCCTCCAGCAATGTAAATATTCATTTAGCAAAAGTATCCATTTTTGGGCTGGAGAGATGGCTCAGTGGGTAAGAGCACCGACTGCTCTTCCAAAGGTCATGAATTCAAATCCCAGCACCCACATGGTGGCTCACAACCATCTGTAAAGAGATCTGATGCCCTCTTCTGGTGTGTCTGCTACAATGTACTTACATATAATAAATTAAAAAAAAAAAAAAGTCCCACTTGAGTCTTTAAAAAAAAAAAAAAAGAATCCATTTTTGCTTTACCGTCATACAAGTAGTTAACCGTGTGATACCATGTGTTCAAAACACAACTCAGCTGCACTCTGAGAAGCTTCTCGCCTCTGTGTGACACTTTGGAATCCTTTGTCTTCCCTGGGAAAGTAGTATAAAATATGATCAGCAGCCGGGCGTGGTGCCGCACGCCAGTAATCCCAGCACTTGGGAGGCAGAGGCAGGCAGATCTCTGAGTTCGAGGCCAGCCTCGTCTACAGAGTGAGTTCCAGGACAGCCAGGGCTATACAGAGAAACCCTGTCTCAAAAAAATAAAAATAAATAAATATGATCAGCAAATGAACCTCAGCTCGGGCTGTATAGTCAGATTACCTGGGAAGCTGTTAAAATATCCAATATCCAAGCCATATCCATGACTAATTAAGTAAGAATCTCTGTAAGTAGGACCCCAGGCATGGCCGTGCTAAAGCTGGCTGGTGATTGATTCCAATACTTAGGGAAAATTTGCAGTCGCTAATCTAGACCCTGTGACTTAGGCCCCTCCCCTGATTCTGCTCGGTTGCTTTCTGCTAGCTCTATGCACTGCAACACTAACTTACAGTAGATAACCAGTATCATATTAAGCCTAAGGCGTTTCTCTTGTGCCTACTCATTTCAGATCTTCTCCAAAATCATGTTCATTTATTGTTTCAAAGATTAGGATAAAGTGTCTAGCTAACTCATTCAATAAAGCATCAGAATCTTTTGTTTTGTTTTGTTTTGTTTTGTTTTGTTTTGTTTTGTTTTGTTTTGTTTTTTAAGACAGGGTTTCTCTGTGTAGCCCTGGCTATCCTGGAACTCACTCTGTAGACCAGGCTGGCCTCGAACTCAGAAATCCACCTGCCTCTGCTTCCCAGAGTGCTGGGATTAAAGGCGTGCGCCGCCGCCGCCGCCGCCGCCGCCGCCGCCGCCGCCGCCGCCGCCGCCGCCACCACCACCACCGCCTGACTTAAAGCATCAGATTCTTAAAGTTTGGGATAACTTTTGTTTTCTTCATGTGTGTGAGTGTTTTATCTGCATATCTAAGCATCACGTGTGCTTGGTGCCAGTGGAGGAGAGAAGAGCATCTTAGCTCCCCTGGAACTGGAGTTAGACTGTTGTGAGCTGCCATGCCGATGCTTGGGGTAAGAAGAGCAGTCAGTGCTCTTAACCACTGAGCCTTCATCTCTCCAGCCCAAGGACAGTTGGGTTTTTTCTTGGGGGGGGGGCTGTATTTTTTTTCCTTCTTTTTCTTCTACCTTCTCCTGTTTGGCAGATGAAGAGAGCACTCGAGTTTTGTTTGCTTACATGCTGGATCAAACCTGGGGTCTTTGGCATGTCAGATGAGCACCCTTCCTACCACGGAGCCATCCCCTCAGCACTAATCTTATTTTTTGTGTGGCTGTGTGAGTGCGCGTGTCGGTGCATGTGTATAGAAGCCAGGGGTCAACCTCTGTGATCATTCCTCAGGAGCCAGCAGCCCTGGTTTTTGAGACGGGGTCCCCCACTAAGATCTGGGTCTCACTCATTAGATGACACCTGGGAATCCTCGTGTCTCTGCTCTTGAGATGGTAAGTGTACCACCAAGCCTAGCTTTTTATGTGGGTGCTAGGGAGCATACTCAGATCCCCATGCGTACATGGCTAGCACATTATCCACTGAGTCATCTCCCTGCGCCCTAAGCCCTCACTTCAGAATGACATCTACACCGTACCTACAGTATAGGTACGGTTGGGTATAGTTAGAGAGTTGTCACACCCACCCTGCTTTGCAGATGTATTCTACGGCTTTGACAATGGCTCTCTTCTGGATTTCTATCTCTTCCCAACTTCTCTTTGAGACAAAGTCTCATGTAACTCCAGCTGGTCTTTAAGCTTTCCACTCACTATGTAATAATGGAGGACAGCATGACCTAGAACCTATGGTCCTCCTGCCTCTGCCTCCCTGAGTAATACAATTACAGGCATCCATACCATAGTCTGGATGATAGTTTGGGGATGGTAGCCTAGAAGGGCTGGGTATTGAACTACTAGCCTATATTCTCAGAAGAGGTCAAAGATATTATTCCAAAGAGTTCAACCCTGGATGCTTCCAAAACATTTCTTTTTCTTACATCTGTTAGAGATGCTCTTCCTCCCTGAGCCATGAGCTCGGAAGAGAGGCAGTGGTGACTCATCTTTGCACTGAGCTAATGCAGTCCAGTCTCCTCCTACACAGCGGGCCGCCTGGATGGTGGCGTCGTCATCTGACTAATACTGCAGCAGCTAGCTGAGAATTACATAGTGCTCTCACCAGGACTGAATGGTAGTCACCAGTTTTTGTTTTTGTTTTTTTCCAGGCTTGTATTTCAACAATCAGAAAAGTTTGCGAAGGTAGAAAACCAATACCGGTTACTGCAAATGGAGAGCAGCGAGTTTCAAGAACTTCAGAGTAAAATCAGTTCAATTTCCAACAAGGTAATGTATTAATTAACTTATTTGGGGGGGGTGCTCCCCTCTCCACTACTACCCTTCTCCGAAGTCAGGCAAAGTGTCCTTCTTCTGCCTTAAGCCATCACTATGTCAACGCCTAAGCGGACTCTCTCCTTGGCATTCTCCCTGTGATCCAAGTTCGTTTCCCAGAAAGTGTTGAAGTCTGGTTGTTGTTGCTCCAGCTGGGCCTGATAGTACACACCTTTAACCTCAGCCTTCGGTAGACCGAGGCAGGCAAATCTCTCGAGTTCAAGGCTGGCCTGGTCTACGAAGCAAGTTCCAGACCAGCCAAGGCTAAACAAAACAAACAAAGGTATGCTTGATCTTTAGGTATAAAGTTATAACGTGGGGCCAGGCAGATAGCTTAGTGAGTAAAAGCTCTTGCTACCAAGGCGGATATTGTCGGCTCCAACCAGTCAACGAAACCTAACACTATTGCTAGTTACAAGTGGTTCTCAGACCTTGTGTTTAAATGAACGTCTGTGATGCAGCTGCATGCGTGTATTAAAGTGGCTTTTAGACATTTCAGGGTGCTCTTCTTCTTTTATTAACTGATTCTCTTGTACACGTGCAATCTAACGCCTGGGTGGCACACTGTTTCACCTATTGTGTGGATCCTTCGTTCAGAGGGTCCCAGAAAGCTGTCCTCACACTCAGTTCCCTCAGGGATTTTCTGCATTTCCCTTCCCTCAGACACTGTCCATGTGCATCAAGAAGTGTGTTCCGGGCTGGAAAGGTGGCTCAGTGGCTAAGAGTACTGGCTGCGTGTCAGAGGACACAGGTGCATTCCTAGGCCCGCATGGTGGTTCATGCCATCCGTCGACTCAAGTTCCAGGAGATCCCAAGCCTTGCTCTGACGTCGGTAGCACCACATACATGTGATACACATACATTCATGGAGGCCAAACACTCATACACAGAACATTTGAAAATTAAAAATGTTAGGCCGGGCGTGGTGGTGCACGCCTGTAATCCCAGCACTTGGGAGGCAGAGGCAGGCGGATTTCTGAGTTCAAGGTTAGCCTGGTCTACAGAGTGAGTTCCAGGACAGCCAGGACTACACAGAGAAACCCTGTCTCGAAAAACCAAAGGGGAAAAAAAAAGAAAATTAAAAATGTTAAGAAAGGAAGGAAGGAAAAAAGGAAGGAAAGAAAGAAGAGATGTGTTCCTGAAACTCTTGATATTTTGGGACAAAACCCACCACAACAAAACTAGAAAGACTTTGGCCCTTTCACGTCTTCCCCTGGCCAGTTAGTCTGTCTGTTGAGACAGATTTCAGTCACGTTGGACTTTCCCACTTGACTCTCCTGCCTCATCTCTCCTCTGAACTTTCCTTGTGCCCTTTGTGGTATCTACGTCACACTAATGTCATCCATTAATAATTTGTTGTCTCCCATCCTCTCCCTTAGAACAAACACTGCATCCTCTCTCTGTTTCTCCAACACCTAGAAATGGAGCTAACTCTCAGAAGATGAGCGGTAGCTCTCATCGGAACCCTAGAGCGTCTGATACAGAAGAGTCAAAGCATTTTCTGCTCCATCAAATTGATGTTTTTTTAAAGATTTATTTGTTTCATATGTATGAGTACACTGTAGCTGTCTTCAGATGCACCAGAAGAGGGCGTCAGATCCCATTACAGATGGTTGTGAGCCACCATGTAGTTGCTGGGAGCTGAACTCAGGACCTCTGGAAGAGCAGTCAGTGCTCTTAACTGCTGAGCCATCTCTCCAGCCCCAAATTGATATTTTATAACCAGCATCTTGCACAAGGTCTGGCAAAAAATGGCAACTAATAAGATAACAGGTACTGCAGGATGTCCTGATGGTTGGGGCTAAGTCTGCGGACTTGTCTTAAAGTGTCAGGAATCATCTGAGATTTTTTTTAACAGTGTCACATGACATTCTTAGCAGTTTTCAAAGCCTTAATCTGGTAAGTAGTGGGTAAGGTGCTTTCGAGAGGACGTGGTTATCAGGTAGTGCTTCTGGAGGAATTTGCTTTGTCACTGACGTCTGGGTCAGGACTGCACTAAGTGCTTCCATGTGTCTCCCCTGTTGCCTGCAAATTGCTTTGCTCCCTCTGTAAGCCGCTAAAGGGCAGAACTGTGTGGAGTTCAGTGTCCTGCCACAGGGCAGTGCTGCAGACACTTCATAGCTTACTAATCATTTCTACGTCCTCTCTAAAGCATTCATTGACATCTAGTTACTTTCAGTGTTTTGAAAAAAGGAACTACAATATACTTCAAAAAATTTAACATCATTTCTTTGGGGGGGGGCGGATTTGGTTTTTTTCGAGACAGGGTTTCTCTGTATAGCCCTGGCTATCCTGGAACTCACTCTGTAGACCAGGCTGGCCTCCAATTCAGAAATCCTCCTGCCTCTGCCTCTGCCTCCCAAGTGCTGGGATTACAGGCATGCCGCCACCACCGCCCGGCTAAGATTTATTTATATATGTAAGTACACTGTAGCTGTCTTCAGAGACTCCAGAAGAGGGCATCAGATCTCATTACAATGGTTGTGAGCCGCCATATGGTTACTGGGACTTGAACTCAAGACCGTCGGAAGAGCAGTCAGTGCTCTTAACTACTGAGCCATCTCTCCAGCCCCACATCATCTCTTTTGAGTCTGCCCTCAAGAAAAAGATATGTTAAATAACTAGGATTATGAGTTCAGGTATACAGTTTTCTAACATAGAGCTAGTCTATTAAATTTTGTTTAAACTTTTAATAATAAATGCTTCTGTCAATGTGATTCAGATGTGCTTGGATATTTTAGACATCTTCTGAATTTGAACCTTGTATATGTTACGCTCCTGATTGCTAAAGTATGTTTTTCTAATATAAAAATGATTCAGTAGCTCAGGGATTGTTTTGTGTTATAAATACAGCTTGAGTCTACTGAAAATACCCTGCAGGAAGCTACATCATCCATGTCTTTGATGACCCAGTTTGAACAGGAAGTATCTGGCCTCCAAAGATCCATACGTGACATTGAGAATAGTGAAGAGATGCTCACACAAAAGATGCAAAGCCTTAATGAGAAATTCCAGAACATTACTGATTTCTGGAAGAGAACCCTGACAGAAATGAGCGACAACACAGCCATCTTCAAATCAGAAGCAAAGAATACACATTCTGAAGTCACCCTGAAGATTAACTCAGCCGAGCAAGATATAAAATTGCTCAGTGAATGTCTAAAAGATTTGGAAGACAGCACACTAAGGAACATCAGGACGGTGAGCAGGCAGGAAGAGGAAGATCTTCTACGGGTAGAGGCGCAGCTTAGCTCTGACTCAGAAGCAGTTAAGAAACTAGAAGAAGAACAGCACATGCTCCTAGCCAGGGGCGAAGATCTCACCGAAAAACTTTCCAGCTACGAGCCCAAAGTAGAAGAGTGCAAGGCACACTTGCCAACCATAGAAAACGCTGTCCACTCTGTCCTCCGGGTCTCTCAGGACCTGATGGGGACCGAACGGAAGATGGAAGAGCTGACCACGCAGATGTTCAACATGGAGGACGACATGCTGAGGGCCGTCTCTGAGATCATGGACATGCAGAAGGCCCTGGAGGGAATGCAGTATGACAACAGCTTGTTAAAGATGCAGAATGAACTGCTTGTTCTAAAGGGGAAAGTTCATGATTTCACAGCACATTCAAACGCACGAGAAAAGGAGACTTTGGGAGAATATAACCTAGAAAATAAGGGAACTGATGATTATTAAGTTTACTGCACATCTTCTGGCGGGCTGTCCTACCAAGTGGCAATCATTCAGTCCTATATTTTTTTAGGTTTTTGTTCTGTCTCATGTTCCTGGAAAATAAGTGGAGTATGCACCATATGGAAGCATGCATCTAATCAAACATTTATCTTTTTAAGCTCTAAAACTTAAACTATTTTCATAGAAATATTTCTAAAATATATATTGCTCTACTTTTTAAACAGTATATTTAATATTTACATGCCTTTCTAATAATTAGTAGGCATCATTATGAATTGTATTATCGTATCTATCTATTATGGAGATAGACAGATAATCTATTGCAAATATTAAAACCTTTTACCATTTCACTGTGACCCTCATTATCTGTTTTCTAAGCTATGTCTGTTTCTCACAACTTTTCTGTCACCTGCTCTTGCAGCTAGTTGGTGACATACCTTTCTCTCCCAGGCTTTTGGGCTTTTTTTTTTTTCATTCAGACAGCCAAGTTCATAGGATTTGTATGTAAAGTAAAAGATGACCTTCCTGCAGGAAAACCAGGGGCCTCTCCTGTGAGGTAATGCCACACTATGAAACCTATGAAACCTGAAAAGTATTTTCCTTTTTGCAAAGGTTCTAAACTGTGTAATAGATACTTATAAGGTGTTTAGGATGTGAGTAACTGTGTTCTTAGTGTGTCTGCATTAATAGCCTTTTCTATTAACGGGTTATGTTTTGAAGTATGAGTTTATAGAGTATCTTTGTGTACCTGGACTTTTATTTCTAACGTTTGAACTGTGTGACAGTAAAGTTTACTGAATATACTTAATAGATACTTAAAAACATACTGATAAGGCCGGGCAGCGGTGGTGGCGCATGCCTTTAATCCCAGCACTTGGGAGGCAGAGACAGGCGGATTTCTGAGTTCCAGGCCAGCCTGGTCTACAGAGTGAGTTCCAGGACAGCCAGGGCTACACAGAGAAACCCTGTCTGGAAAAACAAAACAAAACAAAAAAAAAAAAAAAAGAAAAGAAAAGAAAAGAAAAACATGCTGATAAACCTGTGCCTATTTTAAAGAAAAAAACAACATAGCAATAAATTGTGATAATGATGACATATTTATGTCATTATTTTAAAGATTCTCCAATGTATGAAACTAAATTTGATTCACATATTAATTAAAAAAAAATAGGGCTGGAGCTAAGCATGGTGTCGCACACCTTTAACACCAGCACTCCAGAGGTAAAGGCAGTTGGATCTCTAAGTTCAAAACCACCCTGGTCTACATAGCGAGACTGCATCTCAAAAAAAAAAAAAAAAAAAAAATAGGGCTAGGAGACGGCTTAATAACTGAGCTTGCTGTGTAGGCACAGGGACGTAGGTTTGATACCAGACACTGACATAACAAGCTAGGTCTAGCACCCCCTGCCCATAACACCAGCCCTGGAAAACAGAGACACGAGAAAGCTATTGAATATGTGTGTCTGTGTATTCCTTTGCCAAGAAGTTTGCTCTAGGGCTGAAGAAGTGGCCCAGCGGTTAATCGCACTGGTCGTTCTTGCCAACCAAGACTTGGGATTGATTCCCAGCGCCCACATGATGGCTTACAGCCATCTGTAACTCAGCTTCCAGGATATCCAGCACAGTCTTATGATTCCTACAGGTGCCGTGCATGGCATGCATGTGGTGCACAGACATATACAGGCAAAACATTCATATGCATAAAATAAATATATTTTAATTTCCTATTTAGCAAAAATCATCATCGTAGAGATCTAGATAAAGTTTAAACAAATTTTCCTTTGTTTTTTTGTTTGTTTGTTTGTTTGTTTTGGAGGTTTTTGTTTTGATTTTGAGACAGGGTCTTGAGACGTAGCCCCCAGGTTAGTCTTAAGTCACCATCTTCCTGCTTCTGCATTTCAAGTAACAGGGAACACAAGTGTATAATGGCCCAGGGCTTCATATTGTTGTGCTTTATGGCAAATTAGTGGTATTATAATCCACGCTTTTGTATCTCTGTAATTGATAATAAATTTTATATCAGTTAGCTTATAGAGAGTACCGTCCATTTATTAAAAAAAAAATCAGCGCACACAAAGCGGTTTTACATCCAGGCATGGTGGCCCGTGTCTGTGACTCCCAGTTGGAGCAGGAAGAGTCCAAGTTGATGGCCTAGCCGGGTCACCTGGCAGGACACTAACAACAGACGTTTTGCAAAGGGAGGGGCTGAAGAGATGTGGCTAAGAGTGCATGCAGCTGCTGCAGAGAGCCAGAGTCAGTCCCCAGCATCCACTCAGCTGTTCACAGTCACCCCAGCTCTCAGGATTCAGGACCCTTCTTTTGGTCTCCACAGGCAACCGGACTCACATGCACAAACCCACACACAGATACAAACGCATATTCATAATATAAAAAGAAGCCGGGCAGTGGTGGCGCACACTTGTAATCCCAGCACTCTGGGAGGCAGAGGCAGGCAGATTTCTGAGTTCGAGGCCAGCCTGGTCTACAGAGTGAGTTCCAGGACAGCCAGGGCTATACAGAGAAACCCTGTCTCGAAAACACCAAAACAAAAAAAAAAAAAAAAAAAAAAGAAGCCAAACAATAAAATACGTTTCACAGAATAAGCACCTAATTATGTTTGTTTAAGCTTTTGGGTGTGAGGTTTTAAAATGTATTTATAGCAACGGTTACCTCGGGAGCTGGAGAGCCACCCTGCAGTTAAGAGCACTAACTGCCTTCAAAGAGAACCTGAGGTTGGTCCCCAGCACCCACATGGTGGCTCACAACCATCCATAACTCCATGGTCCTCCACAGGCATCAAGGCTCACACGTGGTGCAAAAAAATACATGTAGGCAAAACACCCATACACATAAAAGTTGTAATTTTTTTTTTTTTTTTTTTTTTTTTTTGGTTTTTCGAGACAGGGTTTCTCTGTGTAGTCCTGGCTGTCCTGGAACTCACTCTGTAGACCAGGCTGGCCTCAAACTCAGGAATCTGTCTGCCTCTGCCTCCCAAGTGCTGGGATTACAGGCGTGCGCCACCACGCCTGGCCTAAAAGTTGTAAATTTTTAAATACAATTTTGCTGTCACTGCCAGACCTCCAGAGGCTGAGGACCACCCACCTGCTACCCCTGCTCCGCAGCCTGATACTGTTCAGCCTGGGGCATCAGAAATCTGTCAGCAGAACTGGTCCTGACTATTGTTAGTAGCTTTCTTAAGAATCAAGAAGGACCGGGCGGTGGTGGCGCATGCCTTTAATCTCAGCACTTGGGAGGCAGAGGCTGGTGGATTTCTGAGTTCCAGGACAGCCTGGTCTACAGAGTGAGTACCAGGACAGCCAGGGCTACACAGAGAAACCCTGTCTCGAAAAAACAAAACAAAACAAAAGAATCAAGAAGGCTAGGCTGGAGAGATGGTTCAGTGGTTAAGAGCACTGAATGCTCTTCCAGAGGTACTGAGTTCAAATCCCAGCAACCACATGGTGGCTCACAACCATCTGTAATGAGATCTGATGCCCACTTTTGTGGTGTCTAAAGACAGCTATAGTGTAGTATATATAATTAATAGATAAATAAAATCTTCAAAAAAAGAATTAGGAAGGCTGTAATCCAGCTACATGTATTCTTACATCACAAATAAGCTAAACTGTATGTTCTGTAAATCTGTTAACTGTCCTCAAAAATTCTTTGGGGAGGCTGGAGGCTCGGCTGTTAAGAGCAGTGAGGCCCGGAGCTCAATTCCCAGCAACCACATGGTGGCTCACAACCATCTGTAATGGGATCAGATGTCCACTTCTGGTGTGTCTGAAGACAACTGCGGTGTACTCATGTACATATAACAAATAAATATATATTTTTAAAAAACTCTTTGGGGTTTGACATAAGAAGGGATCAGTAAATGTTGGAGGAGAATCCTCGCATCTGAGAAACTGAGGAAAGGAAACCACAGGCCCAAGGGTCTCTTGAACTACATAACGAGCTCCAGGCCAGGCTGAGCAAAGGCTGAGATCCTCCAACGAGGTTTCTAAGGAGCAGATTGGCCCGCAGAGCGCTCCCTGGAACTGTGGTGCTGTGCTTGTAGATAGGGGCATATTAACAATTACAGGGGCGGGGCTGGAGAGACAGCTCAGGGGATGAGCACACTCGCTGCTCTTCCAGAGGTCCTGGGTCTGATGATTCCCAGCACCCACAGGGCAGCTCAGAACTGGAACTCCAGCTCCAGAGGGGTTCAGGACCCTCTTCTTACCTTCTCAAGCACCAGACATGCAACACCCATACACATAAAATACTAAAAAAAATGTTCAGAAATTACAGGAGGGGCTGGAGATTACGGCTCAGCTGGGAAAATGTCTGCCCCGCATTTCTGAAGCCCTGGGTTCTGTCTTCGGCACTGAGTGAAACCAGGTCTTTTGGCACAAGCCCATATTCTAACACTCAGGAAATATAAGCTAGAGGGTCATAAACTCAGGATCATCATCAACTTCATAGGTTCAAAGGTCGACCTGCGCTGCATGAAACTCTGTCTATACATATACTTATATTTACACATATACATGCATGCATATATAAATACATATATATATGCATGCATACATACATACGACAAGCTGCAAAAGACTGTCTCTACATTCACATACTTATACATACAGGCTGCGTGAGACTGTCTCTACATACACATATATACATACATACATACATACATGCATGCATACATACATACAGGCTGCATGAGACTTTGTCTCTGCATACATATACACATACAATTCAACAATTAAAGGGGTAGCTAGGGTTGTAGCTTGGGAGAGCGACTGCCTGTCATGTGCAAAACATGTGCCTGAGCTTGATCTCCAGCTCTGAAAAGCAAAGAAGAAAAGGAGAGCAGGGGCGGGGGGGAAGAGAGGAGGGGAAAGGACTTCACCACTTCTAGTCTGTTAGCATGTTTCTATTTTCCAAGTTCACAGTAACTCTTCTTCCAAACCACCAAGTGAAGCGAAGCAGCTTCCTATAACCTGCCTCCTAAGAATGAGCTTTAAGATGGCCTCCCTGAGCCAGGCGGTGGTGGCGCATGCCTGTAATCCCAGCACTTGGAAGGCAGAGGCAGGTGGATTTCTGAGTTCGAGGCCAGCCTGGTCTACAAAGTGAGTTCAGGACAGCCAGGGCTACACAGAGAAACCCTGTCTCGAAAACAACAACAACAACAACAACAAAAAAAAAAAAAAAAAAAACCAAAAAAAAAAAAAAAGATGGCCTCCCTGAGTGATATGATTAAGCTGTGCTTACTCCGTGGATGTAGACACACTAGCAAACGGCAGCCTGGTGATACAGTAGACAGAAGCGGGCCTTCTCTTTCTCTCATTCCTGGGAAGCTATTTCAGCAAACCAGTGCATTGCAAAATGTGATCCCTAACGATGAAATATTTTACAATTGCTACTGACTTCATTCATGTTTATTTTTTTATTTATTCTTATTTTTTTGGTTTTTTGAGACAGGGTTTCTCTGTGTAGCCTTGGCTGTCCTGGAACTCACTCTATAGACCAGGCTGGCCTCTAACTCAGAAATCCGCCTGCCTCTGCCTCCCAAGTGCTGGGATTACAGGCGTGAGCCACCACTGCCCGGCTTCATTCATGTTTATAACTACTAGTTAATGTCATATTCTGCATGACCTTATCACAAGCTGACCTCCCTACCAGAGACACATCCTGGGTCACCTATCTCAAGTATTGATGTAGCATAAAGCTACTGAAGAGAAAGTCCTCAATTATACACTGAAACCGAATGAGTATTGAAGCCAAGCGGGGGGTTGCTACCTTGGATTAAGTAGTCATTATAATATTTTAGTTACAGTCACTGGTTTTAAAATATGCATCCAAAATACTATCTGGGAACCAGGGAGATAGGTCAGCAGGTCAAGCTAAGAATCTGAGTTTGGATACCTACTACCCACATAAAATTTGGGTAAAAAGGGGTATAGAGGGCTCAGTGCTTAAGAATCCCTACTGTTAGCCGGGCGTGGTGGCGCACGCCTGTAATCCCAGAATTTGGAGGCAGAGGTAGGCGGATTTCTGAGTTTGAGGCCAGCCTGGTCTACAGAGTGAGTTCCAGGACAGCCAGGACTACAATGGAGAAACCCTGTCTCAAAAAAAACAAACAAACAAACAAAAAAGAATCCCTTGCAAAGAACTCAAGTTTGGTTCCCAGCACCTGCATCCACATGGAGGCTCATGACTGCCTGTAATTACACTTCCAAGGTATCTGAGGCCCTCCCCCAGCCCACATGGGCTCCTGATCTGTGCGGTACACACAGACTCACACAGTATATACACATGGTAATTTTTTTAATGTTTTTAAAAAATTGATAGAGAGTTCATACCTGTAATTCCAGCTCTTGATGGAGACAGGATGAACCCACGAGCCCACGAGCCAGCTAGTCAGCCAGTCGGTGAGCTCCGTGTTTATAGAGACTTTCATTCAAAAAATAAGGTGGTACCATGCGCGGTGGCACAAGCCTTTGATCCCAACTCACAAGAGACAAAGGCAGATGGATCTCTGTGAGTTCATGGCCAACCTGATCTACATGGGACCTTTCAAACCAGGGGTAGATGGTGAGACCCTGTCTCAAAAAGAGAGAAAGAGAGAGGGAGGAAGGAAGGAAGGAAGGAAGGAAGGAAGGAAGGAAGGAAGGAAGGAAGGAAGGAAGATAAAGAGCAATAGTAAGACCTAGGTGCTGGAGAGGTAGCTCAGGGGTTAAGAACACTGACTGCTCTTCCAGAGGTCCTGAGTTTTCCATTCCCAGCAACCACATGGTGGCTCACAACCATCTGTAATGGGACACAATGCCCTCTTCTGGTGTGTCTGAAGACAGAGTCAGTGTACTCACATACATAAAATAAATAAATAATTCTTTTTTTTTTTTTTTTTTTTTGGTTTTTTGAGACAGGGTTTCTCTGTATAGTCCTGGCTGTCCTGGAACTCACTCTGTAGACCAGGCTGGCCTCGAACTCAAAAATCCGCCTGCCTCTGCCTCCCAAGTGCTGGGATTACAGGTGTGCACCACCACGCCTGGCTCTAAATAATTCTTTAAAAAAAAAAAAAAAAAAACAGTAGAAGACACATGAGACACACATTGATGTCCACACAGACAAATGAACCACTCAACTCACATACACCACACACAGAAGACTGATTTTCCTTAGAGAAACTGTATCTTTTACAAAGAGTGTCTTAAATGTATGTGGATGTGTGTTTACCTGTATGAGTGTCTGCTGTGCCTGTGCCGGTCCCCGTGGAGGCGGGGAGATGGTGTGGAATGACAAGGGTTGTGGCTACCTAACACAGGTGCTGAGAATTGAACTCAGGTCCTCTGGAAGAGCAGCAAGCACTCTTAACTGCTGAGTCTCCCAGTTATATCTTAATAAAGCCTTTTTTTTAAATTAAAAAGCCTGCACTCTCTTATAAACTATTCTTTTTTAAAAAAAAACTGAGGAATCAGGCATTTCACACAGGTCTGGACTGCACAGCAAGAGTCAAGACCTCAAAAAAAAAAAAAAAAAAAACCAACTTGCATCTGGAGATTTCTTCTCTTCTCTGGCTATGAAGAAAACATCCATCTCCTTTAGCTTGTTCTGTTACTATATAAGGGACCAATGATATAAGAACCATCAAGAAAAGTCATTTCCAATAATGTTTTATAAAATGTCCTGAATAGGTTTCTTAATTGTTAACAATATACTTAAATGATTTTAATTTTCTTTTCTAATTCCTTTTGTGGGATTTTTTTTTGGGGGGGAGGGGTTGTTTTTTCGAGACAGGGTTTCTCTGTGTAGCCCTGGCTGTCCTGGAACTTACTCTGTAGACCAGGCTGGCCTCGAACTCAGAAACCCACCTGCCTCTGCCTCCCAAGTGCTGGGGTTAAAGGCGTAACCCAGAGGCCCCCCAGCCCAAGGCTTGATGTTTCAATGCTATATTTTACCTATGCTTTCCCAAAGAGCAGTAAAGTCGTAAGGGAGAAAAACACATGAAGTTTGACTTTTAAATGTTGGGTTTTGACTAATTTCATCCCTGTGGTATTGCGTTTCCTTATAGTATCAGAAATGTGAAGCTCTCTGGGAAGGACTGAAGGCTTTCGAAATGGTGGCTCATCTAAAGCGCCTGCAGGAAGCCATCGATGAGATGAAAACATGGTCTAACAGGGTAACTGAGAATCAGGGTATGCTGAACAACACATTAGCAAGTCTTTCTGGAGACATCGTAAAAGTAGACCAAGGTACAACGTCCATGGCCAAAGATATGGGCCTCAAGATTACAAGTGTGAAAACAGATGTGCGGCGGATTTCCGGTTTCGTAGCTGAAGTCGAGTCGTTGAGAGACGCCGTACAAGCCCTGGAGAATAAAGTCCAAAACGTAGAAACAGCGACGGTAGAAAATATAGGTGAGCTCCTGTCAAGCAGCATCGACCGGACGACGGCACTCCGAAAGACCGCCAGCGAAAATGCAAAGCGAATTGACTCGGTCTCCAAGCGGCTAGCTGAGCTGCAGGGGGATTTCGATGAGCACACAGAGAGGTTTTTAAGCCTGGAGAGTGAGAGGGCGAAAGTGCTGAAGGCAGTGAGTTTTGCAAACGATCTAAAGCCAAAAGTGTATAATCTGAAGAAGGATTTTTCCCGTTTGGAACCTCTGGTAAATGACCTCACACTGCGCATTGGGAGGCTAGGTTCTGACTTAATACAAAGAGAGAAAGAGATTGCTTTATTAAAGGAAAAAATAGCTAATTTAACAGTAGTCCAAGCTGCGATTAAGGACATTAAAGATGAAATAACACATATTTCAGATTAGCTTATTATGTAAATTAGAAGTTTGTTTGTTTGTTTTTTTTAAATGAGATTGCTGTTGTGAATAGACTGATAGGAAATACTGATATTTTGGAATAAATGTCATTTTGTGTTTGATACTATTTTGCTTTAATTTTTTTTAACTTATTCATATGTATGTGTGGGTGGGTGAGTGCCTGTGCAGGCCAGAGAGAGTACTGGATCCCCTGAAGCTAGAGTTACAGACAGTTGTGAGCTGTCTGGGTGGGTGCTGGGAACCGAATTTGGGTCTTCTGGCCAAGTGGCAAGCACTTAATTGTTAAGCAATCTCTCCAACCTTCGGTAAAAAAATTGAAACAGATTGAGCATTTGAATTTACAAAGTACTTATGGAGAAAGTTGTCATGTCCCCCTGGGAGACAACCCCTCTGAGTGTCTCTTTCTTTTTTTAAAGATATATTTATTTTATATATGTGAGTACGCTGTAGCTGTCTTCAGACACCCCAGAAGAGGGCATCGGATCCCATTACAGATGGTTGTGAGCCAGCGTGTGGTTGCTGGGATTTGAACTCAGGACCTCTGGAAGAGCAGTCGGTGCTCTTAACCACTGAACCATCTCTCCAGCCCCCTCTGAGTGTTTCTACGAGGGCATTTCCAGAGATCAGTAAATGAAGAGGGGAATGTTCACCGGGAAGACGAGCCACCGGGTGGGCTGGGGTCCTGCACGAGGAGAAAGCCGGAAGTGAATGGGGCGGGTGCACTCCGCTCTGCTTTGGACCTCGCACTCCCACCGGCTACACCTTTCCTGCCAGGACCGACTGCAGGCTCCGCGAGCAAACCAAAGCAAGCCCGACCTCGGTTCTCGGCAGGGATTCTGTCACAGCAATCAAAAAGTAACTCGCACACTGCGGGCCAGCAATGGGGGCCGACACCGGGCAAGCTCTGACTCCCTCCTTGCCCCTCCGGCAGCCCGGAAGCATAGGTGTGGTTGTACCCTTGCTGAAGAACGGCCCCTTGGGGGAGTCACAGCCCTAGCATGTATTATATTACCCGATCAGAGGGAAAGACTCTAGAAAGGTTACTGCCAGGGGAAGCACCCCAGTACCGGTTGCTTTTAGGAAATGGGAAAAGGAGCAGCAATGTCTTATACTTTATGGTAATAGACTGAACAGCGAACCTGTAAGCCAGCCCCAAGTAAATGTTGTCCTTCTAAGAGTTGCCTTGGTCATGGTGTCTGTTCATAGCAATTAAAACCTGGGCAGCGGTGGCACAACCCTGTCTCGAAAAACAAAACAAAACCAAAAAAACCCTCTCCGAGGAGAAGGGGGAGTGGGGAGGGGCTCTGTGAG
The DNA here is from genome assembly GCA_964023405.1 of Apodemus agrarius. Lineage (NCBI taxonomy): Eukaryota > Metazoa > Chordata > Mammalia > Rodentia > Muridae > Apodemus > Apodemus agrarius. The sequence continues at coordinate 41,207,371 of OZ030026.1, read as the reverse complement.
AGGGATGTAAACAAATTTTTTTAATTAGTTAAAAATAATATGTAGAGCCGGGTGTGGTGGCACACCCCTGTAATCCCAGCACTTGGGAGGCAGAGAGAGGTGGATTTCTGAGTTCGAGGCCAGCCTGGTCTACAGAGTGAGTTCCAGTACAGCCAGGACTACACAGAGAAACCCTGTCTTGAAAAACCAAAAAAAAAAAAAAAAAAAAAAAAGGTTTCATGGAATTGGAAAAAAAAATGGCACACGGTGGAGAGAAGTGCAACTGGAGACGCCATTGAGGTGACAGGTGTGGAGCATGGAGGACAAAAGCATGGGCCACCATCAGCCCCACCCGGCCCATGAGCAGAATGGTGGACAGCAGCACGGGGCTCGCACAGGTCCTGCCCCAGGACACACTGATCACCCTAGCTCTGGGCAACAAGATCCTGGAGGTGAAGAATGGTTCCTTTTCCGGATTACATCTCCTCCAAAGACTTCTGATGTCCAGTGGCCTGTGCTACAGATAGCTGCTACGGGCAAGGGAGCTTCTTTTGCAGTGGTATCGTTGACTACAGACGCATAATTGGGAATGGGAGATATCAAAGGCTTCCGTGACACCCCCTCCCCCCCCAAAAAAAAAGAGAAAAGAAAGAAAAAAAAAGTCCAGACAGGAAGCTATTAAAGAGAATCCTTGAAAATGGTGATAGAGGTTCTGAAGTGTAGCTCTTCACAGTTGATGGCTTCTGGAGGGGTGGGGGTAGGGAAGAACTAAAAGCTTAAAGCTTAAAGAGGCTGGCCACTGGGAGTTTGATCATGCTCCAAAGAGTATATAGGCAAGACAAATTAGACTTCTGGGGTTCTCTCTCTCTCTCTCTCTCTCTCTCTCTCTCTCCCCCCCCCCCCCCGCTTTCTTTCCTTTCCTTTTTTTTTTTTTTTTTTTCTGATTTTTTTTTTTTTCGAGACAGGGTTTCTCTGTGTAGTCCTGGCTGTCCTGGAACTCACTCTGTAGACCAGGCTGGCCTCGAACTCAGAAATCCGCCTGCCTCTGCCTCCCTAGTGCTGGGATTACAGGCGTGCGCCACCACCGCCCGGCTGCTTTTTTTTTTTTTTTTTTTTTTTTAGGACGGGGCCCTGGGAAGAATAGGAAGCGTATATGATCAGGGTGCATTGTATGTAACTCCTAATTAATTAACAAACATTTGTTGAGGGTAAAAACACACAACTGCCTGGGCAATATGGCTCCACCACAGCCCAGCTGTCACCCCGGAGCCGGGAGGAAAAGACGATACAGCAGAATGTGGAGGGAGACAGCTGGAATGGAGGAGCGCTTGGGGGTGCATGGAGACCTAGTGCAATGGAAACCTTCTAAACCATATGAAGGTGATCCTAATGAGATCTCCTAATAATGGGGATATGGAATCTCAACTGGCCATCTCTTCACCAAACCAGGCTTCCAGTAGCGGAACTGGGTCGCATTCAATTGAGCTGTTGGCCAAGGGTGGGTGGGTGGGATCCCATGAAAATCTCCAAACAACCCAGGCTGTTGCTAGGACAATGGATTGCTCTCTGCAAACTGAAAGGTGGGTGGATCGCTGTTGAGGATAATAACACCCACACGATTCATTGACCATCAAGAAGTCCATCTGGTGCGTACATGGCGCCTTCAGCCCTACATTCTAGTGTCTTTGGTCACTGAACAAACATACTCTGCAGGCTACCAAAAACAGAAACATAAATATCAGCCCAGCCACAAAACCTCTGACATATGATCTGTCCTGACTGCAAAATCTGCTCGGGCAATGATGGCACGGAATTTGGGGGAGTGGCCAGCCAACGTCTGATTGGTGACTTAAGGTTCACACCGTGAGACAGAACCCATTCCGACACTGCTTGGGTGACCGGGACCTAGCAGGGTAATGATGATACTCTGCTACATTTATACACCAGCGCCTTCTATTTAGTCATCACCAGAGAAGCCTCAGCAGGGAACAAATAGAGATGGACAGCCAGGCTAAATGGGCTGTCTCCATCAACAGTGCCCCCCCACCCCTAGAGCTCAGGGAACCCCTCAGAAGAGGAGGCAGGAAGAACAAGAGGTCATGAAAGACAACTGGAGAACAAGGCCCTCCCAATCAGCTAAGCAAGGTACGTATGAACTCAGGCAAGCGACAGGCAGAGCCGGCCCGGTCCTCTATGGTCCTCTACATGTCTATTACAGCTTTCAGTTTTCCTACAGGACTCCTGGGCATGAGGAGTGAGTCTGATTCTTGCGCACGCTCTCGGGGCCCTTTTCCTTCTTTTGGTTTGCCTTGTCTAACTTCCATATGATGGGTTTTGCATTATCTTATATTTTACTTTGTCGTGTTTGGTTGTCTTGGTAAATGAAAATGGCCCCCATAGGTCCACGGGGAGTGGCACTAGTAAGAGGTGTGGCCTTGGAGGAAGTGTGTCACTGGGATGGGCTTTGAGGTCCAGCGCCTGTCTTCCTACTGCCTGCAGATCCTGGTGTCCAACTCTCAGCTCCTTCTCCAGCACCACATCTGCCTGCGCACTGCCAGGCTTCCCCACATGACAATGGACTGATCCTCTCAACTGTAAACCAGCCCCAATTTAATGACTTTATGAGAGTTCCTGTGGTCATGGTGTCTCTTCACCACAACAGAACACTAAGATAGCTGTAATCTCTTAGACTGTTCTTTTCTAATGAGAGAGAGGAAGTGGATCAGGATGGGAGGGGAAATCCATCGAACTGGGGGTAGAGGCAGGGAAACTGTCATCAGGATATATTGTATGAGAAAAGAACCTCATTTAGAAAATAGAAAGAGCCGGGCAGTGGTGGTGCATGCCTTTAATCCCAGCACTTGGGAGGCAGAGGCAGGTGGATTTCTGAGTTTGAGGCCAGCTTGGTCTACAGCTACAGAGTGAGTTCCAGGACAGACAGGGCTACACAGAAAAACCCTGTCTTGAAAAACAAAACAAAACAAAACAAAACAAAACAACAAGAAAAACCCCTAGAAAATAGAAAGAAGTTCTATTTTCAATAAAAAGGAAAAATGGGTTAAAAAGATTTGTATGTTTGCGTGTTTTGATTTCATGCATGTCTGGCGTCCTCAGAGGTCAAAGGGAGCTCAATTTCCTGCAACTAGAAGTATGAATGGTTGTGAACTGCCATGTGGGTGCTAGGAACCAACCTTGGGGCCTGTGCAAGGAAAAGCGCTCTTAACCACCAATGCGTACTTCTCAATGTAATGCATATGGGTGTTCTGCCTCAACACAAGGGAGCTGGGGACTGAGCCCAGGCTCCCCAGGGCTCTTAACCGCTGAGTATCACGCCAGTCTTTCTTCCTTTTTCTTTACAGTTTGGTACCTAAATGCTATAAGTAACACAAACTTTCTGAAACAGTTTAGTCTAGGACTGTTCTCTGGTTTTAGTAGAATGAATGATTCCCTGTCACAGAGAAAACATTTTTGTGACACATCTTGATATGGTATTTGTACCCACCTAAGGAAGTGTTGTGTAACTCCCAGGTTAAAAGCAAGACTTTGACTTAAATCAGCACATTTTGGACCCTTCTCTAGTATCACAGAAATGTTAATAAGCGGGGCTGGAGAGATGGCTCAGCGGTTAAGAGCATTGACTGCCCTTCCAAAGGTCCTGAGTTCAAATCCCAGCAACCACATGGTGGCTCACAACCATCCGTAACGAGGTCTGACTCCCTCTTCTGGAGTGTCTGAAGACAGCTACAGTGTACTTACATATAATAAATAAATAAATCTTAAAAAAAAAAAAAAGAAATGTTAATAAGCCCGGTTAAAATATGGCCAAAACATTTCTTGAAGTTTTTACTCATGAAGCCACTTATCAGTTTGACTTAGGTGCACCAGTCACACAGAGCAAACAATCTATGGGAATATGCCTTTCAGATTTAATTGCTCTTAGAGGGGACTATATGGGAAGCCTCTGGAAATTAATCATTTGTCTTTCAATCCAACAGACCCCCAACTCAACAGCCAATCTCAAGCACTCCTCCTTAGATGTCCTATTCACATGTCTACATTAGACATGAGTAAATAAAGTGTAAAAAAAAAAAACCCCAAGCCGGGCGTGGTGGCGCACACCTTTAATCCCAGCACTTGGGAGGCAGAGGCAGGCAGATTTCTGAGTTCGAGGCCAGCCTGGTCTACAAAGTGAGTTCCAGGACAGCCAGGGCTACACAGAGAAACCCTGTCTCGAAAAACCAAAAAAAAAAAACCCAAAATATCCAACATATATAGACTTGAATACTTAATGCATTTATTTATTGGTAGATCTGAAACCAGAAATTCTCAAACTAGCAATCCTCTTATCCCTATCTCTTAAGTGCTGGGGTTACAGACATACCCATTGAATTAATTTTGGGGGGTGGGTTTTCCCAGATAGGGTTTCACTGTGTGGTTCTGGCTGCCCTCAAACTCACTCTGCAGACGAGGCTGGCCTCAGACTCAAAGACCCACCTGCCTCTGCCTCCTGAGTGCTAGAATTAAAGGTGTGCATCACCACTGCCCAGCTGAATTATGTTTAAGTAGACATTTTACTGGGATTGCGGAAAGAACACGTTTGTGTAGTAATTAGAAATGGCTTTGTACTCTTAACTGGAGAGAGCAATTGTCAACAGCTTAAACGGCATACTTTGTACCAATACCTATAAATAAAGCCTGTTCAACAAAACTTCAACCCTACATATGGCAACAGCCATGCCTCAGCACAGATAGCTGTGTGCCCTGAATAGATTTAGGACCCTGATCTATTTTGGGGTGGCTGCAATCTATTTCAAGTACCACTTGTCCTTACATTCCGGCCCAACTATCATCCTAGCAAGAAACTTAAGTCTTAGCCAAGCTGTGGTGATGAACACCTGCAATAACTCTCAGGAAGGAGACTCTAGGAGTTCGAGACCAGCCAAGAGTATATGAGGACCTGTCTTAAGATTTATTTTCCTTTTCCTTGTTACTTGGTATTTGTGGTAGAAATGTTCTAGAAGACTCTGAAGGTCAAATCCTAAATCAACTTCAGCCTTGCTTTTACTGGAAGCCATAAAAGCTACCTACCCAAGACCTAGCTGCCCTGGAACTGCCATGCAAAATAATACAGAGATGCTGGAAGGGGGCCTTTCTAGGCCAGGCAAACGGAAAGATGTAAGACCCCGACGGCGCAACGGGTACTTCAAAAAGACTTTAGGCCATAACTTTTAGGTGTGTTGTGATAGAGCAGGAGAATGCACACTGCCACGGCTGTTAAGGATCCCAGTAACCGTCTGGTTAGACCCAGAAATTGCCTGTTTCACCTAACAATGCCAAACCTAATGACCCTTCCTTTCTCTCCAGCACAGGTGTAAATTTAACATGCAGCTAACTAGATGTACAACTCTAAATTTAGTTCAGTGTTCTTAGAAAATAGATTTGTAATGGAAAAAAAAAAAAAAGCATTTCTATTGGAATTCTTGCAGAAACAAGCTGTAGTGGCTCTTATCTGTAATCCCAGAAAGCTGAGGCAGGAGGATCACCTGACTGACCTCACTGTGTAAGGTTCCAGACCAGCAGCCAAGGATACAAAAGGGAGACCCTTAAACCAACAATTCTTAGCCGGGCAGTGGTGGCGCACGCCTGTAATCCCAGCACTCTGGGAGGCAGAGGCAGGCGGATTTCTGAGTTCGAGGCCAGCCTGGTCTACAGAGTGAGTTCCAGGACAGCCAGGACTACACAGAGAAACCCTGTTCCGAAAAACCAAAAAAAAAAAAAAAAAGTGAACATGAGGGGCTGGAGAGATGGCTCAGTGGTTAAGAGCACCGACTGCTCTTCTGAAGGTCCTGAGTTCAAATCCCCGCAACCACATGGTGGTTCACAACCATCCGTAATGAGATCTGATGCCCTCTTCTGGTGTGTCTGAAGACAGCAACAGTGTACTTAGATATAATAAATAAATCTTTAAAAAAAAAAGTGAACACGAGACAAAAATTTGCTATACTAAAATTACCTTGTCAAAAAATAAACCAATTCAGTGTTTATCCATATTTAATACACCTTGGGTTTTTGAAAACCCAAGACTATTTCCTAAACACAGGAGCTTCTAAGTGAGGGGATGCTTTACGAATAGCACCAATGGTTAGTCTACACTTTTTTCCTGGGTGTGTGTGGCATACCTCAATTCTTCTATTTTAGGACTAAATCTTTTTTCAATATTCGTTTTTAAAATAACAAACTCACAGACATCATCAATAGACCGGTTTATTTAGCAGTTAGGTTTGAAACTCTTGCTTTAAGCAAGGGTACTACAGTAATTATATCAGGAACAGACATTTCCTACACTGTCAAATATATAAAAGTTCCTTTGCACTTTCAACACTGATCAACAAGCAGATTCAGTCCATGTTACTTTGATGTATCTACTCAGTTAACCCAAGCTTTTTCTTCAGAGACTCTGGCATCTCAGGTGGAGGGGGGCGAGGGAGCCTGAAGTAGACCTTCACGGAGTCATAGATGAACCACTGTAGTGCAGTCAGAGTGCCGATCATGATGATTCGGGCGAAGAGCCCCTTCCACACACCTGGCAGAGAGGAAACGTGAGTGCACGAGCGCGCCACCTACCCACGAGGTGACACTTCTCAGGAAAGCCTAACTTACCTCTAAAGCCAAGCCTCTGCAGAACCTGAGAGGCAGTACTGCCTTTCTCTTTATTCAGCACAGAGACCACAGAGTCAGCAGGGTGGGAGACAATCGCACAGAAGACTCCAGCTGCAGGGGGAAGAAAGGGAAGAAAAATAAATAAATAAAAATCAAGATACCCAAAGTAAAATTCCTGCCTCAGCCTCCCAAGAGCTAGGATTACAAGCATGTGGCACCACATTGGCTTTAGTTTTATTATCTAAAACATTTACATTTAGATTCACCCACTTTATATGCATGAGTGTTTCCCTGTAAGTATGTATGTGTACCACACGCATGCCTTGTATGTCCACAAAGATCAGAAAAAGGCACCATTATCTCCTGGAAATGGAGTTACAGATACAATTTTCAAGCATGACAGTGGCATGTATAATAATAATGGTAACTATAGAAAAAGATTTCTGGGAAGTAATTAGAATATTTAGAATCCAGCAGAACAAAAAAGAGGCAGATAAAAATGCTTCCTAATCTTTGGAAATTTTCCTTCACAAAGGGACCAATAATGGAAATGATAAAATTTGCCTATAATTTCAAGAACAGGTGTGTTCTAAAGAATTCATACCAGCCAGGGTGTAGTTATACATATTTTCAGTCCCATAACTTGGGAGACAGAGGCAAGCGGATCTCTGAGTTCAAAGCCATCCTGGCCTACAGTGAGTTCTAAGACAGCCAGTTATACAGTGAGACCCTGAGGTAGATCTATACATGGACAGATGGATGGACAGACAAATGGACAGACAATTCATACCTATGTAACCGGCCACAAATGTCACAACCAGCTGCTCTGCCTTTGTGCATTCACTTCGGGGCTTAGGAACCACAAATTTGTACAAAGCTTCAACAGTGCGTTCAAAGCAGGCGAACTTCATCATGGTGTATGGGATCTGTCTCATCCACAGAGGAGCAACACCCTTGTAGAACCTAGGAAATTAGGACACTAATTTAAATAGGTGCCTGAGTTAATTTAGCAGAGATTTTCACCATCTACAGAAGTGTCCGCACACCAGTCGAGTCCTGATAGTAACACATGACAGCGTAACGCATGTCACTGCCATCAGAACCTGAAGACTAACATGCAGGTATATTAGTCTCACATGCCAATGACTCAAGCACCTTTGACTGTACAACCAAGAAAGTTGCTGGGTGTTTCTTGGACTGGAACTACAAGAAACAAGAAGTTTACAGGTAGAACTCAGCTCAAGATTCACCCACAAAGGTGGATCTAAGGAAGCATGTTGGCATCCGAAACATGCAAACTGTGTATCAGGAATGTCCTGACAAGCCCACCCACCTGAGTCAATAGATATTTGACAGGTATCAAGTCATTTCCAGACAGACAGACGAACTTAAGCTCTCCCCAGTGACTAGCTGTAGGAGGATGTTCACTTACGCATTTAAGCCTTCCTCTTTATACATTTTGGGAACAGCTTCCCTCAGTGTGTTGGCATAACCAGGCTGGGTCTGAATTCGAACTTTAGCAGCTTCCATAGGAGCCAGGGCAATGTCAGCGAAGAATTCAGCACTGGCAGAAGCAGCTAGATATAGTGATGTGCGCCACAGGTAGGTGTTCTCCTAAAAGTCAGTACACAGAACAGACGTGAGCTGCTGCCACACTGGCCATTCAGTCCTTCTATGACAGTGTGACCTCAGAGACTTTAAAAACATTCCCCTTTTCTGGGGATCTAACTTCAGTCTATCCCAGTTCAGCCTTGATATATGGGACAGTCTGGCTTCAAAAACCACAATATACCTAAATGCTAGGAAACAGATGTACATCTCCCTGCCTGACTTGTCTTAACTACTCTTACTGCATAGTCCATGAATAACCCTGTATCAGAATGAGTTTATATTGTCTCTCAACCTCATAACTAATACAAGTATGTGCTCTGAACATGCATGGGACACACCCAGTAATCCTAACTACACAAAATGAGCCCCAGCCTCTTCTCTCACACCAACACACGCCAACCTTACTTACTCAGAAATTCAACATCATACATTAAGAGAAGCTAGAGTCTTATGAAATACCCTCCTCTGCCATTGCTGGATATGCCTTATGCCATGCTGTACTCTTTCTGGGGCCATTTCTTCAGCCAGAAAACAAGGTCATTCAAACAAAAAGCACAACATCCTTTCTCAAACACTTGGGACATTTAATGTCAAAGTAAGATCACATACCTCACCAAGTATGTTGCTATATAAGGCTTTGAAGACTTCATAAAAGCCGAATTTGCAGAGCCCTTGCATGGAATAGCCAATCAAAGTTGGGGCCCATCCTTTAGCCAAACCACGAACACCATCTTCTTTCAGTGTAACGGAAAATCCATTAAATATGCCCTTGTATTTCTGAGGGTCCACCTTTAAAATGGGAAAATGTCAATATAAAAAAGAAAGCTATGTTAATTTAGCTGTGGTGTTTTTCTATTTGCCAAGCTATTTAGTTTTATAAAAATAAGAATATCTAATACTTTTCACAAACACTTTTGACTACTGTGCTTTTTTCGTTTTAAAATTTAACTACAAAAAAAGTGTATACAAGTTTTAGCTTAAGCTACACACTTATGTTTTTAGAACTTTTGTGTGGTACATTCATGTATGTTTCTGTATACATGTATGTGGAGGACAGAGGTCAATGTTGGGAAAGTCCCTTTACCTTGGACTCTCCTCTACCACTATACCTGTCTCTACCACAAGCTAGCTGGTCACGGGCCTCCAGGGACCCTTCTATATCCACCTTGCTAGCGCTGGGATTATTAGACGTGCATGACCGTGCCCAACTTTTTACACGGGTGCTTGGGGATATCACCTAGGTTCTTCAGGCTTATACCACAAATACTCTTATTGACTGAGCAGTCTTCCCAGCCAAACTGGAGGATCTGAGTGGTTAACACAGGGTCTATTCCAGGCTAGTCTCAAACTCTTAGTGAGCTCCCTGCCTCTGCCTCCCAGATGTTAGACTACAGGCATGAGCTACCACTTCCAGGTCTATTTAGGACGGTTTGTTTTCATAAACAACTTCTACATCAAAGGCTAGCTTCCTTTAAATTATACTTAATTTTTGGATAGTCAAAACTTTCCAACAACAAAAAGTAAAAAATAAATTAAGATGTAAGTATGGGCTGGGCGGTGGTGGCGGTGCACACCTGCAATCCCAGCACTTGGGAGGCAGAAGCAGGTGGATTTCTGCGTTCAAGGCCAGCCTGGTCTACAGAGTGAGTTCCAGGACAGCCAGGGCTACACAGAGAAACCCTGTCTCGAAAAACCAAAAAAAAAAAAAAAAAAAAGATATAAGTATGTAGGTGGGCGGCGGTGGTGGCACACGCCTTTAATCCCAGCACTTTAGGCAGGTGGATTTCTGAGTTAAGGCCAGCCTGGTCTACAGAGTGAGTTCCAGGAGAGCCAGGGCTACACAGAGAAACCCTGTCTTGAACCCCGCCCCCCAAAAAAAGATATAAGTATGTACTCCTGATCCTGGAGTCCTTTAAGCAGATTATACTACACTATGAACCACTGTGAACATTAGACAAGCAAGCTAAATGCAGTTTAAGAGGCACAGCATCTTTTGAGGTACAGAATGTCTTTTACTTCAGAAATTAAATTTACTCCAGAAGACACGCATGTTTCGGACTTACACTTGGTCTATTGGTTAAACAACACTGTGGGGAAGGGAGCTTATCTCACTCTTTCTGCCGGTACTAGAAGGTACTAGAAGGGTTGGTATACATCACCTTCCTCTCTCCCTCCTAATATTTCACCTTCCTTTCTCTTTTAGGTAAGAAGACTTCTAATCCTGTTTGGGACAAATAAATTTTTAATGTTTGATTACTTTTCTTTCAATAATTATATGATTCAAATTATAAAAACATAGAAGAGGCAATGCTCACAACCTTTCCTATAAAGAAAGTCAGAACTTCTCTGAGAAATAACCATGTTCTTTGGCACAATATTTAGGACAAGAAGTTACTTCACATAAGATAGCACACAAGACTGACTGCCCATTTCGATACATAAAATACTTATACAATGACTACTTGGGGGTCTTAAAATTAGTAGGCCTTGAAAATGACCTCTGGCCAGCACTGAACAGCAGCAGTTAAGATCCACTTAGAGTAAGAGCAAAACAGTTCACAATCTACCTACACACGTGAAAGGGAGGTGCATCAGAGAAGCTGGAGAGCTCAGAGGTAAAAGCACACACCTCTCTTCCAGAGAGTTCAATTCCCAGCACCCAGGCTGCACAGCCCAGAGCCACTTGTAACTCCAGAGGACCTGACGATCTGATACCCTCACCGGATACCCATAAATTTATGTAAAAATAAAAAATAACATAAATAAATAAATTGAGCTGGGGCCCTTTCCTGCTGAAGTCTGTAGGAGTTGTGATGTCTCTATTTCTCATTTGTGATGGGATCTGGGGCAGAAGAGATGGCTCAGCAGTTTAAAGCAGTAGCCTCTCCTCCAGAGGTTCTGGGTTCGGTTCCCAGCAGCCATACAGTGGTTCACAACCATCTATAACTCAGTTTACTTCTGAAAAGTAAACAAAGCTGGAAACATAGCTCAGTGGTTAAGGGCACTCCTAGCACAATTAATATGTAACAATAATAAGAAATGCGGCCATCAATTTGAAAGGCTGGGAGGTAGAGGCATGCGAGGCCTTGTTGGGAACAAAGGGAAGAGAAGTAATATCGTTGTATTTTAGTTTAAAACAACTTTTTATTAGTAAGATAAATCACATACACAAGACACCTCAGGTCAGTAACAAGCACTTGCCTGTCAAACCTGCCAATCTGAGCTCCATGCTTGAGTTCCCTATGGTTTAAGTACAGAATGGACTCCCAAAAGTTATTTATTTCCACACCTAACACACAATATATATTTATAAATGTTTATCATAACAATGAAAATAAATATAAACAAAAACCACTCATACCAATACAAACCTGCATGCGGCATTTTACTAAATCCAGGGGAACAACAGCAGTGTGTGTCAGCCCACAACTTAAGACCCCACCAAAGCCACACAGTGCATAATACTTCATGGAGCCAAATTCACAACTGTACTCTGTAATAAGACAAGACACACCGTGCATTTTAATACAGACTCATATTAGTGCACATCAACTTACCTCCTGGGAAATTAGGTTTCCACACAGCTTGTTAGTAGCAGTCTATATCTTACAACTTATGTTCCAACAGTGCATGCAACACAAACCTGCATTCTGCATTTAATCAGATCTAGAGGAACCAATGCTGTATGTGTTGTGCCACAGCTAATAATTCCTCCCAGTCCACAGAGGATAAAGAATCTGCCAGATCCATATTCACAGCTATACTGCTCTGTTTGATTGAAGAAAAAACATCAATTATTTCTTCAAAGACTAAGGAAGTCTGGGGGAACAGAAGAAAACTCTATTTCCTTTTGAAATAGTACTATGCCTAGCCTGCAGCTTTAGCCAGCAGCACAATTAGGTAGAAAGATGAGCTCTCATAGTGTAAATTACAGGAACGTCACTGTCAAATCGGATCACTAAAATTATTAAGAAGTGTATCTGTGAGCTACTATTTTCTAAAACTTACTGGTAACTGCAACTAACAGCAGTCACTAAGAGCGTCCTCCGAGAACAGCCCGAACTCCAAAAGAGCACATAACACGGGCAGAGCCTGCATATTTTAACGTTCACTCCAGCTACTGACCAACTATCATTGAACTAAACCACATATGCCTAGTTCCGCAGTCATATTGGCTTTAGCTTTTGAAATCAGAGGAAAATGACTGGAGATAAAAAGGAGTTGTCCAACCACATTTAAGACACACAGAAGCCCATGAATGGCCCGGGTGTGGGAGGGGATTTCTCTGTTTTACTGGCACAATACAGGTAACGTTCTCTTGAGGCCTATAATTCAGCCTTCGGGTTTCTCTGGTACTCATGTTCCCCCCGCGATTTAAAACACACAATTATTGTCACCCACCTCGAATCCCAAACCATAAAGGAATGCACACCTCCTGTAATCTGCAAGTCACAGTCCTCTACCAGTAGCACCAAAACCAAAAGATCCTCAACCCCCATTACCTCATATACAATCAAGTGAAAAGATAATACAAAAAAAAAAAAAAAAAAAAAAAATTGGGAAAGGAGCTCAAAGGAGACTTTTCCGGGTTTACAAAAAAAGAAGCAAGTCAAATAAGACCCTCAGGGAGTTGCAACTGTGTCTGGCTGGTGCTTAAAAAGAGACTTTGCCCAACAGACTTGGCTGACCAAGCCGGCTCGCTGGGGAAGATAGAGAAGTTGGTAACCACTTCTCTGCCTCTACTCCCGTGGGGACACGGAGGTCACTGAGTGGCGCTGGGCCGGGGCCCTTCCACGCCCTTGAGGGAGGGCCAAGGATCCGACAGCGGCCTAGGGCGTCAGAGTTGACATCCCAGGGTCACAGCTTGAGACCGGTCCTCAGGTCCAGGGCCGGAGCGCCCTTCCCCGACCTCCAGCTCCTGCCCGGGTCTCGGAGGCAGAGCCGGGGTGAGCAGTACGGAAACCAGCGCTCGCACAGGGCAGGGTGCGACCTCACCTTCCACGGCGGCGGCGGCCAGATGGCGGGAACGCCGGGGCGGTCCCGGGGGGCTGCGGGGACCCGACAGGCCATCGTGCACCAGCTGCAGGTGTGGCGCGTTGAAGGGGTTCGCCCGCGCCAGGTGCGCTACGGACGAGAACATCCTCCTGCGGGGGGAAAAGACAGAGGGCGGAGGTTAGAGACCCGGCGCCGGGCAATGTCACGGGCGCCCCGCGAGACACGCCGGGCTCTGCGCCCTTGAGGAGGTCACCGCTTCTTCCCCAGGGACGCCGAGCCCGACCGGGCCCACGGCCAACGCGGTGGCCACAAGGGACTCCAGGCTCCGCGCCCGGCACCCTCCGCGGCGAGGCCCGGCCGCGCTCACTTGCCTAAGATGGCGAACACCCAACCGCTCGCTGGGCAAGGTTGCGGCTCACAGAGGCCGAATGTCCTCCCCGCCCGAAGATCCGTGCCCTTCGTGCGGCGTCACCGTGACGCACGCCAGGCGTCACTGCGCCACGCGCTTCTCATTTGCGGAGAGAAGCGCGGAGCCTGGACGTCATCGCGTCCTCCTAGCAACCCTATCCCCGCCCCCGTCCAGCCCCAGCCCTTCCGGCCCGGCTAGTGCGCAGGAGGATTCCTACTGCGCAGGCGCACATGCAGAGGGGGTGGGGGGAGTGCTTTTTTTTTTTTTTTTTTTTTTTTTTTTTTTTTTTTTTTATGTGTAAGCTGCCCTGAACCGGCCGGCGACCTTACCACTCTGTCCCTTCACCGACGGGTGTTTTCTCCTTGGCGCCAGGAAATTTTACAAGTCTCTAAGTGATCGCGGGCATAAATTTTTTTAAGACAGGAATGCTTAAGTGATTCAGGTATTGAAGTTAGGATATCATTACAAGATCTTAGGTCGGAATTCCTGCCATGTTCGGACCTTTTAGAAAAATTCCACTCACACTGACTTTTGATATAGGCGTGTCTAAATTTTCCAACCAAGTTCTGGTGGAAAGGATATACAGGAAGAACTCATACAGTACATACAACTGCTTCTGCCTCGCAGTAATGTCTATGGCCCCTGAAAACAGTCGATCAAGGCTTCGTTCCTAGAGACACAGGCATGCGCTGAAATGAAAGTAACCGATGGATTGTGCGTGCTTCAGACATTTACAAGATCATCATTAATTACTCTGACGTCAACAAGCGGGGGGCCTAGTTCCACGAAGGAGCGTTTAAAAGAAATCAAACCTGTTATATTTACCTCACCTTTATAAAGCCTTTTTATCTAACCTAAGACACCACTAGAGCTGGCTCGTGTACTGTAGTTACACTAGGTCTACCTCTGCATTCACTGCTCTGCTGTGTCGTTTAAAAATTCTTAACATTTACAAACAAAAGACCCCCACGTTTTCTTTCGTTTTGCCCTAGGTCCTTCAAATTATGTAGTTGGTCCTGGTTGGAAGAAATACTTTCGGAGTTTATAAAACATCAAAAAGGTGTCTAGCAGGGTAGTGGTGGCGCACGACTTTAATTCCAGCACCTGGGAGACAGAGACAGGCCGATTTCTGAGTTTGAGGCCAGCCTGGTCTACAGAGTGAGTTCCAGGACAGCCAGGGCTACACGGAGAAGCCCTGTCTCAAAAAAAGAAAGACAGAGAAGAAGAAAGAAAGAAAGAAAGAAAGAAAGAAAGAAAGAAAGAAAGAAAGAAAGAGAGAAAGAGAGAAAGAGAGAAAGAAAGAGAGAAAGAAAGGGGGAGGGAGGAAAGAAGGAAGGAAGGAAGGAAAGAAAGAAAGAAAGAAAACACAGACAAAATTCGAAGTTTTCATTTATGTATTAAGAAGGTCTCAAAGGAACATTGAAAGAACTTATTTCTTTCAATCAAGTTCTACCATTAAACAGATATGTGGCACCCGGCTCTCCGAAGATGTGACAGCAACCTGACTTGAAGAAGTCCTGACACACCGGTGGGACTTCGGTGCATGGTGAGAGCTGGCTTTCCAGCGAGATGGAGTTAATTAACAGACAAGCAACTGCCACTGGCCAAAGAAAGGTCACAGAGTCACTGCTGTCCCCAGCAACCTTGTCCAGCGCTCTCCCGCCCTGTTCCAACCTTTCCTTCCAGACTGGCAAGAGTCTCAGGAAGGGTTCATCAATAGAGAATATAGGAAGGGAAGTAATGACGGATAAATAAGTGCCCAAATACCTGCTTGCCTGTAGGCCCACATATGCCTGGCTCTCCCACACCACTAGACACCACTTGTCTCTTGAAGACAAGCTAGTCTCGAAGATTTAGAATGTGATTCCTAGAGTATAGTAACTCCTTTCTAATCTAACCCTCCCTCTACCTGCTTCTCACAACACCAGATAAAACTGTTAGACTTAGATAAACCTGGTGCCCTTCACCTCGACACAACTTATGCATCTGGCCCTGAAGCTGGTGGATGAGATCCAGGGGCTAGCTGACAGAGCTGTGTGTTTATCTGTTCCGTCAACAAGGTGACCTTCGTGTGGTAAAGGCTGCTGTTTCACTCCGGCTTGCCAAGTGTTATACAGGCTTTTCTTATACCTAACCTCAAATCAAAACCGCATAGGGAAAGGAAAACTGGAAAATATAGTTGCTGCTTTATCAAAGAGGAGAGAAGTCACAGGATCGGTTTGATAGCTCAGCAGGTAAAGGTGCTTACTGTGCAAGTCTAAAGGACCAAGTTCAATTCCCACAGTCCCACAGTGCCATAATTCCACAGGTTGGAAGGAAAAACCCAAGTCCACAATGTTGTCCTCTGACTTCTAGACACACACACACACACACACACACACACACACACACACACGTCACCATAGGGAGTAGACAAGGTCACTGAGGACTATGACACAGAACTGAGCTGGAGAGTGATTAGCTCTGAGGAGAGATGGTGATAAGACGTGGCCAGCCCGACAGGGTGAAAGTACAGTGTCTTTAAAAGTCCTTCCTAGCAGGAAGAAGGAAAAAGCATTCACCATCTCAAGGTCTGCAAGCCCGGAACCATAGAATACTCCACATTAGGAACTTTACAATAATCCACAGAACACACTCCAGCTGAACAGGGCATGGTAGAAGGCATCAGCCCTGAATCTTTAGTGGTTTGCTGTTCCTTCACTTTGTATGTTGCGGCAAGGTCTTACTATATAGCCTTGGGTGTCCTGAAACTCATGATGTAGACCAGGCTGGCCTCAGCAGGGGTTCAGCTGCCTCTGCCTCTAGGATGCTGGGATTGAAGGCACGTGCCGCCAGGCATGGCTATCCCTGCGTCTTTAAAGTCCTTGAAGTGGGTAGATTAGATGGCTTAGTGGTTAAAATTGCTTGCTGCTCTTGCAGAGGGCCCAGATTCAGTTCCCTGTACCCATATTTGGGGGGGGGGGTCTTACAGCCATCAGTAACTTCAGTTCCTGGGATCTAGCACCCTCTTCTGGCCTTTGTCAGCAACAGAAATACACCAAGTGTACTTACATTCACACATGCAAAACACTCATACATAAATTGCAAATAAGTAACTCTTTTTTATTTTTGTTTTTGTTTGTTTGTTTGGTTGGTTGGTTTTGGATTTTCAAGACAGGGTTTCTCTGTGTAGCCCTGGCTGTCCTGGAACTCACTCTGTAGACCAGGCTGGCCTCGAACTCAGAAATCTGCCTGCCTCTGCCTAGTAACTCTTTTTTTTTTTTTTAAAGATTTATTTATTTATTATATGTAAGTACACTGTAGCTGTCTTCAGACACACCAGAAGACGGCATCAGATCTCAGTACGGATGGTTGTGAGCCACCATGTGGGTGCTGGGATTTGAACTCAGGACCTTTGGAAGAGCAGTCGGTGCTCTTAACCACTGAGCCAACTCTCCAACCCCCTAGTAACTCTTTTTTAAAAAGTCCTTAGCCAGGTGCACATCTTTTGGAAGAAATACTTTCAGTGTTTATTAAACAAAAAGATGTCTTTAATCGTAGCACTCAGGAGGCAGAGACAGGCAGATCTCTGTTTGAGGCCAGAATGGTCTACAGAGCAAGTGTGTTCCAGGACAACCAGGGCTACACAGAGAAACTTTGTCTCAAAAATAAGTAAACAGTCCTTGACCATGACATTAATCTCTTGATATCTGCAGGAATGTAGCACTGCTTTGGCTTTAATATGTTGGGATTTCTAGTAACTTCCTCTGGCACTTTCATACAATAATATCCTTTGTCCCACAGGCCAGAGTCTCAGTGTGGGGACTGTGCCAACGCTGAGTTCAGACATTCCAGACGTGCATTTTAGAACTGGAGAAATACCACAAGGTTAGTGGGTGAGACCCAGTGAGACAGATTTCATCCACAGACTACTGGTTCCAGATTCCTGGAGTCTCCCATTGGGCTGGTGGGTCTCTAGGAATTGATATCAATTCAGAGATAACTTCTGATACTATGTTTGGAAGGTTTTATTCCCCCTCTCTTCTTCATTGAATAGCCAAACTAGTAAAGGAATACAAATCAATTTGGGAAGTAGCAGGTGTGTATTAGCCAAGGTTATCTATTACAACAGAACCAACAGAATGTGTGTGTGTGTGTGTGTGTGTGTGTGTACATATAAAAGATTTGTTTATTTTATATATTTGAGTACACTGTCACTGTCTTCAGACACTCCAGAAGAGGGCATCAGATCCCATTACAGATGGTTGTGAACCACCATGTGGTTGCTGGGAATTAAACTCAGGACCTCTTGAAGAGCAGTCAGTGTTCTTTAAGATTTATTTATTTTATGTAAATGAGCACACTATAGCTGTCTTCAGACACACCAGAAGAGGATACCACATCCCATTACAGATGGCTATGAGCCACCATGTGGCTGCTGGGAATTGAACTCAGGACCTCTGGAAGAGCAGTCGGTGCTTTTAACCACTGAGCCATCTCTCTAGCCAGAGAGATCTTTACAAAGATTTTAGATCGTGTGACACTGCATGGGCTGGGGAGGCCAACAATGGCTGTGTCCCAGTAGCTTGCTCAGTTTGTACACTGAAGGAACTGGATAATTCCTGGAGAATTTCTGTTCCTTCCTCAATTGAAACCCAAGGAAACTAGGATACCATGTCAGTGAGGGGCGGCGGTGGCAGCAATAGAGTGGATGCACTCACCAGCAAGCAATGGCTGAGGTTAGGCAAAAGAAACACTGCTTTCCCCTCAGACCTCTTTCTATCTAGTTCCTGCTAGAAGTCGCTGGCTATCCTGAGGGATGGCTATTCTATTGCTACATAGTTCATCCTTCCAGGAGACACCATCAAATATTCTTAAAACAGTGCATCCTGCCGGGCGGTGGTGGCACACGCCTTTAATTCCAGCACTTGGGAGGCAGAGGCAGGCAGATTTCTGAGTTCGAGGCCACCCTGGTCTACAGAGTGAGTAGACAGCCAGGGCTACACAGAGAAACCCTGTCTCGAAAAAAGCCAAAAATAAATAAATAAATACATAAATAAATAAATAAATAAATAGTGCATCCCATAGGTGATTCCAGTCAAATTGAAAACCAAGAATTTACCGTTACAAAGAAGAAACTTTATAACAGAAATTTTGGGCTATATAGTAGGATCTTCCTTATGGAAGTATCTGTGCCTTCTAAATTTGCATGTTGTAATTTGACACCCCTGCCCCAGGCAATGGTATTAATGGATGGGGACCTAGGCTGGGCATTGGAGGTGAATGCCTTTAATCATAACACTCAGGAGGTAGAGGCTGTATGATCTCTTGAGTTCTTGTGGCTAGCCTGGTCTACAGCATGAGTTTCAGGACAGCCAGGGCTACACAGAGACTGTGACTAAAGAGGGGGGGAGGGGAACCTGTCGTGCTCTGAACAGGAATGGCCCTAATAGGCTCATATATTTGAATACTTGCTCTTTAGGGAGTAGAAGTATCTGAGAGGGATTGGGGGCGTGGCCTGGCTGGAGTGGGCGTGGCTTTGTTGGTGGAAGCGTGATGGGAGCTTTGGAGTTTTAGAAGCTTAAGCCAGGCCCTGTGGCTCTCTTTCTCTGTACTGTGGATTTTGATGTAGAACTCTCAGCTACTGCTCCGGCACTGCATCTCCTGCATGCCGCCATGCTTCCTGCCATGCTGATAATAGACTAAACCCCTGAACCTGTAAGCTAGCCCTAACTAAATGTTTTATTAGGGTTCCCATGGTCATGGTGTCTCTTCACAGCAATAGAACACTAAGACAAGATCCTTGAGGTGATTTTGTGGCAGAATAATAAGGCAGAGAGAGAAAGACAAAAAGATAAACATATAATCAAAGCTAAATAATAGGAAGACTGGCCGGGCTATGGTGGCGCACGCCTGTAATCCCAGCACTTGGGAGGCAGAGGCAGGTGGATTTCTGAGTTCGAGGCCAGCCTGGTCTACAGAGTGAGTTCCAGGACAGCCAGAGCTATTACGCAGAGAAACCCTGTCTCAAAAAAACAAAACAAAATAATAATAATAATAATAATAATAATAAAAATAGGAAGATTGGAGCCCTCACTACAGCTACATATAAGAGGAAGAGCAAGAAAAGCTGCAATATCCAAATTTGAAGGCTGGTCCTTGCAAGGGTGTGGTCCTTAAAAGGGTGTGGTCCTTGCAAGGGTGTGGTGGTTTGAATAGGAATGGCCCCCATAGGCTGTTGTGTTTGAATGCTTGGCCCATAGGGAGTTTCACTATTAGGAGGTGTGGCCTTGCTGGAGTGGGTGTGGCCTTGCTGGAGTGGGTGTGGCCTCGTTGGGATGGGTGTGGCCTTGTTGGAGACATGTGTTACTGTGAGGATAAGGCTTTGAAGTCTCCTACGCTCAAGCTACACCTAATGTGATACACGGTCTCCTGCTGCTGCCTGCAGATCCTGAGGTAGAACTCTCAGCTCCTTCTCCAGCACCACGTCTGCCGGCACGCTGCCATGCCGTCCTCCAGGACAATATTGGACTGAACCTCTGAACTTTAAGCCAGCCCCAGTTAAATGTTTGCCTTCAAAGAGTTGCCATATCGTGGGAAACCCTAAGACAAAGGGTCTCACAGCTCATGTGACTACAAGAGCTTCTTCTTCTTCTTCTTCTTCTTCTTCTTCTTCTTCTTCTTCTTCTTCTCTTTTGGGTTTTCGAGACAGGGTTTCTCTGTGTAGCCCTGGCTGTCCTGGAACTCACTCTGTAGACCAGGCTGGCCTCGAACTCAGAAATCCGCCTGCCTCTGCCTCCCAAGTGCTGGGATTACAGGCGTGTGCCACCACCGCCCGGCAACTACAAGAGCTTCTAAGCATCAGCTGTCTGACCCACTTCTGTTCTCAGGAACATTTTTCTCTCTTTTTAAATAAATGGTCTGTATTTCTGCCACTTTTCATGTATCCCTGGACCAATTCTTGGTTCTAGGACAAAAACGTGGAAATCTCAGCAGGCACCCTCTAACCTCTGATCCATGCCTCTAACAAGCAGGCTTCATGGACAGGTGTGTTAGTAAAAGGTTTTGAAGTGGTTACTTTGTCCCATTTACCTTTCTAGCTCTGCCAGAAGATACCATTTTGAAAGCAGAGAATATACCCTCTGTCAGTCAGTAAATCTTCTGGCTTTCCTGTCCCTAGGACTCTGAGAAGTAATTTTTTATTATTTATAATTACTGTCTTAGTTAGGGTTTTACTTCTGTGAACAGACACCATGACCGAGGCAATTCTTTTTTTTGTTTTGTTTTGTTTTGTTTTGTTTTGTTTTGTTTTTTGTTTTTCGAGACAGGGTTTCTCTGTGTAGCCCTGGCTGTCCTGGAACTCACTCTGTAGACCAGGCCGGCCTCGAACTCAGAAATCCGCCTGCCTCTGCCTCCCAAGTGCTGGGATTAAAGGTGTGCACCACCACGGCCTGGCCCGAGGCAACTCTTATAAGGACAACATTTAGTTGGGGCTGGCTTACAGGTTCAGAGGCTCAGTCCATTATCATCAAGGCTGGAACATGGCAGCATCCAGGCAGGCATGGTGCTGGAGGAGCTGAGAGTTTTCCATCTCTTTCGGAAGAGAAACAGAAGTCTGGCCTCCAGGGAGCTAGGATGAGGGTCTTAAAGCCTACGCCCACAATGACACACTTCTATCAAAGAGGCCACACCCACTCCAAGGCCACGCCCCCTCGTAGCGTCACTCCCTAGGCCAAGCATATTCAAATCAACACAGTAGCCCATCCAGAGGTCTTTTCTAATGGTACCAAAGCACCTGGGAAAACACAGCGGCTCTCAGACCTTGAAGAGCCTTCTGAGGAGGAGCCGGGGTGCACCTGCACAAGCTGGGAAATCCCATCTCCCTTCCTTCCTGTAACCCCGTCTGCACAGAGAAAACTCCCAGGCCCACTTAGTGAAAACTCCGGTCAGTTCCCACCACCTACCAAGAGTACCCACCCAGGGCTCAGGTTTTGACCATGTGTGGACATAATCCACGCTCCTAATGGACAAGTCGTTACCTATCACCTAAACTCTATACATTCTGCTTGCTTCCGCCTGGATGTGTGACTTCACTGACCTCTATGTGAGATCGGAGAACCCACCCAAGAGCTGCCCCTTAATAACCTGCCTTCATCAACTTTTAATCTGGTCTAATCTGGCCACGATCTGTATCACAGAGGGAAAGGAAAGGCCCGTCACAGAGGTCGTTTTGTTCTTCCAGAGGACTGGAGTTTGTTTCCAGCACGCACGCAGTGGGATGGCTCACAATTAGGGAGGCTCCAGTTCCGTAGGATCTGACCCTGCTGGCCTTGGTGGGCACCTGCGCGCGCTCGCACGCACGCACGCACACACACACACACACACACACACACCACACACACACCTTTACATCCTTTTATGTGTCTGAGTGCTCTACCTGCATGTGTGACTGTTCACCACACGCATGCCTGTGCCGGAGACAAGAAGAGGGTGCCAGATCCCACAGCACTGGAGTTACGCACGGATGCGGGTCCTCGGGAAGAGCATCCAGTGCTCTTAATCTTAGAGTCATGTCTCTGGCGGCAATCACATTTTATTTTTTAAATTTGCAAAAGGAAAATGCTAAATCATAAGGCATTCAAGTTATCCCAAGGAGTAGAAGTCGTTCTGTCCAGCCTGGCAATGGTGGCTCATGCCTTGCCTTTAATCCCAGCACTTGAGAGGCAGAGGCAGGCGGATTTCTGAGTTGGAGGCCAGCCTGGTCTACAGAGTGAGTTCCAGGACAGCCAGGGCTACACAGAGAAACCCTGTCTCAAAAAAACCAAAACCAAAAAAAAAAAAAAAAAAAAATTGTTCTGTCCATTTACAGGCCCATGGGTCCGTATCAACTATTTGCTTATGATCCGGGTCACTATGAAATAAAATATATAATGCATTTGTCATCGTTTGAACCCCTTACCACTTAAGGTAGCTTTTTGTTGTAGATACCAAGGGGTCTGCCTGCAGATGGGAACACTACGGATTCAGCCGGCCACAGCAGCCAGCTGCACACTTGCAATATGAACCTCAAGAGAAACCCACTCACTTGCTCCTGTATCTCTGTATTAAGAGGCAGCCACAATCACTCATAAGTGGATATTAATGAGCCCAGAAGCCCTAAATACTCAAGACACAATTAGCAAGTCAAATGACTTCCAAGAAGAAGAATGGAGAGGACCCTGGGCCTGTAAAGATTGGATCCAATATTGTAGACCCAGAACAGAGAAATCGTGGGGGGGGGGGGAATGAGTGGGGAATAGCGGGGGGTGGGGGGGAGAGGAATTATGGGACATATGGTGGGGTGGTAATTGGGAAAAGGGAAAACCTTTGGAATGTAAACATAGAATATAGAAGATAAAAAAATAACTAAAAAAAAAAAAGAAAAGAAAAAAAAAAAAAAAAAAGAGGCAGCCAGCTGGGATGGAGCATCCTCAGAGAATCCAGATATTCTTTAGAAAAGAGCAGCTTCAAACATTATTGGGACGGACTAACGGGCTTTATTCTTCTGAGAGAAACTGAGTGTTGCTGACAGTTGCACAGTTACCATTAACCCATATGCCACTAGCAATTATTTAATATTTCCATAAACTGTGCTGCTCTGAGACATTGTAGGAAAAAAAAACCCTCCATTATTTATCCCTTTGATTTCAGGAATTTCAGATTTTAAAGATATTTAAATGATTACTCATTTAAATTATAAAATAGGGGAACTCAAAAATCAAAGTAGACCAGTTGTCCAATTTGTTTAAACAGGGAAGATTATGCATGTGGGTAATTCATTTTCCTTTCTTTCTTTCTTTCTTTCTTTCCTTCCTTCCTTCCTTCTTTCCTTCCTTCCTTCCTTCTTTCTTTCTTTTTTTCTTTTTTGGTTTTTGAATTTTTGGTTTTTTCGAGATAGGGTTTCTCCATATAGCCCTGGCTGTCCTGGAACTCACTCTGTAGACCAGGCTGGCCTCGAACTCAGAAATCCGCCTACTTCTGCCTCCCAAGTGCTGGGATTAACAGGCGTGCCTGTGTACCAGTTTTGATATTGACTTTTGAACAAAGCTATTTCTTGCAATTTGGATATGGCTTATATGGTCTGTGATGGTTTGTATAAGCTCGGCCCAGGGAGTAGCAGTATTAGAAGGTGTGGCCTTGTTGGAGTAGGTGTGTCACTGTGGGCGTGGGCTATTAGACCCCACTCCTACTTGCCTGGAAGTCAGTATTCTGCTAGCAGCCTTCAGATGAAGATGTTGAACCCTCAGCTCCTCCAGCACCATGCTTGCCTGGATACTGACATATTCCTGCCTTGAGAATGGAATGAACCTCTGAACCTGTCAGCCAGCCCCAATGAAATGTCCTTTATAAGACTTGCATTGGTCATGGTGTCTGTTCACGGCAGTCAAACCCTAAGACATGGTCTTTATATATTAGTGTTTTCACAGCTTATTACATAAGTGAATTTCCTTCTGAGTAAATGGCTAACTAAGCCTCAGCCTTAACTATTAAGAATTTTCAGGGCAGTCTGTTTTCTCTGAACACTGAATCTGTGAGCATCTAGGATACCTCGTGGAAACTGAAGCAGCATCTCCCAGATGGTCCCTCCGATGAGGGCTGTTCCCCGAAGAGCACCTGCAGCTCAGCCTCCGTAGCAGCTGCACCATCGGCAGGAGGCTCGCCTGCTACAGCACCCTGGCAACCCGGGGCTGGTAGCCCAGACGGCATCCACTGCAGTTGGTGTGACTGTGGGCTCTGTAGTACAGCATACCCTGGCTCACACCACCGCTGGGGCCTTCAGCAGAGGTGGTAATGCTGAGCCTGCGAAGCCTGACGTCACTCACCAGGAGCCTCCGGGAGCCCAGCGGCTGGACCAGCAGTCCCGTGGGCCTTGCTCTCTTGAGATGAAGCAGTTTTCTAGAGTGTGCCCAGACCTAGAATGATGGCAAGCTCCGTGACGGCTTCGACTAAGTGTGTGGCAGCGCAGGATTGCAAATGGTTGAGTCTAATTAAGAAAATCCAAACGGAGCCGGGCGGTGGTGGCGCACGCCTTTAATCCCAGCACTTGGGAGGCAGAGGCAGGCGGATTTCTGAGTTCGAGGCCAACCTGGACTACAGAGTGAGTTCCAGGACAGCCAGGACTACACAGAGAAACCCTGTCTCGAAAAAACGAAAAAAAAAAAAAAAAAGAAAATTGGCGCAACGTAATTGGTAGTGCAAATGGGGACCTATATTTCTAATAGCTCCACTGCTTCGGAATGGCTACAAAAAAGGTTATCATTATAGATGTTCACTGAGGCTTGTAGGGTGGTTACTGGGAAAGTGTTTGGCCTCTTTGAACTAACTGGAACTAACTGTATTGTGTTTTGTGAGTTCATAAAAATAAGCTCGCCGGGTGTGGTGAGCACTTGGGAGGCAGAGGCAGGCAGATTGCTGAGTTCGAGGCCAGCCTGGTCTACAGAGTGAGTTCCAGGATAGGCAGGACTACACAGAGAAACTCTGTCTCGAACAAACAAACAAACAAACAAACAAACAAACAAACTCGTTTTATTCTGTGGGGGGCGGGGAGAATTTTCAGGGCTGAAGAAATGGCTCAGTGGTTAACAGCACTGGCTGCTTTTCCTGAGGACCTGGGTTTGAGTCCCAGCACCCACATGGCAGCTCATAATCATCTGTAACTCCTTCTTCCGGCCTCTGTGAGCACTAGGCATGGTCATACTGCCAATCAGACATATAGGCAAAACATTCATGCACATAAAATTAACTTTTTTTTTTCTTTCCCTGAGACAGGGTTTCTCCGTGTAGCCCTGACTGTCCTGGCTGGAACTCACTCTGTAGACCAGGCTGCCTGCTTCTGCCTCCCAAGTGCTGGGAAAAAATTAACTTTTTAATATCTAATAATGCTAGGAGGGATGACTCATGCCTTTAATCTCAGACTCAAGAGGCAGAAACAAGTAGGTCTCTGCAAGTTGGAGGCCAGTCTGATGTATATTCAGAGTTCTAAGCTAGCCAAGGTTACATAGTGAGGCTCCCCAAACCTGCAAGACACACAGGACAAGAAAAAAGGAAATGAATTTATTTGTCTATTTATTTAATTGTTTATTATTTTGGCTTTTCAAGACAGGGTTTCTTTGCGTCGTCCTGGCTGTCCTGGAACGGACATGTTTAGACCAGGCTAGCCACAAACTCAGAAATCTGCCTGCCTCTGCCTCTCGAGTGCTGGGATTAAAGGAGTGCACCACCACTGCCCAGCTAATTTTAAAAATATCTTATTTTGTTATGCCCTACTGTTCACTCTTGGTGTTTTTTTGTTGTTGTTGTTGTTTTGGTTTTTTGGATTTGGATTTGGTTTTTTCAAGACAGGGTTTCTCTGTATAGCTCTGGCTGTCCTGGAACTCACTCTGTAGACCAGGCTGGCCTCAAACTCAGAAATCCACCTGCCTCTGCCTCCCAGAGTGCTGGGATTACAGGCGTGCGCCACCACCACCAGATTCCTACTGTTCACTTTTTTTTTTTTTTTTTTTTGGTTTTTCGAGACAGGGTTTCTGTGTATAGCCCTGGCTGTCCTGGTACTCACTCTGTAGACCAGGCCGGCCTCGAACTCAGAAATCCGCCTGCCTCTGCCTCCCAAGTGCTGGGATTACAGGCGTGTGCCACACCACCGCCTGGCTCTCTTTTTAGTTTTTTAATGATTTGTTCTCGTCTCATATGCATTGGTGTTTTGCCTTGCATACCCTGCCTGTGCGAGGGTGTCAGGTCCCCTGGAACTGAGTTAGGGACAGTTGTTGCTGCTAATGACCTTCTTCTACTTTGACTTTTAAGAATGTATAACTAAGTTCGAAGCCAGCCAGGGCTACGCGGAGAAACTCTTGAAAACCCAAAACAAGAATTATTTTTTTGGTTTGGAAATGAATACACCTGCAGAGATGGTCGGCAGGACCCAACAGCCCACAGAGGATCTGCTGCATAGGTCTCCTGTCAGCATCTGCTGCGACTCAATGCCTGTTTCAGGACCAAATGGAACCATCTTTTAGACACGCACGCACGCACGCACATGCTGAACGCCCACGCCTGCAGACAGCGCTGTACACCACCTAGGCGGTCACCAGCAACCTCCTCATGCTCATCTCCATGAGGAGGTTGGAGCGGGTACTTGGTGCCGAAGCATCTGGGCCAGGCTGGGATGGGACCCTTTCTCTTCACCCGGAAGGCAGTGGTACTGCACATCACAGAACGCTGCCATGGACACCAGCCTTACCGCAGTAGAAAGCATCTTAGGACCAGAAAACAGGATTCCTTTTCCCACATCCCTTCTGTCCTGTCAGCTCAAACTCACACACCTACTAAATAAAGGTTTCGTTGAGTCTCTAAAGAGTCTCTAAAGGAGTGGTTTGAGACAGGGTTCATGTGTACTTGTTGGGTGGGTTTCTCAGCTGGTGATATGATTGAATTCTAACTTCAAACAAGACTGATGGCTGTTAGGTACATTAATGCAGTAAGTGGGAAACAACTGCGCCTTCCTCTCATGCGATGTGACACTGAAACATTTGTGACGCGTGCAGAGTAGAAACTGAGCTCATTCATCACCCTGTGTCCCCCCCCTTTAACCTTCTGGTTTGAATGTATTTGACTACCAAAACAAAGACAGGACAAGCAATTTGAGATGAGATTATTAAAGCCAATGTCATAAAAAAGGATGTACACACCACCTCGAAGTTCAGAAGGCCCTTTCCTTATTCCAGTTCCATTCACCATACGAACACAAACCTGCCTAGTTTTTTGACTATTTCCAAAAAGGGCTTCATTGACACCGGCTGGAGCTTGCTCTGGAGATCAGGCCTGCCTTTCCTCCTGATTAAAGGCACAGGCACCACCACCTGGCCTCATCCCAGGCTGTTACCTACTAAGCTGTTCAGTTGGATCTTTGGGGAGCTCAGCTTGGGTCCTATGAATTCCAGCCTTAGGCTCTCCTAGGAATTCTTGTTGAATTCCAAAGCTTTGTATTATCCCTTTTGGTTCTCAAATACACCACAAAAAGGTTACTTACAAAGGAGTATGCATGATTTTACTGACAGAGACCACAGCAAAATCATGGCTTTGTGCTAAGCACTACTTCATTTTGGAGTAAAAGAATAGGAAAGAAACAAGTGAGCTGGTAATTTATCAAGCTATGCACAAGGTTTTTTTTCCCCCCTTCTTCTTCAAGACAGGGTCTCTTTGTGTAGCCCTGGGTGTCCTGGTATTCACTCTGTGAACCAGGCTGTACTCAAACTCAAAGAACTGCCTAGTTTTGCATTCTCTAACTAACAAAAATATTCTGAGGAAATTTTATTAAAAACTTGGACTATCATTTCAGTCAAATTTACTCAGAATAGAATGGTTATTGTCAACCCCCCCTCCCCCACCCCCCACAGGGTTTCTCTGTGTAGCCCTGGCTGTCCTGGAACTCACTCTGTAGACCAGGTTGGCCTCAAACTCAGAAATCCACCTGCCTCTGCCTCCCAAGTGCTGGGATTACACCCAGCAGCTCCTCTTGACTGTGTTCTCGTCTTCACAACCCAACCACTGAACTCTGAGTCTGTTGAAAAACCCAAGTCCATGGGTTGGAGAGAAGGCTCAGTGATTAGGCAAACTGACTGCTCTTCCTGAGTTCAATTCCAGCAACCACACAACCATCTGTAATGGGAGTCTGAAGACAAAACACTCATTAAAAAAACAAAATACAAACAAACAAAAAAAACAAAAACCCAGCCGGGCGTGGTGGCGCATGCCTGTAATCCCAGCACTTGGGAGGCAGAGGCAGGTGGATTTCTGAGTTCGAGGCCAGCCTGGTCTACAGAGTGAGCTCCAGGACAGCCAATGGTACACAGAGAAACCCTGTCTCGAAAAAGAAAAAAAAAAAAAAAAAAAAAAAAAAAAACAAAACAACAACAACAAAAAAAAACCCAAGTCCACTTCAAAACTCACTGCACTATCAAATGCAGTGCTTTCAAACACAGGCACTGTGGGCCCTGTCAGCACTATGAGGCTTCTGTATGCCTGGCACCTCAGTGTCCAACTCAGTTGTGAGACAGGCGGGGACAGGGACTTAAAGCTGGGATCGGTTCGGTCAGTCTCTTGGGTCATAGCTGTCTCGGCTGCGGGTATGCCACTAGCCTCAGCAACCTGCCGGGATCTGGCCAATCACCAGCTGTATGTCCTGGTGGGTACCAAGAACATCACAGTAGTCTGAAAGCTTTTCAAAACCGAGGTCCGCTTTTCCTCTAGATTTGGTCTTCCTGTAGAATTCCTACCATGGCCAGCTTACCTTCCGAAGGACAAGTTATTAAAATAACCAAATCTATCAACTACCTTTCAAAGAGTTCACATACTAGCAACCTACTCAAACGACCCCCGATCAATGCGAACATTTCAGATAACCAGCTAGGGTAGTGTTGGTGCTCTAACAGTATTCCAAGCACTTGGGAAGCTGAGGCAGGAGGATCCTAAGTTTCACAAAAGTTTGTTCTCGGACAGGAGTGGTGGTACGTGCTTATAATTCCATCATCCGGGGACCCAGCACAGGAAGGAGAAGGACCTTAAATCTGAAGCTAGTCTGGACTCTAGTCAGTACAGGGGCATCCGAGTTACAGACAAAAGCATTCTGTAACAAACCCAGGGTCTTATTACACATTAAGCACACACTTTAACCACTGACCCGTCCACATGAAAAACATAAACAGAGCACTGTGCAGCCCTAGCTGGTCATGAACGTACCATGATCCTCCTGTGCACTAGGACTCTACAGTCCATGTGCCAACATGCTCATTTCACAAGAATTTTATTTCACTAAGGCAGTAACTAACATGGTCTCTTACTATAACATCTAAAAAGTTGAAGCAGTCAGTTTACACAAGGAGTGTCCCACCTCCCGAGGCCATGAAAGCACACTGAGAACAACTCAGGATTTCAGACTGAGGCCACGTATTAATAGCCTTTTCCTGCCCAGACTATCACCAATAAAGGAAGGAAATATGTGTAAAAAAGGGGGACGAATGCGATAGCAGAAGATTAAAAAAATGTTCGGAAGACACAAAACAAGAACAGCAGGTCTCGGTGAGTTTGAAGCTAGCCAGTGCTACATTATAAGTTCCTGCTCAAAAAGGAGGGAGTGGGGTGGGGGCTGACCATAAACACCTAGGTATGGTTGGGAAGGAAATACAGACTGGAGAAAAACCACAGTATTACAGGAAGGAAAGGTGCAGGTGGGGCCGCAGGCTCTGAATGCTATCTTCTAACAGGACCCAACTGCTACAATAATTAGAAAGCAGAACAGGTTAAAACTAGAACTAAGGCTTAATCTATAAATACCACATGATAAGATCTATCTATCTATCTATCTATCTATCTATCTATCTATCTACCTACCTATCTATCTATGTGTGTAGCAAACTTAAATCTTATCTAAAAATCATTTATTCAACAACAAAACTAGAGGTTAATTACTTTATTATTGAATTATATTGTAAAGTCTACATCTACGAATTAATAAATGCTTTGCATGTACATCAAGGACACATTTATTCTAGTGGGATGAAACAGACACAAACAGAAGACCAAGTACATGTTTTTTTTTTTTTTTTAAGGAAATAAAAAAAGAAAAAAAAAAAGGACATGTTTTACCTGGTCCTACCTTTTGCTATACTGGATCATACTTTCTGATTCCAGACTGACCTTAGATATATGTGAAGTTTGATCTATACCCCCACATTTTTAAACATCAAATGGGGATTCTCACAAGTTTTAATTAAAAACAAACTATTGAAAGCAACATGAGAAGCTAAGTCTGAAAACCAAGGAAGGACGATGGCTGTCACTGTAGGGTGGGCACAGTGAGTAAAACCTGCTGTCCCCCCCACCCCCCCCAACCCCCGCGGCTCCCCACCTGCCCCGGAAGACCAGGACCTGCATGTTCTGGTCTCAATGGCAAAAGTTTACTTAAAAATGTTTACGAGAAATATCTAAAAGCTAAATACAGTAAATGGTAAGTCAAAATTGTGTGCTGGTCTAAATATTCATATTCATATCCGGCTTCCTCCTTTGTAAAAATTATGTCTTTACATTTTGGATGTTATTAAAAATAATTTACATTTTAGTGTGCTTTAGGGTCAGTGACTATAAAAATGCAACTTGAATGAATTAGTTAAAAATGTTTATGCTTTACTTGATTTTCACTAAATTTTATATTGACTGCAACTTCATCTAAGCCATACATGAGGTAAATTTCAGCTACAAAATGAAGACGACCACAAGGATGTGCTAATCATTCAGGAGTACACAAAACTATAATGCCCATCTTATTTGAAATTACAAATGAAGCATTAGCTACTACATATGTGATTTAAAAGCAAGTTGGTTATGCTTTTAAATCAAATTACAATGGGAATTATATGCCTAAAACAAACCTTAACACCCCGACTCAACCCAAAACAAAACAAAACGAAAATCCCTGGCTGAAAAAAAATTTTTTTTTGGTTAAAAGACAATGAAATCCAACTGAAACAGAGGGGACCAGTGTTTAGTTTCTTAACTTCTGAATAAACACCCCCCCCCCCCAACACGTATTTACCCAAAGACTATTTTGACAGCAAGCTGGACTGACAGAACAGATGCTGTGCTGTAAATGAAAAGCACAGGGTCCCAACGAGAGCCCCGGGGCAGACGGCCCGCTCGAGCATGCGCAGCTAGCCACAGGGCCCTACAGCAGGTTATCCCTGTGGGAACCAAGTGTGCTCAATGGTCTGAATGGAGTAGGACTTTCATGATATGACAGACACTCCAGCGAGCAGTGTGGCGAGGCTGCGCCACCCATGCCACGCGACGGCAGTCAGAGGAGCAGCTCATCGCTGTGCCTTCCGTGGACAACCCGCTGCGGACAGGAAGCACGAGTGCGGACCGCTTCTCATACTGAACTTCATTCACATTGTAACATTTTTACTCAGCAGAGAATAAGTCATAAATCTTTTCTGTAAGAATTCCAAGTATTTAATGTGTAGCTTCACATTACATCACCATGTTTTGCCCTATTTTTCAAATACACAAAACAATGCATTTTCCCCAAAAGTGAAATAAGATGTCCACATTAAAAAAATAAAGCCTACAAAAAAGTTCTGGAGCTAAAAAAATTATTCATATGGCACAATGTGATCTCCCAAGTCCAAAATATTGAAATGAGATGCAGGAGAGTATCCTGCTTGCTTCCCAATGCAGCACTAACGTTACTGAGGTGAAATCACAATTAGTTCTTCAGTCAACAAGTGGACACAAATGTTTGCCTACAGTTATTAAAAACAGGAGATCAAGTTGAATGTGCCGAAATTTCTTCAGTTGGATATTTTAGTATCTGGAAGAAACTTAGTGAAGGGATTTCCTTGGTTGGTTTCCATAGCTTGATAGACCAAAAACAGAAACACCGCCACAAGGACGAACAGCAACAATTTTATCCACATGGGCACGGAGCGTCCCTTCTTTGTCTTTTCGGACTTGACATCTGCCAAGGGGACGTACTTGGGGACGTATTTGGACGAGAACGACTCTTCCATCCTGAAGTCACTGAGCTCGAGCGGCCGGCCTGCAGCGCCTTTGATCGGTCTGCGGCAGCTAGCACTGGTCAAAGCAAAGAGAGGATTCCAGGTGATTCAAGTCAACAAGACCTTAGTGTGATTTCTGCGCACACTGCAAGAAGCAGCAGCAGAAAACGGACAGACTACGGCAGGGATCTACTTACTACATGCTTCTCAGTATTTTCTTTAGTTCTATGGCGGAGTTGGGCGGTAAGCCAGAGCTCCATCTGGGTTTTCATCTTAAAGATTAGTTTTGGGCTGTAGATGGTTCAGCTGTCTAAGGGTGAGGCTCACAACCAAAAAGCACCCACAGCTACCTTTAGCCACCAGGCGTGGTGACGCACACCTTTGATTGTAGCACTTGGGAAACAGAGGTTGGCAGGTATCAGCCTGAGACTAGCCTGGTTTGCTCTAGAGCAAATTCCAGGACAGCCAGGGCTGTTATAGAGAAACCACATTTCAAACACTCCAAAAAAAGAAGTCGCCTGTATCATTTATTATAAGATAGTAGTTAAGTGCTCTCTAAGCCTGTCTTAAAGGCTGAGGCGTTGTGCCTGTGATCGCAGCACTTGGGAAATGTTTCATGAGTATAAGATCCGCCTTGTACACATGGTAAATCCAAAATCAGCCTGGTGATTGAGAACTTGTCTCAAAAAAGAAAATAAAACTTAACAAACACCAATACAAAACAAAGCCAGAACCATGGCAATGGGATGGCTTGGTGCGTCGAGGCATTGGCCCCAAGTCGCATGAACCAAGAAAACCAGCCCCGTCAGTGATGTAGCTTCTACCTGCCACACAAAAACACATACAGAAAGGATCTATCTAGATTTAAAGTGGGTGTTTTTGTGTGCAAAGACAAAACCTGGCTTGCAGCATACACCTGTAATCTCAGGGTTATCCTCAGCTACACAGTGAGTTCAAGGACAACTGGGGCTACAGGAGACCAGGCAGGACTAGGACAACAGCTTGGTCAGCGGAGTGCTTGCTGTTTAACACGGGCACCTGAGCTCGGCCCTCGGTGCACATGAGCACGTGTGCACTCCTGGCTTGGCCAGTGAGAGAAAACAAGCCCTCACTGCTTGTCTACCCAGTGTGACGTCCTGTACTCCTCAGAGCCCAGGGTGAACTCCCAAGAGCTGCCCTCCGACTCACACACGACTAAGAAGTTGGACAAGGCAGCAAGGTATACCTCTGGAGAGGCAGAAGACAGGACTGCCGGGGGCTTGTTGGCCCATCAGTATAGCCGAATATTACTCTTCAGGTTTACTGAGTGATCATGTCTCAAAATACAAGAAGGGGCCCGCCCCCCAGAGAGGGCTCAGGCAACCAGTGGACGAACTGGTCTGAGCACACTGAACACCCAAAATAAAGTTAAAAATAAGCAAAGGAGTGTGTCCATGCACATAACTCAGTGGCGGAGAGCTTACTGTATGTAAGGGGCCTCGGATTTGACTCCTACTACTGCCAAACCCTGTCCCCACTTGGTCCCCCAAAGAGTTACATGTAATAAAAATAAATTTTGAGTGATTCAATTTTCATAGATGTGAACCACCCGACTATGAGAACAAAGCTACAACAATTTTGTGACCCAGAACTGAAAGTTCCCTAGAATGTATTTACACTCAATTCAATCCACCCACGTACCTAATTCCTGTTGGAGTAGAGGCTTCATAGGGGAACATTTCCTTAAGAATATCCCTTTCTACTCTCCTTTCCTCTGTTTTTTCTCCCACCTAGTAAGAAAAAAAAGGAACAAACACAAGTTAAACTTTAGTATAAATATGCAATAATTTAAATACTTAAAACATCTTTAGGGAAACACAATACCCTCTGGCCTAGTTTTGGTATCATCTAGGTATTCAGAAGCCTCCAAGACTCTACATTTCATCACTGGGATGGCATCTTAATGTGGTCATTAGAGGGAAATACCCAGCAACCCAGCAAGGCTTGTAAGTTCCCTCAAGGGATTTCCTTGTTTTGCATTAGGAAAGCATTAGGAGTGCACGATTTCTTCCTGTTAGGAATCTGTGATATGTAAAGGATTAAATATAGAAGATACCCAATTAATGTAGACCTCTGTATTGTTTTAAAGGTCAGTCAAACCATTCCAGCTTAAAAAACTTGCTTAAGATTAAAATTATAATAAGCCATGCAGCCAGCATTTTAAAGATCAGTTGTACAGGAAGTCTACCACACCAAGGTACTTGAAGGTCTTTCGACAAAAGAAAAGGGCAGCTTCCCCCACAGCCCAGTAGCATTTTAAACCTGGATCCAGGACGGAAAGAGCCTATTATAAGCAGCACACCAACTCCCCTGCAACCAGGAGCCGAAGAGCCACAGCAGCGGGAGTAGAGTAGCGTTAGTATGCCATACTGAACTAACTTCTATTCTCACGACTAAATGTGTCTTTAAACAATAGATGCGCGCACACACAGATATATATGCATAAACCTCCCAGTAAATTTGTCTCCTCCCACTTAAAAACAAAACAAAGCAAAACTCTGAAAGATGAAGGGCAGCACTGGGCTAAATTGTATCCATTTACTTCAGCTCTTGCCAATGGTTTCTTTGGTGTTCTTCTGGTTATGTCTGAGAATTCAGTGATTGGCAGAATAGAAGATGCATGCTTGAAATTTCCAGTCAACCTATTGGCCACCTGCCAAGATTCAAATTATTCAGACTCAGAATCATCCAAATATAGCAAAGACACTTAAAATGAAAAAAAAAAAAAAAAAAAAAGATAATTCACTTCTGTAATATTTGATTTTCCCCTAATAAAAATGTAGGTAGCGGGATCTAGACACATTCAGTGCTTCACATGTGAAACCTTAGAATTCTTCAAATAGTCAGTAAAAAATTATCCTCATGGTATTTAGGATTCTTCTGCAATTAGTTAGATTTTATTTAATTAGATACATTTTAGATTTATTTGTACATTCAAATATTCAAAAATCCAGAAACTTGGAGAAAATTAGCTTAAAATGTAATATAAATTTTCCATTTGCCAAAATACACCACCTCCCAAATTCCAACTAAGGGGTAATTACAAAGAACCGCACTTAGATAGGGTATGAAACATATTTACTAAGGATTCGTTGCTTGAAGCCTTTATAGTTTCAGCTATGGGAGTACTCTCTGAAATTACTGCACCATCTATACGGAAATGCTGTGAAGTTTCCACCTGTTAGTTTGAAAACAGAACAAAAACAGTGAGTGTGAAGCAGTCGCTAAGGCCCTACCGGTCTGCAAACCCGACTCAGTGGCAAACCCTGCGTCACCCTTTTCCTTGGAGTTCTTCTCGACCCTCTCGTGGGCTCCCTAGTTAATGCCTGCAGAGGTCCGTCTTTGGAAGATCCACTTGTCCATTCAGTCTCAGTTACTCCAGCTTGAGAATAGCTCTAGTCAAGCATCGACACGTTAATACGTCATATCCTAACACAAACCCCTCAACACCGAGAAACCACCAACTCTCTTGATGCCAGCAATTACAAGCACTGCTACGCCCTCCAAATATTTCTAAAGGGTCTGATTTTGCTGCCTTGTCAGGTAATAAAACACTCTGGAGTCTGCTCATACTGGGTTCTCCTGCAAAGTGCTGCTTGGTAACTGACCTAGCACTGGGGCTGGAGCTGGAGCTGTCTCTAAACAAAAAAACATTGTTATGATTTGTTTCCAGGAAGGAAGGAAGGAAGGAAGGAAGGAAGGAAGGAAGGAAGGAAGAGAGGGAGAGAGAACTTCTGATGGCAGTAACCCAATGTTAGAGTCCTGGGTTCTATTCCCAGCAAGGGGGCGGAGGGGGTGGGGGGGGGGAGAAAGACAGAAAGCAAACAACAAACGCCTGTGGCTATTCATAAACCAGTCTTTCCATGTGATTGAATTATTTCAGTAAAATCTGTCAGACTGTAACTGCACTCTCCCCTCCCTACAGAAAGCAGACAGTGGTTGCCTTCCAACCCGGGACTGATTTTTCTCTGGGAGGAAACAGAACCGACGCTCCCCCTCATTTCAACAGTTCTTCAGTGGCTGAGCACAGTACTACAACACGTGTTATCTTGGTTTCAGGGAAGCAGACACAAGAGAACTGCCACAAATGTGAGGACAGCCTAGGGTACATATTGAGACTGACTAAAAAAATAAAAACAACTTGGGGAAGGGAACTTGGCTGGCATTGCATATGTAACACGTTTGGTTACTAACACCACAGCAAAAAAAACCCAAGGCCAAAACCCCAACCCCACACCAAAACCACCTTAGGCCTTTCACACTGGCGCCGGTCCACTCAACCAGTGCAGTGCGTGGGGCTGATCTCCAGCTCACAGCGCCTGCCCATCGGCCTCACAAGTGTCAGAACTTACTCAGCGACGGCTCACTCTGACGCCATGGTAAGCACCCATGCCGACCTGCCCACGGGGCCATCAACAATCTCACGGTTATTTGGATTGACACTGTAAGAGTTTCTACTTTGTGGTAGGTTTTTGTTTATATTTTTTTGGAGACAGGGGTTCTCTATACAGCCCTGGTTGTCCTGGAACTTAACTCTGTAGACCAGGCTGGCCCTGAACTCATAGAAATTGGCCTGCCTGTACCCTGAGTGCCACTGCCCAGCAAGAGTTCATTTTTTAAAGAAATGTATTTTAATTATATGTGTATGTCTGGTATGTCTGTACACATACTCATCAGAGCCGTGAAGAGGGTCCCCTGGAGCTGGAGATAGAAGCAGCTCTGAGCCACGATGTGGGGTTGAGAAGGTTAAGAATCTGACTCAGGTCGCTGCACGA
Organism: Apodemus agrarius; assembly: GCA_964023405.1. NCBI lineage: Eukaryota > Metazoa > Chordata > Mammalia > Rodentia > Muridae > Apodemus > Apodemus agrarius. Next base: position 41,170,337 of record OZ030026.1, on the reverse strand, counting down.
GCAGCAAGCACTAAGCCGTTTCTAAACTCAGGGCTCCGTACTCTGCTATCAGTTAGGGAATCGCTGCTGAATGTAAAATTAATGTCAAAGACACATTATGTAAATGAAACATGTTAACAAAATAAACTTTATTTTTTAAAAAAAAGATGTATTTATTTTATTTATATGAGTACACTGTCGCTGTCTTCAGACACTTTAGAAGGGGACATCGGATCCCATTATGGATCGTTGTGGGCCACCATGTGGTTGCTAGGAACTGAACTCAGGATCTCTGGAAGAGCAGTCAGTGCTCGTATCGGCTGTGCCATCTCTCCAGCCCCAACAAAATAAATTCTTATCAAGAGTCAAATGTCCAAGTGGAGACACAGCATCAGTCTGTGCTCTGAATCCTGGTGACATACCCCTGTCCCTTCTGCCCTGGCCTCCGTTCCTAGTTCTCCTGTGCCTGCCTAGCAGGGCTGCAGCTATAAGCACACACCGCCACTTACGGCAACTGACTTTGAGAATGTAGATACAAATTAATAAGTTATCATTCAACAGCAGAATCTGGAAAGATGCACCAAGTACACAGAGGACTGACTATCTGAGTAGCACGTATGTAACGTGAGTATTCTATGCTTCGAGGCCACGTGAGATCCAGAGTTCCACCGATCACCGGCAAGATGTTCCCTGGAAAAGTCCTGGTTTATCTTGGGGACAAGTGCAAGGACCATATCTTTTCTCCCTGAATTCTGTGAGGCTGCTAAGGGAGGAATAAGTCGGGAGGCATTTAACAGCTGAGGGCCGTGGGAATACGGGGGCTGGGCTACTAAATCCAACAAAATCTAAGCCCCGAACAAACACCTCCCCCCCCCCAACTACTTTACAGCAAGGTGTAAGCTTGCACAGTGGTGTACACGTGTAAACCACCGGATACTGAGCCATCAGGATGAGGAGCCTGGGGCTAACCTGGGCTGCACAGCGAGGCTCGTTCTCAAGTAGGTTCACTACATGGAAGAGTTCCTAGATTTGACTCACAGGGCAGAGAGAGGGGCGAGAGTGAAGATAAAAAGCTGAATCACTCTGAACTGTTCACTGCCCACCCTTGTATATGGAAAGACGTCTGGGAAGGCATTGCAACAACCGTGAAGCATGTCCACTTCCACCAACAGACAGAACGTACCTGCAGAAGGCTGCCTGTCTTGGCATAAAGAGCTCATAGTGAAAACAATTCACACTTCATCTAAAGGAACATGGCTGCATAAAGTATAGCAAACCCACAGATCTCAATATGTAGGATCAGCTATACTACCACTGGGGACAAGGGATCGTATCGTGATTTGGGAATTAACTCCAGGACAGATGAAAAGAAGGAATGTTTGCTGCAAAGGGCAAAGGAGCAGATATAAACAGCCTACAGCATATTTCCTATGTAACGGAGCAGATATAAACAGCCTACAGCATATTTCCTATGTAACGGAGCAGATATAAACAGCCTACAGCATATTTCCTATGTAACGGAGCAGATATAAACAGCCTACAGCATATTTCCTATGTAACGGAGCAGATATAAACAGCCTACAGCATATTTCCTATGTAACGGAGCAGATATAAACAGCCTACAGCATATTTCCTATGTAACGGAGCAGATATAAACAGCCTACAGCATATTTCCTATGTAACATAAAACTCCAGCAGTGCATTAAACTATTGCCTAAAAAAAAAGTAAAATATTTCAAGCACAGTATTTTACTTTATATCCTAGTAATATAAATGAAAAAAAAAAACATTAGATTGCATTTATCAACCTTAGTGTTATTTTGAAACATGTAAAATATAAGAAAATTATCATCAGAAGGACCAGAATGCTCAGCATGAGACATACACAAGAACCAAAAGTTTACAGCCTGCGTTTGTAAGCTTGAAATGTTACCACACGCTCACAAAAGGAATCAGGCTCCAGGGCCCACCCACCTGGCTGGCTGCTAATGGAGCCCAGGAGGAAGGGTCTGCACGGGCTGCAGCAGCCCTTGGGTATGATGCGGGTAATGACGGTATTCAATTGATCAGGAATATAAATCAGGAATAAAAATATTATTTATGGTAATAAGTCGGGCAGTGCTGGTGCACGCCTTTAATCCCAATGCTCAGGAGATAAGAGACTGAGGCAGGCGGATCACTGTAAATCTGAGGCTAGCTTGTTCTACAGAGTTAATTCTAGGATAGGCAAGACTATATAGAAAAAATCCTGTCTCGAAAACAAGACAAAAACGAAAACATAGCATAAAAAAATGTATTATCCAGTGTGATTGTACACACCTTTAATCCCAAAATTTGGATTTGTGAGTTTGAGGCCGGCCTGGTCTATAGAGTCAAGTTCTTGGACAGCCAAGACTACACAGAGAAATCCCATCTCAAATCTGGCCCCGCAAGGGTATTTTTTCCTAGCTGTTTTGTATCAACTTAACTTTAAGGCAACTAAGGAACTCAGCAAGGAAAGTTTCTCATAAAGTAATGAGTTATAGATATCAAATAACATGACTGAGAAAAGTCATCAATTTGTTAACTTTAAATAAAATCATTGATTTAGGAAGTATTATCCACAGTTGTTAAAACCTTTAACTTAAAAGACCAACATCTGAACCATTAATTTTAATATGTTTGAATATATCATTTATGAAGTACTCTTTTCAAGGAATCTGAATCCAAGCCCAGACCTGCCCTTTAGGTCTATGCGGTCCAATATAGTAGTCACCAGCTACAGAGTTGTATTTAAATAGATAAAGTCCATAGGCCAACTCTAACAGTAAAGAAGGCTACTCCAGAAGGGACATTTTTATTGTGACTACAATAGGAAAAAAAAAGTCTCTGCACTGCCACATACAGGCCTAGTCCCCCGTGTGCCAGATCACAAACAAAACGCTTGAAAACCATCTGCCACCAGGCAGTAGTGGCACATGCCTGTAATCCCAGCACTCTGGGAGGCAGAGGCAGGCAGATTTCTGAGTTTAAGGCCAGCCTGGTCTACAGAGTGAGTTCCAGGACAGCCAGGGCTACACAGAGAAACCCTGTCTCGAAAAAAAAAAAACCAAAAACCAAAAACAAAACCAACCCAAAAAAAAAAAAAAAAAAAAAAAAAAGCAGCAGCTGCCTCCTTCAGAAAGTAGGAAACAGCCAGGCGGTGGTGGCGCACGCCTTTAATCCCAGCACTTGGGAGGCAGAGGCAGGCGGATTTCTGAGTTCGAGGCCAGCCTGGTCTACAGAGTGAGTTCCGGGACAGCCAGGGCTACACAGAGAAACCCTGTCTCAAAAAAACAAAACAAAACAAAACAAAACAAAACAAACAAACAGAAAGTAGGAAACAGACATGGTCAACTATGGGCGCCAAATGGAGGGCGGAGAAAGGGCCACAGTGGGAATCAGAATAGACTTAGCTCAGGCTCCTCAACTTAATTATGCACTAAACAATTTTTTGGGGGACCAGGATCGGTGGTACACCCGTCATCCTAGCATTTGGGAGGTACAGGCAGGAGGGCCGGGAGTCACACAAAAGGACGGAAGCAGAAAGCTTTACAAGTTAGAGGCCAGCCTGGTCAGGCAGGTCAGGGCCTGTGAAATACTGTTTCAAAAACACCACAGAAACCAGAGGCAGGGGGAACACGGAAAGAGAGATGACTAACACATTTTCAAGCTAGCAAGTAAAGAGGAGGAAAAGATCGGAGGGTGTGGAGCCTGAGTCCCAGCTGGCAACCTCCCGCTGTAAAGAATGAACTTATTGATGCCTTATGCATATTCTCTCTCATTCCCCTTTGAAAACTCCGCCTTGCTCTTCTTGTCCCAGCCCCCCAAAGAGGAAATTGGTATCTTAAATAATGTACCATACTAGCTTCACAGTATTAAGGAGCTACAAATAGAGCCAATTCAATTGAGAAATCTAGACACAGACAAATATAAAACTTTCCCGAGTTTTCAAAGTTGCATCAAAAAAGGTGTATTTTATCTTCTAAATCAATCTAAATCAATGGTCTCAAGAGGAAGCAGGAGGGTGGAACCCTGGCCTGGCATGCCTGAGACCCCAGGTTCAAGACCACTGTGCCCAAATTAGAAACAGGCAGCATGACTACCGTTAAGACTGCTTAGCACAAGGCTCTGCTGATGACACATCTCACAACACATGTGCCCCATGTGCCGTGTGCGCCAACTGTTTATCAAGACACGGGATGGACTAGACGAGTCAGATGCCACACCCGGACGCGGTGATCACAAAGCTACCGATAGATACCTGATTGTGCTCAATCCGTCTTTGCTTGAGTGTTACTGGCGTCTTTGCTCTGCCCTTTAGTGGCTCTCTCTTCTCAAGCTTGAGCTCTACTTTAGAGTCTGGAAATGACATTGAAGAGATCATTATTGGCTGGAACGCTTAAGTCACGTTTCACTAGTATTACTGCGGAACCCTGGTTGTAGGCACATTAGTACACGCAACGACCTTGTTAAGTAAGATTTGTCTTAAACTCTTTTGTAGAAAACAGAACACCCGAAATGCTTTTATAACCTCAGTTCTTCTTTTTATATCCTGTACCACTGTTCTAACTGGCTACTTCTTCCTACTTACTCTTTCCCATTATTCTCACCCCTAAAATAGGATTTTAACTAGGATTAAAGGGGTTTCAAATTTCTCCAGAGGAGGTGGTTCATTAAAAGCCAATGCACATGTGGAAGTGACTGTTGTTTTGTCCTTATAATACATTACTACTGTATAACAAAGGTTACCTATTAAAATACCATGAAAGGGAGAAATTTTGAAAATGAAAAAGATTGTTTGGCACCAGTCTCTTATTAACGGTGACTTCCAATGGTGTGACTGTAATATTTTAATGTTAATGAAGTATCTCCTTAACTGGGGAGTGTAGTGCAGTAATAGACCATATGTCTAGGGTGCTAGGCTCAATCCCCTGCTCCAAAATTATAAACAAAATGATAAAGTCTGTTACCGTTATTAACCCAATAATGTATACATTAAAAACAAAACAAAAAAAAGTCTGAGTATTCTAATTTTTTAACCTTGGTTTTATCGTAATCTGAAGACCTATACAGACTCTTTACAAAGAATAGAACTTCCCAGCAGCCAAAGTAGTGACCATCTGTAATGCCAGCGCCTGGGGCTGCAGCACAGGTTAGCACATGCTACATAGTGAGACTGTCTCAAAGCAAAACAGGAAATTTTCTATTTTTGTGGCCATTTTACCATAGCAAGACAGGTCTAAAAATTGGTTCTTTTTATTTAAGCAAAGAAACAAGAATAGAATCAATTCTTAAAGCTTACTTTTATACAAGCTTAATGTAGCCATGCTTCAAACTGATCAAGATAACTTTGTTCAGTCTAACCCTAGTAGACCATATATTCCTGCCATTCTCCCTTCCCCAAGATAGTGATTTTTAACCAAAATAGTTCAAACAGGTCAATTAGGACCAAGCAACCTTTGGGCTGGAGAGATGGCTCAACAGTTAAGAGTACTGACTACTCTTCTGAAGGTCCTGAATTCAAATCCCAGCAACCACATGGTGGCTCCCAACCATCTGTAATGATGACACTTTTGGAGTGTCTAAAGACAGTTACAGTGAACTTACAAATAATAAATAAAAAGACCAAGCAACCAACTCGGATCCCCAACCCTGTCAACATATCTACGAACATTATCTGTATTTGGTATACTCCTCAGCATTATAAAATCTCCTTTTGTTCTCTTTTTCTTTTGGTTTTTCTTAACTTAGAAGAAACCTTAGACAGCACAAAGCAAAATAAATAAATAAATAAATAAATAAATAAATAAATACCTATTAGCAAGAAGAAAACTGACAAAACAAATAAGCTATGTGGTTACAAATTAAGTTCTTGTTCAAATTTAGATATTAACAGCCAATGAAATATTGCCCTCAAAGGATATGTGACGAAAATATTTTCAGTCACTACTGGAATGTTTCAATGATGAAACGGAAAAGGTACATTCATCTATATATATTCAACTTGTCCAAACTCCAAGAATAAAGCACACATAAAACATGTTTCTGGAGACCACACAAATCTGTTCAAATTTAACAACTTTATTGAATTTGTAGAAGCATTCTACAGGAATACATTGCTTTAAAGAAATCACACAGTGCTTAACAGGTACATGTGTACATGTACATTTTACAAGTAACAAAGCTGTAGAGATGGAATGTATAGTCTAAGAACATGGTAGCAGTGGACATGTACACCAGGACTGTATTTGATTATGCTTGAGACTATTTTCCATAGCATCTCTACAACTAGGATTCCTTACCTTATAACCATACAAATGCAAACAGGGTAATACATTGCTTCATACAGACACAGACATTGGGATATAGTAAAAATTCTTAAGGTTTTTAGAAAATAACTTGTTTTAGCATCCAGATCTGAAATTTAACTATGCAGGACATACAAAATATCTTTAAATACATGTAGGAAATAAGAAAGCCCCATCTTTGTAGTGTAAGTCACGTTGAGTGAGCATGAGGTATACCAGAACTCTGCTTATCACCCTCAACTGCGGTCCATGGAGTTACCAGCTACCTCCCCCATCAGACATAAAACTGTACATTGCTTTTTCTATTTTACTAAAAAATGTGCATAGATGTCTTTATACATACATATAGGTAGGTGATTTGCCTCTTATCATTTGTTTGTCAATTATCTCTAGATCTTTACTCTCATTAAACTTTTTTAAGTGGCTGTGAACTGAACTCAGGGTCATATGCACGCTAAGCTTATGCATCTCACCACTGAGAGCAGCGCCTCGCCCTTCGGATATATGCACACTCATCTGTGAATCAATAAGTAAGTTTGTGTACTGGCACTTAAAAGAGTTACACTGATCTAGAATTATTATGAATTCCGTTGCAGACAGAAGTATGAACAACAAGAGTGTGGACAGATGTTAGAGCATATGGATGCTTAGTTAAGAATTATGGTACAAAGGTCACCTGTGAGATGTCTGGCAATGTAATGAGTGAACAAAAGGATCTTAGCAAAATAGATTTATGTAATGAAAGTAATGAAAGTAAGCAGCAGAAAGCAGAGCAGACTGAAATCACCAGAGCTGTGAAACTTGGAATGCTTACACACCATACTTTTCAAAACTAAATTCCTATGAGCAGGAAAAAAAAATTAGTGTTTCAGTGACTAACAATGTTTAACTCTGACCTACACACAAGGAAGTCTGTGAATGACAGACTCAGGGAAGTGAGGGCTTTACTGATAGTTTAGCTGCCAGAATTCCTTGTAAATTCAGAATGTTATATAAAACAGGAAGCTGTAAACTCACGTAAGACAATGTGATCTGTGGAGCTGTGAACTAGGCTTCTATATATGCAGTTACACTGTAACTTCCCGAGTGGAAGCTTAAACCCTGAAATCAGCTCTTTTGGGAGACCCTATTACTGCTTGTTTCCACGCTTCTTAATAACTTTGTGTACTTCCCCTCCAAATAATGTTCCACCTTTAAAGGGGGCAACAGTGAGTTTATTCTTGGAAGCTGGGTTCACCTTACAGTCCTTCAACCACAGATGGCGCCGACCCATGGTAGAAGAGCCCATGGCACAGGCCGACATCCTCACTCCATCAAACGCAGCGTCACAGAGATACGAAGCTGCATCGTAGGTTCTGTTCAGTATCTCGAGTGCCTGCTGTGCGTCACTGGGGTCTGAATTAATAATCTGTGCGGCCTGACTTATGTCGGCTTGCAGAGACTTAGCTATGAAGGCAGTGTGGGCTGCAATCTGCAATGCTGACGCTGCAGCTTCGTAAGATCTACAGAGAGCCAAGTCCAAAGGTTTGTCACAAGACTCAGTGGAGGACCCCAGGATCTCATCATCTACTTTCGGAACTGATAATACCCGAGGTGCCTCACTGGAGGACACTGGGTATTTGCACGCCAGCGAGGGCAGCTGCCTATCGATTTGCTGCCACTCCTCGTCAATGACTTTTATGATAGATTCATGGAGAGGAAAAGACGGTTCCGAGGCATCTATTTTATCATGCTGTGGTTGCTTGGACACTTCTACTCCTAAAGTGGCTAGAGAATGAGAGACAACACTTTTGGCAAAAGAAGACCTATGTTCAGATCCAGGTGTGCTCTGAAGTGCCACACAGGCGCCCGCATCCCCTCCCTTTACTGCCTTCTCACTGAGTCTAGGGACTTTTCGGGGAGGGGACAGGGATTCGGATTCTTGACGGCTGGACTGGCCAAGTCTCTTACACATGTTTTCTACATCCAGTGTGGGTAGAGAATTAGAAGTCCCAGGCAAACTGCTGACCCCACCCTGGACTAACAGAGAATTGACATAATCTCGGATTGCCTGAGCAAGTGGCGGAGAAATGACCTGAGACCTCTCCGACTCTTGCAGTACTTCTCTTTCACTAGAGAAAACTGACTGATCTGAAACGCCAGGCTCCTCAGCATGCGATGGCTGCGCTCTACTCTTCCCTCCACGGCAAATATTTTCCACTATGTCCTTACAGTAAGTAGTAGTGGTTTCTCTTATCAGTGAAGGAGAAGCCGCAGCAGAGACCAGTCTGGCAGCAAATTCACGCTGAGAACATGGTGAAGAACTTTTCTCTACACATCTATTATAGCTAGACTCTGAAGGAATAAATGAGCTCCGTCCAGGGGCTAGCCTCTGTGCCTGCCCCTCCCCAGGCACGGCTGTGTCAGTACAAGTCTCCCTAGGTGGGCCTCCCTTAGCAGAATGGACTCTCTTAGCTGCCTGCTGTTCAGTCCTGCCCAAAGGAGGACGGGTGGAGATTTCAGGGAAAGAAATACCCTGAAAAAATGCACCAGAGGGAGTAGATGCAAGTTCAGAAAAAGGAACACAATCCCTAGCGGACTTCGCTTTCTTGTGTTCTTTCTTCTTTCCTGTAGGGGCAAAAGAGGCAGGAGGTTTAAGAATGACTGGTCTGGGTTGGTCCAATTTGCCTCCTTGCTAAAATAGTGTTGTTGAAGAAAAGGGCCCTACACTTCACACTCTCAGCCACTAACCTGGTATACAGTGCCTTGGAAGGCACAGCCAAGCTAAATAGTTACAAAATCAGCAACTCATGAGTTAAAACCTTTTAAGTATAAAATTCTGCATTTTTCTAATTTTAAAAAGAAATATACTTCCTATTCTAGTCCCAAAAATATTTTAAACTCTTTTAAATAACTCATATGCCTATTAATAGAAATGTTATATTTAAATGTTAACACTGCATATTGGTTATAAGGAATAAACACATAAATATGTAATATGGACCAAAAAAAATTACATGGAACAAAAATGGCACATAAGACTCAACCTATCATTTATATAGAATTAAAAAAAAATAAAGTAGTGTGTATCAAACTGATCATTAAGTATAAAAACGAATTAGATAAATATAAAATTAATGATTTCTTCTGTAGATGTGATACTGGAGAAAGAAAAGAACTTTGCCTTTATAAAAGTATCATTTTGAAGCAAAAGTTACATAGCTATTTAAACAGAAAGTTAAATTATGTATATCTGATCAATACTGCTTTAAATGATACCTTCCTCATGGTCAACAGCCAGGAAAAAGCCCCACATCTTTAAGAACATGTAAAACGTTACCTTCATCATTGTCGCTGTATCTGTCAGAGTCGTTACTTCCGTTCTGCCTTGTGTTTTCTGCAGAGGAGGAGACTGTTGGGAGGGGAGTGGAGGATCGCGATTCTGTTCCCTGCTCCCGCAGCTTCAACAGCTTTTTCTCATACAGCTTCCTGGTTGTTCCTGTGTTCAGGGAAAAGTCCCACTATATCAGCATGAAATTATCTTTTTAAAAGACTGAAAACAACAAACAAAAAATGGTGTGTGTGTGTGTGTGTGTGTGTGTGTGTGTGTGTGTGTGTAGTACAGACACCGAGAGACCAGAGAGGCACTGGTCCATGGGAGCGGGAGGTACCCAATGTGGGGTCTTGGAATAAAGCGCTAGTCCTCAGCACAAAACAAGGTCTTTAAACTGGGGCCATCTTTCCAGCCCCTATAGAAAACCAGTTTTTAAGCAACAATGCTTTCTGTTTTAAAGTAAGTGATTAAAAAATACATAACGCACTCTTTCCAAAAATGTTTCTCTGGGATGTTAATATGAGATATTTTTAAAAAGGATTTTATTGTTTACGTGAGTGGGTGTTTTGTTGGCACGTATGTCTGTACACCATGTGCCTGTGTAGGTCAGAAGACAGTGTTGTATGTCCTGTTACAGATAGCTGTTAGCCACGTGGGTGCTGGGGATCGAATACATCTGCTGGCAAGAGCAGCTAGTACTCTTAAAAGGCTGAGTCGGCTCTCTGGCTCCCCAAAGCGCTTTCTATAAGCAGATGGAAACCTTGAACAGACAGGGTTTCACTGTGTAGCCCTGGCTGTCCTGGAACTCACTCTGCAGACCAGGCTGGCCTTGAACTCAGAAATCCACCTGCCTCTGCCTCCCAAGTGCTGGGATTAAAGGTGTGCACCACCACCGCCCGGCTGGATAAGAGGTCTTAAGACAACTGATATTTTAACATGTAATTTAGCACATTTTTGTGTAATATGTATTTTTTAGTCTCTCAGAATTTCACAAAAGGTATCAAATGTCTGCTGGTAATCATAACCACAAGTTTGTCTGTGAGAAGTGCACACTTTTAATTCCAGCACTTGGGTGGAAAGCTAGACAGGCTACACAGTGAGATCCAGCCTGGACAGAAAAACAAAACCGTTTCCAACTATGGCAGTAACAAAACCCACCCAATCTCCATACTGTGTTCAAATTCTTACAAAACCCCTAAGTTCTGTGTGGATTTCTCTCAGTCTTGAGATTACCCCCTAAACTCTGTACGAAAGGCATGATCAACCTGGCAAACACACTGCTCCCTAGAAACAGGACCGCTGGGTCTAGAGTATTTAGTTCTTTGCACGCCTTCCGTTTCGTTTGTTCTTTAGACTGAGAACAAGAACTTTAATGCTAATCAGGAACGTAACACCGTCAGGATCTGAGCACTTACACCCCACTCATTATCCTCTGACTCACTGATGCAAATGACTCTGCGACAGGATTCACGAGGCTTACAGAATAGCACACACACGTCCCCAGAACAGGACAGTATCAGCAATTGGTAATTTTACATATTATCTACCAAACTCTCCTTCCTGAGAGTTAAGGAAACTAAAGTGTTGATTGGTTAAATAAATAAAGACAAATGGTCTTAGATGATCCAAATTCTAACCATTAGTAAGAGTTAAAAAAAATGAGTTGGGGCTTGTTTCTTGGCAAAGGTATTTGACTTGATCAACTTACCCACAATGGGCCCAGGATTCACTCCATATCTCACAAGCTGTTCCAGAAGTTCTTCATTAGAGAGCTCGGTCACATCCAGATCGTCTTTATCTTCTAGCCTGGGCTTATCAGTTTTCTTTGTGGCTTTCTGTAAACAAATCACAATTATTTCCTCTATAAGAAAGTACTCGTTTACATGGCATTCTCTATGCAGCCAACAAGGTGACTTATTGTCACATTGGCCCCAGCAGTTAAGAACTGTTCTAGAGGATCCAGGTTCAATTCCCAGTAACCACATGGCAGGTCTGTAACTCATGCTCTGGGGGATTCGACACCTTCACACCGACACACATGCAGTTAAAACATCAATGTACATAAAATAAAAATGACTGCTCTTGGGGGTTGAGGGTAGCTCAGCGACAGGATGCTAATTTCATAACAGAAGAAGTAGTAATGGCACCTAGTGTCCAAAAGCAAATAAAAGCAGAGTAAAATAACTTTTGATAATACATCTAAAGCCGGGCGTGGTGGCGCACGCCTGTAATCCCAGCACTTGGGAGACAGAGGCAGGCGGATTTCTGAGTTCGAGGCCAGCCTGGTCTACAGAGTGAGTTCCAGGACAGTCAGGACTACACAGAAAAACCCTGTCTCAAAAAAAAAAAAAAAAAAAAAAAAATCAAAAAAGATAATACATCTAATATGAACCTTAAAACTCTTGGGGGTCCTGGAATTAAAGTCACGCCCGGCCCAGCCTTATTCTTCAAGGTGTCGGGATCTGAATGGCCTCCCCGGGCACCGGAGGCAAGTGGTACATAACCATACAGGCAGCCAGAACAGCCACACTAAAGTCATCAAGACAAAACACTTCTCATCAGAAACCGTGGGGCTGTGAACATGACTCCACACTGGAGTGTTTGCCCAGCATGCTCTGGGTTCCAGTCTTCCCTTTAAAAAAAAAAAAAAAAAAAAAAAAAAAAAGAATGTAATCCTCCTGAATTTACATCTCCATTATGAAAAAACTTCTAGTGAACAAGAAAAAAATTTTGAAGCCGGCAATATGCTTGCATAAAGTGAGCCAGAAAGTTGGGGTTCATCAACAGGCTGTTTGCTATTCAAATTTAATCTGTAGGGGGAGTTCCAGGAAAGTAATACCATCTAATAAATATTAAAATTAATAAGAACAGATATTGGGAAATGGGCAGTTTGGTGTATATCGTTAACAAGAAGTATTAACTGTGTGGAATTACCATCCTCAAGGTAGAGTTCCTTAACTATGTACAGTGGAGACAGAGGGCAGCAAGTCCCCTGAACAAGGTGCCCTGCCAGTGCTGAGAGGCTTCCTGGGCTTCCTGGAAGCAGCCAGAGCTCTTAGACTGTAAGCCAGGGTTGAACTTTGTTGAACTCTCAGCGACCCTCCCGCTTTCATCTCCCAAGTTCCAGGCCTAGGCAGGAGCCAGCATATCCAGCTATAAATACTGCACGGAACACGCTATGTGTCAGGGGGTATTTTATCCTTCTGTACTATTCAAGAGTTAGGTCCAGCCCGAGTTGTGAGACGGAAGCCCTGTCTTAAAACAGAAAAACGCCCACCACAGCACAGTGGGACCTCAACTCCCAGCCCAAGGAACCTGAGAAGAGGATCCTAAGTTTAATGCCAGCCTGAACTATATAGCAAGAATTTCTTAAGTAAATAAACAAATATGCATGCCTGAAGTTCTGGATTCAACCCCCAGAACAAAACAAACCATCACCCCTGATAGGCTCACCAAGAACATTACTCTGCTCCTCCAGATCCCTAACAGCTAAGCGTGCATGCTTGGCACGTTAACTAAAAGCCTAAAAATCTCCCTTCCCCCACTCCCTCATACACAGACACAAATCACAGCACTCATCATATGTATCTAAGGTAAAAAATTCTATGGTGGTAATACATACGAAACTTATGATTTTATGAAATTATCCTTAATTTAAAAATATTCACGAAAGCTGGGAATGGTGGAACATGCCTGCAATCTAGCTCATGATCGGACAAGGTAGGAAAAAAACCACGGGAATAACTTTTATACAAGCAATCAAAAAATGTTGCACATTTCTTCTGAAATTCAAGATACCTTCCCTGTGCTGAACTTTAAAATGGTAATTTAATTCCTAAATCACAACTCACTTTAGTCGTGTACTAATTGCCAATATTAGTTTCTCAAGTAGTTGATACCACTGAGTCCAATCAAGACTCTACTTGTTTAAACAGTGTAGGTGGAGAATACAAACCTATATATAGAGAACCCCCACCATGGGCTATAGCGAATACTCTGTTTCTCCACCAAGTGTCAGGCATCAATGCTATGCCTGGAGCATCCTAAACTGTCCCTCTACTGTGGATGTCAGTCTAGCCCCATAGGGAGTGCTCACAAAAAAGGTCTTTCATGTAAACGCTGATCTGGGAAGAAGAAATACGACAATTTTTAAGGATAAAAAAATGATAGATGTGCAGAGACCAATCTGCAAGAACATCGGGAGGTTCTTATAATGCGGGCACTCAGGTGAGGCAAGACCACACCCCTCAGTGAGACTCCATGTCAAAAATGAGATCAGCACACATCAGGAACCCAGAACAGAACTGGCTTTGTTTTGAGCAGAAGCCTTATGTCATCCCAGCATGTGGCCGATGACTTTGAACTCCTGATCCTCCAGCCTCCACAAGGTGACATGCATTTAGTTTTCAGGCACAACCAAAAGCTTTGTGGCTTAACACACTTGGACGATTTAATAGAAAACTTAGCCGGGCGTGGTGGCGCACACCTGTAATCCCAGCACTTGGGAGGCAGAGGCAGGCGGATTTCTGAGTTCCGGGCCAGCCTGGTCTACAGAGTGAGTTACAGAACAGCCAGGACTACACAGAGAAACCCTGTCTCAAAAAGGCAAAACCAAAACAAACAAATAAACAAACAGTAACACGGGGGCTCCAGAGACCGCACAAAGGCTGCTCTTCCAGAGGACCTCGTTCAACTCCTGGCAACCACACGGATGCTCACAACTGTCTGCAACTCCAGCTCCAGGGGCTACGGCACCCTCAGAGACATGCAGGAGAAACACCAATCAACATCAAAAATGAAAATCTTTCAAAAGATTTATTTATTATATGTAAGTACACTGTAGCTGTCTTCAGAGACCAGAAGAGGGTGTCAGGTCTCTTTACGGGTGGCTGTGAGCCACCATGTGATTGCTGGGATTTGAACTCATGATCTTCAGAAGAGCAGTCAGCTCTTACCCGCTGAGCCATCTCCAGCCCCAAAATGAAGATCTTAAAACACACACACACACACACACACACACACACACACACTCTCCACAAATAGACACCCAAGACAATAGGCTGGTCAATATTTACTTGATTTTAGGCAAGAGCTCAATTAACTGAGGATGGCCCCGGGCTCCTAACAGTCAGTTTACATCTCCAGACCTCGGGATTACAGATGCCCGACACTTTTTTTTTTTTTTAATTCTTTAGACTAATGCTTGCTAGACACTGATGTGTGCCAATCTTAAACCACTTAGGGCACTGAAAAGTCAGGGTAAACGTTTTCTCTGCTAAATCCACACATGCGTTTGACGTAGCTGGACTCTAGTTCCAGCCACCAGGAAATTAAAAACAAACAAACAAACTAACGCTAAACACAGTAAAGTTTCGAAGAAGCAAACAGCTTTAAGTGTAGTTCCCCGTTAGAACACGCTAACTAGAGGCTGAGTTCAACTCCCAGCACCAAAACGAGAGGCAAACGGCAGAGACCAGTCAACAGTAGCCGCACCAATCAAAACATCCACGTGTCTCTCAAAGATTTTCGGTCACACTAAATCAAAATAGTCTTAACTAATTTTTAATGACTTGAATTCTGTTAACAAAATATAAACCTACAAAATACTATTTAAAACATACCCCCCCCCCCCGCCAATAAAACATCAATAGAAAAGCAAAATGGCACACCCTGGAGGGACCCCATCTTACTTTTCACTGGTCCGAGGCATCAAACTGTAATATTGATACATTAGTATGTCACAGACTTTTCTTTTTACTCCCGGATCTTTATTCCTCCAGCGAAATCTTACAAACTCTTAGTAGCTGGGTATTCTCCAGGATGTCTACGAGAACTAACTTTTCTAAATGCCGCGCAAAGCATCCCACTGACATTACAGCTAACCCACTTATAGCGGGGCCTGGCGACCGGAGGAATAAGATAGACGAGGAAACAAACGGTTCAAAAAACCCTCCCTCTGTTTAAAAATACACACACACATAAAAAGGCGGGAATGCCTTTATTTAAAAAAAAAAAAAAAAAAAGGCCAGAAATGACTATGTCGCAAACTGCCCTCCAGGGAGCGCTCTGACACTGCTGCGAGTCACTTCGGTGCCAAAGCGGGAAAACGCTAGAACTTAACCTCGCGCGCTGGGGCCAAGCTTGTCGGGCTTTTAAAAAAAAAAAAAAAAAAAAAAAAAAAAAAAAAACACGGCTCGGCAGGCCGCGTCTACACCCACTCCGGACCGAGCACACGGGCCGGGAGCCTGGCGGCGCACCGAGCCCGAGCAAGCAAAGTAGCAGAGACGCGACGGCTCGCACCGAGGATTCCCCCCACCCACCCACCCACCCACGCCGGCCCCCTCTCCGCGCCCTCGCGATTGGAGCGCCGCGGGCACGGGGACCCCGCGAGGGGCCAGCCCCGCTGCCGAGCACGCCCCGCGGCCGCCAAACGCCCGTCTCCGTGGCCCCGGATCGGAGGGGGGGTGGGGAGGGGTAGGGGCTCGCCTTACCCTGCCGACGGCGCCGCGGCCGCGACCCACGGGAGCTCCGGAGCCGAGCACCGGGGTGGGCTCGCGCTCCTCGTCGCTCGAGAAGTCGGGCGGCCCTTTGCTGTTGGCTCCCGCGGCGAGCGGCGGCGGCCGGTTGCGCGCCGTGAGGTGCTGCAGGTAGAGCTGCACGTACACGTCCTTGCGCTGCTCGCCGGCCGGGAGCGTCACGTTGTTGGCCACCAACTCGCTCTTCAACTTGTCTTTGGTCAGGACCGAAGGGTCCTCTAGGAACTCCGGCATCTCGTCCCCCTCCTCTCCTCCTCTTCCTCCTCGGCCCCTCGCAGTCGCCGCCGCCGCTCACGCCGGCGCGCTCGCACGATCGCTCGCTGGTCCCGGGGGCTGCACCCGCCGCCTCGGGGAGGGTGGTGGAGGGGGGATCCCTGACCGGGAGCGGCGCCGCGGGCACGGCGCACAACTCGGGACACAAAGCCCAGGCCGACCCCGGCACAAAAGCCCCGGGCGCACGACTCACGGGTGAGCAAGTGCGGCGGCCAAGCCTGGAGCCCGCAGCGAGCCTAGCCCACACACAAGCTAGTGCGTGGGGTGTGTGTGTGTGTGCGTGTGTATGGGGGGGGGGGAGAGGCTGGCTCGCGCACGCCCCAAGAACGCGCGCCGCCATTGGCGGGCGCCGGCAGGAAGCGCGCCGCCGATTGGCTGGGCGGCTCGCGCGGGTTCCAGCCGCCGCGGCGCAGGGCGAGAGGTGCAGAAACGCAGTTTAAAAGGCGCTCGGGCGGGAGCTCGGCCGCGGGGGCCCGCCGTTTCCTCGGCTCTCCACCCTTTTCCTCGTACGCCGATAAGGGATGGGTGGGACTGCTTTGGCGCGCTGTTTCCTCTCCTGCCCCCTCTGCACAGGAGAAGCCTCGCACCAGCCTCGGTCGCCTTCGGACGGGCGGAGTTGTGTGCCAGCTCTAGAGGACCCTTGGCCGGGGCCTGGCTCCCTCCCGGGACCACCGAGCCCCCCGCAGAATGGCGGGGGCCTGGCCTCCCCCCCCCCCCAATGCTGGCCCTGGAGGGGAAGCGTGGAGACCAGGCAGGCTGTGAATCGGGGAGCGCAGGAAGTCAAATCCCCTCGGCTCGCAAACGCTTCTTTTGTCTGGAATCTAGGGAAAGCCAGACGTCCACAGCTGAAGGTTTCCAGACTGCTTCAGTTTGTTACAAAATTGCACTTTAAAGCCTCCCATTCGCTTCTTACCCTGTTACCAAAGACTTAGGTTTCAACAGTTCCTTGGGGCTTAAAACAATCCCCCCCCCTTTTTTTGTATTTTTGCTAAGTCTTCTAGGTTAAGATCCCCCCACCCCAACCCCAAACACCAATAACTTCATCTAACCTAATGTTTGGTAATGGAACAAAACGAAACGCAACATTTAGAAACTCCTTAATAGTCAACTTTATATGCCTGTAGTGATGCATACTGAATTTTTAATTTTAGAGGGAGCTAGGAACCCTGTAAAACTCATGCTATTGGTTCAAGTTAGAACTTGATGGAATCTCAAATATGCCACAGTTCTGTTTTCTAAAACACAATAGTGACCACAAATGTTTCCCATTAACAAATTACATATGGGCTAACATGATCAGAGTTTATATATGTAAAAAGTCGCATTAAGACGTGTAGCTAATAAATGCTAATGAAAACAATGTTTCAATGTATATACGTTTTTGAACAATGTAAATGTATACCCACACAGGAAATGGTTCAGGATACTTCTCAGGAGAGGAAGTAGCTGACCTCAGATTCAGAGTATCTTAAATCATTTCCTCAGTGTCTAAGCTTTAGATTATGTTCTATAAAAAGTCTTAAATTTTAAGCAGGACAGAAGTGAAAATATGAGCAGAAAAATAACAATGTTTACCTATTTCTACATGATTGAATTAGAAGAAATTGAAAAGCATAACCTTCAGTAAAAATGGACCTATAGCCGGGCGTGGTGGCTCACACCTGTAATTCCAGCACTTGGGAGGCAGAGGCAGGCGGATTTCTGAGTTCGAGGCCAGCCTGGTCTACAGAGTGAGTTCCAGGACAGCCAGGACTACACAGAGAAACCCTGTCTCGAAAAACAAAAAAAAAAAAAAAAATGGACCTATAAATCTGAAGATAGGTTTTATTTTGTGTTTTCAAGACAGGGTCTATGTAGTCCTGACTGTCCTATAGTTCACTATGTAGACCATACCCGCCTCGAACTCAGATCTGTCTACCTCCTCCTCAGTGCAGAGATCAAAGGTATGTGCCACCACTGCCCTGGCAGAACATTATTTTAATGATAAATTATTTTCCTAGAGGGAATTTATTGTGTTAATTCCCCTTTTAAAAACTCAGCATTGTAGGTCCTGAGCCACGACGTACTACATTGAGGCGAACACTCGGGAGGCAGAGGCAGGCGGACCTCTGAGTTTGAGGCCAGCCTGGTCTACAGAATGAGTTTCAGGATAGCCACAGGGCTACACAAAGAAACCCTGGCTCAAAACAAAACAAAACAAAACAACCAGAAAACCCTCAGTATTTACATGTGTTTAAGCAACAGTATTGTTAAGCTTAGTAACATAAGCTAAAAATAATGTTCTAACAAGTTTTTTAATAAACAATTTTTTATACCTTGTAACAGATCTTTCCCCCATAGTTTTCTTTACTGGGTACACAGAAAAGTGTTTTATTTTCCTGAGGAATTGAGCTAATCCTCAAAAGCCTGATATTGCAAACAATAAATCCATATGGGACTGTCTTAATGTGCAGTGTATCACAGTTATTTTTTCAATAAAAGTCTAAAATTATAACTGGAGAACTTACATTGGACTTATATAGTCCAGAACTTTCTTCTCTCTGCCAGACCACAGAATCAACAGGTCTATGGTGTGGTCTTTTGTTTGTTTGTTTGGTTGGTTTTTTGTTTTTTGTTTTTTGTTTGTTTGTTTTGTTTTTCAAGACAGGGTTGCTCTGTGTAGCCCTGGCTGTCCTGGAACTTACTCTGTAGACTAGGCTGGCCTCGAACTCAGAAATCCACACCTGCTTCTGCCTCTGCCTCTGCCTCTGCCTCTGCCTCCCAAGGGCTGGGATTAAAGGCATGCCTTTAATCCCACCGCCTGGCTTCCTGCAACCTTTGTAAGGGAAGAATTTGACTGTGGTCTGCTTGAACGGTAGGAAACAAACATTGCTGTTCTGAAATGGTTCAATCCAGGGCTAGACTTGACCAAAGATGGAGTGCATAGTAGCATTCAGGAGAACTGCTGTCCTGTTGGGTGAGACTACTCGGGTAGCTAGGTCGATGAAGCAGATCTCTGGAGAAGGAGGTATCAAACTCTTGCTTTTTAGTTTTTTTTTTTTTTTTTCTCTTTTGGGCGTTTACAGCAGAAAATGTCCAGGGAGTTTAACACTTACTGACACATTTATTTTCCCACCATCTTTCCACATACGAAGACCAAAAACTCATATATAGGAATTCACCTTTTGAATATGATTTGTTTTATTTAGATTATTTTTATTATATTTTTGAGACGGGGTTTCTCTGTATAGTTCTGGCTGTCCTGGAACTCACTCTGTAGACCAGGCTGGCCTCAAACTCAGAAATCTGCCTGCCTCTGCCTCCCAAGTGCTGGGATTAAAGGTGTGCGCCACTGCTGCCCGGCGGTATGCTTATTTTTTGTGTTTTCTTGACGTGTAGGTATATGCAGGTTCCTGAGCACAGGGGCACTAGAGTCTCCTGAAACTGGGTTCACAGGCAGTTGTGAACGGCCTGATGTGTGTGCTGGGAAGTGAATTTAGATCCTAGAAAAGAAATGCACACTGCTCTTAACCACTGAGCCCTTTCTCCAGCCCCAGAGGTGGTTTAAAACCCAGTAGCATGCCCAACATTCAATTTGTGATTCACAAAGAATTGTACTGTGGATGCCTGAAATTGTTCCCTAAGAAAAACTTCACTTTGTTGGGTTGTCCCCCACACCCCCACTTTTTAAAAAAATTCCCTGGACACTATCAATAGGGGGAATCTTGAAGAACCTGCATTTCTCAGGAGACATGATTATTGTCATCAGCTATCAAAAATTTTGCTTTTCTAGACTTTTCTCACCAGATGACAATTGGAGATGCCCGAGGGTATGCTTCCAGAACTTATCCCAGTGATGAAACTAAGTTTTGTTTTTAGCTCTGTTGTAGAATTCCAAAGTAGAGGGTATTTATCCCTCAAATGCTATATAAGGTAAGGGCAGGAGATTAAGCTAGTAAATCTCTTCCTAATTATGGTTTCCAAACTTGTCTCTAAGAATCCTACGTTCAGCCCTGGCTGTCCTGGAACTTGATTTATAGACCAAGTTGGCCTCGAACTCAGAGACCCACCTGTCTCCTGCGTGCGGGCACTAATGGTGGACACTTTCACTGCCGGACACCCTGCCTGCCCCACAACATCTTTTTTTCCTTCTTTCCCTTTCCTTCCTTCCTTCCTTCCTTCCTTCCTTCCTTCCTTCCTTCTTTCCATCCAGTTGTTCAAGACAGGGTTTCTCTTCTGAAGCCCTGGCTGTCCTGGAACGTGCTCCCTACATTTTTCAGAGACCGGGACCTTCTTTGGTCTGTGCAAAGTCAGCATGGATGGTGATCCCAGGAGCACCGGTGCCTGCGGCTTACCCCCACCTGCCCCTGTACCCGGCCTCGGCCTATTTGCTGCCTGTGGGGGTTAGACTAAGCCGCATCAATAATTGCTGCCCTTCTCAGTCTCTCTGTTTCAGCATTCCAATCATTAACCACTAAGCCTTTTGCTCACCTAAGCTGTAGTATTCTCTTTCCTAATTAAAAGTTCCAACATGCCGGGCAGTGGTGGCGCATGCCTTTAATCTCAGCACTTGGGAGGCAGAGGCAGGTGGATTTCTGAGTTGGAGGCCAGCCTGGTCTACAGAGCGAGTTCCAGGACAGCCAGGGCTACACAGAGAAACCCTGTCTCGACAAAACAAAAAACAAAAAAACCAAAAACAAAAGTTCCAAAGCATTTGGGTATGGTTACCTGTAATTCCAACATTGAGGAGCCTGTGGCAGGAGAATAGCAACATTGATGTCAGTTAGAGCTATATAGTGAGACCCTGATTTAACAACAGGACTTAATATCTTTTTTTTTTAGGTTTTTGAGACAGGGTTTCTCTGTGTAGTCCTGGCTGTCCTGGAACTCACTCTGTAGACCAGGCTGGCCTCGAACTCAGAAATCCGCCTGCCTCTGCCTCCCAAGTGCTGGGATTACAGGTGTGTGCCACCATGCCCGGCTGAGACTTAATATCTTATTGCCTAAAATAATGTGTGTGTGTGTGTGTGTGTGTGTGTGTATGTTGAAATTTAAGAAAACTCGTAAAATACAAGTGATGCCTAAAGCCTTGACAATCACTAGAAAAATATTTTAGTTAATGGAAAGATTTAAAAAATCTGGTGAAACGATTTTGTCAGAAAACTTTTCTTGCTTATTTTCTGTTGTCATTGAATTGAGGTTCTATGCATATCACCTAACCATATTCCCACTCCCAAATCATTATTTTTTTTCTTCAATCATTTGGATAACTCCCTCCTTTCTCACACTATTAACTTGCACTTTTTTTTTTTTTTTTTTTTTTTTTTTTTGGTTTTTTGAGACAGGGTTTCTCTGTGTAGCCCTGGCTGTCCTGGAACTCACTCTGTAGACCAGGCTGGCCTCAAACTCAGAAAGCCTGCATCTGCCTCTGCCTCCCAAGAGCTGGGATTAAAGGCGTGTGCCACCACCGCCCGGCTTTGTACCTGACTTTTTAAAAAACTCTTTTACAGGGGCTAGAGAGATAGCTCAGTGGTTAAGAGCACCAACTGCTCTTCCAGAGGTCCTGATTTCAATTCCCAGCAACCACATGGTGGCTCACAGCCATCTGTAATGGGATCCGATGCCCTCTTCTGGTGTGTCTGAAGACAGCTGCAGTGTTCTTACATATAATAAATAAATCTTCAAAAAAAAAATCCAACCAACCAACACACACACACACACACACACACACACACACAGAGAGAGAGAGAGAGAGAGAGAGAGAGAGAGAGAGGAGGGAGAGGTGCTTCCTACCTTGAATCTCAGCAGTAGGGAAATAGATCTCTGAGTTTGAGGCGAGCCTGATCTACAGCCAGAGCTACATAGTGAAACCCTGAGTCAGGGAAGGGAATGGTGCCTCACTTTTACATGTTTGTAATTTTCACACTTGGAAGGCTGATTGTGAGTTCAAGGCCAGCCTAGGCTACATAGCCTGTACTAAGAGAACCCAGCAGTCTGGAGGGAACGACTCAGTGGGCCAGCGTGTTTGTTGCCCATGCAGAACCAACATAAGGGTGCAAGAAGGGAACGGACTCCACAGAGTTGTGCTCTGACTTCTACGTCAGGCAAGAGCATACATAACAGTAATAAACTAACTAACCATTCGCCGCTTTCAAAGGACCAGAGCTCACTTCCCAGCATCTGTACCTGGCAGCTTACAACTCCTGCTACTGCAATTCACAGGGGCTTGGTGTTTTCTTCTGACCTCTGTAGGTAAGTACTCACATGCACAAATCCACACAAACACACTTTTTTTTTTTTTCGAGACAGGGTTTCTCTGTGTGTCCCTGGCTGTCCTGGAATTCACTCTGTAGACCAGGCTGGCCTCGAACTCAGAAATCCGCCTGCCTCTGCCTCCCAAGTGCAGGGATTACAGGCTCAGACACACATTTTTAAACATTTTATATATATATATGAAAAGTTGGTAGGCATTCTCCTATGAAATGAGCCAAATCAAAGTATAAAGTATAAAGGCAGGTTCATTGGGGGCAGCAAGTCCACCGACCACGCTGGAGGGAATCAGTGGAGTCAGCATGCTGGGGGAAGAGAAAGAGAGAAAACACACAAGTGCAGAGAGGGGGGAGGGGGAGGCAGGCAGAGAGGGAGGAGGGAGGGAGCACAGCCCCAGGGCTGGGAAGTTCAGGGTGGGCATGCCAGCCTTGTCCTGTAACAGGTGGGGACTGAGGGATGCTGGGAGAACGCGGAGGCCAGGTCCGATTTGGTATGTTAAGTATGCACCCAGCTGCTTGTCCCTGTCTGGAGCCCAACATTAGTCATTTGCTGTCACCTTGACCTTATATCTGAGCAAATCAGCTTAGGGCTTGAAAGGTTCATGTTGCCTCACACTTCCAGAGATTTCTCTCTGTGACTCGCTGGCTCCATCGCTCCTAGGCCTGTGACAAGGCGGAAACATTATCACAGAAATGCATGGTGGAGGAAAACTCTCACCTCGTGGCAGCCAAGAAGCAGAGACAGACAGAAAATTAGGAGGGACAACATACACCCCTCAGGGGGCTGGAGAGGGTTCAGCGGCTAAGAGCATTTGTTGTTTCTGCAGAGGACCTGAGTGCAATTCCCAACACCCACACAGCAGCCTACCTGCAGTCTCAGGGTACCCTCTTCTGATCTCTGAGGGCACCCACTGGGAACAAATGTAATTCACAGGTCCACATGCAAGCAAAACATTCTTAGCAGTGGTGGCACACTCCTGTAAGCCCAGCACTTGGGAGGCAGAGGCAGGTGGATTTCTGAGTTTGAGGCTAGCCTGGCCTACAGAGTGAGTTCCAGGACAGCCAGGGCTACACAGAGAAACCCTGTTGGGGGGGGGGGAATTCCATTAATCAGCTCATCCAGACAGTATTATTTTAAGTAATTGACTTAAAAACAATCTCAGAAGAAAGGTTAATTAGGTGAATATATAACCAGATTATACTGTATTAGTAGATAAATCCCTTTTTAGGATAAACAATACTAGACTTTTTTTTTTTTAATGAACAAGCACAAAGCTGGAGAGAAATTATGTGAAAATTCAGGGGACGGAGAGATGGTTCAGCGGCTGAGACTGCTTGATGTTCTTCCAGAGGTCCCGAACTGTTTCCAGAGTCCATGTCAGGCACTGCATCATTTGTACCTCCACATCAAGGAGTCTTGAAGCCCTTTATGGTCTCCAAAGGCACACACACTCACAAATACACACACACATACACACTCACACACACACACACAAATACACACACACATACACACACTCACACATACACACACTCACACATACACACTCACATACACACACTCACACATACACACATACACACACTCACACATACACACTCACACATACACACTCACACACATACACACACACTCACACACACATACAGGCATATACACACACAAATAAGTCTTTCCAATAAATAAGTAAACAAATAAATGTGACTTAAGATTCAAATATAGACATTTAAATTTAGTGTTCTCGAGTTTCTCTCCATGTCATTCCTATGATTAATGTAGACTGGTTAAAATGCAATGTTAGATTGCTTCTGAATTATACTAATCTACACAATTAGCCATTCTAAGAAACTACACAGATCCAGCTTTGGGGAAACTGCTAGGATCTTTGAGTGGAAATTTTGGGGTGAAAAATAATTGGTCTGGTGTGACACACCCCTTCAATCCCAGCATTCTGGAGGCAGAGGCAGGTGGATACATGAGTTTGAGGCCAGCCTGGTCTATACAGAGAGTTCCAAGATAGCCAGAGCTATAGTGTAATCCTGTCTTAAACAAACAAGCAAGCAGATAAAAATAGCCAGGTACATAAATTTGCCTGGGTTAGTGTTGTCAACTTCACAAAGCCGAGAATCAGAGGAACTGCCCGAATCCGATTAGCCTATGGAACTGTGGGAGGAGCTGCCTTGTTAAGGGATGGAGGACAGCCCGGGCCCACGCCCTCGCCCACGCCCACACCTACTGTTGGTGGGTCCATTCCCTAGGCAGGTGGTCCTGGGCTGTGTAAGAAATCTTAACTAAGGGCTGGGCGTGGTGGGTGGCACACGCCTGTAATCCCAGCACTTGGGAGGCAGAGGCAGGCGGATTTCTGGTTCGAGGCCAGCCTGGTCTACAGAGTGAGTTCCAGGACAGCCCGGGCTACACAGAGAAACCCTGTCTCAAAAAACAAAAAACAAAACCAAAACCTAAGCATGAGACCGAGGACTCCAGCAAGCAGCGTTTCTCTGTAGTTTTGCTTCAAGTTCCTCTCTTGAGTTCCTGCCCTGATTTTCCCCAGTCACTGACTGTAAGTTGTAAGTTGAAATAAACCCTTTCCTTCCCCCAAATTGCTTTCGGTCAGTGTTTTATTACAGCAACACAGCCAGATCAGAAAACCGAACACTACTGCTTCACGGCCTAGATGGGGTTTTGCTACTTCTGGCTTCATTCGGTCCTCTTTGCTTGTATGGTAGACGCGACCTCCAGCTTTAGCTTCTCATCCTCAGGGTGCAGCCCAGAAAAAGTCTAGGCCATGTTGTATGCTCTTCGTGCTATGGTCAAAGTCATGAACCACAGAAGTCTTGACTTATGGGGACAGCTCTGCGTTTCCCTCAGAGTGAGTTAGAAGGACACGAGGTCCAGGGTGACCTGCCTCTGTAGACGCAGGCAACACTGTTTTCATTTTCACTTCTTGTTCTAGCTGAACAACTTTCTGCGTGCACGTCCTTGACCTGGGTCCAAAAGCAAGCCGCCAGTCAGACTGCCCCAGGGCTTCATCGGATAGCCACACTTTGACTTAAAAATTCCTCAAAAGCCCTGTCTCCTAACAGCCACATTCCGGGTTAGAGGACAGGGGTGGGAGTGGGTCAGGGCTCCAACATGAAGGTTTTGAATATACAACTCAGTGTTTAACCTTTCTCCCATTCTGCATCTAGAGTCATACTATTTCTTTATCTTAGCTATCTCGCCTTTTCGGTGCGGACAGAACACACTGTATCACCTTGTGATGTGCTATAATGACCCAGGGCAGAGCTCTCTCTGGTTCTGTAACTCCATTCCAGTTTATGTTACTTTCAAGGCACGTTCTCCAACATCTGGCACGCAGTGGCTTAAAATATTACTGTTTTCGGCTGTTCAAAACCAGTATCGTTTTACAAATTGTATGGGATCTTGCTTACAGAAGGTAGATAATGGGTTAAAGCTGTGTGTGTGTGTGATAGAAGTCAAATATTGTGTAATTGCTGTGAAAAAAAATCACAGCGGGTTCAGAAGCCTACTGCAGAACAGAAAGACCAGTTCTCAAGGCATTGTGTATGTACATTAAAAAAACAGACCCAAACAAACCACTTCACTTTACAAGGCCTAAACTTGGCCTTCAGACGCTACGAGCCTTATTTTTCAGCAATTAAAGTATTAAGTAACTTCTGAACGAAGCTTTAGAGTACAAAATGCATTTTTTAAAAGTGGCGGGAACACATCTTGACTCATATTTGACTAGTGAATTTAAAAGGAAAACAAAACAAAACAAAAAGCCTATGACCCCGACGTGATTCGAACACGCAGCCTTCTGATCTGGAGTCAGACGCGCTACCGTTGCGCCACGAGGTCCTGCTGGGCTGTGGCTCGCGCGGTTTCTTAGGAGTCCGAAACCGTGGCGGTTGAAGCCTACCCCCGTGCCCTGCCTCTCGCTCCGGAGCTGGCGGAGCCGGAGCGGGTTCACTCGGCGCCCGACTTTCGCTCTCCATCTAGGTTGGGAGGTGACCAGCGGAGGCGGGAGACTCGTCTCCGTCTAATCCGACCGGCCGAGTCAAAGGAAACCCGCTCTTGCTCTCTCTTCCTCTCCTTTCCGGCAGCCACTTCCGCTCCGGCCGCCCCGCCCCGCCCCTCCTCGCCTCGCCCCGCCCCGCTCCGCCCCCCGCCCGTTAGGGGCGGAGACACTGCTCCCCTCCCCCACGCGATCTGCGCGCCGAGCCAGCGACCTCCCTTTGTAATCTGGCGGGATCCCACTGCGCACGCGCGGGCCTGTGCCAAATGGCGCCGGAACTCCAGAGTCGGTCCCCGCTGAGCCCAAAAGCACTAGGCGTTTTCTCTCGAAGAGACAAGCTTTCGTCTCACAGGAAGCGTTGAAACCTAAAAGAAATTCTTTTGAAAAAAGACGCAGTTTTTAGTTTACAAAGGATTCTTCCGCACTTTTAACATTAAGTCACTGGTAGGTACCAGCCCGGTAACAAAAATAAGAAAAAGTACACAACCTCCCCGTCGGGGAATTGAACCCCGGTCTCCCGCGTGACAGGCGGGGATACTAACCACTATACTAACGAGGAGCTGTAGGTGTCGCCTCCTCCAGATACTCCTTTAAAGAAAGATTTAAAAAAAAAACCAACCCGGGGATTGAGGGTTCAAAATTGGACTTCTTGGAACCGGGCTGTTGCATTTCGCTGTTTCTGTCTGTGTAGAACAAACTACACTTCCAAGCCAACGCCAATGAGCAACGTGAAAATATCTTAGCAGAACTCTCAGCTTTCCGAATGTTTCGGTCTTTTGTGTTTGAGTTAATCGTGACAAAGGAC
Source organism: Apodemus agrarius (assembly GCA_964023405.1). Classification (NCBI taxonomy): domain Eukaryota; kingdom Metazoa; phylum Chordata; class Mammalia; order Rodentia; family Muridae; genus Apodemus; species Apodemus agrarius. The sequence goes on along the minus strand of OZ030026.1, from coordinate 41,142,835 downwards.
AAATGAGTTGAGATCCTCACATATTCGAGTTTTCGATCAGAAGTTGAAGTTCAAGTGTAGGGTGGCCGATCTCCAGTGGGGTCAGAGATGTTCCGAAGCTCTGTGTGTCTTCAAACGTCAGCGTTCATGACACAAAAAGACCTGTGCTCGATGAGCTATCTTCAAATGAAATTTTACCGACCGCCTGATTTTTCCTAATATCGCCGTCTAAAGGTGTCTACAACTTAAAAAAGAACAGAGGCAAGCTTTAAATGGCTAATCCTGCATTTAAAGAACTAAAAACAAAAGATGGGCCATCAGTTAACACAGAGCAGTGAAGAATGCAGCAAAGGCCAGCAGGAGCATTTGTGATGTGCTAAGTCATTTCATAAACAGGATCGAGCCATTCCCCCGGAGGACCAAGAACGACAAACTTTTTAACTTTGTCACCAAGAGCATTTACACAGCCATGGGTAAACCACGCATGGCTGACAAGGATTCGGGAGACATTTGGAACGTGCAGTGTACCATACATTGTATTAGATGCACCTTTTGGGATAAATCCCCGATTTTATGCTATATTATATAGTAGGAGCCAGTCTGCCAGTTCCAATATCAATATTCAAACTTTCACTCGTGTATCTCAAGGGTGTTAAGAACTATTGCATTTTTGGAGATCATAAACTTACACGGTAGTTTAAAAAAAAACAAAACTGGTACCAGGGTTATTTAACATAGACAGAAATGGCCATTTCAGAGGCATGTTTTGGCCTTTTTTGTTCCTTCCACCACTAACTCTGTTTTTTCTCCCAAGGACTTGCCCTAGGTCGTTTAGTTGGCGGAGCTACAAGGAAGTGGGAACCCAGGTCAGGTGAACCTGTTTGGCCTGCTCGGTGTACGGGAGAGGAGGCCCTCGCTGCTGCCTGCTCTCACCCGGTCTCTGGCAAAGCTGTGCCCGTGTTCCCACACATATGTTACATCGTAGTCCCTGGGGGTGCTAAGCAGGCGCCTGAGTCAGCTCGGATCAGCGAGCGTGCAACTCAGCACCTGCTGTCTGTCTTCCTAAAATGGAAAGGGAAAGCTGGTAATTAACCTGAAACCACGAGTGGGGAGATTCCTCACTGTCAGCACCGGGGGGGGGGGGGGGTTTACAAATGCCGCCTGGCAGGACAGGGGGACACTCCGTGCTCTGTGGGGGTTGATTCTGGAAGCTTCCGATCTCGGATAGTTACGGAACCGTGTCTCACAAGACGATTCACGCTCGTCTCAGCAGCCTGCGAGGTGACTAGGACCGGAAGAGAGGCTTAGCCAGAGTGACTGTCTTAGGGTGTCTATTGCTGCGAAGGGAACCCCATGACCAAAAAAAAAAAAAAAAAAAAAAGCAAGTCGGGGAGGAAAGGTCTTATTCGGCTCACCCTTCCATATGCAATCCATCATCAAGGAAGTCAGGATGGGGACTTAAACAGGGCAGGAGCTGATGCAGAGGCCACTGGAGGAATGCCCCTTACTGGATTGCTCAGCCAGCTTTCTCATAGAATCCAGGACCACCAGCATAGGGTTGGAACCTCCCCCCAACCCCAATGGGCCGGGCCTGCCTCTGTCAATCAATAAGAAAAATCTTACGACTGGATCTTATGAAGCCATTTTTTTTCCCCCAACTGAGGTTCCCTCATTTCAGATAACTAGCTTCTGTGTGTAGCTGACGGGAGTCCAGCCAGCCCAGAGTGAGGAGAAGCTGGGACTCATACAAGCCTTGGCAGCAAGTTCTCCGCAGTTTTCCTTGGATGCTTAGATCCGTGCGCCCATTAGAAAGTAAATACCAGCTACGAAGGGGAACGTTTATCACTAGTGCGTGTGTTTCTACGGCTGGCTGTCCTGGAACTCACTGTGTAGAGCAGGCCGGCCTTGAACTGTCAGTTCTAGGCAGGAGGCAGGAAGATTACAAGCCCAGGGCATAGAGAGATTGTGCCCAAAAAAAAAAAAAAAAAAAAAAAAAAAAAAAAAAAGACAAACAAAGACAGACAAGAGAAAAGAGCCAAGGGGCTGGAGAGATGGCTCAGCGGTTAAGAGCACTGACTGCCCTTCCAAAGGTCCTGAATTCAAATCCCAGCAACCACATGGTGGCTCACAACCATCTATAGTAGGATCTGGTGCCCTCTTCTGGTGTGTCTGAAGACAGCTACAGTGTTACTTATATAAATAAAATAAATAAATCTTTAAAAAAAGAAAAAGAGGCAAAAGGTGGAAGGGGTTGAGAGGAGACACAGATTTGCTTTTGTGGTCCTGTGATAAAAAACACTTTCATCAAAAACAAAGCAGTGAAGGTAATCTTACATGTCCAAATGACTGTTCCTCATTGAGGGGAAATCAGGCCTGGAGTGCCAGGCAGGACCTGGCAGCAGGCTCTAAAGTACAAACCGAGGATGAATACTGCTTTCTGGATTGCTTTAAGTTTCCCTGAACAGCTGGTTTTATATCACTGCTCACCTACGTAGGGGTGGCGCCACCCACAGTGGGCAGGGCCGCTCCCACATCAATTATTAACCAAAATCTCTCCGAGTCAGGGCCATAGGACAATCTGATCAAGGTAATTTTTCAACCGGGATTCTCTCTTCCCAGACAACTCTAGATCTGTGTTAGGTTGACAGTAAAAAAACTAACATTGCAATGTTATGTTTATATATTTATCTTTTTTTTTTTTTTTTTTTTTTTTTTTTTTTTTTTTGAGACAGGGTTTCTCTGTGTAGCCCTGGCTGTCCTGGAACTCACTCTGTAGACCAGGCTGGCCTCGAAATCAGAAATCCGCCTGCCTCTGCCTCCCAAGTGCTGGGATTACAGGCATGCGCCACCACGCCCGGCTCTATATATTTATCTTTTAAAGACATTGTTTTACTTGGGCTGCCCTTCCAGAGGGCCTGGGTTCTATTCCCAGAGCCCATACGGTGGTGGCTCAGAACTGTCTGTAACTCTAGCTCTGGGGATCTGATCATCTCTGGTCTTGTGTCTAGTCCTAAGGCAAACCCAACCCTGCCCTGATGCCCACCCAGACCTAAACAAACAAACAAACACAAACAAATCACTCTGCCCTCTACCACCACACACCCCCTGAAGAAGATCAGAGGTCTTAGGGACTCATACTCCCTCCCCTGACAGATTGGGGTTGGGGTGTCCGTTTTCAAGATGTTGGGAAAGGCAAATTCATTTTGGGTATGTGGAGGTGGGAGGGAATAATTTCTACTTTCCTTGACTACAGGAGAGCCCATCAGACAAACATAAACACGCAAGCAAAAACCCATAAAGTGATGCCCACGACCTAGTCAGAAAAATACCACGCAGCCTTACTCTTTATGTATTTATAAATACTGAGAGAAGTTGGAAAGAAAGGGGAAAAAAAAATCTGTTAGAATGTGCGGATCTGGAAGCCGGGGGTGGGGGTGGGGTGGGGTGGGGATGGTGACAGTGCACACCTTTAGCTGCCCGGTGTATATTTCGGATTCTAGGGCAGCCGGAGCTATACAGAGAAACTCTGTCTCCAAGCGGGTAGAGGGGCGGGGAAGAAAAGAGAAGAAAAAGAAGAATGCTATGTGAGAAAAGAAGGGGGTGGGGTGGGGGTCGGGGCAGGACACACTACTCCAAAGATCTCTGAGGTTTATTGTAGATATAAGGCAAGGCACCGCTGGAGGAGTCTCAAAGGGTCCGGGCTGAATTGGGTCAGCAGAGCGAACCAGGTTATGAGAGGGATGAGAAGGGAGGAGAGAGGGAGAGAAAGAGAGGAGGGAGGGGACCAGGACCCAAGAGAGCCCAGCGCACCAGGAGGGCACGAAAAAGCCTGAGTTATATGGGGAAGAGGAGCTAAGGGGGAGGGAAGCGAAGCTTGGGTGCTGGAGGGGGTCAGGGTCCGGGGTAGGGGTGAGGAATGCTATGAAGAGCCAGGCCAGGCCTCTCCAAGAGATAGCAGAGATGCTGGGAGATGCTGGGGGAGAACCGGGCGGCCAGCATCCGTCCGCCTTGATATTTTGAAACAGGCACCTCAGCGCTTTGTCCAGTGTTTCTTTGAGATCTTTTTAAAAAAAACAAAAAAGTGCCGATCTGTATTTCCGAATTTTCTACTAGATGCCTGTTATTACCCTGAACCGAAGAGTTTAAGGTTACTAATAGTAGGCAAAACAAGCAGCTCAGGTGTCCTTCCTTAGCTGGTTTTTTTTTTTTTTTAAATTATTATTATTATTCTACTGTGATTCTTCCATTCTTGTTTCCTCGTTATTGCTTAAGCTGTTTTTCTAGTCCTCAGCCTGGCAAAGAAGGATTTGGGACTAAGGCGAGTGAGGAATTGAATCCAACGCCGAGCGGGGCGGGAGGGTGGCTTTTCCCGGTGTCCCTTTGTCTCAAAGCCCAGTGTCCCCGGGTCTTTTGTTCTCCCGCAAGCCAGGCAGGATTTGAGATTTTAAAGGAAAACAAGAGCCGAGTCTCCTCGCGCCCTCTGGTGTCCCAACGAGGTATAACCGGATAAAAAAAATCCCCAAACACCGCGGCCATTTCGCATGATGGAGATGCCCAGAGAGAGGAGAATGTCTGGAATTTTGGATGAAGCACAAACCAGCAGAATTTATAAGGGTGGATACGGATTAATACGAACGGCGGCGGCGGCGGCGGCAGCAGCAGCAACAACAACAACGACAACAACAAAAACAGTGCCTGTGATGCAGATATTTAGGAGCTGGGAATCTTAGCTTTTGCCTTATATGTGCCGAGCAGCGCTGGGTTTGATTCCCACTAACGTTAGACACAAAACAAAACCCAAAACCTAATAGTAAACAACTCAGTTCTCAAAGCAGTATGGGTACTAGAACCAAGAAAGTCAAGAAAATCCAACATAAATCACTATTTTGCTAATTCTTCCCTCCGTCCCCCTTTTCTTTTTCTTTTCTTTTTCTTTTTTTCTTATTTTTTGTTTTTTTGTTTTTGTTTTTCGAGACAGGGTTTCTCCATGTAGCCTGGGCTGTCCTGGAACTCACTTTGTAGACCAGGCTGGCCTCGAACTCAGAAATAAGCCTGCTTCTGCCTCCCAAGTGCTGGGATTACAGGCGTGCGCCACCACGCCCGGCCTCCGTCCCCCTTTTCGAGACATGGTTTCTCGGTGTAGCCTGGTTCTCTATGTAGCCCTGGCTGTCCCAGAACTCACTCTGTAGACCAGGTTGACAACAAGATCCTCCTGCCTCTGCCTCCGGACTGTAAAGATTAAAGTCGCGCACCACTATGCCCGCTGCAACCTTCTTTTTAAAGCTAGCAACATTTCTGAGCTGTGCATTTGGAGTAGGAATAAAAGCAGGATTTTTTTTTCTCTTGATTTGTGTGTGTGTGTGTGTGTGTGTGTGTGTGTGTTTAAATTTTATTTGGGGTTGGGGCTCAGCGATGAAGAGCACTGACTACTTACTCTTCTAGAGGGCCCAGGTTCAATCCCTGCGCACACATGATGACCGGCAACTGTACTCCGGTTGTAACCGACATACACACTGGCCAAAAACAGGTAACACAGCAGATAAAAATAAATAAATCTAAAAAGCTTTTTTTTTTTTTTTTTTTTTTTTAATGTATTTACCATTGTGCTCTTTAGACAGAAGAGGGCATCAGATCCCATTACAAATGGTTGTGAGCCACCATGTGGTTGCTGGGAATTGAACTCAGGACCTCTGGAAGAGCAACCAGTACACTTAGCCGCTGAGCCATCCCCCCAGCCCACCTAAAAAGCTTTTTAAAGTTTGGCTGTCCTGGAACTTGGTCTCTAGACCAACTGTTGAATTCACAGAGATCCTCCTGCCTCTGCCTCCCGAGTGCTGGGATCAAAGAGTACACCACCACTCCTGGCTGGCAAATTTTTGGTTTAAATGCTTGGTAGGTAAGATTATAGTAATTAAGTGGCACCATCGTCGCATTTGGATAAGCGACACAACACAGACATAGTGAAATTCAAAAAGTACCGAAAGGTATGTAGATAAAGCCTTTCTCTGCAGTTCTCTACAGGCTGACGGCCCCGGTTGGCTCGGCAGTTCACCAAGGTCTTCAGAAGATTACTGTTTGTCTTAGTTTGCCTCTTTGTGATAAAACACCCTGACGAAAAGCAACTTGGGAAGGAGAGGGTTGATTTGGCATAGAAATTACGGGCTGTTTTTGAGGGAAACCAAGGCAGGAACCCGGAGGAAGGAGCTGATGCAGGGGCCAAGAAGGGATGCTAAGTATAGGCTTGCTCTGCCTGGCTTGCTCAGCCTGCTCTCTTAGGCAACCGAAGACCTCCTATCCAGACGCGGCCCCACCCACAATGGGCGGGGCCCTTTCCAGATCAGTCCTTCATCAAAGAAACGCCCTATAGAGGTGCCCAAGTCCAATTGGCGGAGGCAAGTCTGTTCTTGCAAGTTAACTCTAGTTTGTGGGACACTAGCAAGAACTAACCAGGTTACACAGAAAAACCCTGTCTCGAAAACCAAACCAAACCAAACCAACCAACCAACCAACCAACCAACCAACCAACCAAACAAACAAACAAACAAAAAACCAAATAACTAACTAGGAAGCTTCTTCTCATTCTTCTGGCTCTTCTTTTAACCTTTAACCTATCAACTTCTTCTTTTTACGAATGTCATTTTGTGGTCACATTATAATTCCTGCAGGTAATGAAGACACCTTTTCAAGGCTGGCACTTGAGTGGAAAGCCGGCCCCAGCACACTTTCCAGACTGGTCCATTTATCAGAGAGGAGGCTTACCCAGAGTCCTGGCGGGTTTCTTCTTGTTTGGTCAGCCTGTTACTGGGCTCCAAAGAGATTCAATAGGTGATATTGAAGCAGAAACTAAGTGATTCTAGTATTTTTTCATACTCTAAAGTAACAATTCTCAACCTCTGTGTCTTAGAGGCTTGGGGGCTTCAAATTAGATATCCCATGTATCAGATATTTACATTATGATTTATAACAGTAGCAAAATTACAGTTATGAAGTAGCAACAAAATAATTTTATGGTTGGGGGTCACTACAATATGAATTGTAGCAAATGGTCTCAACATTAGGAAGGCTGAGAACCACTGATTTAGAGCTCTGTGTTATTTTTTAAGTATAGTATAATCTGTTTTTCCTTTGAGCCAATGAAAATAATTTAATCATTTTATGTTGGGGGGGGTGGGGAGGGAGATATGCCCAGAAAAGTAAACACTGTAACTATCTCAAAGTCGCCCAAGCTTTATGAAGGATTCTGTTCTCATTCTTATTCTTTTTCAAAAGATTTAGGTCTTTTTAGTAACTTTGTTCCAACTTGTCTCTCTTTTTTTTTTGAGACAGGGTTTCTCTGTATAGCCCTGGCTGTCCTGGAACTCACTCTGTAGATCAGGCTGGCTCAGAAATCCGCCTGCCTCTGCCTCCCAGAGTGCTGGGATTACAGGCGTGCACCACCACCGCCCAGCTTGTCTCATTTTTTTTCAATAGTTGTATTTATTTTTTTCTTCTTATTGAAAATAGATTATTTTCTCATATAATATATACTGACTATGCCTCTCCCTTTCTGGTTTCTCCCCATTTGCCCTCCAATCCAGATCGACCTTTTCTGTCTCTCATTAGAAAACAACCAGGCACTTGGGAAGCAGAGGCAGGCAGATCTCTGAGTTCGAGGCCAGCCCGGTGTACAGAGCAGGATTCAGAGAGACTTCCAGGACTACACATGGAGACCCTGTCTCGAAAAACCAACAATAAACAAACAAACAAAGCACAAAAGAAAACAAACAAGCTTTTAAGGGACAATATTAAAATAAAATATATTAAGGTAAAACAAAATAGGATGGAAGCAAACAAACAAAATGGAAGGAAAGAGCCCAGGAAGGGGGCCAAGAAACAGATATAGATGCAGGGACCCACTGATTCACATACTCAGGAATCACATAAAAACACTAAACCAGAAGCCATAATATATACGTGAAGGACCTGCTTCTCTGGCCAGAATGCAACTTACCACATTTTTAAAGAGATTGAGCATAGTTTTGTGTTTCTCTACAGGATGGATTTTCTCCGGAGCTAGTTCGGGTACGGGGATTCCCTTCCAGGGTTCCCTGGCAGAAGGCATTGTTTGCAACAGCAGTGGAAATGGTGCTGACATGGTAGTTGTTTTAGGATTATGAAAGAGAACTCATATTTTCTTTTGTTTTTGTTTTGTTTTTGAGACAGGGTTTCTCTGTAGCTCTGGCTGTCCTGGAACTCACTCTGTAGTCCAGGCTGGCTTCGAACTCAGAAATCCGCCTGCCTCTGCCTCCCAAGTGCCAGGATTAAAGGCGTGTGCCACCACTGCCTGGCATTGCTTGTTGTTATTACAGTAGCAGTCATCAAATTCCCCCCCCCAAAGCATCAGGCCAGATAAAAAAATTAGCTTGTCACTTATTATTTGAAATATATCCCCATATATCTTTGTTACCGTTCGCCCAGCCCTCAGTTAGTAGGTGGTGGGTTATCCCGAAGCTTGGCGTTGGTGTTGGTGTCTTTCCTTGGTGTCTTCACGGAGCACAGGACAGGGTCTAGCTTCCAATAAATGCTTTAGAAGTCTAACTAATCGATACATAGACTCACTGCTGGGGGCTTCCCTCGTGACCACCTGAGCAACTGGGCTCTGTTGGCAACAAATATGAAGGAATGGTTTTGGGGTATACAGCTCACCGCACCTGCCAAAACACACATCTGAGGCTTAGATAGATGTTGTCAAGTTGTTCCCCACAGGGGAGGAGGCGGCTTACACTCCCACCAGCAATATGTCTGAGCATCTGTCTCTCTAACCTTCACCCACATGGTGTTATCAAAACTTCTCTCTGTGCCAATCTGGAAGTTTTAATTTGCATCTCTCTTATTACAGAGAAGTTTGCGCATATTTCCATGTTTTAAAGCAATATGCGACTTATTTCCCCGAGAGCTGTTTATTTTCATCCTTCGCCCATTTTTTTTTTTTTTGAGCCAAATATTGGCCTTTTTCTTATCAATGTGTGCGAATGCGAATAGTTACCAGATTTTCATGTGTTTTGGGTTGGTGATTGGTGGTGTTACTAAGCAGAATTTAAAAAAAAGAATTTATATTTAGCCTTTTATTTTTTCTCTTTATAGCTTCTAGATCTCATATCATGCTTGGAAGCGCTTTTCCTATTTCCATCCATCAGAGTAATTCTTCCTCATTTTTTTCTTTTGCTTTCAGTTTTGAGTTCTGCTTGGAAATCTTGACCCGTGTGGAATTTTTGTAGTGATTTACACATTTGTTTGTGATGCTGGGAATTAAGTGGTAAGGCTTTCTGTGTGTTGGGGAAATACCCCATCACTGGGTTACAACCCTAACCCTCCATCTTGAGTTAATTTTTGGTGTGACAATATAATGCTTACCAAATATTTCATCTTTTCTTCAGGGAGGAAAACTATTAACATGTTCCTGATTTTCAAAGACTGCTTACTATGGAATTTTTTTTTTTTTTTTTTTTTTTTTTTTTTTTTTTGAGACAGGGTTTCTCCGTATAGCCCTGGCTGTCCTGGAACTCACTCTGTAGACCAGGCTGGCCTCGAACTCAGAAATCCGCCTGCCTCTGCCACCCAGAGTGCTGGGATTACAGGTGTGCACCACCACCGCCCGGCTTACTATGGAACTTTTAACATGCCAAAGGATTATAAAAAAACAACGTTCACACTCATCACCACCACTCTGGAGGTAGAGGCAGGCAGGTCTCTGAGTTTGAGACCAGCTTGGTCTACAGAGCAAGTTCTAGGACAGAGAATCCTGCCCAGAGTTCTACACAGAAAAACCCTGTTTCTGAACACACACACACACACACAAACAAACAAACAAACAAACAGACAAACAGAATGGTATTCAATGGCAATGAAGCCAGGAGAAAAATTTAATTTGCAATTTCATGCCTTAAACATCCTTCCTTTAGGGGGCTGGAGAGATGGCTCAGGGGGTAAGAGCACCGACTGTTCTTCCAAAGGTCATGAGTTCAAATCCCAGCACCCACATGGTGGCTCACAACCATCTTGTAAAGAGATCTGATGCCCTCTTCTGGTGTCTGAAGACAGCTACAGTGTACTCACATATAATAAATAAATCAAAATCGAATAAAAAAAAACATCCTTCCTTTAAAGTTCACCGTTTTTGGTTTGTTTGTTTATACATCTGTATGTGGGTATGTGTTTGTGTACACAATGCTGGAGGCGCCCAGAGCCATTGATTCCCCTGGAACTGAAGCTTCAGGTGGTTGTGATCTACCTGACAAAGGTGCTGGGATTCCACCCTTGGGCCCTTTGGAAGAGCACCAAATGCTCCTACCCACCAAACCATCTCGGCAGCACCTACGTCCTTATTTTATAAGGACACTAACTTCTGTTAAGAATTTGTTGAGCATAATGCACACGAACAATTGTACTGGAAGCATGCAGAACTTAAAGGCTGGTGTTAAAAATGAATGCTTGGGGGGGGTGCTGGAGAGATGGCTCAGTGGTTAAGAGCACTGACTGCTCGTCCGAAGGTTCTGAGTTCAAATCCCAGCAACCACATGGTGGTTCACAACTCATCTGTAATGAGATCTGACACTCCCTTCTGGAGTGCCTGAAGACAGCTACAGTATACTCACATACAATAAATAAATCTTTATTTACTTTTATTTTTTACTTTACTTTACTTTTATTTTATTTTTTATTTTCTTTATTCTTTGTTTACATTCCAAAGGCTTTCCCCTTTCCAGTTTCCCCCCTCACCATATGTCCCATAAGTCTTCTTCCCCCCTCCCATTCCCCAATCACCCTCCCTCCCCACCATTTCTCTGTTCTGGTACACTCCTACAAAACTAGATTTAGTCTTTTCTGCACTAGGGTCCTCTCCATCCTTTTTCTTGGGAATCTTTTGCTTAGCTAATTGTGTCTTGAGTATTCAGAGCTTCTGGGCTCATTAATATCCACTTATCAGTGATTGCAATTCATGTGTATTCTTTTGTGATTGGGTTAACTCACTTATGATGATATTTTCCAGATCCAACCATTTGCCTGCAAATTGCATGGATTCATTATTTTTAATTGCTGAGTAGTATTCCATTGTATAAATATACCACATTTTCTATATCCATTCCTCTGTTGAGGGACATCTGGGTTCTTTCCAGCCTTATTATAAATAAGGCTGCTATGAACATAGTGGAACATGTGTCTTTATTGTATGCAGGGGAATCCTCTGGGTATATGCCCAGGAGTGGTATGACAGGGTCATACCTCTGGAAGTGTCATGCCCAATTTTCTGAGGAACCGCCATACTGATTTCCAGAGTGGTTGTTCTTGCAATCCCACCAACAATGGAGGAATGTTCCTCTTTCTACACATCCTCGCCAGCACCTGTTGTCTCTTGAGTTTTTAATTTTAGCCATTCTGACTGGTGTGAGGTAGAATCTCAGGGTTGTTTTGATTTGCATTTCCCTGATGGCTAATGATGTTGAACATCTCTTAAGGTGCTTCTCAGCCATCCGAATTTCTTCTGGTGAAAATTCCTTGTTTAGCTCTGTAGCTCATTTTTTAATAGGGTTATTTGGTTCTTTGGGGTCTAAATGCTTTTTTTTTTTCAGAGTTTATTCAGGGCATGGGGAGAGGAGTCAAGAGGGTAGTAGAGGCAGAGAGAGAGGGAGGGAGGGAGAGAGAGAGAGAGAGAGAGAGAGAGAGAGAGACTAACTTCTTGAGTTCTTTGTATATATTGGATATTAGCCCTCTGTTGGATGTGGGGTTGGTGAAGATCTTTTCCCAATTTGTTGGTTGCTGTTTTGTCCTTCTGATAGTGTCTTTTGCCTTATAGAAACTTTGTAATTTTAAGAGGTCCCATTTGTCAATTCTTGATCTTAGATTATAAGCTATTGGTGTTCTGTTCAGGAACTTTCCCCCTGTGCCCATGTCCTCCAGGGTCTTCCCCAGTTTCTTTTCTATTAGTTTCAGTGTGTCTGGTTTTATGTGGAGGTCCTTGATCTGCTTGGAGTTGATCTTAGTACAAGGAGATAAGAGTGGGTCAATTCGCATTCTTCTGCATGTTGACCTCCAGTTAAACCAGCACCATTTGTTGAAAAGGCTATCTTTTTTCCATTGGATGGTTGTAGCTCCTTTATCAAAGATCAAGTGACCATAACTCTGTGGGTTCATTTCTGGATCTTCAGTTCTATTCCATTGATCTACTTGCCTGTCGCTGTACCAATACCATGCAGTTTTTAACACAATTGCTCTGTAGTACTGCTTGAGGTCGGGGATATTGATTCCCCCAGAAGTCCTTTTATTGTTGAGAATAGTTTTAGCTATCCTGGGTTTTTTGTTACTCCAAATGAATTTGAGAATTGTTCGTTCTAGATCTATGAAGAATTGATTTGGGATTTTGATGGGGATTGCATTGAATCTGTAGATAGCTTTTGGCAAATGGCCATTTTTTTTTAAACTTTTTTGTTTTGTTTTGTTTTTCGAGACAGGGTTTCTCTGTATAGTTCCGACTGTCCTGAAACTCACTCTGTAGACCAGACTGGCCTCAAACTCAGAAATCCACCTGCCTCTGCCTCCCAAGCACTGGGATTAAAGGCGTGCGCCACCAATGCCCGGCGAGATGGCCATTTTTACTATATTGATCCTGCAGATCCAAGAGCATGAAATATTTTTCCATTTCCTGAGGTCTTCTTCGATTTCTTTCTTCAAGGACTTGAAGTTCCTGTCATACAGATGTTTCACTTGTGAGTCATGCCAAGATACTTTATATTGTTTGTGGCTATTGTGAAGGGTGTTATTTCCCTAACTTCTTTCTCAGCCTGCTTATCCTTTGAGTATAGGAAGGCTATTGATTTGCTTGAGTTGATTTTATAACCAGCCACTTTGCTGAAGTAGTTTATCAGCTGTAGGAGTTCTCTGGTGGAGTTTTTTGGGTCACTTACATATATTATCATATCATCTGCAAATAATGATAGTTTGACTTCTTCCTTTCCAATTTGTATCCCTTTGACATCCTTATGTTGTCTAATTGCTCTTGCTAGAACTTCAAGTACTATATTGAAAAGATAGAGAGAGGGCAGCCTTGTCTAGTCCCTGATTTTAGTGGGATTGCTTCAAGTTTCTCTCCATTTATTTTGATGTTGGCTACTGGTTTGCTGTAGATTGCTTTTACTATGTTTAGGTATGGGCCTTGAATTCCTGTTCTTTCCAGGACTTTTAACATGAAAGGATGCTGAATTTTGTCAAATGCTTTTTCTGCATCTAATGAGATGACCATGTGCTTTTTTTCTTTTAGTTTGTTTATGTAGTGGATTACATTGATGGATATTGAACCATCCCTGCATCGCTGGAATGAAGCCTACTTGATCATGGTGAATGATCATTTTAATGTGCTCTTGGATTCTCTTGGCAAGAATTTTATTTAGTATTTTTGCATCCATATTCATAAGGGAAATTGGCCTGTAGTTCCCTTTCTTTGTTGTATCTTTGTGTGGTTTTGGTATCAGCGTAATTGTGGCTTCATAGAATGAGTTGGGCAGTGTCCCTTCTGTTTCTATTTTGTGGAATAGTTTGAAGAGTATTGGTGTTAGGTCTTCTTTGAAGGCCTGATAGAATTCTGCACTAAAACCATCTGGTCCCCTACTTTTTTTGGTTGGGAGGCTTTCTATAATGCCTTCTATTTCCCTAGAGGTTATGGGACTGTTTAGCTGATCTAATTGATCCTGATTTAATTTTGGTATTTGGTATCTGTCTAGGAAATTGTCCATTTCCTCCAGATTCTCCAGTTGTGTTGAGTATAGACTTTTGTAGTAGGATCTGATGATCTTTTGAATTTCCTCAGTCTCTGTTGTTATATCCCCCTTTTCATTTCGAATTTTGTTAATTTGAATACTGTCTCTGTGCCCTTTGGTTAGTTTGGCTAAGGGTTTATCTATCTTGTTGATTTTCTCAAAGAACCAGCTCCTGGTTTTGTTGATTCTTTGTATGGTTCTCTTTGTTTCTATTTGATTGATTTCAGCCCTTAGTTTGATGATTTCCTGTCTTCTACTCCTCCTGGGTGAATTAGCTTCTTTTTGTTCCAGGGCTTTCAGGTGTGCCGTTAAGCTGCTAGTATATGCTCTCTCCTGTTTCGTTTTGGAGGCACTCAGGGCTATGAGTTTTCCTCTTAGCACTGCTTTCATTGTGTCCCATAGATTTGGGTAGGTTGTACCTTCATTTTCATTGAATTCTAAAAAGTCTTTGATTTCTTTCTTTATCTCTTCCTTGACCAAGGTGTCATTGAGTAGAGTATTGTTCCGTTTTCATGTGTATGTGGGCTTTATGCTGTTTTTCTTGCTGTTGAAGACCACTTTTACTCCATAGTGATCTGATATGAGGCAAGGGATTAGTTCGATCTTCTTGTATTTTTTTGACATCTGTCTTGTGACCAATTATATGATCGATTTTGGAGAAGGTACTGTTGGATGCTGAGAGAAAAAGGTATATTCTTTTGCTTTGGGATGGAATGTTCTATATATATATATATATATATATATATATATATATATATATATATATCTGTTAAATCCAATTGGTCCAAAGCTTCAATTAGTTTCACTGTGTCCCTGTTTAGTTTCTGGTTTCCTGATTGGTCCATTGAGGATAGTGGAGTGTTGAAGTAACCCACAATTATTGTGTTAGGTGCAATTTGTGCTTTAAGCTTTAGTAAAGTTTCTTTCACGAATGAGGGTGCCCTTGCATTTGGAGCATAGATGTTCAGTATTGAGAGTTGTTCTTGGATTTTCCCTTTGACCAGCAAGTAGTGACCTTCCGTGTCTCTTTTGATGCCTTTAGGTTGAAAGTCAATTTTATCCGATATTAGAGTGGCTACTCCGGCTTGTTTCCTGAGACCATTTGCTTGTAAAATTGTCTTCCAGCCTTTTACTCTAAGGTAGTGTTTGTCTTTGACACTGAGATGTGTTGTTTCCTGTATGCAGCAAATTGTAGGGTCCTGTTTCCGTATCCAGTCTGTTAGTCTATGTCTTTTTATTGGGGAATTGAGTCCATTGATGTTAAGAGATATTAAGGAATAGTAACTATTACTTCCTGACATTTTTGAAATTATTTTTATATTTGAGTGGTTATCCTCTTTTGTGTTTGATGAGAGGAGGTTACTATCTTGCTTCTTCTGGGGTATAGTTTTCCTCCTTGTGTTGGTGTTTTTCCCCTATTATCCTTTGTAGGGCTGGGTTTGTGGAAAGATATTATGCAAATTTGGTTTTTGTCATGGAATACCTTGGTTTCCCCATCTATGGCGATTGAGAGTTTTGCTGGGTATAGTAGTTTTGGCTGAAATTTGTGTTCTCTTAGAGTCTGCATGATATCTGCCCAGGATCTTCTAGCTTTCATGTTCTCTGGTGAGAAGTCTGGTGTAATTCTGATAGGTCTTCCTTTATATGTTACTTGGCCTTTTTCTCTTACTGCTTTTAATATTCTTTCTTTGTTTAGTACATTTGGGGTTTTGATTATTATGTGACAGGAGGTATTTCTGTTCTGGTCCAGTCTGTTTGGAGTTCTGTAGGCTTCTTGTATATTCATGGGCATCTCTCTGTTTAGGTTGGGAAAGTTTCCTTCCATAATTTTGTAGAAGATATTTGCTGGCCCTTTAAGTTGTAAATCTCCCCTCTCATCTATACCTATAATCCTTAGGTTTGGTCTTCTCATTGTGTCCTGGATTTCTTGGATGTTTTGGGTTACAAGCTTTTTGCATTTTGCATTAACTTTGATTGTTGAGTCCATGGTTCCTATGGTATCTTCGGCATCTGAGATTCTTTCTTCTATCTCTTGTATTCTATTGTTGATACTTGTATCTATGGCCCCTGATTTCTTCCCAAGGTTTTCTTTTCTTTTCTTTTCTTTTCTTCTCTTTTCTTTTCTTTTCTTTTCTTTTTTTTTTGGTTTTTCGAGACAGGGTTTCTCTGTGTAGCCCTGGCTGTCCTGAACTCACTTTGTAGACCAGGCTGGCCTCGAACTCAGAAATCCGCCTGCCTTTGCCTCCCAAGTGCTGGGATTACAGGCGTGCACCACCACCGCCTGGCTTCCCAAGGTTTTCTATCTCCAAAGTTGTCTCCCTTTGAGATTTCTTAGTTTTTTCTACTTCTGTTTTTAGATCCTGGATGGTTTTGCTCAGATCTTTTGCTTGCTTGTTTGTGATTTCATGTAATTCTTTAAGAGATTTTTGTGTTTCCTCTTTCATGACTACTACTTGTTGACCCACATTCTCCTATATTTCTTTAAGTGATTTTTTTTGTCATTTTTGCTCTTTATATACTATATTTTTTTTTATTTTCTATATTCTATGTTTACATTCCAAAGGCTTTCCCCTTTCCCAGTTCCCACCCACCATAGTTCCCATAGTTCCTCTCCCCCCCCAACTGTTCCCCAATCATTCCCCCTCCCCCCTCGGTTTCTTTACTAAACTGGATGCAATCTTTACAGGCCCAGGGTCCTCTCCTTTCTTCTTCTTGGGAATCATTGACTTGCTATTTGTGTCTTGAGTATTTAGGGCTTCTGGGCTCATTAATATCCACTTATCAGTGATTGCATTTCATGTGCATTCTTTTGTGATTGGGTTAATTCACTCAGGATGATATTTTCCAGGTCTAACCATTTACCTACAAATTGCATGAATTCATTATTTTTAATTGCTGAGTAGTATTCCATTGTATAAATATACCACATTTTCTGTATCCATTCCTCCTTTGAGGGATATTTGGGCTCCTTCCAATTTCTGGCTATTATAAACAAGGCTGCTATAAACATAGTGGAGCATGTGTCCTTATTGCATGCAGGGGAATCCTCTGGGTATATGCCCAGGAGTGGTATGCCAGGGTCCTCTGGAAGTGACATGCCCAATTTTCTGAGGAACCGCCAAACTGATTTCCAGAGCGGTTTTACCATTTTGCAATCCCACCAACAGTGGAGGAGTGTTCCTCTTTCTCCACATCCTCGCCAGCACTTGTTGTCTCTTGAGTTTTTAATCTTAGCCATTCTGACTGGTGTGAGGTGGAATCTCAGGGTTGTTTTGATTTGCATTTCCCTGATGACTAATGATGTTGAACATCTTTTAAGGTGTTTCTCGGCCATCCGAATTTCTTCTGGTGAAAATTCTTTGTTTAGCTCTGTGCCCCATTTTTTGATAGGGTTATTTGTTTCTTTGCGGTCTAACTTCTTGAGTTCTTTGTATATATTGGATATTAGCCCTCTGTCGGATGTGGAGTTGGTGAAGATCTTTTCCCACTTTGTTGGTTGCCGTTTTGTCCTTCTGACAGTGTCCTTTGCTTTGCAGAAACTTTGTAATTTTATGAGGTCCCATTTGTCGATTCTTGATCTTAGAGCATAAGCTATTGGTGTTCTGTTCAGGAACTTTTCCCCTGTGCCCAAGTCCTCCAGGGTCTTCCCAAGTTTCTTTTCTAATAGTTTCAGTGTGTCTGGTTTTATGTGGAGGTCCTTGATCCACTTGGAGTTGATCTTAGTGCAAAGAGATAAGAGTGGGTCAATTCGCATTCTTCTGCATGTTGACCTCCAGTTGAACCAGCACCATTTGTTGAAAAGGCTATCTTTATTCCACCGGATGGTTGTGGCTCCTTTATCAAAGATCAAGTGACCATAAGTCTGTGGGTTAATTTCTGGGTCTTCAATCCTGTTCCATTGATCTGCTTGCCTGTTGCTATACCAATACCATGCAGTTTTTAACACAATTGCTCTGTAGTACTGCTTGAGGTCAGGGATATTGATTCCCCCAGAAGTCCTTTTATTGTTGAGAATAGTGTTAGCTATCCTGGGTTTTTTGTTGCTCCAGATGAATTTGAGAATTGCTCTTTCTAGATCTATGAAGAATTGAGTTGGGATTTTGATGGGGATCGCATTGAATCTGAATATTGCTTTTGGCAAGATGGCCATTTTTACTATATTGATCCTGCCAATCCAGGAGCAAGAAATATTTTTCCATCTTCTGAGGTCTTCTTCGATTTCTTTCTTCAAGGACTTGAAGTTCCTGTTGTACAGATCTTTCGCTAGAGTTACGCCAAGATACTTTATGTTGTTTGTGGCTATTGTGAAGGGTGTTATTTCCCTAATTTCTTTCTCTGCCTGCTTGTCCTTTGAGTACAAGAAGGCCACTGACTTGCTTGAGTTAATTTTATAACCTGCCACTTTGCTGAAGTTGTTTATCAGCTGTAGAAGTTCTCTGGTGGAGTTTTTTGGGTCGCTTAGGTAAACTATCATATCATCTGCAAATAATGATAGTTTCACTTCTTCCTTTCCAATTTGTATCCCTTTGACTTCCTTATGTTGTCTAATTGCTCTTGCTAGAACTTCAAGTACTATATTGAAAAGATATGGAGAGAGAGGGCAGCCTTGTCTAGTCCCTGATTTTAGTGGGAATGCTTCAAGTTTCTCTCCATTTATTTTGATGTTGGCTACTGGTTTGCTGTAGATTGCTTTTACTATGTTTAGGTATGGGCCTTGAATTCCTGCTCTTTCCAAGACTTTTAGCATGAAAGGATGCTGAATTTTGTCGAATGCTTTTTCAGCATCTAATGAGATGACCATGTGTTTTTATTTCAGTTTGTTTATGTAGTGGATTACATTGATGGATTTCCGTAAATTGAACCATCCCTGCATCCCTGGGATGAAGCCTACTTGATCATGGTGGATGATCGTTTTGATGTGCTCTTGGATTCGGTTAGCAAGAATTTTATTTAGTATTTTTGCATCTATATTCATAAGAGAAATTGGCCTGTAGTTCTCTTTCTTTGTTGGATCTTTTTGTGGTTTAGGTATTAGCGTAATTGTGGCTTCATAGAATGAGTTGGGCAGTGTCCCTTCTGTCTCTATTTTGTGGAATAGTTTGAAAAGTATTGGTGTTAAGTCTTCTTTGAAGGTCTGGTAGAATTCTGCACTAAAACCATCTGGTCCCGTATTTTTTTTTTGGTTGGGAGGCTTTCTATAACCCCTTCTATTTCTTTAGGGGTTATGGGACTATTTAGCTGATCTACTTGATGCTGATTTAATTTTGGTATTTGATATCTGTCTAGGAAATTGTCCATTTCCTCCAGATTCTCCAGTTGTTTTGAGTATAGACCTTTGTAGTAGGATCTGATGATCTTTTGAATTTCCTCTGTTTCTGTTGTTATGTCTCCCTTTTCATTTCTAATTTTGTTAATTTGTATACTGTCTCTGTGTCCTTTGGTTAGTCTGGCTAAGGGTTTATCTATCTTGTTGATTTTCTCAAAGAACCAGCTCCTGGTTTTGTTGATTCTTTGTATGGTTCTCTTTGTTTCTATTTGATTGATTTCAGCCCTGAGTTTGATGATTTCTTGTCTTCTACTCCTCCTGGGTGAATTAACTTGTTTTTCTTCCAGGGCTTTAAGGTGTGCCGTTAAGCTGCTAGTAGATGCTCTCTCCAGTTTCTTTTTGGATGCACTTAGAGCTATGAGTTTTCCTCTTAGCACTGCTTTCATTGTGTCCCATAGATTTGGGTAGGTTGTACCTTCATTTTCATTGAATTCTAAAAAGTCTTTGATTTCTTTTTTTATTTCTTCCTTGACCAAGGTGTCATTGAGTAGAGTATTGTTCAGTTTCCATGTGTATGTGGGCTTTCTGTTGTTGTTGTTGTTATTGAAGACCACTCTTACTCCATGGTGATCTGATAGGAGGCATGGGCTTAGCTCGATCTCCTTGTATTTGTTGACATCTGTCTTGTGACCAATTATATGGTCTATTTTGGAGAAGGTACCATGTGGAGCTGAGAAAAAGGTATATTCTTTAGCTTTAGGATGAAATGTTCTATATATATCTGTTAAATCCAATTGGTCCAGAGTTTCAATTAGTTTCACTGTGTCCCTGTTTAGTTTCTGCTTTCCTGATCGGTCCATTGAGGAGAGTGGAGTGTTGAAGTCACCCACAATTATTGTGTTAGGTGTAATGTGTGCTTTAAGCTTTAGTAAGGTTTCTTTTATGAATGAGGGTGCCCTTGCATTTGGAGCATAGATGTTCAGTATTGAGAGCTCTTCTTGGTGGATTTTCCCTTTGGCCAGCAAGAAGTGACCTTCTGAGTCTCTTTTGATGATTTTAGGTTGGAAGTCAATTTTATCTGATATTAGAATGGCTACTCCAGCTTGTTTCCTGAGACCATTTGCTTGTAAAATTGTCTTCCAGCCTTTTACTCTAAGGCAGTGTTTGTCTTTGACACTGAGATGTGTTTCCTCTATGCAGCAAAATGTAGGGTCCTGTTTCCGTATCCAGTCTGTTAATCTATGTCTTTTTATTGGGGAATTGAGTCCATTGATGTTAAGAGATATTAAGGAATAGTAATTATTTCCTCCAGACATTTTTGAAATTATATTTATTTATTTTATTTATTTTTTTATATTCGAGAGGTTACCTTCTTTTGGGTTTGATGAGAGGAGGTTTCTATCTTGCTTCTTCCCGGGTGTAGTTTCCGTCCTTGTCTTGGTGTTTTCCCCCTATTATCCTTTGTAGGGCTGGATTTGTGGAAAGATATCGTGCAAATTTGGTTTTGTCATGGAATACCTTGATGTCTCCATCTATGGCGATTGAGAGCTTTGCTGGGTAAAGTAGTTTTGGCTGAAGTTTGTGTTCTCTTAGAGTTTGCATGATATCTGCCCAGGATCTTCTAGCTTTCATGGTCTCAGGTGAGAAGTCTGGTGTTATTCTGATAGGTCTTCCTTTATAAGTTACTTGGCCTTTTTCTCTTGCTGCCTTTAATATTCTTTCTTTGTTTAGTGCATTTGGAGTTTTGATTATTATGTGACGGGATGTATTTCTGTTCTGATCCAGTCTGTTTGGGGTTCTGTATGCTTCTTGTATATTCATGGGCATCTCTCTCTTTAGGTTGGGGAAGTTTTCTTCCATAATTTTGTAGAAGATATTTGCTGGCCCTTTAACTTGTACATCTTCATTCTCGTCTATACCTATAATCCTTAGGTTTGGTCTTCTCATTGTGTCCTGGATTTCCTGGATGTTTTGGGTTACAGCCTTTTTGCATTTAGTATTTTCTTTGACTGTTGAATCAATGGTTCCTATGGTATCTTCGGCTTCTGATATTCTGTCTTCTATCTCTTGTATTCTATTGTTGATATTTGCATCTATGGCTCCTGATTTCTTCCCAAGGTTTTCTATCTCCAATGTTGTCTCCTTCTGCGATTTCTTAGTTGTTTCTACTTCTGTTTTTAGTACCTGGATGGATGTGCTCAGATCTTTCGCTTGCTTGATTGTGTTTTCATGTATTTCTTTAATAGATTTTTGTGTTTCCTCTTTCATAGCTTCTACTTGTTGGCCCACGTTCTTCTGTATTTCTTTAAGTGATTTTTGTCTTTCCTCCTTATTGTCTTCTTCTTTTTGATCCATCTTCTCCTGCATTTCTTGGAGTGATTTTTGTATTTGCCTTGTAAAGGCTTCTAACTTTTGATCCATTTTCTCTTCTATTTCTTTACGAGATTTTTCTATGTGTTCAGCTACCAGCATCCTGACCAGTGATTTTATATCCAAGTCTTGTTTTTCTGGTGTTTTGGGGTATCCAGGGCTTCCTGTTGTTGGCGAACTGGGTTCAGATGCTGTCATGTTGCCTTGATTTCTGTTAGTGACATTCCTTCGTTTACCTTTTGCCATCTGGTTATTTCTGGTGTTAGTTGACCTTGTTGTCACTGGCTGGTGTTTGAATCTCCTGTGAGGCTGGGCTTACCTGTTGTTTCTCTACTGGTGGTTATGCGTGATTGCTGCTCAACGGGATCACGAGCTGGCTGCCACCCGCTGACTTTGTGCACGGCCTGAGGTCTCCGGGAAGTGTCGGGGAGTGCAGCAGAGCCTCGGTAGGCGCTGCTGGGCCTGCCTAGTAGCGAGAGCCTAGCAGATCCCCCCACGTGGTAGCCCCTGATGGAATCTGTCTACCTGTGCCTTTCCAGCTGTGTTCTGGTTGCAATATGGAGGCCTGCCGCTATCGCTGGTCCGGGGTCCTGGGGAGCTGGGTGGTTCCGGCTGCCTCGGTGCAGGGCCTAAGCTCGCAGGGATGTGCTGCAGAGCCTAGGCGCCTGGGCCCGCCTGTGGGCGAGAGCTTAGCAGCTCTCCCTGCTCTAGCCCCAGACTGAGTCTCTACCTGCACCTTTCCAGCTGTGTCCTGGTTGCAATATGGAGGCCTGCCGCTATCGCTGGTCCTCACTCTTCTTAATAAACAAGAATTGTTGCTTATCCTGGTTCCGCCGGCAGGGTCTGAGCACCTGGCAAGCTGGCTAGGTCTGGCTTCTCTGCTACCGGCTGGATGGGAAGCTGCAGGCAAGATGGCGCTGCCTGCAGGGGGTTCGGGGTCTGGCCTGCGAGCGCAGAGCGCAGGCACGGCCGCTGTACTCCAAACCGCTACTCTGTGCGCAGTTCCTGCTCCAGACCTGAGTCCCCGGAGGTCTTAAACTCGGGCTGTCTCGGGTACCTGGTTCCGCCGGCAGGGTCTGAGCACCTGGCAAGCTGGCTAGGTCTGGCTTCCCTGCTACCGGCTGGATCTCTTTAAGTGATTTTTGTATTTCCCCCTTATTGGCTTCTGCTTTTTGATCCATATTCTCCTGAATTTCTTTAAGTGATTTTTGTGTTTGCCTTGTAAGGGCTTTGAACTTTTGATCAACTTTCTCCTGTATTTCTTTAAGAGATTTATCCATGTGTTCTGCTATCAGCATCCTGACCAATGATTTTAGATCTGTATATTGATTTTCTGGTGTGTTGGGGTATCTGGGGCTTTCTGCTGTCGGGGAAGTGGGTTCGGATACTGCCATATTGTCTTGATTTCTGCTAGTAACGTTCCTACGTTTGCCTTTTGCCATTTGTTTATTTCTGGACTTAGTTGGTCTTGTTATTACTGGTTGGTGTTTAAAGCTCCTGAGAGCCTGGCGTTTTGGTGCTGCTGTCTCAGAGGGTGTCTGTGCTCCCAAGACAGAAACTGGAAGGTTTCTACCACTGGGCTCCGAATTACCTCCTCAGCTCTGCTGGGCTGGATTGAAGTCTCCTCCCTGCTTGCCTCTGGATACTTAACTGGCCTCCAGTGGTCTCCTCCTGGTTTGCCTGGTTAGTCTACCAGCTCCAAGATGGTGGTCAATCTCAGGGCTCAGTCTAACCGCAGGATTCCCTGCAGGCCCCGGGCTCCCTGGCTGGGCTGCTGAAGTCTAGACAGTGGCTCTCTCAGTTGGCAGGGCTCCATCTGGTTGAGCCGTTCTCCCCAGGATAGTGTCGGACCACGGAGCTCTGTCTAACCGCAGGCTCTCTGGAGCTCCCCCCCTTCCCACCTCCCCCAACCCCCGCCCGTTGGGCTGCAGGGTCCAAGATGGTGCGGATCCCGGTCCTTGGGTGTCCATCTACGGAACTCCTGCAGGTCAGATGTTCTCCAGCCTGCCCAGGCAGCTGTAATGCTGCCCAGCTCCCTGGTGTGGAAGGCACCCAGGCAGGCTATACCCTGGGAAATTCTTCACTCTGGTGCCCACTGTACCTTGCTCCGTTACCAGCTCCAAGATGGTGGCCGGTCTCAGGGCTCTGTCTAACTGCAGGAATCCCTGAAGGCCCGGGGCTTCTTGGCTGGACTGCTGAAGCCTAGGCAGTGGGTCTCCCAGACGGCAGGGCTCCGTCTGGCTGAGCTGTCCTCCCCAGGATGCAATAAATAAATCTTAAAAAAAAAAAAAAAAAAAAAAAGAAACGAACATTTGTAAGGGCAATCCAGATGGCAGAGTCAATAGTGTGAAAGGTCTCCATACTGGAAGCCTATCATTCTTCCTTATTTTTTCACGTTATAAAATGTCATAAGCTCAGCCGGGCGGCGGTGGTGGCACACGCCTTTAATCCCAGCACTTGGGAGGCAGAGGCAGGTGGATTTCTGAGTTCGAGGCCAGCCTGGTCTACAGAGTAAGCTCCAGGACAGCCAGGACTACACAGAGAAACCCTGTCTCGAAAAAACGAAAAAAAAAATGTCATAAGCTCATTCTCACATTTAGATCCTACTTTCAGTATCACATTTGGTTCTCGTTTTATGGAAACAAAACCCCTGTCCTGTCTTTTCTTGAGGAGAGCGTTAGAGAACGTCTTCTCTCCCGTTCAGTTTCTGCTTTCCTCCAGTAAATCTCTTCTTCCTCTCCCACTTCCTCTTCCTTTTCTAGGAGGTAGGGTTTTACCATGTAGCCTAGGCTGGTTTTGAACCTATGATCCTCCCTGAGTGTTTGGATTATCATTCTACCCAACAACGGTTCTCTTTTCTATGTTCTATTATTTTTTCCTTTGGCTCTTGTAAAAAAAAAATTTTTTTTTGGGGGGGGCAGAGACAGGGCTTCATTATGTAGCTCTGGCTACTCACACTGTAGACCATGTTAGCCTCGAACTCAGAGATCTTTCTGCCTCTGCCTCTTCAGTACTGGGATTAAAGGTGTGTGCCACCACTCCTGGCTCTTGTGTCACACTCACACATGACCCCATACAGAACAGGAAAAAAGAAGTACCAATCCTGACCTCAGCTCTCTTTACCAGGAAGCCAAGTCATAGCAGAGTTTAACTATCCATGTATCTTGCCAGGCGTGGTGGCACACACCTGTAATCCCAGCACTTGGGAGGCAGAGGCAGGTGGATTTCTGAGTTCGAAGCCAGCCTGGTCTACAGAGTGAGTTCCAGGACAGCCAGGGTCACACAGAGAAACCCTGTCTCAAAACAAACAAACAAACAAACAAACAAAACAACCAACCAACCAAACAAGAACAACAACAAAAACCAAAAACAAAAAAAAACCAAAAACAAAAAAACAAAAACAAACCAGAGAAAACCCCAAAAAACAACAACAACAACAAAAACAACAACAACAAAAAACTATCCATGTATCTGACTGGTCAGATATTTATGCCAGCCACATTCCCAGCATGAAATCAATTACAGCAATAGGGAAGAAACACCATTAGAGGGTAGAGGGTGGGGCTGTGGGGAAGGACTCACAACCCACAGTGTTTTTGCTTTGTGCATGCACAAACGTGGACTTGGCAAGCATGAAATAAGGTGGAAATGATCCTCAAGGAGGCAGCTCACAGTGCCCACTTTGCTCTTCACCAAAGCATCTCACACGGTACGTTGTGCTGTCGACAACTCGACAACCAGCAGACAAAATCAGACAGAAAATGTCCTGAACATCTCACAATTATGTAATGCTAAGGACTGATTGGTAGTTCTAGATTTTGTGCCTATGTGTGTGGGTCTGTGCAAGTGTGAGTGTAGGTACCCAAGGAGGCCAGAAGAGGGCGCCAGATTCTCTGGAGCTGGAGTTAGAGGTGGTTGTGAGCTGCCCAGCGTGGATGATGGAAACTGGACTTTGGTTCTCTGTAAGAGCAGCCTGTGCTATTAACCACTGAACCATCTCTCTGGATCTATAGAATGTCATTTAAAGAACAATGGTTATGCTGGGTGGTGGTGGCACACGCCTGTAACCCCAGCACTTGGGAGGCAGAGGCCGGCAGATTTCTGAGTTCGAGGCCAGCCTGGTCTACAGAGTGAGTTCCAGGACAGCCAGGGCTACACAGAGAAACCCTGTCTCCAAAAAACCAAAAAACCAAAAAAAAAAAAAAAAACCAAAACCAAAACCAAAACCAAAAACAAAAACAAAAAACAAAAAACCAACAAAACAAAACAAAACAAAAAACAAACAAAGAAAGAAAAAAAACAATGGTCAGACTATCTGAACAAGGGTAGAGTATGAGGGGATTTTGTAAGGATAAAATAGCTGAACAGAATCAGCAATAGTTTTAGGACTTGGTTTGCAAAATAAAGTTAAGATAATGGAACAAGAATTTGATTAAATTCACAGTAATACCAAGATATATCACATTAATATTAACATCAAAAGGGCCAAAGAAGGAAAGCACAAAGAGGAAAATGTTTTTGAAGGTTTATTTATTTATTTATTTATTTTGGATTTCTGCTCATGTAAGAACTGGTTTCCAGATGATCAAAAAGCAGTTGAAGATGGTTTGTTCTGCTGCATTTGATGAATTATTAGGAGACCCAGGAAAAGTCATGTTCGCTTAAAACAAAGCATCAATAATGAAATAATGCAATCTTGACTTCGGCTCGTGAAGAAACAGGTATTCACAGTCTGTTTGAAACATTACTTCTGTGTTCTTTGGGTCTGTTTCATTCAGGTTCTTAATACCATGTAACAAAACTGTCAGCCGGCATAAGCAGAGCGAAATCTGTTAAGGTCTGACAGGCATCATGAGGGAATCCTGGCAGAGTCAGAGTCAGCTTGATGGCTTCCCAGTCGGAAGCAAGCGACTTCAGGACTACAGGGAAGATTCCACAACATCAGCTGTTAAGGACCAATTGACCTGGAAGGCTGGAGAGAGGTCTCAGTGGCTAAGAGTACTGGCTGCTCTTTCCAGAGGTCCCAGGTTCAATTCCCAGCATCCACATGACATCTGTAACTCCTGTTCCAGGGAATCCAACACCCTCATACAGGCATACATGCAGTCAAAACACCAATGTACATAAAAATATAAAAATAGAAGAACCAGGCTAGAGCAACGCCCTCCCTGCAACAGACCAGTCAGTCCTGTGTGCTGCCTAATTTGTTCGTGATCCTTGCAGACAAGATTGTCATATAGAGGTGGCTAATTAGTAGAGTCTCTATCATATGCCTCATTTGTTTCCCACATGTGAGGGAGCGGCCAAGTGTAGAGAATCCTCTAAGCATAGAAATTATGTGTAAAAGATGCTGGGTAATAGGATACGCAGAAAATGGAAAGAGAGGAGACCAGGTTAAAAGCATCTTAGTCCAACCCCCTGGCTTAGCTACTAGACGTTTGTAAACCAATTTTTCTCTGTCTACAAAACAAGTGTGATTCTTGTGGAAGCCACTAAGATAAAATGAGGTAGCACAGAAGACATTTAACCTGCTGCCTGGTGAATATCCACAAATCACAAGCTCATTTTACTCCTGAACTTGCCTTGTTGATGTAGGACCTTCAAGACTGGTGGTAACTCAACTTAGCTATGTACAGAACATTGGCTATATCTTGTCCCTAAAGGTAGGAATTACAATTCAAATATTAAATCTCAAAACTTAAATTTCCTTTTTTGGTTAAAAGGAAACCAAGAGAGAGGTTATTTCCCAAATTCTGAGAAGTTGTGAGTGCTTCTCTTTTTACATCTCCCTGGGTTGTCTGTCTACCAGCACAGTCGAGATTGCCGGTAACGTCAATGTGTTCACGTTGAAAGCAAATTGGAAAAACAAAACAAAGCCCAGGACAGCGCAGGGAGGTAAATCTTGCTGCAGCCTCGCAAATGCTGGGCTTACAAGCGTGGGTCACCACACCTGGCTTCTTGGAATAGATTTCTCAAGGCTAATGAAGTCACCAAAGGATGAGTACATGCTGGTTTAGTTTGGAGGCAGCTCCTGGTTTCGGTCAGTTTAGAAGTTTTAGCTTGCTTAGTGGGTGTCAGGGCTGGGCTTGTGTGTCAACTTGACACAAGCTGGAGTTATCACAGAGAAAGGAACCTCCCTTGAGGAAATGCTTCCATGAGATTCAGCTGTAAGGCATTTTCTCAATTAGTGACCAAGGGGTGGGGGTGGGAGGGAAGCCCATTGTGGGTGATGCCATCACTGGGCTGGTAGTCTTGGGTTCTATAAGAAAGCAAGCTGAGCAAGCCAGGGGAAGCAAGCCAGTAAGCAGCACCCCTCCATGGCCTCTGCATCAGCTCCTGCCTCCAGGTTGTGTGAGTTCCAGTCCTGACTTCCTTCGGTGATGGACAGCAATGTGGAAGTGTAAACTGAATAAACCCTTTCCTCCCCAACTTGCTTCTTGGTCATGGCATTTGTGCAGGAATAGAAACCCTGACTATGACAGTGGGTCAGTCTTAGGTCAGAGAAACCCTGGGCTGTGTTGTCTGGAATGTTAATAGGCTCTGTTAGAAATTTGGATCCAAGTCTGGATTACCGATTTGGTTCACAGGATCTGGGAAGGAAGGAAGGGAAGCAATTTTCTTGGCTGTCTCATCTCACTTGCTTCAGCCCAGAGCTTGTCCTCACTGCCAGGAAGGCAGCTCTGTCTAGGGTAGTCTCCTTAGGGACAGCTTGTCATTCCTGGACAACCAAGCGGAGAAAAGAAAGCTCCCGAGGATATGCCAGTCTTCTTGAAAAATGTATCGACTGTCAGCTCTGGGAAGGGAGCATGGGCACGTGTTTACTTGTGGTTTTGGTTTTATGTTTTAAGCCAATTTATCAACAAGAAAGTAAATCAAAGCTTATATAAAAGACAGGGGCAGAAGAAGTTTCCCAGTGGCTGACATCAGTACAAATACTAAGCTAAATCTAAGCTATGGAGGTCATCTAGAAATGAATGCTTAGGAGGGCAAAAAGTTCATGTTCTTTCTTTCTTTCTTTTTTCCCTAGAGAGGGTTTCTCTGTGTAGCCCTGGCTGTCCTGGAACTCACTCTGTAGACCAGGCTGGCCTCAAACTCAGAAATCCGCCTGCCTCTGCCTCCCAAGTGCTGGGATTACAGGCGTGCGCCACCGCCCGGCATCATCATCATCATCATCATCATCATCATCATCATCATCATCATTGGGACGGAGTCTTGCAGTCTGGGCCCTGAAGGCTTGGGACTCTGATGCTGCCTAGGCTGGCCTGGAGCTCGTGATTTTCTTCCTTCTTCTGCTCCCTAGTCTTGAGACCCGCAGCTTATATACCACGGCAACCAGCTCTGCATTCTTTTTCAATAGTCACACACTTGCTGAGTCTTTGTGAGTTTCCCATCATGCACCCCGGTCCCATTTATCCCCAGATCCCTTCATATCCATCCTCTGCCCTCGCAACCTCTCCCCCAGAAGAAAGTAAAAATAAAACAGAAAAACCAACTGACCAATCAGACGACGACGACGACGATGATGATGATGATGATGACGACGACGACGACAACAACGACAACAACAACAAGGTCCAAAACAAAACAAAACAAAACAGCTCCTGCCGCTGCTGCTGCCCCTGCCGCTGCCGCTGCCCCCGCCCCTGCCACTGCCCCTGCCGCTGCCCCTGCCCCTGCTGCTTTAGCAAGACAAGATAGCTTTACTCCTATGTCTCATGTAACACTATAGGCCTAGGTCGGTACCTCTGTAAAACTGGCTCTGGGTTTTAATGGAAGCCTTTGCACTTTATTTTTATTTTCTTCACTTAATTATTTATTCACCTTTCTTCCCGAGATCGCAGGCTTCTTCCCAGGCCCACCCTCACACCCCTCCCCCACTCCTAAGGGAAGCCCCCCTCCTCCATGGGTACCAACCCATGCTGACACATGAAGTCACAGCAGGACTAGGTACACCCTCTCCCCCTGAGGCAACCCTGCTGGAGGAAAGGAATCCCAGGGCAGGCAACGGAGTCAGAGTCAGCCCTTGCTCCAACTGTTAGGGGTTATTTTTATTTTTTTCATAGCATCTTACTATCATTACTTAGCGTTGGGCAGGCTTAGCTTGAACTTGAATGTCTAGGCTCAAGAGATCACCCTCGCTTAGCCTCCAGATAGCTGCGATCACAGGTATGCACCACTACGCAGGCCTAAGCAAGCCACTGCGTTTTGATCACGAGGCTTAGAAAGTTCATGAGTGTGTATCACTGGCATTTAAATAGGTTGGATTGATGGGACAGATGTTTTGGACCTTTGCACATCTTGTCACTCGTGGGTCAGCTTTATCAAAGGCTGTGGTGTAAAGGGAACTGGGGCTGCGTGAGGAGGAATAAAAAAAAAAACAGAACTATGAGGGCTGGAGAGATGGCTCAGTGGTTAAGAGCTCTGACTGCTCTTCCAAAGGTCCTGAGTTCAAATCTTAGCAACCACATAGTGGCTCACAACCATCTGTAATGGGATCTGATGTCCTCTTCTGGAGTGTCTGAAGAGAGCTACAGGGTATTTATGTATGATATTTAGATAAATAAATAAATAAATAAATAAACAAATCTTAAAAAAAGAAACAGGATTGTGGGAGAGAGTGCATACATCCTACCCCTTACCCTCTCGCTGGAACTCTGAGGAACAGAATGAGTGTCTCTGTTTTCCTATCATGTTGGTAATCTCCCGCTCCCTTCAAGTGCAGTTCCTGAGAGAGAGAGAGAGAGAGAGAGAGAGAGAAAGAGAGAGAATGTGTTCTGTATAATTCGGCATGCAGTAGAAGCTTCTGTCATTTCCTAACATTTAAAATTTAAAGTAAATGTAGACAGCCAGTACATACTTTTATTTGTTGGCGAATAAATCACCCTGTAAACAGAGCAGGCCAGATGTGGCTAATTGAAGAGCAGCTCAAATTAGAAGGCCTTTTAATTTTTTTTCAAGGCTGAGAAATTATAAGATTATTTTACATTTTGTAAGATGATAGATTCCTGTCAACTTCGGGTTTTATGTTGGTGTCAGGAACTGGCGTGGCAGATTGGCTCCAAACCCAGTATCACACATAGGTGACAAGGACCAGCACATCGGTTGCCATGGCAACCACCATACATTCCCAGAATCCACTTGGCTTACCTCCCAACCTACTCTTCTGTTTCCATGTATTTGTTTGAGAGGTTTGCTCACCTTAGAAGGACGACTCTAGGAAAGAAGGAAACACTCTGGATCCATTCTTTCCTTATCAGAGCAATGAGGCCACGACAAAGACCTCTTCCAGACGGCTCATGCTACTAAATTTGGTTTATCGGGTGCTGGTTGTTGGGCCCAGACCCTTGTGTAGGCTAAGTGCGCACTCTATAAGCTGAACTCTCAAAGCAGCCCAATACTTTTGATTTTGTAAGTGTTAATGCACACTGGGTGGTGGTGGCAAACCCATTAATCCCAGCACTGGGGAGGCAGAGACAGAGGCAGGAAGCTCTCTGTAAGTTCAAGGGCAACCTGGTCTACAAAGTATAAGTTCCAGGACAGCAAAGGCTACACGAAGAAACCTTGTCTCAGACAAACAAAGGAGGAACTTGAGTATTTAACTGGTGATGCTGGAAAATGCCTCTTTGAATTAAATATGTAGTAAAAAAAAAATGTCAGATTGTGTGCTTAGGGCCCTTTCAGGAATTGTTGGGAATCCCGTCCTAATCCCAAACCAAAACTCATCAAATAATCTTTCAGGAAACCCAGATGAGCAACTCAAACAGCAAGCTTTAAAAGCAAACACTCAAAGACGGTTCGGTCCAATCTGGTGCTCACATGGTGTGGAATGATGGTATGGGCAAATATGATACAGGTGGGTAGAAGGAGCAGAAAATGTTGTACGTATAGTAAAACACCGAGATTCATAGCGTACAATGAAGCCACAAATCTGAGCCAAAATATGTCAGGGAGAATTTGCTGGTGTTGAGTGGCGTGATGGCCTGTGCAGTGTTCAGAGCCAACGCTACTTTGGAGGTGGATGAAGAAAGGAACACAGGACAGCTATCACCAGAAACACCCCATGTTGCAGGAAATATCAAAAAGTGAGCCTGCAAGCTTCCAGCGTGACTGCCTGCAACTGGCGGATCCCATGACTCCAGCCGGGCCAGAGTCCCTTGACACATCGTTCCTGCCAGCCCCATCCAATGACCATCCATGGCCAGCCACCACAACACTTTACCCGGTTGAAACAAGACTCTAGAAGCTTATAATTAACCCATCAGATTTATGTATCAATAAATTCTCAATTTACAATACGCCAATACAATAATTTTAGGACCAATTGATAATGATAAAAGCTTTCTCCCAATCATTCTAACCTTATGATGTCATGACTGCCTGTGGCTGGTTAAAGCCACACTGGCTCACATCCGCCTCCATCTTGGCCTTCCCCTTTCTCCCCGAGATGCTCTCTGTCTCTACAACTCTTCACGCTGCCTCCCCTTTTCCTGTCCGATCACAGGCGTAATGTAATTGGACAGGGAAAAGCCTGTGACAACCCCAGACTCACGACACCTTCGATTTAGATCATTTTTAGGTGACTGCTCATTCGGAAATCTTTTACTTCTGCTCGTTTCTTTTGCAACCCTCCTGTGTTCAGTTACGAATTCTCCTGTGGGGTTGTGACCACAATGGAAGCAACTGGAGACTAGAACCATCAGACTCAAGGGTCAGGTGGCATGTGTTAGCACACTTCTGCGATTCAAGCTCTAAGAATGTGGAGGCAGGAGGATCGTGAGTTCCAGGTTAGCTTGGGTTAAATAAGGAGACTCTGTCTCAAAAACAAAAAAACCAGGGCTGGAAAGATGGCTCGGTGGTTAAGAGCACTGACTGCTCTTCCAGAGGTCCTGAGTTTGTAGTGTCAGGGACGTGTTAGTGATGCCCCCAAAAAAGTACAGGAGCTAATCTGATGCAACTCACAGCAGGGTCTTTATTCTATTCAATCTAGCTCCCCCCAACACACCACCATCATATAGGACGGATTTGGTAGTGGGGGAGCCCCGAATGTCTATTAGGACAAGGCTTTATAGAAAGCAGCAAGCAGGAAGTACGTGTGCAAGTATCTAATTGGAAAGCTACTGTGGCGTTTAACATAATTGGCTGGTGCTGGGAGTCATATCATAAACTTAATTTCTGCTCCCCTCTGCATTGGTGGTTGTTAGGAAAGAGGTGGGCTTGTAACTTGGGGGTGCAGGTTTGTTGGGGGAAATAACCTGGAGACACTGGTCTTGTTGAGGGTGTAACCTGGAAACGCTGGTCTTATTGGGGATTAGCATAGAGACCGTCCGGAGCTAGGCTTGGTTTTGTTGGATGGGGGGGGGGGACTTGGAAACTAATGCTAGGTACCAGCTTGTTAGTTTACCTGAGTTCAGACTTAGGTCAGGTACTCTCAAATGGAGTCTGAACTTAAAAGATTTGGCCTCTCAAGTACAATTCCCAGCAACCACAAGGTGGCTGATAGTCATCTGTACTGGGATCTGATGCCCTCTTCCTGTGTGTCTTAAGACAGCTACAGTGTACCTCTATACATAAAATAAATAATTCTTTAAAATAAAACCCCAGCCGGGCGTGGTGGTGCACGCCTGTAATCCTAGCACTTGGGAGGCAGAGGCAGGCAGATTTCTGAGTTCGAGGCCAGCCTGGTCTACAGAGTGAGTTCCAGGACAGCCAGGACTATACAGAGAAACCCTGTCTCGGAAAAAAAATAAAGTAAAACCCCAAACAAAACAAAATACCCAAAAAACTCCCAAGAAGACACTAAAGTACAGGAGTGTCAGAGAGTGAGAAACATGGCGTTCTAAGGCAAAAGCCAGACAGTGCTGTCCATGGAAACTAACTGTTTTTCATGACTCTAGTTCAGCCTAGGCAGGGTTCACAGGGAGATCAGGTTCATAGACCTGAGGGCCCTGTGCACAGAGTGAGGGGGAAAGTTTCATAGATGATCTGAGGCTCATGGATGAGCAGGATGAGACAGGAAGACACACCGTCTGTGAAAGACACACAGTCCCCATCACTGACAGACCCGGGAGAACCAAGGCCAGCAAAGAAAAGAGTATAAGAAATAACAAACAAAAATCAACAGTTCCCTCGGTGAGGACAGCATCTCCCACCTGGTGTGTCAATCTTTGTCATCTATCCATAGTTGATGAGTTCTCATTGGGGACCATGGTGGCCTTGAACAGGTTGTTTCTGGCTACGCAGACAGCATAGTAGATGGTGGCATGTGTTTGTGAGAATTTCATTTGGTTTTTGGAAGCCAAGTGAACTTGCGAGCATGTAGGAAGACAGGGATAGTTTGGGGGAGCCTTATAAGCCAGAGACTAGCAGCTGTCTTTATGAGGTCTATTATTAGCACGAAGGGGCTTCTATGGCCAGTTCTGAACGTTTCAGTTCTCAGTTCTTCACTGGAGAGTCTGAAACGGAGATGAGAAACTGGCTCTGTTTGAGTAAACCAACCTAGCTGACAATTGGACATGATTATCACAGTCTTCATGAATGCAGTTTCCTTTTTTAAATTTTTTTTTTTATTTTGGTTTTTTGGATTTTTTTTTTTTTTTTTCGAGACAGGGTTTCTCTGTATAGCCCCGGCTGTCCTGGAACTCAATCTGTAGACCAGGCTGTTCTCGAACTCAGAAATCCGCCTGCCTCTGCCTCCCAGAGTGCTGGGATTACAGGCTTGCGCCACCACCACCCCGGCTATGAATGCAGTTTCCAAGGAGGGACAGGTGAACCTGAAGCCCACATCGGTATGGACAGGGAGGCAGAGAGACAGCCAACACTTACAGCCAGTGTCCTGAGTGGCGAGCTGCCAGAGGCACAGAGTTATAGGAATACGTGTGACACGTCTGGAGGTACTGAAGCCTAGCTTATGGCAAGGTTGGGAACCCGGGAAAGGCGAAGGCAGGTGGTCTAGGGGTCGCGGGGGCTAACACCGCCAGGGTCGTCTTTGCCTCAGTCTCCAGCTCCGCTGCTGTGCGCAGCAGACGCGCATGGCATCTACTGGTCTCACCACCGGAAGCAAATCTCCTTTCCTGCTTTAGTTACAGACATCTCAGAGAGCGGTTCTTACTGCTCGTGGTTGACTTCTAGGTTGAAATCCATTCCTCAGTCCATTTTATGTATAGACATCGGATAACACACCAATAAATGCCACACTAAAGAGGCTTGATGATTGACCCGATGGCTGAAAGCACACGGTGTCAGAGGGCCCTCTGAGGCTTTGCCCTTCCTTAACAACTTAGAGGCAATTAGAGGGTAGTACGGCACAATTCCTCCCTGAGGCTGTATAGACAGCTGATGATTTCTGAGGAGAGACATTTTCTTCAGTGGCGGAAGAGACTCCCGCAAATAATCCCTCCCTCATACTCTCCCGGGCGACCCCAATGAAAACTCATTGTGGCATTAAAAAAAAAAAAAAAAAAAAAAAAAAAGCATGAAAAATAGAAGTGAAACCAAATGGGAAGAGGAAAGAAAAAGAAAGTGGGAGTAAAAAGGGAACAAAAAAGGGTCATGGGGTGAATATGATCCAAATGTATCCAAATGTATCCAAATGTATCGTCCACGTGTTGCATGTATAGAAATGCCATAATGAATCCCACTATTTATAATTAGCACGTGCTAATAAAAACAAATAAACAAACAACGTAGGCTTATGGGGTCCCATGTCTGCTCCGCCACATGGCTCGGCTGCTCAGGAAGGCGACACCGGAAGTTGACAACGCTTATTCCACCTGGGCCTATGATGTGGCCGGGGCCGTCTGGTTCTCAGGCTCTTGGACATTCAGGTGTGCCTGGAAGCCTTGGAAGAGTTGAGACTGGAGTGGGGGGCGGGGGACTACCGGATGGAACCAGCCTGGGGCCAGGGGGGAAAAGGGGGTAGCTCCGACTGGTTCCAAAGGGGTAGTCCTTGGCTTGGTGGGTGGCTTGACTTGGCTTGGGCTTGGCGGTCGTGGCTGGGACAGAGAGGCCTTCTACAAGAAATTAGGCAGTGGCTCTAGAGGGGAGGGCCTTCTCCATGGCTCCCCACTGTGGATCCAGATGAAAAGAGGCAGTCCATGGTTTTAAGACATTTATTGTCATGGCGGAAAGCAGATGAGTAAAACCGTACCCCACTTCTCAGGGAGGGCCTGAGGTTAAATACCTTTTGCAGGGAGGAGTGTCTGGGAAGGAAAGCTTATTGGCTAAGCCCTCCAGGCCTTTAGAAACCTCATTAAAATGGACATCTGTCTTGAGCCTACATGACCTGTGGGTCATGTCCTCTACAAGTGGAGGGTCTTGGGGCCCTTATGTGACTGATGTCACAAATCTGTGGGGGACTCTGGCTAGTGACAGGGTCCTGGTTCCCTGGGGAACAGGCAAAATGCCTACCATCCCTTCAGGGTTTCCAGGGCTTCAAGCCTTAGCTCAACCGAGGACCATGCTACCCACAAAACAAACAAAAGAAAGTGACTAGTATCAAATGTTTTAGGTCATTAGCCCTAGACTAGGTATCTATGGCGACATAACTCATTGGCCCCAAACTTAGTGGCTTGAGCAATAATAACATGTTATGCTGTCGCGTCATCTCTGTGGTTTAATTTGGTTGGGTCGTTCTGACTTGGGATGTCTCATGAAATCATAGTCTAGAGGTATAGGTTGGGGTTGTGTTCATCTGAAGGCGCCATTAGGGCTGGATGGTGCGATTCCAAGATGGCGCACGTGCTTCCTTGGTTCCTCTCTGTGTGAGGCTTGCCACAGGCAGTCTGTGTCCTTGTGACAGGGTAGCTGCCTTTGTTAAGGATGACCAGTGTAAGAGGGTGCAGGTCTAGTCTCAGCATTCACACTCGATCATTTCTGTGGTTGGAATTGATGGTACAAGACTGGGTATCTCTGGAGGGAAGAGTTACTTGGGCATCTAAGAGGCTGGCTACCCTACTCTACCCCTCAACACACTATATAGGATGGTACAGTAAATTGTTGTAAGAGTAATAGGCTTTACAGCCAGGCCAGCTTGAGAAAAGTTTTGTTAAACCACATTAAAAAGATGCCTTTTCAGCCGGGCGGTGGTGGCACACGCCTTTAATCCCAGCACTTGGGAGGCAGAGGCAGAGGCAGGTGGATTTCTGAGTTTGAGGCCAGCCTGGTCTACAGAGTGAGTTCCCGGACAGCCAGGACTACACAAAACAAAAACAAAAACAACAACAACAACAACAACAAAACCCAAAAAAACCAAAAAGATGCCTTTTCTTTCTTTTATTTTCCCTTCCTTCCTTCCTTCCTTCCTTCCTTCCTTCCTTCCTTCCTTCTTTTTTGACTTCTTTCCTCCTTCTTCCTCCTTCTCTCCCCTATTCCTCTCTTCTTCCCTCCCTTTTCCCTCCCTCCCTCTCTCCTTCCCCCTCCCTCCTTCTCTTTCTCTTTCCTTCCTTCCTTCCTTCCTTCCTTCCTTCCTTCCTTCCTCCCCCCCCCTTTTTTTTTTGAGACAGAGACTTTCTTTCTACATAGCTCTGGCTGTCCTGGAATTCATTATTGTAGATCAGGTAAGCCTTGACCTCACAGAGATCCACCTGCCTCTGCCTTGCAAGTGCTGGGACTAAAGGCATATGAAACCATGCCCAACTCAAGGGCCCCTTTCTTGAGTCTTTTCATAGAGACCTTAACATCTGAGTCTGACTTTGAATTTCTGAAAGGGAGAGAGAGTAAACTGTAGCAGTAGCAGAGGCCCTTCTTATTCTACAACTCTCCCACCAGGGGACCCTTCTTCCATACCGTATCTGTCTGAAAGCACACGTGTGTGTGTGTGTGTGTGTGTGTGTGTGTGTGTGTATGTGTGTGGTGGCTCCTGTCTCCTGCTAAACATTCAGTCTCAGGCAAAGCAGTCTGTTTCCAGATGGAGCCAGTACTGTCGATTTTGGGCACTGCACGTCATGAGAATGTAGAAGTGATTAGCAAGTGTAGCAACACAGTTTCCCATGAGGCGCCTATCTGCCTCGGAGGAAGTTCTGCAAGAGAATTTTTACGAAGCTCTTTGCTGGCAATGGTACTGAGTAGTGGTCCCTACAGAGGCACACGCTGTTCAGAGTCAGACATCAAAGTCCAGGCTGGAGCTGAAGAGAATGTCTGGGGGAGAAACACGAGATACAGGCTAGTTACATCTTGTTCTTTGACCTTTTGCCAACAAGTATTGAAATTTCTGCTTCAGGGATTTTTGCCAGTCTCTCCTCTTATCTTAGTTTTTGTTTTTTTTAAATGGAGACAACCCAAGTCCTTCGGAGTGTCTGTTGCATTTCTGTGATCTGCTTAAGCCATCTTGAATCATTTAACTCAGTACGGCGTGTGATGAGAGAGCCTACACCACATGTGTTTAATAGAAATGTGCCCCCTGATGAGCCTTTTCCAAGGGCAGAATCTGTCCTTGTGACTATTTCATACTATTTTGTATCCAGCCTTATAACAATCAGTCTCCATTAGCTGATGAACTCCCAGTCATGATAGTTTCTTCTCTAACATTTTTGGTCAATTTAACTTTTTCATACAGGGAGTGAATCAATCAGTATCTAAATTTAGAATAGGATATTTCAATAAAACCAACAGAAACAGTTATTCTGGAGATTTTATGTTTCCATTACACAATGCATGTTTTTCAGGAAGAGCTGGGGGCTGGGAGGGTAAGGGCTTGTTAGGCCACTTGCCCAGCATGTACAAGACCCTGGGTTTCATCTTCAGTAGAGGGGGAAAATTGGAGGAGGGAGGAAAATGTTTAATTGAGTGCTTCTAGAATATTTAAGTCTACTGAGTATTAGCTCAAGTAGAAAACCCACATTTATCCAACCCGAGATTCATGAAGGAGGCTTAGCGGTTGCAGAAGCTGGCACGTCTAAGCTCTTCTCTAGCTGGAACTGGGCTTTACTCTGTGTTCCTGTTTATCGTGTTTGCAATTTCTTGCTTTCTTGCACAAGATGGAGTTTCACAACGTCCAGTTCCACCTAATAGCTTTTTTTCTTTTTCTTTTTTTTGAATTGCAGATCTACTTTACCATCCTTGGTTTTCTTTTTCTGAGAGAAAACTCATGAAATCCCTAAACACAACCACTTAGACCTGTATAGGTCCAGCCACTGATTTCAGAAAATAGTGAGTTTTATGCAGTGGGCTACTGTTCATCTGCCATCTTAAAATAGTACTTGAAACCTTACAGGATGATAGCATTTCCTGAGTTCTCAAAACTAGAGAACCAAGCCTACTTAAGAGGCCTAGATTTTTATTTCCTCCAACACCTACTGGTTTTAACGTAGCAGAGGAAGTCCAACCATATTGGCTGTAAAATCTGGTGCTCTTGAAGCCGGATGAGTGGTCCACATGCCTCCGAAGCCTTTGCGAACCACTGACTATCAGATGTGAGGCGATTTCAAGCATCGTGTGGCAGAACTTCGAAAAATAAATTTTCCCGCAACTCTGAGATCAAACACAAGGCCTGTTTACAACAAGCAGGCACACTGTCAATGAACCCTAGTCCAAATGATAAAAAGTGTAATCATAAGCTACTTATTGAACTGGGTTGTCTAGTATATTGCATTGTTTCTGTCACTGTGATAAAATACTGTTCAAGTTTTCGTGGACGAAAGTTTTGTCTTACAAATCCCGATCACAGGATATTACTGAGGGAAGCCAAGACAGGAACTAAAGCAGAGCAGGAACTTGGAGGTAAGAAATGAGGCCGAGGCCAAGGAGGAATGCTTCTTACTGGGCCATTTCCCAGAGTTTGCTCAGCTTGCTTTCATTTTCTTTTTCTTTCTCTTAAGATTTGTTTGTTTGTTTATTTAATGTATATGAATGCTCCATCTGCACGAATACCTGCACACAAGAAGAGGGCATCATATCCCATTATAGATGGCTGTGAGCCACCATGTGGTTGCTGGGAATTGAACCCACGACTCCTGAGAGAGCAGCCAGTGCTCTTAACTGCCGAGCCATCATCTCCACTCCTCAGCTTCCTGCTTTCTTACACAAAGTAGGAGCATCTGCCTAAAGGTGGCACCACCCACATTTGGGTGTCTTGCCCACAGGCCAATCTGGTGACTTGCATCAAGTTGACAAACACACACAGACACACAGACACACACACAGACAGACAGACAGACACACACACACACAAAACCAAAACACCTCTCCTTCCCCAACCAGCACAAGTAGCATATCTCTCAAAGTCTGTGTTCATTTAGTGGCTCAGAAGCAGACATATCTGGAGATAAAGTCTGTGTTGGTATAGTTTTAGAATCACTAGGGCAGGAAGAATGTCCTTGTCAGAACACCGTCCAAGACTGGGTTGTGCAAGGGAAATTCTGAGTCCGTGTGAGAAAACTCCAAGAAAAAGACAAGAGTCTTGAGACCTCAGTTTCTCTGAAGAACACAGAATTGTTCTTGGAGCGATCAGATAGGAATGAGTTTCCTTCAGATATTGTTATCCATACTCCGCCTCTGTGGAAAAACATGTTTTTACCACCACGCACAGCTTGTCTACTCCATGAGGTTTGCCCTCACGGTTACCCACTTTACTCATGTGATTCTTTTTAACCCTCGGAGAATAAATTGTCCGATGCTCTGAATAAAGTTACCTCCTGCATGAGACTTTAGGACGCCTCATTTACCGGATCTGTTCTCCCAGGTTCATGCTGCCAGGTAGAGCAATAAGCAGTAAGAGGTAGAAGACAGGGGGAAGTGTGTGAACCCTGGATGGGACATGGTACACTGCACTCGGGAATTCACAGCCTCCATGGTTGCCTGCAAAAGAACTATCAGAAGACCAAGTGTTCCAGTGTGGGAGGGGGAGGAGAACATGAGGCTTTGGGCAGGAAATTGCCCACGATCCAGTGAACATGTCCGTGACTAACACCTATGCATGTGCACGCAACTTTAACTAGACTCAGTGGGCTACTATGAGAGTAGAAAGGAAATGTGGTGAGGAAAAGAAAGGCTCCAGAGGGTGTGGGAAAGAGAACAATGGAGGGAGGTAAATGTATTTATATATGGAATTGTCAAGGAGCTAGCAAACATTTTTAAAAAAGGTTAAGAATTGTTAGTGCATCCCTATGTATGAAATGGATTTATTAGTAAAACATGTGGTGGTTAATCTTAGTACTTGATGAGATTAGCATGCATATGGGACAAAATACAGGGTTTCTTTGTGTAGCCCTGGCTGTCCTGGAACTCACTTTGTAGACCAGACTGGCCTTGAACCCAGAAATCCCCCTGCCTCTGCCTCCCAAGTGCTGGGATTACAGGTGTGCGCCACCATGCCTGGCTTTTGTTAAGAGTTTGTGTGTGTGTGTGTGTGTGTGTGTGTGTGTGTGTAATAGATGTAATTTGTGGCTGACATGTTATATCATCTCTATTCCTTCTCTATGGCTGAAGGGTATATCCTTCCAGCTGTTGAGACTATAAACAGTCAACTGATGCTCTCCAGATGTCAACCCTTTCCAGGAACTGGCCCTGGTTGAAGAACCACTGCTCCATTGCTCCATACCGGGTCTTTATCTGAGGGGCAGCTGCCCTGAACGACTGGCTTTTGTGGCGGTGTGGTGGCTAACGCGCCTTACTGGACTTGGGATAGGTTGAAGGGTTGTCCTATCTCCAGAGCTCCATATGGAGAGGCTGGGGCTGCGTGGCTCATGCTAGTTAATGCAAATGGAGCTGAAACGTTCGGTGTTCCTCCACGGTGAAATGTTTCTGAGGCAATGAATGCTTCGCAGTGTCCTATACTTCTGCCCTGCGACTTGTGGCAGAACTGGATTAAGATGTCTGTCCGTGTACTGGAGGCAATCCTAGGAAACCTCTGGCCAGGCCTGGCGGGAGCGGAAGTGCTTTTGCTGCTTCGGCGGCTACCGCGGCTGCCGCTGCCCTGGTGCTGATGCTCCAGCAGCCGCTGTGCAGAGATGTGCTGAGTTGAGTCGGTGGAGGACTGAGTGGAATGCAGGGGGAGCTTCTGGTGGTGAAAGCTTCGGGAGAGAGTTGTCTTCCCAGAACCCTCTTATTCAACAGCGAGTGCCTATTTACCATATCAGAGACCTGGGCACCAGGGTTTCCCAGCATCCCTCAGTTCTCACCTGTATCTAGGTACGGCTCCCTCGAGACTCTTAGACTAGGGGGTAATTCTCACACACCTTTATTCCTTCTGGATAGGATCTTATATACAGTTTGGGGTTGGGTTGGGTCTGACATCAGGATCTTCCTATTAACTTGTCCTGCGATGCCTCATCTACATGAGGAGTGACTTGTGGGCGCTGCTCCTATGTGACTGATGGACACAATTCTCTCAGGAGGGATACGGGGGTGGGGGGTGGAGTGGGGCGGGGCGGGGAGGGCTGAGGGTATGTGATAGGGGCCTGGAGTCAGGAGCAGGTGAAATTCCTACCATCCCTTCTGGGTCTCCAGGGCTTCAAGCCCTAGCTCAACCTTACCTGGCTTCCTCTCATAGTCCACTGCCCCACAAATATCTACCTATCTGTCAGATGGTACTCTTGTTCAGAATGCTAAACAAGAATTTCCTCGCTGGCACACTGGTGATATGGAATGAGAAGTGATTGTTATCATTGTCATTACCGTTTTGGCAAACTAAGCTATGTATTCTGACTGATATATTCTCTCAAAAATACTGAAATTCAGTTCATTTGACCTAAAATATTTCAGACTTAAAACTTCTACTTTTGAGGAAATCTTAAATATCAATAGGTTGCACGCAAACACAATTATCGAGGACATTAAGTTAAAATATAGTCAAATCCTTTCCCTTATGAGTAGTGATACCAAGATAGTGTTCCCAGAACCCTGAGCTTCACAGTATCCCTCACTGGATGGTGGTATTTGAAGGAAGGAATGAGACAGTGGAAACACACAAACGTGAAGAGAAAATTGTGGTTTCAGCCTCCCCAGGCTAAGTCCACAACCGATGACCATAAACGTAGACGATTCTTCCTTAGGAGATCAATGATAGAGTAGCATTATGGAGAATATATGCATGCCTAATGCTATTATGTCTCGGACCCAGGACAAACAGCTGAGTGCCTACTTACCATGTCAGAGACCTGGCCACCAGGGTTTCCCAGCATCCCCCAGTTCTCACCTGTATCTAGGTACGGCTCCCTGAGTACCCCACACCCGATCCCTAACGTCTCCAGTCCAGGGGCTGAGATGCCCTTTCCCAGCTGCTGTTTCTTTCCCTATATAAGTCAGCCATTTTTCTAGACCCATCCTCCCCCCACTTTGGGTCTACCATTTAATCTCCAGGCTCTCCCCTCTCCGCTCTCCTTACCTGGTCTGGATCGGGACTGTGTTCACGCTGGACTCTCTCAGATGTCTCTGTGTCGGTCTCTGTGCTTCCTTTTATCTCTGAGAAACATTCTCCTGCAACGTGCTAGGAGCAATCATATCTTCCCCCTCCCCCACTTTCTTCCTTTCTGTTGTTTCATTCATTCAGTTGATTCCTTCAGAGAATGGTACTTGTGGAAATTACAAAGGCAACACACTCAGACAATTATCTGAAGCGGTGTGTGTGTGTGTGTGTGTGTGTGTGTGCACACGCGTGTGCAGCTTGCCCAGTGCAAGCTCACCTTGCTTCCACCTCAGTTTTGGCCTTTCCTCTCTGTCATTTCCCACATGCTGGTGTGCTTATCTGATGTAAGACCCTGTTCTTCAGAGTGGTTTCCAGGTTCCTCCTTCTCTGATGTGCCTGAATAGCTTTGACTCTAAGTTCTACCCTTTCCTAAGCAATCTGTTCACAGGAGGAAACGTTTCCCCCAGCGATTAATAATCGAGTCGAATGATGTAATTATACATCTCTCATAGTATGAAAACAGGGCTTTTTTTTTTTTTTTTTGTAACGTTGTGGTGGTTTGAATGAAAATGTCCCCTTAGGAAATGCAAATCAAAACAAGCCTGAGATTTCACCTCACACCAGTCAGAATGGCTAAGATTAAAAACTCAGGAGACATCAGGTGCTGGCGAGGATGTGGAGAAAGAGGAACACTCCTCCACTGCTGGTGGGATTGCAAGCTGGTACAACCACTCTGGAAATCAGTCTGGCAGTTCCTCAGAAAACTGGACACGATACTTCTGGAGGACCCTGCCATACCACTCCTGGGCATATACCCAGAAGATTCCCCAGCATGTAATAAGGATACATGCTCCACTATGTTCATAGCTGCCTTATTTATAATAGCCAGAAGCCGGAAAGAACCCAGACGTCCTTCAACGGAGGAATGAATACAAAAAATGTTATATATATACACGATGGAGTACTATTCAGCCATTATAAACAATGAATTCATGAATTTCGTAGACAAATGGATGGAGCTGGAGAACATCATACTAAGTGAGGTAACCCAGTCTCAAAAGAATACCCATGGTATGCACTCACTGATAAGTGGATATTAGCCTAGAATCTTGGAACACCCAAGACACAATCTACATACCAAATGATGTCTGAGAAGAAGGAAGGAGTGGACCCTGTTTCTGGAAAGGCTCAGTGCATCAGTGTAGGGTAATACCAGAACAGGGAAGTGGTAAGGGGTGGATGGGGAGCAGGGGGAGGGAAAAGGGCATATGGGACCTTTGGGGGGTGGGGAACCAGGAAAAGGGAAATGAAATGTAAATAAAGAATATATCCAATAAAAAAAAAAAAAGAAAGAAAATGTCCCCTTGGGCCCTTAAGGAGTAGCACCATTAGGAGGCATGGCCTATTTAGAGTAGGTGTGGCCTTGTTGGAGGAAGTGTGTCTCTGGGGGCGTGCTTTGAGGTCTCAGATGCTCAAGCCAGGCCCTGCTGTCTGCTGATCGTCATGTAGAACTCTCAGCTCCTCCAGCACCATGTCTGCCTGCATGCTGCCCTGCTCCCTGCCATGATGATAATGGACTGAGCCAGCCCCAGTCACACACTTTCCTTTGTAAGAGTTGCCGTGGTCATGGTGTTTCTTCACAGCAAAGGAAATCCTAACGAAGACAAATATAATCTTTGATCTAGTTGTGCTTGCTTAGGTGCTGCCAGAAATAACTTCCCACACATAACAGTAAAAAAACTGGTTCTGTATTTGTAAACATTAGCCAAAATATAATGTGCTGCAGCTCACAAGGATCAACTGTCCTAAAAAATACAAATGCTCAAAACCCCCCTTCCCCTTGTCTTAACGGCACGCCATTTCAACGGGTTCATCCTCTCAATCTTGAAAGACCTCCTAATCATTGAGAAAAGCGCTGTGTGTCAACAAAGGGCAGGAGTGATGGTTAAACATCTGCTTCCTTCTCTTATTTAACTCAGAAACAGATAGGAGGTTTGGGGGTGGGGGTGGGGCGCGGCCGGAGAATGGCGTGGGATCCTGCATTGGGACTCATCTGCGACTTTTGGATTTGGGTCAAAGTCAATCCAGATAAGGCAGAGTTGAGCAAACGTGCGAGAGAATTTAGAGCAAACTCTAAATGGCTGCCTCGCTGCTGCGAGCCCCAGGAGTGTGAACGGGGGTGGGGGTGGGGGTGGGGGTAGGGGTG
This sequence comes from Apodemus agrarius, assembly GCA_964023405.1. Lineage (NCBI taxonomy): Eukaryota > Metazoa > Chordata > Mammalia > Rodentia > Muridae > Apodemus > Apodemus agrarius. Next base: position 41,097,884 of record OZ030026.1, on the reverse strand, counting down.
GGTGGTGGGTGGGAGTGGGTGGTGGGTGGGGGTGGGTGGAGGGGTGGGTGGGGGTGGGTGGAGGGGGTGGGGGGTGGGTTGGGGTGGTGGGGGTGTGGGGTGGTGTGGAGGGGGGAAAGACTCAATGGGGCACTCATTCTTTAAAAATTCAAACTAGACTCGCGTCCCTGCGCAGGTCTATTTTTGCCCTCAGGGTACCCAGGCACAGTGGCGCACAGGGCTGGACTGAAAGGAACGTAGCTTAGTTGGGCTGGTGTCACGGGAGAAATAGCCTTCTCCACAGAGAGTTTTCAGTGAAATAGCTCTCTTTATTGGAGGTGAACAAGGACTACATAAACGTGCGAGAGTGGGTAGGGATTTTTGAGGCGAGTGTACCTCATCGGCTGGGGCTGAGGAGCTGGGAATGCTTCATTTGCATGCAGAGGAATTCCAGGTGCTGGTGCTTACTGGAAACCCTGTCTTGAAAGACAAAAACAAACAAAAAAACAAGCCAAAAAAATCCAACCAAACAAAAACCCCCAAACAACGTTAGAACCATAAGGCCTCTATCCTGAGGCATGCTGGGAATTTGATGTTAGAGTGATGTAAGGAAACTAGAACACAAAGCCTCCCCCTCCCCTTCCTCCCTCCTCTCCCTCCTCCCCCTCCTCCTCCCCCTCCTCCTCCTCCTCCTCCTCCTCCTCCTCCTAGTATCCAAACAAGTTCAATTTCTTTTGTCGCTGCCATGGTTTTAGTTCAGACTCTCTTGACATCTCGGGTGTCTTTAATTTTTTTTTTCTTGCACCTATCTGATTTCTCTTTCGTGTTGGATATAGGTGGAATGAACATAGTCCTACCTTGAACTTCTTATGTCAGTCAGGCTGGCCTCAAACTCCTGATCCACCTGCTCTCAAGTGACTACAAGCGGGAACTACCTATTTTGGATGCCCCCTCCCTCCCTCTCTCTTTCTGTCTCTCTCACTATTCTGCTTTGTGTGCAGTAGCCTTTTTTGTTATTTTGTTTTTGTTTTTGTTGTTTTTGAGACATAGTTTCTCTGTGTAGCCCCGGCTGTCCCCCCCCCACACACACACAATGAATTGTAACCAGGCTGGTCTCGAACTCATGGATCAGCTTGCCTCTGCCTCCTGAGTGCTGGGACTAAACACTTGTGCTAGCACCGCTCCAGCTGTAGGTCTGGGGTTCTGTTGTGCTCCAAATTTAAGATAGTCTTAAAAGAATGTCTTCTAATTAATTCTTTGGCAATTTCAAGCACATAAATGACGTACCTTGATCCTATCCACCCCTGGTACGTTGCCATTCCGCTCCTCCCCCTCCCCGAGACAGGGTTTCTCTGTGTAGCCCTGGCTGTCCTGGAACTCACTCTGTAGACCAGGCTGGCCTCGAACTTAGAAATCCACCCGCCTCTGCCTCCCAAATGCTGGGATTACAGGCATGCGCCACCATGCCGGCTTTTTATGTGTATTTATGACTCCATGTGTTTTAAATTTTTTAAAGGTTAAAAGGAAAATCAAAAGAGTCTTTTATGATACTTGAAAATGACATGACACTTAAGTGCCTCTAAATAAGGTATTGTTGGCATAATAGCCACACCCATTCATTTATAGATTGTATGTGAGGGCTGTTTTTGTGTTACAGTGACTGATTGTAAGTACTGAGGCAGACACCATATGGCTGGCACTACCGAAAAGATATAACACTGTCTGGTCCTTTGCAGATAGCAATTGCTAACCTCTAGCCTAGAGCGTCATACGTGACATGACGTGACATGGCTCCTATCCCGGTTACTTCCTTGTTTTTTTTTCTGTTTTGAAGAGCTCATCTGGAAGTTTTCAAAGCCAGGTGATGTCTTTGCATGCAGGATTTCTTTTTGTCTGAAATGGCCATTCTCAGTCCCCCGCCCCTCCCCCAAACTCCACCGATTCCGTCTTTAAGGAAGCCCTCTTACTGCTCCTGGTTGTCCTTTCCCACTTGTCTGTGAATTATGTAAGTGTCTGCTCCAGTCTGAGTACAGCTCTCCTCATAGGATGTAGTGATATATTTAGTCTCTTCCAATACCCTCTGGAGGGTGGGGCCGCAGTCTGTGAGCAGGTGTATTTCCAGCTCCTGGCACAGGGGCTGTTGTGATTATGCAAAGATAAAGAAATATAAGAATATGTTCTATGGGGGTGTGTGTAGGTCGCGTGTCTATCTCGCCAGCAAGAAGGACACGAGACAGTCAGGATCCTTCCACAGACGTTTATTGCGGGGTTGATTGCAGAGGCGAAAGACCAAGAAGGGTAGAGCGGTGCATCTTAAATAAGCTTAGGCAGGATGTGTTCCTACCTGATTGGTGCACACCACGATGCCTCATTAGCATGCTCCGGGACTGAGCTGCGACCCGCCAAACCTCTACCTGCGCACGCGCAGTAGGGTGCGGAGTGGAGTAAACAACAGCACATTGCTGATTCATCATAGGAAATGGGCGCCATCTTGTAATGACGAATGTGGCTTCCTACAACTCCCCCTTTTTTGTTTTATAAGAAACCAGGCCTAGGGCTGCCGATCAACCATCAGGTTCTTGTTGGACCATCAGGGTTCGAGGCAATCCATGAATGAACTCATGACCAACACCCTCTCACGTGCAATGAGATAGTCTCTGTGAGGTGCAAGGGCTGTGGCAAACAGCATGTCACCCATCCCGGTGCAATGTCCTTTCAAGGACTCGGGGTACAAGGGCTGACTTCTGCTTGAGTAAAACTAATTCTTAAGCATGGACAGCCATGCTTCAGGGGAAGCACCATTTTTCAATGCAGCGAGTGCCTGTGTAAACACCACCTTGTCGCATTTTTGTTGGGCACGTAGCTTGCACAACAACCATAGCAGAAACACTCCTCCACAGCATATTAGGGCACCAAAAAGACAAACTCCCGCCCACTCCTTAAGGTGATTCATTGCATTGGCAATCCAGGTTCCCAATCCAGCAGTGAAGGACACATCTACTCGGGTGGAATTCGCATGGATGATGGCAATCCTCAATTCTTGTAGCAGATGATCAATCTCCGGACCAGTTTTCTGCAAGATGACTTAGACAAGCTCTTTGACAAATTAGCAGCATGGGTAAAATTCTGATAGGGCACCGAGGTAATACATAGCCTCCTGTATCGTCATTCATACCCTAACTGAGCAACCTGCCAAAGGGTATCATCTTGTTCCTGATCAAATCACTTCTTTGATTAAGGATCATTATGCCACCTTTTAGGTGGGCATTAACATTGGCCTGAAACTTCCTAGGTGGGAATTGCAAGACAAAAGCAGTGCCTCACAAGTCTCCACTGAGGCAGCTCTGAGCCTTTTTACTTACTCAACTGTAAATTATTCTCTAATTTGAGCCTATTGGCCAAGGCCAGGCTCAACACTCACCTGTCCTGCAGGGCAGTAGCCTGCAACTGGACCCCATTGTATAAGGGTTGATTAACAAAAGGAACCTGAAATTTGAAGGTCCCAGAAAAATTCTACTAGCTGTTTTTAGTAGTCATATCTACAGATTTTTCAAACAGTTCAAAAAGAACCTGTTTGATATCAAATAAATTTCCATTGAGATCTCTTTTTCAATCTTGGGTGGTTAAATTTTGTTTTTACCACTGTATCCAATAAAGCTTGTGAAAAGGTGGCAACAGGCCTGTACTGGCCACAGGTGTTTTTAACTTACTCTTGAAATCATCTTAATTGCAAAATATGAGTTAAGAATCGTAAGCCTTAGATCAGACTCCAAACTTTAGTCTATGGTACACTGGCAGTTGTTAACCATAATTTTTTCTCTTGCAATATTAGAGTATAACTATAGTTTTGGAAAGTAAAACCCAATTTTAAACAATTTATTCTCTTTAAAAATCAATGGCAAATGTATTACTTTCACATTACAAAGTTCAATTTAGAAGTATCTTTAAATGCCTGTTTTTCCTGGGTTGGGTCATGCCACGTGTTATCGTTTAAGATAACTCCAACCCTGAGTTACCAGTTTTAGATTCTTTTTGTTACCAATGTAATAATTTTTAATCATGCCCAATAACTTATAAGCCAATACTCTATAGTCAAAACATGTAAAACATATTTATACCTTTAAGACCAATCAGAACCAAAAATGAAACTACATGAATCTTATAAACTTGAACCAAACAATTGTTTTCTAGCTGTAATTCAAGAGAAAAAGCACAGAAAAAGCACTTTGTACCCAAAAGGAGAAATAACCATCAGTCTACTTGTCCTAGAACTTAAGCAGCTGCTGGCCCTTTTCAAAAGCAGCTTTTCTCCAGCTGTGCTTGACTCCTAGCTAATTGCAGAGCAGCTTAAATCAGCCTCTGCTGTGTAAACTGACACTGAATCAAGAGATGGACTTCCAGCAAATAAAGTTTTTACCTTTTCTTTTTCTTTTTTTCTTTTTTTTTTTTTTTTTTAACATAAAACAGAGCAACAGTCACTCGAACCACAAAACAAAGACAGACACACGTGGACAAATTGGTGCACCAATAGTCAAACAATACACAGAGAGGGAAGAAAATTTGTACCAGTACTAAGAATATCTCCATTGGGGTCCATAGAGGAACCAGGACGTCTCCATGTTTCCCCTTTTCCCCAGGAGTTTTGAAATCCATTTTTTTTTCTCATTTTTCCATGGTTCCTTTCTTCTTAACAAATCTTTTTAACTGCTTTATACTCCTTTTCAACTCTAATTTCTTCCCCTTTAACAGCTCCCTTAGAGCCACAACAATTGGCTACAAAGTAGAGTTACCCATACTTTCCCTTTTCCTCTTTAGCCTCTTTATCGAGGACTTTATCGCTCCTTCCCGGAGACTTGAATTGGTTCCCTTTACCTGGGACTTACTAGCCGGGCTTACTACTTGACTTACTACCCTGACTGCAAAGAGTTCTGAACTGCGTTAGACAAATGCAAGTCCTTCTCAGAGCAGTTTTTTCAGGATTCTTTTCTTTGCCGCTTACTCCCGCGGCCTTTTGCCCCACTTACCGTGGTTACTTGCTAGCGCTATCCTGACTGCAAAGAGTTCTGAACTGCGTTATACAAGTGCAAGTCCTTCTCAGAGCAGTTTATTTAGGATTCTTTTTTTTTTGTCACTTACCCCCGTCATGTGGTTCTGGATCCTCCTCAGAAGTAACTTCCAAGGGGTCTTCGCAGGCCGTTGATGTAAAGGTTCCCGGGGTTTCGGCACCAGTTGTAGGTCGCGTGTCTATCTCGCCAGCAAGAAGGACACGAGACAGTCAGGATCCTTCCACAGACGTTTATTGCGGGGTTGATTGCAGAGGCGAAAGACCAAGAAGGGTAGAGCGGTGCATCTTAAATAAGCTTAGGCAGGATGTGTTTCTACCTGATTGGTGCACGCCTCGATGCCTCATTAGCATGCTCCGGGACTGAGCTGCGACCCGCCAAACCTCTACCTGCGCACGCGCAGTAGGGTGCGGAGTGGAGTAAACAACAGCACATTGCTGATTCATCATAGGAAATGGGCGCCATCTTGTAATGACGAATGTGGCTTCCTACAGGTGTGTGTGGTGAGGTGTGGGGGAAGGGGGTGACTCAGTGGGCCCATGCTGAGGCATCCCTTCCCTCTGAGGGACCAGCCACACGATGGACGGTATAGCATAGAATAGAGTTTATTCAGGGCATGGGGAGGGGAGTTAAGAGAGTCATAGAGGCAGAGAAAGGCAGAGAGGAGAGAGTGGAGAAGGAGAGGCTGGCATGACCACGTGGAGGGGGGAGGGGAATGGGGAGAGAGGGGGAGCAAGGGGGCAAGAAGCAAGAGAGAGAAAGAGAGAGAGAGAGAGAGAGAGAGAGAGAGAGAGAGGAGGGGGGGCAAACAACCCCTTTTTTGGTGGGCTATGCCTATCTGGCTGTTGCCAGGTAACTGTGGGGTGGAGCTTAGACAGAATCTTAACAGGGGCTACAAGAGCAATACACATTTATTCAATGCCCAAACAAGTGAAGCACCTGTTAGATATTGCTGCAGTATCTGTCGGAGATCGGAACCATCACAGAGGTATGTCTAATCCTGTGTCAGAGAGTTTAAGCAGAAGAACATATAGGTTCAAAGCTTGAATATGATGGAAACAGGAAAAGTCAAATACAAATTTATATGCACACTATGGTTAGAATCATGTAAGCGGACTTTAATTATTTGATAGTAATGGTGATCGCCACTATTTTAATCAAACATCCACTCTCTAGCACATTGAAGAGGCATTTCAAGCCGACTTAGTTGTGTGGGGCTGACTCCTAGAATGGGCCATCTTAGAGAGCCCACTATGCACCAATTCAGAGTGGCAAAAATCAACAACTGGATGCAGAGACCTTGCAGATTGCTGAGGGAGTTGGCTTGGGAGTTAAGTCTTCAGGGAAGCTGTGACGAAGACGCCAAGCTTTCTGTTTGGGTTCAGTGTCTTGAAGTACTTCTGATACAAGACGATTTACAGGAAAGCACCAGGTGCTCTCAGAACAAGTGTCTTATAAGAGAGAAGGCGGAGAGATGGTTCAGTGGTTAAGAGCACGGACTGCTTTTCCAGAAGTCCTGAGTTCAGATCCCAGCAACCACAGGGTGGCTGATGACCATCTGTAATGGGGGTGGGGGGAGAATCTGGCTCTCTTTTGGTGAGTCTGAAGAGAACAATGGTGGTGCTGGGATTAAAGGCGTGCGCCACCATGCCCAGCTTTTTTTTTTTTTTTCTTACGTTTCTTTTTTCTTCTTCTGGACTGCATGGCTCATCTGAATGTTTACAGGCTGTTAGGAATTTCAAAAAGAAAAGTAAACAATATCTGGGTGTAAGTACGAACATGAAGTTCAAATTCAGACTTTTCAAGGGGCAGTCAAATTCTGTCTTGCAGACTCTACCTGTTAAAATCACAGTTCCTCAGAGAGCCATTGAGGATTTAGACGACAAATCACAATCAACCTGGCTACTCTTTTCCAATCCATTTTGCTTCTTTCTTTAAACAAATGCCAACATTTTGGCATTTATGTGCCACTCTAGTTTGGAGGTCATCTGTCATAGATTTTTGGAACCTCAGATACTTTGCCCAGGGCATTTGTGGGGCCCTGAGAGTTCTTATGAGAAGGTTGCTATAAAAACAGTTAACGTGGGCTAGCGAGATGGCTCAGCAGTTAAGAGCACTGACTGCTCTTTTGAAGGTCCTGAGTTCAAATCCCAGCAACCGCATGGTGGCTCACAACCATCCGTAATGAGATCTGATGCCCTCTTCTGGTGTGTCTGAAGACAGCTACAGTGTGCTTACATATAATAATAGATAAATCTTTTAAAACAATAACAACAACAACAACAACAACAACAACAACCCAGATAACTTGCTGGTTTCCTGTTTTACTGTGTGATCTTCTAGAATGCGTTCCTACGATGATGGCACCTGTTACAAAGTTCTCACCAGAGCCTGAGCTGGGCTGTTTGGACTTTCAGCCTCCAGAATGATGGGCTAAATAAACCTCTTTTGTTTATAAGTTACCCGGCCTCAGGTGTTTTGTTTTAGTGGTGGAGAATGGACTAAGATGTGCCAATGACTCATTATAGAAATTTTAATGTTGTTTATCACACATGTCTAGTGTTGAAGTCTCTGTTTTACGTTGGGTGGCTTGCTTTTGCTTCCTAGATGGTTATGTTTTGGTACAGTCAGTAATTCTGGCAGTTGTTTTATTGATTCTCACCAGATCTGCTTTTGTTTCCTTTTATGCCGAATGCTTTCTCCCCCACCGGGATGTTTTCTCATAGGTTCTTACTAACTGTAGATGCCATTGGCAAGTCTCAGCTCAAGTCTGACAACAGATGAAACAAAATTTTCTTTGTGGACTCATAGGAAGTTTTCTTCCTGTCAGAGACCACTAACATTGCAAAAGTTCCTGACAAGGGTAAGTGAGGCTCTTTTCTGTGGCCTTATTATCATGTGCCCTTACCCCTACTCCAGATTTCCTACCACATGGCTTAGGAAATTTCTGCCCAAATAGCCTAAACTCTGTGTCTTAGGGTTTTACTGTTGTGAACAGAGACCATGACCAAGGCAACTCTTATAAGGATAATATTTAATTGGGGCTTACTTACAGATTCAGAGGTTCAGTCCATTATTGTCAAGGCAGGAGCATAGCAGCATCCAGGCAGGCATGGTGCAGGGGGATCTGAGCATTCTACATCTTCATCTGAAGGCCACTAGGAGAAGATTGACGCATCAACACTTGGGAGAGCTTCAAAGCCCACCTCCACAGTGGCACACTTCCTCCAACAAGGCCACACCTCCAAATAGTGCCACTCCCTGAGCCAAGCAGATACAAACCACCACACTCCCCGTAGGCAAGGTTTTTGGGTAAAGTCCTGGCAAGGATCTGGCTAGGCTGTCTTCCTCAAAGACGTTTAGTCTGCAGGCAATGTGGCACTTTGTCCCACTAAACTCAGAGCATGTTCTGACTTTGCTGTTTGTCATAGGCACCAGCCGGTTCCTCCCCTCTGGGCTTCTCTGGTGAGAATCACGTACCCTTTTCTGTACTTCCTAGAGGCCAGGCAGCTGGAGAAAAACCTCTACCTCAGCCAGCATGAGCATTCATATTTGTAAATTTGGAATTGTAAACCCTGTCTGGGTTTTCATTTTTATGGCAGAATGCCTGAGTGTGAATGGTTTATAGAGATGTGTTCATTTTGTAGTTCTGGGGGATGAGAGTAGGAGGCTCAGTAGTTGTATCTGGTGAGAACCTTGTGCCATGCCATCACACGGTAGAATCCTGGAAGGGGCAAATGAGCTACCTGATTTGGAAGAGACAAAACACTCTGTGTTTTAGTTACGGTTTTACTGCTATGTACAGACACAATGGCCTTACACTCTAGGGGCATTACTCTATAGCAACCTGTTGTCTTGGTAACCAATCTATTTCCCCAAGAGTGAGACTCACTTCTGAGAGATTCACCCACTCCAACGAGGAAGCTATTAAGATCTTTTAACGACAGACAGGTCCTACCTGCCAAATGCTGCTACAAACACAATCCAATTTCACCATGACTTCAGATGGGACAAACTACATAGCATTACCTGGAAAAGGGACTTTGCAGTTGTGACTAAAGTTATAAACCTTGAGATAGGAGATAGATGAATCGAGATTCTAACACAAGCCCAGTCTAATCCTTTAACTACAGGACTCTTTGCATGTGGAGAACCCATCCCAGCTGTCATTAGGGCAAAGGGCATCTCTCCAGCCCTTCCACGTCTGATCCTGAACCCTCACTTCTCACAGGTTATCTGGGACATGCATGGGAGAGATCCATGGGTAGCAAATCCACTCTGCTGGTGGCTTTCCCCCATTATCAGGGATTTACTTTGAGGTCCTGGTGGCAACACCACCTTGAACAGGGAGCCTGAAGCCTACCAGAAACTCAATGAATGAATGAATGAACAAATGAATGAATACTCTCAAGAGCCAAAATGGCTTCCATAAAGCAGACTTTGGGGCGATTCTGAGGGTTTTAACTCCTTCCTCAACAATTGGGTTTTTAAGTATAGGAAGCCCTCCTGTCCTAATTAATTATTCCTTTCTCATTCGATATGTTTTCAGATCCTCAAAAGTTACTTTTACAAGTCTATTGTAACTCTCTTTGGGTTCCTTAACTGCCCAGCCTCGGAATGTTCAGTTATCTGGAGTGCACTCATAGCACGTGGGTAGGCCAGTAGCATCCGTGTAACTATTGCAAAATGAACGGCGATCTAAACCGTTTCAAAGGTCTTTTCCCAGGAACCCAAAAGTTGGACTCAGCCAACAGACACAGCTATGGTGTTTCCCACCGTGAGAAGTCTGAAGACAGGCCCGTGGAGGACCCAGAGCACATGTAGAAGGGGTTGTGGGTCTCAAATGTAGCTGGATAGCCAGTGGGAATTTTTATGGTGTCTTGACTTTTTTATTTTTATTATTATTTGTTTTTTTTTTTTTTTTTTTGTGCCTTGAAATGTTATGGGACGTCTCAGAACTGTGAACACAAAGTGGCAAGTATCTTCAGATTTCAGACTGTGTGTATGGTGGGTGGGATGCCAGCCAGAGGCTGGTTCTTTCTGGAACTGTGAAGCCTGGTGCGGGGGTTATCAACCCCCTCCTTGTACCTCTATCTTAAAGAGGGGAAAGGGTCAATAGAGAGCCATCTGGGGGACTGGACAGTGTCCTGGCATATTCTTCTTCTTTTTTTTCTTGTGTGTGCTAAATAGACATTTTATTAAAATGACTCTATGATTTATTGCTTTACCCATAAATACGACCATTCTCAACCCTCAACAGAGAGCTTCTTACACTGGATCAGAATAACATAGATGGCATATTCTTTTCTCGTGTAGGGAAAACCTCAAGAAAATTGGGGGTTCCAGGGATGTCCTGAGATTAGAGGAGAGGAGGATGGGAGAGTTCATACAGAGGACATGTGTTTTGAGTTTAGGATCATAAATGAATAGGAACTATGGCTTGTTTCCTGTCTGGCAAGCTGGTCAGAATTCCAAATGGGAGGACTTCAGTGGGGGTCGGTCTGTAGTCACAAGGGTTGTCTGTTTCCCCGGAGCAACAATGGAATATAGCTAGCTCTGAGGCAGGAGGATTTCCTATGGGGTCAAGTGACCTCAATAAAAAGCCATTACACACTGTTCTTTGGGCCAGGAGCTGAGTAGGGGAGTGTGTTAGCATTGGGGAGGCTCCCCCCAACTATGGTGAGCCTTTGAAAGCCGTTGAAAAGCATGTCATTAAGGCCAGGGAGATCTCTCATGGTCAAGTGCTTCCTGCCAGTGCGCAAGGACTTGAACCCGTGTAAGAGAAAGTGGGAGTGGCACTACATACCTGAATTCCGTTCTGGGGAGGCAGAGATGGGTGGGTCCATGAGCTGGGTTTGACATCTAGCCGGCCTCAGCTCCCTTAGTGAGCTCCAGATTCGGTGAGAAGCCCTGCCTCAAAAAACCAAGATGGAAAGCGGCCGAAGAAGAAGAAGAAGAAGAAGAAGAAGAAGAAGAAGAAGAAGAAGAAGAAGAAGAAGAAGAAGAAGGACATTGTTGAGTCAGACTCCCACCCTTTTACCTTTATAAGCTGCCATTCGCTTATGGCCCATGTCTGTCTCCTCTATCCAGAGACAGCCCTTTGTCCCTCAGGAACAGGTATCACCCTCCCCCCCCACCACGCTCCCTTCCCCCTCTTCCTCATCCTCCATCTCCTGTCCTTGTCTCTTATTTCCTGCCCTTTGTCCCTCTGGGGCAAGCAGATCTCCGCTGTACTGAGAACTTGGTCTTGGGAGGTCTTGGTCTCGTCCCTTCAAACAGCATCTGGCACAATAATACTTTTGGTCTTTTTTTTTTTTCCTCATGCTCTCAGTCCTGCCTGGACTCTGGACGAGGCAGAGCAGAGAGATGGAAGAGCGGAAGGGGGCGGAGCAACTAGTGGCTGCCCCCCTCCCCTGATCTCTTAAAAAGACGTGATTCTTTTTTTTTTTTTTTTTTTTTTTTTTTTGGTTTTTCGAGACAGGGTTTCTCTGTGTATTCTTGGCTGTCCTGGAACTCACTCTGTAGACCAGGCTGGCCTCGAACTCAGAAATCTGCCTGCCTCTGCCTCCCAAGTGCTGGGATTAAAGGCGTGCGCCACCACCGCCCGGCAAAAGACGTGATTCTTACTGTGTGAGTTTATATATGTCCATGTGCGCACTTATTGCTGCCCGCATAGCAGAGGACAACGTGTGGGTGTCAGTCCTCTCCTTCCTCCGTGTGGGTTTTGGGGGATTAAACAGGCTGTCGACTTGGCATTTAAGTCTCTCTACCCACTGAGCGATCTCGACCGCCCTCCTCTCTCATTTTCCCGTGTCCTTGTGTCTGATGGGTGTGCTTGGGTATTTGTGTGTGTGTGTGTGTGTGTGTGTATGGGAATGCGTGCCATAAACGTTCAGGTGACGGTCGGAGGACGGCTTTACCTTCCCCTGTGTTTGAGACACGCCCTCTTTGCTGCTCCCCTTCTCGGTATGCCAGGCTAGCTGGCCCAAAAGCTTTTGAGCGCTAGAAATACAGATGTGCATCCCGCAACAGTCTTTACATGGCTCTGTGGATTTGAAGTCAGCGCATCATACATGAACTACATGGTATTTTATTACTTCTTGATGATATATTTCATTAAAATATTTTTATTCTTTATTTATGTATCTATATCTATATATTCTGTAAGATAATGGACTAAACCCTCTGAACTATAATCCAGCCTTAATTAAATGTTGTTCCTAGTTGCCTTGGTTATGGTGTCTCTTTCCAGCAATCGCTAAGATACATAGCGACTGTGTATGGAAACAAGGGAGGAAGATTTCTGCTCAATACCAGCTTCATAGTTTCTTGTCCTGCGAACAAAGTTTGTACAGCGTTCACTTTACCCATTGAGTCATCTTCTAGACCCTCCTTTTCTCTTTTCTTTTAGGAAGATTTTATTTATTTATTTATCTATTTATCTATTTATCTATTTATTTATTTATTTATTTATTTATTTATTTATTTATTTGGTTTTTCGAGACAGGGTTTCTCTGTGTAGTCCTGGCTGTCCTGGAACTCACTCTGTAGACCAGGCTGGCCTCGAACTCAGAAATCCACCTGCCTCTGCCTCCCAAGTGCTGGGATTAAAGGCGTGCACCACCACCGCCCGGCCTATTTATTTTATTTTTGATCACATGTATGTGTGCGACTATGTGCACATGTGTGGCAGTCTCCTGGGAGGGTAGAGGCATTAGATCCCTTGGAGGCCGAGTGCGGTCATGAGCCACCCGGCTTGGGTTCTGGAAACTGAACTCTGGTCCTCTAGAAGAGCAGTTCCTTCTTTTAACTACCGAGCTGTTTTTCTTATACCTTTGACTGTGTGTGTGTGTGTGTGTGTAAGTCAGACGGTATAACTTGTGAGAGTCAGTTCTTTCCTCTCTGCAGATTCTACAGATAGAACTCTAGTCATTAGGGTTTGTGAACAGTGCTTCTGTTTGTCTCCCTGCACCCCGCCCCCCAGCCCTTCTTTGTATCATTTTTTGAGACAATTCTCAGTGTAGTCCAGGCTGACCTAGACCTTGCAATCTTCTTGCTTTAGCCTCCTCAGTATTAGGGTTATAGAGGAACACGATCATGCTTAGCTTTCTGTATGATTAAGTTTTAAGATTGGACAGACTCCAACCATTAAGAGTCTTGTGGATGAACTAGCCTACGGCTGATAATTGGAGTCTGATCCTTGGTACTCAAATAAAGATGGAGGAGAGAGATGACGACACAAAGTTGTCCTCTGATCCCCCCCCCAACTATGGTACCTGTGTACACGTACACTTACACACATACAGTAATAAATAAAACATATCTTTAAAATTCAGTTATTTTGTATATTCTATACCCTGTGCCTTCAGACAAATACAATAGTATTTGGTTCGTTTATATAAAGGTTGGCAGTCCCTGTTTTGCATATCTTAATTAGTCATTTTCAGTGAACTTCGGTAGGTCATCTAGGCTCTTGTGTGATTTGAGAGAGAAGTTTGGGATCTTTCTAAAAGAAAACTCCTTGGGTAGGAAGGTTGATAGGGTGTGGATGTTGTAATACAAGTATGGATTGGTAGGATTCCAACTAAAATGTATGCAAATAAGTAAACAAACAAACAAACAAACAAACAAATGTATGTTAGGCCTGGGGTACATACCTATAACCCCAGGACAAGATTGTCTTGAGTTTAAGGCCAGCTTGGCTACACAGTATGTACCAGTAAATCCATAGGTACACAGCAGGGTTCTGTTTAAAAGAAAGCATACATATGCACACATATAACACACACATATACACATTGATACAGACATAACAATTCAGACACATAGATACAGATACACACACTTGTACACACACATACACACACTGATACTGACATAGACACAACATACACAGTCACACACACTCACATACAATACACACACAATACACACACAATACACATACAATACACAGAATACACTCACATATGTACACTCCCACAGACACACACAACACACACGCCCACAGACACAGACACATATATACACATACCACACCCACATACACATTCACACACACACTCATATACACACATACAGACACATCATATATACACATAATTATGTACACACACACACACCCTCCCCAAGAGAGCTTCCTTTACTGAGAAGTCCATGCAAATGGGTTGCAAAATAAAATACAGTATTTTTGTAATTCTCCATAACTGGCTTGCAAGAAACAGCAGCAGCAGCAGCAGCAACAACAACAACAACAACACAACTCACTAGTTTTAAAAATAACCCTGCCTGAGTACCATGGCTCAAATGCAGGTGACACTCCTCTTATCTCTCCTGTGTGGGCATTGTGCACCGAAGGGCTGGCACGTGCTTCTCAGTATACTGTGAGTATTTCCAGAGTAGAAATTCGGGCTGCAGGAAGGAATTGGACACGGTCCGTTTTGTCTTGGAGCCAAGCCATAGCACGAGTTTAAGCTAGAGCACATCACATCTGTTCAGAGTCAGAGAAGAGCAGTGCAGGTGGGGGGGGAGGGGCAGGGGGAGGGGCTAGGAGCCAAGGAAGCATCCCCTCTGCTTCCCCCCAGCTGAGGCTTTCCGTGCAGTGTTATATCAGTGCCTAAGTGGTAAGAAAAAGAAAAAAGCGGGGCCTGCATGTTAGGAACAGCGGCATAGACACACAGACGTGCCAGATGTGCTCTTGATGGATATAGACGCCTTTACCCAACTCAGCCGAGGCCATCCATGACCACCATGCTTCAAATCAGAACCACGAGCCATTCCTGAACAAAGAACATCAACCTGGACTGAGCCTCATGATACTGCATGTCTGCATCTCTCAGACGGGACGAGGTGACAGCCACTTGTCTCCAGACCAACACTCCAGGAACCTGTAGCTTACTTTTCTAATCTATAAGACTTATAGGCTAACTAGAAAGTTGTCCTTGGTTTCTGTAGGGGCTAAATCCAGAGAGGGTTATGGCTTCCCTGGGCCCACACTCAAATCACCCAACAAAGGTTTAAACCCTATGTTAGCCCTTCAATGTGGCCGCAGTCCCGTGGTGCATTCTGTCTCACTGTGATTAGCAATGTCTGACATGAAACAGGTGTTCTCTGTGAGCAGTGGGTAGAGGCGGGGCACTAAGTATTTGGAAAGTTCTAATAAGGATAACCTTCCCACTTAATGGGATTAAGTGTGCGCCACCACTGCCCGGCTGTGTGGCAAGTTTCTTTTTCTTTCTTTCCTTCTTTCTTTCTTTCTTTCTTTCTTTCTTTCTTTCTTTCTTTCTTTCTTTCTTTCTTTCTTTTTTTTCGAGACAGGGTTTCTCTGTGTAGCCCTGGCTGTCCTGGAACTCACTCTGTAGACCAGGCTGGCCTCGAACTCAGAAATCCACCTGCCTCTGCCTCCCAAGTGCTGGGACTACAGGCGTGTGCCACCACTGCCCGGCTGTGTGGCGAGTTTCTTAAGTGGTGTTGTTCTTTAATTCAGTTTGGCTGCCTCGGGAGATGATTCTTCACAGCAAATGACAGACTTTGCGTTTATTTAATCATTCAGACTTCAGGTTTCCAATGGAAAAGGTTTTGTTCTGAGTGTTTGTTGTTCGTTTTATTTTCACTTTGTTGTCAAATGTTTTTGTTGTTGTTGCATTAAACCATGTATGTTGCAGCTTAACAATAAAAAGAAAGTCTGTGAGTCCTTTGAAAAGAAAAAAGAGGCACATTGACACATAGAGAGTGCAAGACACAACAGTGGAGGAATGTGAGAGGTTTTCCCAGTGCTGTGTGTGTGTGTGTGTGTGTGTGTGTGTGTACATGCGTGCGCGTGCGTGCATGCGCGCTCGGTCGCTCGTGTAGGACTAGGGAGCCGTCCTGATTGGTAAACTACTTTGTGTAAGCCTGAGTCGCTGAGTCGGGATCCCCAGGAGCATGGTGGTTGTGCACGCCTAATCCCAGCACTGGGAAGTAGACAGGATAATCTTGGGGTTTGCTGGCCAAGCTGCAAATGGTAAACTTCCGGTTTGGTGAGAGACCCGGTCTCAGCCGATGAGGCTAATGAGCCAACGTATCGGGCTGGACTGATGGGTCAGCAGCTAAAGATTCTGGCTGCCAAGACTGATGAGTTTGATCTCCGGGACCCACAGAGTAGAAGGAACGAACCGATTTTTGCGATTTGTCCTCTGACCTCTACACACAAGGTCACGGCACTGCCTCACCCCCACACCCACCTACCCACAATATAAAGGAATAAGTACAATGAAATCAACACAGAAGGGTAGAGAATGATAGAGGAAGACCGCCAAGATCTACCTCTGGTCTACCCCTGGGTGCATGGGCAAACACACACACACACACACACACACACACACACACACACCCCACATGATGCACATATAATATGTAGAAAAAATATGAAAAGAATGAGTAAGCTCATCATAGACATGAAATAGTTCACTTGACAAACTGTTTGTAACAGAGAAACAGGCCCTGTTGTAGTGGAGAAAGTGTGGGCAACCGGGAACTGGCTTGTTCAATGAGGATTCTTGCCGTCTGGTAGAGTGCAGAGGCTACGGGAAGATAAACGATTCTCTTACAACTGCTCCCAGCTCTGTCTTCAGACACACCAGAAGAGGACATCGGATCCTATAACAGATGGTTGTGAGCCACCATGTGGTTGCTGGGATTTGAACTCAGGAACACTAGAAGAGCAGTCAGTGCTCTTAACCTCTGAGCCATCTCTCTAGCCCCTGCTCCCAGATCTGACTACAATTTAGATTCTGCCAAGGTGGTGCATTCAAGTGAGACTGGCTTTAGAACAGAGGCACCTGGGTCGTAGGCCTTCTCTTTTTCTGCTGTAGGTGCGGAAAGCAGCAAAGGCGGATTGGGAGGAGACTTCCGCCCTGAGCAGTCAGCGTCCAGATGGGGCTGCGCCTGGCTAGGTGGTGGCAGGAACAGTGGCTTCACCAACTGCGTGGTTCTTGCCTGAGCCCTGGGGATTGGCTCACCGGGGCTCAGACTCCAGCAGTCCTACAGAAGCTTGATGTGGCATACCAGTGGATTTAAACACTTCTAGTAGCTTCAGCGAAAGGAGAATAAGACACGGACCACATTTTATTAACTAATTAATTAATTAGTTAATTAATTAATGATTGGTTCCTCAAGACAGGGTTTCTCTGTGTAGCCCTGGCTGTTCTGGAATTCACTTTGTAGACCAGGCTGGCCTTGAACTCAGAGGTCGGCCTGCCTCTGTCCCCACTCCGGGAGCTTCCAGTGCTGGGATTAAAGGTGTGTGCCACTACCACCAGAGTCCTCTTGGCTTCCTTTGAGACCCAGTTCAGTGGTGAAACCCAGGCTGGTCCTGAGTTGTTCTTGCTTCTGTCTTCTAGGTTCTGGGATTATAGCATTGCTTTCTTTCCTATGGGTTTCAATTCGTTTTCGTTTGCAGGACCTCGGTGAAGGCAATTAAACAACTATTTATCTGTGTGCTTTCTCTTTAATTTCCTGATTCCTTCCTTTCCTCCAGTTCATACCTCATAAGCTCCTTCCTCTTGAGAGAAAAAAAAATTCAGTGTAATATACAAACTGTTGATCGCAAGTCTTAAACTAGCAGCGTGGCATTCCTGTTCTGCGGTGACTCTGACATATCACCGGTGTGGTCCGGGACCTGTGGGGAACCTTTCATGGACTCGAGTAGACAGGCATGGCTTCTCCAGCATGCGGCCTCACAGAAGCAGTCAGCCCACAGTCAGCAGGAGCTGCTGTTCCCAGTCCCCTTTCCTGAGCTAGGGAGCCCCACTCTATTTCCCCGGTCTCAACCCACAAGCCCGATCCCCTGGGGGGTATTGCTTTTCTTGTTGCTATGGAGACAGCGCAGGAGCTGGCCCTGATGCTTGTTTATATCCAGGATTCATCCTGCTCTGCAGCGGCGTCCAACCTCACTAGCCAGCGTTCACGGTCCTTGTTAGCGATGCTCGCATCAGCATCAGCCCTGTCTATTAGCATCCCGGAAGTTGCCTTTGCGCTGCCTCAAGTCGCTTCTGACCTGAAACCCAGGAGCTTGGTTCTTTCAACCGCGTTACTTCAATTCATTTTATTTCCAGTCGAGCTATTTTGTTCTTCTGTAATTTTTCTTTCACGTGTGCGAGTAGGTGAGGACCTTAACCTACGTACTTAAACTGCCATTCTGACAAGAAGGGTCTTAAAGATACGGACTAGGTGACTGGGAGGAACAGAAAATTCCCCTAGCTGGCATGTATAAAGCCCTGGGTTTTTTTTTTTTTTTTTTTTTTTTTTTTGTTTTTTTTGTTTTTGTTTTTGTTTTTGTTTTTTGTTTTTGGAGACAGGGTTTTTCTATGTAGCCCTGGCCGTCCTGGAACTCACTCTGTAGACCAGGCTGGCCTTGAACTCAGAAATCCTCCTGCCTCTGCCTCCCAAGTGCTGGGATTATAGGCTTGCGCCACCACCACCCGGCCTGGGTTTGGCGCGCATCTGTACGCATAATCCCAGTACCTCTCCCAGAGTCAGAGGACAGAAGAAACGTCCCTCGGCTGCACGGTGAGCTTGAGGCCAGCCGTGACTACTCTAGACCCTGTCTCAAACCAAACCATGCCACACCCCATCACACCATACTGCACCAGCGACGGGGAGAATTATAACGTTAAAGGAAGGGAATATTGAAACTTATTAAATAAAGTTTAAGTGACTATATAAACAGTCACAAAACTGAACAGGTATTAGTGACAATTCTCACAAGTTAATACATTCATATAAAGATAATTTTTTTATGATAATGGGATGTTATTAAAATATGTGGTATAATAACAAACATAAGATCATAATGTGAGCAAAGGGAAATAAAATGCCACAAAGTATAAACACTACAATAGCATTCATGAACTTACAAATGAGGGGAAAATTTTAAATATTTTAAATATCTCCTATCTGTCTGTTTATCTAGTTAACTATCTATTTGTATTTTTGAGAGAGGAGAATTTTTTAAAAGAATTATTTATTTTATTTATGAGTGTACACTGTAGCTGTCTTCAGACACATCAGAAGAGGGCATCAGATCCCATTACAGATGGTTGTGAGCCACCAGGTGGGTGCTGGGAATTGAACTCAGGACCTCTAGAAGAGCAGTCGGTGCTCTTAACCACCGAGCCATCTCTCCAGCCCCGAGAGAAGATAATTTTTATTTATTTATTTATTTTTTGAGGCAGGGTTTCTCTGTGTAGCCCTGGCTGTCCTGGAACTCACTCTGTAGACCAGGCTGGCCTCGAACTCAGAAATCCGCCTGCCTCTGCCTCCCAGAGTGCTGGGATTACAGGCGTGCGCCACCACCGCCGCCCAGCGAGATTTTTTTTTTTTTTTTAAAAGAAGAAAACATTTAAACAGTGTAAGGTTTAAAGTAGAACATTAAAAGTACAGTTATGGGGCTGGAGAAATGAATAAATAAATCTTTAAAAAAACATAAAAGTGCAGTTATAGACCACAAATGGGAAATGGAACACTGTGGGGGTGAAAGCTGTTTCAGCAGCACGCTGATCCCGTCAGGGGACACCATTGCTCAAGCAGTCAGCCAAAGAAAAACAAGAGTTTACCAGAGTAGTGAGAGCAAAGCAGTACACATCTCTGAATTGAAATAAAGAAACACTTGGGACAGGAGAGATGGCTCAGTGGCTAAGAGCACTGGCTGTTCTTCCAGAGGACCTGGGTTCAAGTCCCGGCACCCACATGTATGCTGACCACCATCTGTAACTGCAGTTCCAAAGGATTTGACACCCTTTTCTGGACTCTGTTAATAACAAGCATACATGTGGTGTACATTCATGCCTTTAAGGACAATTTCTCTACAAATAAACTAAGCAAATCCTTTTATTAAAAAAAAAAAAAAGGAAAGGAAATTAGAAGCCCTGTAGATCTATAGTTCAATAGATGATTTGCCAAAAACAACAACAATAAAACAACAACAACAACAAACCCCAATCTCTTTTGTTTTTTCCCCTTACAGGAAAGTCTTTAGGAAATTAAAAGAGAGAGAGAGAGAGAGAGAGAGAGAGAGAGAGAGAGAGAGAACTAAGAAGCTATAATTACAGACCCAAAAATTATTAAACTTTTCTAAGGAAGTTTTTTTCTGTGAAAGGAATTACTGAAGTTTATGAGGCAGGATGATTGGAAGTCTGGGATTCGTCAAAGATTACAGTGTTCTAGTTGAAAAGAGCGATTGGGGAATAGGTGAAAAATATTGACAAAAAATGCTGATTACTGCTGAGGCTGGGTAATGCGTTCTTGGGGACCCATTGCGCTGTCGCTCTGTCCTTATGTGTCCTTAAACTTTTCCGTAATTAAGAGTTGAAACACTTAGAAGAGGGTTCCGTGCTTGCCTCTGAGCTAGCACATCTGAAAATCTCCCTTTCTGAAAAGACTCAGCACTAAATCTGATTCAAGATTCAACAATCTGGGGGCCCCGGGGGCTTCTCTGGGTTTAGAGTGCTTGTATTGTTGTGGGTCCGCGTAACTCCAACATAACTCGAGCACCAGGTCAATGCAGATGACAAAATTTTATTGTAATCAAGCCACTGCTGATCGATCGGGGCCGCGGAGCAGACTCTGGAGCTGAACTGTGACCGGGAAGGAATCCTGCCCAGCATATTGAAAGGATGAAACCAGAAAGTGAGGCAAAACGGGCGGGCTGAAGCGTTGTCCAATCACGTTTTTTTTTTTTTTTTGTTTTTTTTTTTTTTTTTTTTTTTTTTTTTTTTTTTTTTTTTTTCGAGACAGGGTTTCTCTGTGTAGCCCTGGCTGTCCTGGAACTCACTCTGTAGACCAGGCTGGCCTGGAACTCAGAAATCCGCCTGCCTCTGCCTCCCAAGTGCTGGGATTAAAGGCGTGCCCCACCACCGCCAATCACTGTTTTAACTTGAGAGGCTGAGCAAGGGACTTTTCATCAATCGGGATAGGCGGAGGTTCCTGTACCCGGGAGCTTGAACTTAGTTTGACCTTGCCGGCAAGATGGAGAAGTTGTCGTTGAGATGTCTGGACCTAGACAACTGATTTCTCACGACAGAATCCCGGCAGCTATTGGGAAGTCCCCAGATCCTCTAGGGCCTGGGTCCTTGGATTTTGTTTCTTCCTATGAGAGTCTGAAAACAAAGTGGGTAGTATTTAGAATAAGTTCCCGTGGCTGGTTCCCAACAGTGGTTTTTCAGAAGACCCAAGTTCAGAGCCAGCACCCAGGCCAAGTGTCTCATCGCCACCTGTAACTCTGACTCCAGGGAATTCCAATCCCTCTGGCCTCAGGGAGCTCAGGTGCACATATCACCAACCCACCCTAATCCAAAGGCAGGCCTACGCACAATTAAATAGACAAGTACAGACTGGATAGATAGCTTAGTGGTTAAGGTCACTGGCTGCTCTCCCGGAGGACCTGGCTTCGGTTTCCATTATCCACATGGTGGTTCACATCAGTGACTAACTTCAGTCCCAGGGGATATATCACTCTCTTTTGGTCTCTGTAGGCACTTTGTACATAAACACAGATGTAGGTAAAACACCCGTACACATAAAATAAATGTAAAGGAAAAATATATATAGTGAGAAAGTGATGAGAAATCTGAGAGGACTCAGAGGGTAAAGGAAATTTCCACTCGGTGCGCATGTACCACACAAATCAATCAATCAATCACCAATCAATCAATCAAAAAAAAAAAAAAAAAAGAAAAGAAAAGAAAAGAAAAGAAAAAGAAAGAAAGAAAAAAAAGAAGTGAACATTCTGAACAGAACAACAATCCTGGGGAAAATACTAAGGAATTCTCCCTCTGAGAAAGAGTCCAAAGTTACATGTTCTGTTCACACATTGCGCAAGTGAAGCATGCCCCATGCTTGTGACTGGTATGAGAATAAAGACAGGATGTAGCTCAGTGGTAGAACGCTTGCCTAGCACAGGTGAGACCTTGAGTTTGAGTCCCAACACTGGAAAAAGACTCTCTGGGCTTGGTGGCACACACTTGTGATTCCAGTGCTTGAGAATTGGAGGAAGGAGGATCAATAGTTCAGGGCCAGCCTTGGCTACCTGAGATGCTGTCTTAATAAAAACAAAAAATAGGGGCTAGAGAGATGGCTCAGTGGTTAAGAGAACTGCCTGCTCTTCCAGAGGTTCTGAGTTCAATTCCCAGCAACCACCTGGTGGCTCACAACCACCTGTAATGGGATCGAATGCCCTCTTCTGGTGTGTCTGAAGACAATGACAGTGTACTCACATATATAAAATAAATAAAATCTTAAAAAAATAAACAAAATGTATATGGAGATAATAATATTATCAATAATTTTTGATAAAGCAACCTTACTACTAGGACCTAATATATATATAAAAAAATCAAGATGTAGAATAATTTAGTATGTAAAGATACATGAAGGTCTGGAGAGATGGCTCAGTGGTTAAGAGCACTGACTGCTCTTGTGAAGATCCTGAGTTCAAATCCCAGCAACCACATGGTGGCTCACAACCATCTGTACAGCTACAGTGTACTCATATACATAAAATAAATAAATAAATCTTTTAAAAAAAAGATACTTGGAAAAAAAAAAACCTCAAGTGCAATAAGGGAAATTAAACCCAACACATTCAGTTGATCAGTGGTCACTAAACCAATTCATTAGTGGTGTGACATATTGACTAATGTCTACAGAAGGACGGATGCTTGGGGTTGATTTCTCTTGTGTGTTCTGGGAGCTCTGCTCCTGCAACAACAGGTTCCAAACCAGTTTATAGTAATTGTGCTTGCAACTGTACTTAGGAAGTCTAATTAAATATTTATGTAAATGTGATGAGTATGGAGAAATAATTGCTCCTATGAAAGCCAAGTGGAATGTATAGAAAGAACTCAGTGTGGATGAGACCCCTAAAGTTTTTTTTTAAAAAATAGTTCCATGTGAGGTTTATTGAAGAGAGGAAAGGGCAAGGTGGCAGCGAAAGAGAAAGGTGGGAAGAAAGAGAGGGGGGGGGATGGAGGGAGGGAGAGGGAGAGGGAAAGGAGAGAGAGAGAGAGTCAGCAAGGCCTTTCTTTATATATGGATGGTGACATAGTTACAGGTAAAGGCAAGAGATGAGCCAAGTGGATTCTGGGAATTTGGTGACTGTTGCCTTGACAACAGGGGTCCGGTTCCCCCGTGATGTCCCAGGTTGCAGAGGTCCTGATACCAACATTCCTCCCTTCTTATTATATAAAGAATAAAAAAACAGGGTGGGGGGAGGGAAAGCCAATGATGAAAGGGAATGAGGGGAGACCACTAACATTTAATAAGGCTGAGACAGTGGCATTAGGATGCTACACTCGCTGGGCGGTGGTGGCGCACGCCTTTAATCCCAGCACTTGGGAGGCAGAGGCAGGTGGATTTCTGAGTTCGAGGCCAGCCTGGTCTACAGAGTGAGTTCCAGGACAGTCAGGGCTACACAGAGAAACCCTGTCTCGGAAAAAAAAGGGGGGGGGGATGCTACACTCATCATTTTAAGAAGAGTTTACAAAGTATAAACTTTAAGAAACAAAATGGGAAGTGCAAATATATTAGGGGTTTGACTTAGGTAAGGAAGACATTAGAGCATTTCTTTTTCTTTCGTTTCACTCCTTATCATTGGTTGTGAATTTCCCATCATGCACTCCAACCTCATTCAGCCCCCTGTCCCTTTGAATCTGCTCTCTGCCTTTATAATCCACCTCCAGCCAAAAGAAAAGAAAACGAACAAGCCAAAAAACCAAATCAAACCAACAACAAAAACCTTGTTGTGGAAGTTGTGGTGTGTCACAGTGTGCATCCTTGCGTCCACATATCTTGCAAATTGTTCATTGCTGTGAGTCTGCTGTCTGGTGTGAGGCCTCCGGCTTCTGCTGCACTGTCAAAACTGGATGTTTGCTGGTGTTTCACTCCTGGATATCCTCCTATTGCTCTGTGTCCTGGAAGCATGCAGCGTCAGATCAGCAGGACTGTCCCCTTCCGAGACGTCAGCAGGTCACAGACGGTGTAGATGTTAGGGTGGGCCAACTTATATAGCCTTGGGTCTGGGCCTGGGTGGTAGCTGACTTGCTCAGCCCACCAGCTCTCTGGCACCCACACCACCATAGTGAACTCTCCAGTGCGTCTCCAGTTAGCTTACCCAATGCTGCAGCTGGCAAAAGGCAGGGCCAGTTCTCTTGCTCTTATGCCCTTGGGACCAGCTCACCCTTACCCACATCAGTAGGGCCAGTTCTACTGTGCTGCCCAGGAGAGAGAGGTACAGGGCCTACTCCCCTGAGTGCTGCAGCAGGTAAGGGTCAGGGCCAGCTCTCCTGCTCTCATGACCTCATGGGCAGTTCTTCCACCTGCCACAGGTAGCTCGGGGCAGGGATGGGGGAGGGGTGAGCTTTCCCTTGTCCAAGCAACCGTATTCTCTAGATGAGTAGTGGTACCAGGTATCTCAAGCTCATGCTCTTAGGGCCAGCTGGCCCTCACTCCCACCATGAGGGCCATCTCTACTGTGTTGCCCAGATAGGGCACAAGGGTTGGCTCTCCTGGGTACTGCAGCCAATGAGAGGCCAGGACAGCTCTCCCACTCACATGATCCTGGGAGATTGCATAGAATTCAATGAGGAAACTCATATTTATAAAGTCATTCGTTGAGGCAATGCTAACTAGCTAAGACAGCACTAGCTGCTACGTTAGACAAACCTCAAGTCTCAATGACGTAATACAGTAATGTTTCCTTGTTACGTTAAGGTCATGAGAACATGAGAACATCCTGACTGATGAACACCAGGCTGCTTCCGTCTTTTGGCTCTGTCATTTCCAACCTGCGGATTCTAATGTGGCCGTGTTCTTCTGCATTAAGCACAGATGAGAGAGAACATGTAGGGTCCCTTGTGGGGCTGTGGTTATGGTTCGGTGGGTTTTGAACACTTGTGTATGTATGAGGACCTGAGTTTGGATGCCTAGAATCCATACAATTCTGGGCGTGGTAGCACATGTTTGTGACTCCAGAGCTCCTACAGAGAAAGGGGGGGTGGGGAGCAGGAGAATTCCAGGAAGCTCATGGGCCAGCTAGATTGGCATCCGCAGTGCCAAAGAAGAGACGTCATCTCAAACAAAGTTGAAGACAAGTACCAACACCCAAGGTTGTCGTCTGAGTTCCACACATCTGCCACGGCATGCACACGCCCCCGCTCTCAAACATGAACATTCACGCCACACATACAGAGGAGGTAAGGAAGAAAAATAAGACCGAGTCTTCTGCCCGAGAGTCTGAACGGCAGATCCGGGAAGAGGTCCATCACTTGGATTTGCGTCTCATTGTTGAGGCACTTGCAACAACAAAGCAAGCTAGGACTTACGGTTTCATCCTGCGCCCTTGCAGAAACGGAGACAAGGAGAGGCCACAGCACGCCTCTGCCTGCCGTGTCCTCAAACTGACCAAAGAAATGTTGCTTACGTGTTTTAAGTTAAAAACGAAACGTTGAAAGAATGTGTGCTTTTAATGATTTCCCACTTCGTAAGGAACGATTATGAACAAATCTCTTACAAATGTGCTCAGAAAGGAAAAGGACAGTTATCCCCATGTATAGATGCTGGGAAACTATGGAATGGCTGGTGATGCGTAAGTATTAACCAACTAGAACGGACATCTGACTCACCAGAATGATGTGAGCTGTTCCCATGTGTGCTTCTCACTGTGTTCTTGGATTTTGGCAATTGAAAAAAAAATTCAAAAATAGGTGTCTTTCACATGAGGGATGATCTGGCTGATCAAGTACAATGATATAGCAATGTTTTCATATCAAACATTTAGCTTCTATCTGTTTTTCCCGTCTTCACTCTAAACTGTAGCTATGAGATGGCTTTTTGACTCCATATTCTTGTTGAGTAAGAAAAATAGACTTAAAAAAAAAGAGATTTGAATTTATGTGTGAGTATGGTATGTACATGTGTGTCTGTGTGTCTGTGTGTCTGTGTATCTGTGTGTGTGTGTCCACAGAAGCAAGCAAGAAGGTATTGTCCCAGTGGCTGGAATCACCGGAAGTTGTGAACTACCAGCTGAAGTTGTTGGGGATCAAATTCTGGTCCTGGTGCAAGAGCAGCAAGTTCTTTTACCTGTTGAGTCATCTCTCTAACCCCAGAAAGCTGGACTTAAAATTATGTTATGTTGTGAGTATTGAGTTTAGGGCCTGGGCATGCCAGACTCTCTCACTACAAACACTCCCTCACGATACTCAATCCCCTACCTTTGTTCTTCTTTCTCCAGCGTAGGGTTTTACCTTAGCCTTATGCATTCTGGGATTACGGGCATGATCTGTTGCGCCCAGCAAAGGCTGAATGTTATGAGTATTTATAGAAAGAGATGTGAAGTTCACTCAGGTTAGCATGATTTGGGCCACATGACCGCTCTTATGTCTTGGTGGCCAAGGCTTGACTTACGATGACTGGTTTGGTCAAGATCTCTATCTTCCCAGAGTTGGGGATCTGGCGAACTTTTCTGACACCCTGGAAGCATAGAGACAGGGAAATGTTGGGTACAAGTTATACCCTAGAAAGGCATTCTTCTAATGATCTGCTTCTTTCAACCCAACTCTCTCTCTCTCTCTCTCTCTCTCTCTCTCTCTCTCTCTCTCTCTCTCTCTCTCTTTTTCTCTCTTGCAAAGACAGGGTTTCTCTGTATAGCCCTGGCTGTCCTGGAACTCACTCTGTAGACCAGGCTGCCCTCAAACTCAGAAATCTGCCTGCCTCTGCCTCCCAAGTGCTGGGATTACAGGCGTGCGCCACCACCGCCCGGCCCAACACTATCTCTTAATCGCCTATTCAGCATAACTGCTAAGAATCAAGACCTCAACACATGTGCCTGTTTCCTGGGGAGGGGGCGGGACTTCATATTCAAGCCATTAGCACCCTTCCTTGCTAAAAATGGAATGGAAAACTAAAACAGACAGGCAACTGGTGTTCCAAACTACTCACGTAAATAGTTGGCTATTTCAGGATAAATCTGGATCTTTGGAAATCTGATGGAGCTGCCCATTCATGTTTGCCACATAAGAAAGAAGATTCAGGGGTCCAGGATGGTCAGTACATTTCTTTATGGACACTGGGTGTGACAAGGGACTCCTGATCCTCGACTTGGAAGTTCTTTCCCAGTTAAGCCTATTCTTTTATGTGCTATTATAATATTAAAACAAAACCAACCAACCAACCAACCAACCAACCAACCAACCAACCAACCAAACATCCCATCATACAAGCACTGTATGAGGAGACCCTGAAGGGAGCAGAAGAACTCTACTTAGTGACAGGTGCATGTGACATCCTTACGTTGCTTGGAAGCCTGCAGTTAGTTATTCCTTCTGCAGAAGTGACTTATGGTGCCTTGGAATGTCTTTGCGTCACGAACTCTTTGAAACGCGCGAGAACATTCTTATTAAACAGTAGATTGAAAATAATATTGGCGGGATTCCAAGACTGAAGTATATAATGTTAGGTTAAAAAAAAAAAAAAAAAAGAGAGGCCGGGCGGTGGTGGAGCACGCCTTTAATCCCAGCACTTGGGAGGCAGAGGCAGGCGAATTTCTGAGTTCGAGGCCAGCCTGGTCTACAGAGTGAGTTCCAGGACAACCAGGGCTACACAGAGAAACCCTGTCTCGAAAAACCAAAAAAAAAAAAAAAAAAAAAAAAAAAAGAGAGAGAGAGAGAGAGAGAGAGAGAGAGAGAGAGAGAGCAATTCAGATCTGTCAGCTTTAAAATGCACGGTATTTTATTTTCCCACAAGAGACTCTGGGAATAGATACCCCCAGTGGTATTGGTAACCTTCAGTCATAGACTGTCACTTCCAGAGATCACGATTCACAGGGTTTATGGGACTAAAACCAAACGCCGTGATGTGGTTCTGAAAACTGAGGCCATCTGGTGGACATTTAGAAAGTTTCCGATTTCTGAAAGCCAGTGTTTCCACTCCCAACACCGCAACCCCCCTGGCCTTAAAAGCTAAGCTTGTCTCTGGCACACTCGTAGGTATTTCCTGAACTGGAATAAGTCCAAGATTCTGCTGCCAAATGCAGGTTCCATTACACACTGGCTGCTTAGCATTGCCAAAGGTTTTCTTTCTTCTTTCCCTTTCTCTGTCTCTCCTCCCACCCCCCTAATGATTCTAATCGAGAAAGTTTAGAAAGTTGAAACAAACCTGTATCAGAACTAGTTGTTACACAGTTGTTACACAGTCGTAGGATGGGGTAAGGACCCTGGAGGGAAAGGCACTAGAAAGTTTTCATGCTGCATAGTTAGTCTGAGTGCTCCTGGCCGGAATGCCACCTGTTGACAGATACGGTTCCAGGTCTTAGGATGGAAAGGGTCTCGATGGGGACTGAGAGCATGGGGTATTTGTGAACAGAAGCGAGGTCAGGTCACAAGGGCAGTGCATGGATAGGGGCTTCTGTACCTTTCCAGTCTTTGTCTTTTTGCATGCTATTAATAAATAACATGGCCAGTTCCCAGAAAACACACCGACCCTTGGACCTAGGGGAGCCTGGCATGGCTGTCCTCTGAGAGGCCCTACCAGCAGCTGACAGAGATGGAAACAGATACTTACACCTAACCATTGGACTGAAGTCAGGGACCCCTGTGGTTGAATTAGGGGAAGGATTGAAGACACTGAAGGGGAGGGAGACTCCATAGGAAGACCAGCAGGCTCAACGAACTCAGAGTCCAGGGAGCTCGCAGAGACTGAGCCACCAGCCAGGAGTATACACAGGCTGGTCCAAGGCACAACTATAACAGAGGTCTGCCTGGTCTGGCCCCAGTGGGAGAAGATGTGCTTAATCCTCAAGAGACTTGAGGCTCCAGGGAAGGGGGAAGTCTAGTGGGGGGAGCACCCTCTCAGAGACTAGGGGGAGGAGGAATTGTGGGAGGAGGGATTTGGGGGAAAAACTGGAATGTAAAGAAATATAATAATAATAATAATAATAATAATAATAATAATATATGGGGAGCAAGAGGTGAATCATATTTTCTAAGAATCTCTCTTTGTCTGGGCAAAGCTCTACATAGAGATGAGAATCCACTTGAATTGTGATTTGATTTACAGCAAACCAACTTATTTTTGTGTAGCAAAGATATTCTAATACTTAAGACATTGCCTAAATGACTTTATCTTTCCAAGTTGTAGGTTTACAGCTTCTGCTCCATACAGCCTGTTAAGAAATCCTGTAATCCTAGCATTCTGTGAGACAGGAGGATCAGGAGAGCAAGGCCATCCTCTGCTACATAAAAAGTCTGAGGTCAGCCTGGGCTACTGGGAGACCCTGTCTCAAAAACACAACCCAAAAGCCGGATCACTCATACTTGAGTCTACATTAGCTATTATCCGCGTAAATCATTCTGAATCTGATTTATTTTAGTTCAGTGTAATGCTTTCCAGTTGTATTTTTCTGCAAAAACAAACTGTTGTTCTGCATGGCTAAATAAAACTACATTGTGCACACATGACACCTTTTACATTTATTTTATTATTAGTTTTTTTTTTTTTATTTCACAAATGGATACTCTATTACATCATTTTCTGTTGCAGGATTTTTCCCTGTCCAATCACATTAGGGCAGTGAAAGGCCTGAGATTGGATAGGAAAAGGGAGATGGAGCTAGGAGTTGGGGAGACAGAGAGGTCCCAGGAGAAGAAAGGGGGGGGGGACCGAGATGGCTTCGGATGTGGACCTGCGTGGCATTTACTAGCCACAAATAGCTGTTTTTATAAGGTCAGAAATATTGGGATAAGGCTTTTATCATTATCAATTGGCTCTAAAATTGTTGTATTGACATCTTGTAAATTGTAATATTATTTATACATATATCTGATTGGTTAATTAAGCATTAAGAGTCTTGACTCTACTCGGTAATTAGGCGGCGAGGAGGCACATTGCGTGGTAGGGAGCCCCACTGGAGCCCCGCTAGCAGAGGGACCTCCGAGTGAGCAGACGGACCTCCGAGTGAGCGGGCCCAGTGGAGGCCCTGCGGCCCCGTAGGGCCAGAGAGTTGGTGGGCCGCCGGCGGGACAACCGGAGAGATGGCCTGGTGGGAGCCCTGTGCTCGGAAGTCTGGCATCTCCGAGGGTTGGCAGGTCGTTTTTTTAATATTTCCCTATTCTCCCTCCTCTGATCCCTCCCATGTTTCCCATAATCCCTCTCAAGTTTATGGCTACTTCCTTTATTATTATTATTATTATTATTATTATTATTATTAGTTTTGTTTTTTTGAGACAGGATTTCTCTGTGTAGCCCTGGCTGTCCTGTCGGTAGACCAGGCTGGCCTCGAACTCAGATATCTGCCTGCCTCTGCCTCCCAAGTGTTAGGATTAATGGCATGCGACACCACCGCCTGGCTGCTGCTGCTTCTTCTTCTTCTTCTTCTTCTTCTTCTTCTTCTTCTTCTTCTTCTTCTTCTTATTATTATTATTATTATTATAACTTTTTTCTCACATTTCTTTATTTGTGAGAGCAGACTACACGTCTGGAAGGTGGAGAGGCAGCCCCCCCCCACCCTAGTTCTGCATTGTGGATTTTATTTGTTTATTATTTATTTGCATGAGTGTTTTGCCTGCATTTATGCCTGGGCACCGTGTGCATGCAGTGGCCTTGGAGGCCAGGGGAGGGTGCTGGATCCCCCGGAACTGGCTGCTGGGAGTTGACCCTAAATCTTCTAGAAGAGCAGCTCACGTTTGTAAGCAATGAGCCATCTCTTCAATTCCATCTTTAACTGTTATTGTTGTACACAAATTATCCACATAATCAAAGTGTATGTATGATTTTATGCATAAACACACACAGCCCGCCGAGTCTATTTATTGTTGCTCACATACATATGTATTTAGGAATTAAAGCTCCTGTTGTTCCTTTCCTCTGGCTGCAGCCATCAGGATTCGTGTCCTCCGTGGTGGTCGCAAACGCCCGGGACCTAAGGGTGCAACTTACGGCAAACCTGCCCACCGTGGTGTTAACCAGCTGAAATTTGCCCGAAGCCTTCAGTCTGTTGCCGAGGAGAGAGCTGGGCGCCATTGTGGGGCTTTGAGAGTCTTGAGTTCCTACTGGGTTGGTGAGGGATTCCACATATAAATCTTTTGAGGTTATCCTCATTGATCCATTCCATAAAGCTATCAGAAGAAATCCTGACACCCAGTGGGTCACCACACCAGTCCACAAGCACAGAGAGATGCGTGGGCTGACATCTGCCGGCCGGAAGAGCCGTGGGCTCGAACAGGGCCACAAGCTCCACCTCACTATTGGTGGTTCTCTCCGTGGAGAAGGCACAATACTCTCCAGCTCCACCGTTACTGCTAATACACGTGATATTTGTATAATTCATATCCAATAAACAATTTAGGACAATAAAAAAACCAAAAACAAACAAAACCTCCTGTCAAGGGTCTCATTCCTGGAGAAGACTGACTCTAACCTACTCTCTTAGCAGTCTTTACTTGCCTGTAGCTCTTGGTCTAGAGGTGCTTTGTGAGACTGTTTCTTTTTCTTCTTCATTTTATACATCCATGCTGGCAGGTCAGCTGGCTTTCCCATTGTGTAGATCTTTCTGAGGCAGGCATGCTGTTAAGATTGTATGGAAGATGCTCCAACATGTAATAAGAACACATGCTCCGCTATGTTCATAGCAGACCTATTTATAGTAGCCAGAAGCTGGAAAGAACCCACATGTACCTCAACAGAGGAATGGATACAGAAAATGTGGGACATTTACACAATGGAGTACTACTCAGCTATTAAAAAACAATGACTTCATGAAATTCTTAGGCAAATGGATGGAACTAGAAAATATCATCCTGAGTGAGGTAACCCAGCCACAAAGGAACACACACGGCATGCACTCACTGATAAGTGGATATTAGCCCAGAAGCTCTGAATACCCAAGACACAATTCACAGACCACATGAAGGTCAAGAAGAAGGAAGACCAAAGGGTGGATATGTCAGTCCTTCTTAGAAAGGCGATCAAAATACCCATGGGAGGAGATACAGAGACAAAGTGTAGAGCAGAGACTGAAGGAAAGGCCATCCAGAGTCTGCCCCACCTGGAGATCCATCCCACATACAGTCACCAAACACAGAAGCTATTGTGGATGCCAACAATTGCTTGCTGACAGGAACCTGATATAGCTGTCATCTGGGAGGCTCTGCCTGTGCCTGACAAATACAGAAGTGGATGGTCTCAGCCAACCATTGGACTGAGCACAGGGTTCCCAATGGAGGATCTAGAGAAAGGACCCAAGGAGCTGAAGGGGTTTGCAGCCCCATAGGAGGATTAATAATATATACTAACCAGACCTCCCAGAGCTCCCAGGGACTAAACTACCAATCACCATGGAGGGACCCATGGCTCCAGCCGAGTGTATAGCAGAGGATGGCCTTGTTGGACATCAATGAGAGGAGAGGCCCTTGGTCCTGTGAAGGCTGCATGCCCCAGTGTAGGGGAATGCCAGGAAAGGAAAGGGGGAGTGGGTGGGTTAGTGATCAGGGGGAGGGGGATGGGATAGGGGATTTTCAGAGGGGAAACCAGGAAAGGGGATAACATTTGAAATGCAAATAAAGAAAATAGGCAATAAAAAAAAGATTGCATGGTGCATCTTTTCCGTCATATGTAGAAGATGTTATCTCAGCCGACATCCTGGCCCATTCTGCTCACTCTTCCGTGATGTACCCCGTGTACCCTGATATACTTCTGTGAGTCTTAGATGTAGGGTTGTGGTTTAGATTGTATCCATTGGGGGGTGGCTGCTCTACAATCTGTTGTTCTCTGCGTCTTGACCAATTTTGGCTTTCTGTAGTGGGCTTCACCTGCTGCAAAGGGAAGCTCACCTGACAAGGGGTGAGATCGCCACGTTCCTGTGCATATAAGGTGAGTATTCAGAGCCGGGCCGTGGTGGCACACGCCTGTGATCCTAGCACTCTGGGAGGCAGAGGCAGGCGGATTTCTGAGTTCGAGGCCAACCTGGTCTACAAAGCGAGATCCAGGACAGCCAGGGCTATACAGAGAAACCCTGTATCGAAAAAAACAAATCCAAAAAAAAGGTGAGTATTCAGGGACACTGCTGGCTCAGGAATGGTAATTGACATATGTTCTTCAACCATTCATCTTGTTAGCAGAAATTTGGGGTCCTCCTGTAGCTACTAGGTGATCCAGGGAAATTGGAGTTCCCCTCTTGGGGTCATAGTCTCATCAATAAAATAATTTAAGACAGTCCCGGGCAGGAAAGCGGTAAAACTCAGCAGCTGCCTGGAAAAGAAGAATGGAGAAGGGAAAAAAAGCCACACAGTGAGTTAAGTGGGCTTGGAGGTCTGTATGGCCGCTGGCAGCCACATGGGCGGGGGCGAGGGGTGGGGTGGGGGTGGGAGGTGGCTTTAGAGAAAGATTAAAGGAGTCCAGAGTACCAGAAAAAACAAAACAAATGAACGAACAAAAAACCCAGACATACTTAGGTTCCGGCCAGTATCAGGAAGAAGGACTGTGGGCTGGAGAGATGGCTCAGTGGTTAAGAGCACTGACTGTTCTTCCAGAGGTCCTGAGTTCAATTCCCAGCCACCACATGGTGGCTCACAACCATCTGTAAAGGGATCTGATGCCCTCTTCTGGTGTGTCTGAAGACAGCCACAGTGTACTTAGATACAAAATAAATAAATAAATTTTTTTTAAAAAAGGAAGAAGGATTGTAAGAGTCCATGATTTATGGATTTAAGGATTTGAGTCCAGGACTCAAATAGTACGTAAACACAAAGAGTGTTTTATTCTGCAGAAGTCCAGCGTGCTGGGGTCTCCCAGTACCAAGGCAGATAACCAAGTGAGCTCGCAGGCTTGAGTTAAAGCATGTTAGGGGATCCTGAGGTAGGTGACCGTTACCTCGCTCTGTCTCTCGGGACATTCCATGACTGAGGCACGGGGGCTGGAAACTGTCTCTGAGGAAGAAGTCTGGAAACTGCTGCTGACCCATTGTCCTTGCCTCCAGGCTGGGTGGCAGGGCAGCTTCTGAGGGCAGGACCTGCCTGGTCTTGCTCAGTTCTTGGAAACAGAGATTGAGGCCTCATTTGAAGCCTGTCATGGAGTCAGCCTCGCCTTCTCAGGATAAAGGAAAAAGAGAAAGGGACACTTAGGACTCAGAAAGGTGAGCTCACCCAAGGGGTGTCATGGCGGTCTGTAGGTACTGCACATACTCAGGGATATTTCAGGGAAGAAAAAGTGTATTATTTTATTAAATGACAGGTTATTCAGCCCATCTCTAGCATGGCTTCAGGGAGTCTGGCCTTTCTAAGGGGTGCGGCCCCTTCCAGAGGGATGGCTCCTTAGCCAGGAAATTTATCCTGCCCAACTGGGATGTTAGGTCTCTGCCCAGGCTGGAGATTTCATCCTTTTGACCAGAAGGGCACAGTTTCCCCTTCCTAGGACTTCACTGCTGTGGTAGTCTGTTAGCAATCACCTAGGCTGATTCCAGAACTTAGCTATTGTGAAGAAACTGCAAGAAACACACACATGTAGGTATCTCTGTCCAGCGTGGTCTCAGGCATGCAGCTGGACCATATGGTGATTCTATTCTTAGTTTTCTGAGGAATGTCCGGCTGTTGATTTTCATGGGGGCTGGTCTTCTTTATATTCTCAGCAGCACGGTCTAAGGGTCCCACCCTCATCCTCAGCAAAGCTTGTTACTTTCTTTAATGCTAGATATTCACATTCTGACTGGGGGGGGGAGATGGAATTTCAATGGAATTTCCTGATAGCTAAGAATATTGAATATTTTTTTTTTCAAATTCATTGCTCATTGGTAAGCCATCTTTTGAGAACCGTCTCCTTTTACGTTTTGAACTTTAGTTTTCCGATTTCCCTCCCTCTATCTAAAAACACCAAATTTCCTTTAGGCTAGAAAAACAAAATAAAGAAGAGAGTATTGTGTGCGGGGTGTTTTTCTCTGAGTCTTTTTCAGGATCTTGTATTTGCTGGGGCTGCTGCCTCTCTGGCTTGGAATACTGCTTGATACTCACCATGTGAATTATGAAACAAATACAGGCCTGTTCTTTGATGCCTTGGAGCATGTGAAGGAGAGACCAAAGGACCAGGGAGAAAAACAAAGACTAAGGAGAATCGAAATGCAGAACAAGCCTGCCTGCAAAACATGACACCAACTTTGGAGGTTTGCACTGCGACATTAACAGTAGATACTTGGGTGGTTGAGTCCCAGTCTCTAAAGCACTTACATATCCCTCATGTTTAGGACCACCGTAAAGAGAAGGGCTGGGTGGCACCGTTGGTTTCTTTCAACAAGGTAGAATAGAAGGGAGAGAGAGCTTGGCAGCATGCCAAACCCCTGTTCCCCACCCAAGCACAGGAACTGGCGTTTAAACCCGTCTGGCCCTAAGTCCTATCTGGTTTGGTTATTCTGGAAGGGTTTCCATGTTCACGCCCTTTCAGCGAGTAGGCTCAAGGCTGTTGATTTCACATTCTTGGGCATCTTTCCAGCACCTCGCCCTCTGTGTGCATACTATACATGCTTTCTTCGCAGAGGAACTCCAGGCAGGGGATATTTATATTGGGTGTCTGTCTGAATTAAACGCAAAACGCTATATCTAATTTCTTCTTAGGTTCTAATACCTAAGGGATTCTAAAAGGATGTCAAGTGTGAGTCTACTGGGACATTCCTTCTTTGCGGGGGCGGGGGGGGGGGAGGCGTGGGGAGTCAAGGAAATTTAATAATTCTCCTGCTGCATGGGAGTCCAGCTGCCGGGGCTTACGCCGAAGGGGCTGGCTCTGATTTCACAGGCCCTGCCTCAGATGGGATTGTCTCACGGGTTTGGCAAGAGCCTGCCGGATTTAAAGTGAAATGAAACTGCGGACCCTGGAGACAGAAAAGGAAATTGCAAAAAGACAGCTGCAGAGTTCAATAGCAACATCTGGTCCAGAGGCCTCATCCAGGACCCCTGGTATGTGAGGAATGGGAACCATTGGCATCTGTCTGAGAGAGACCTCAAGGCTTGGCCTGATTTTCTTGCTGGCCTTGCTGCCTTGCGCCAGGCAAGACTTCTCTAAGCCTCAGGCTGGTGGCTTGTCTACAGAAGCATAGTAATACCATTCAGTTTCCTTTTTTCTCTTTCAATTTCCTTTAAAAAAAAAAAAAAAGAACCCAAACTTTTTTTTTTTTTAAAGCAATTTATTAGCCACATGGACTCTAGCATACACACTTCATTACAGGGTTGAATTTCCTGCAGGAAAAAGGCGTAGAGAAACCTAGGAAGTGTTTGGGAATACTGAAGGAAAGAAAACAGAGTAAAGATAACACCAGCAAAACAAAATTTCAAGCTAGGCAGCGGTGGTGGTGGTGGTGGTGGTGGTGGTACATGCCTTTAATCCCAGCACTCGGGAGGCAGGCGGATCTCCCCAGCCTGATCTGCAGAGCCAGTTCCAGGATGGCCAGGGCTACACAGAAAAACCCTTTCTCTCAATGAGAAAGTTGAGGCAGGAAGATCCGAGGCTTTCAAGGTCATCCTTGGCTCCATGGTAGCATACTAGCATACAGGCCGGGCTGGAATGCAGTAGGTAGCTCATAGACCAACCAGTTTTAAAGAAGAAACCAATGGTATTCAGTGAGGGCTATGCTGCCAGACGCATATAGGAGCCAATGCTACTGAACTTGATCTCTCCTCGCCCACCTTCTGCCCTCCAGTCCCAAACAGGAAGGTTTATTGTGTGATTGGTTACTAGCAGGGCTCAAGCTGCCTTTCTGATCCACTGGTAGGAAGATTTGTGGGCAGGAAAAAGGGGAAGGAGTGGGTACATATTGGGTGTTATATTCTGAGTTCACAGTATTTTCTTTATTTTAGAGAAGTCGGGGTTATTAAGAAATGAAGAGTAGCAAGGAGAGGGTGTGGTTTTCTCAAGAGTAAGCTGCCCTTCTGGGCTTCTGAGTGACTGGTAGCTTCTCTCATGGGCTCATTTAGCGGAGGGGAGCGTGATTCATGAGTCAGCATGGGGGAGGGAATTCCAGAAGCCAGTTGGGGTTTTCCAAGGGAAGAGTTTACTCTTTTTCTCTTTCCCGATGTGGAGATTTTGGATGTGCATGGCATCAGACGGACCGATGGGAGCAGGTAATTCTGCAAAGCTAATTATGATGTGTCAGCGCAAAGGAACAAAGCCATGTTTGCTCTCTCTAGTTCTGCGTGGTCTTGTAGCTTTCTCATTTGAATGCTGCCATCCTGTCTTCCGGTAAAACAGCTGTGAACAGCTCTGGTGGCAGTAGCTCTCGCCACCATGCATGCTGTTCCCCTCCCCCCCCCATCCCAGCATCTATCAAGTCTACCTCATTTCTTGCTCCAGACATTTCCATTCTTTAATCTTAAGGGGTTGAAGACGGGGGAAGATCCACTCTTCACAGCCATTTCTAGCTGATGTTGGTCTATTGATCCTGTATATGGTAGCAAAGGAAGTGGTGTCAGACCCCACGGGGTATGGAGCACTGCAGGTGACTTTGAGGTTGGTAGGTGTCTTAGTCAGGGTTTCCATTGCTGCACAAAAACATCATGACCAAGAAGTGAGTTGGGGAGGAAAGGGTTTATTCAGCTTACACTTCCACACTGCTGGTCATCACCAAAGGAAGTCAGGACTGGAACTCAAGCAGGGCAGGAACCTAGAGGCAGGAGCTGATGCAGAGGCCATGGAGGGGTGCTGCTGACTGGCTTGCTTCCCCTGCCTTGCTCAGCTTGGCTTCTTATAGAACCCAGGACCAACTGCCCAGGGACGGTCCCACTCACAATGCCCTCACCCACCCCCGCCTTGATCAATAATTAAGAAAACGCCTTACAACTGAATCTCCTGACGACACACAAAACCAGCCAGTACGATATGGGTTGGAAAAGCTTGCTCTTGCTTTAGCAACGGAACACTGAAATCCTGTGCAGGAGATTTTTGAATTTTCGACATTACCGACTTGTATCAACTTGATGACTTGTCTTTTGGGCATTTCCAATTTTGGAAGAGCCAGTTCCTGTTCCTAAGACTTACTAGTGAAAGGCTTGGGGAACAACGGAAGCTAGGATGTTCAGGTTTGGGTGTGTCCAGGTCTTCTTTAGTCAATGCCTCCAAGATTCAGAGACATTGAGCAACCTGCTTAGGGCCTCATAAGCATGAGTCAAGACATCACGCCCATATAAGGTAGTTCATAGGACATGTTGTCGAAGAGCTGAAGGTAGAGAAAGAAGCAGGTGGCCTTAGCAGCGACGATGACAAAAATCTACCTTGCTGACTAGTTTCCTTTTAAGCACTAAAAATTCTGGGTCTCGGGGACCTTCGTAGTGTTAGGAAAAGTGGGACAGTTAATCTCTTACAGCCGGTAGCTATTAAATGGCTTATTTGTATCAGTAAAATCATGTGGTTCCCTTCATCCACATAAGCAGGACGTTAGCATGAATATCGATCTTGAGGCTTCTCAAGAATATGATGGAATAAGGGGAAAAAAAAAGAGAGAATTCTATAATTATGCCCACAGAAGGATAAAAACAGTTATACAACTGCAAAAATGACCAAACACCTCCCTCTCCTGGCTAACAGGAGAGATTACCGCTTCTTCGGTGTTAAGTTTGGCCTTGTTTTTTTATCCTTCTGTCCACGAAATAGAAATATCCATTAAATATTATTGAGCTCCTTTTTTTTTTTTTAAATAAAAACTCGTGTTTTCTTGGGTTCTCCTCCAAATCAGATAACATAGCCCAAGTCTCATAATAAGCCCTTCTTAGTGTCTTCTCTCTGATCTATTTCATAGCTGCACCTAGTGTGAGGTCTCCTCACAGCCCAGAGCATGGCCAGCTCCTTTGGACGGCCACCTTCCTTGAATCATGACCTTAAACTGAACATGTGCAGGAGTGCACTCCTTATGGGAGCACGCTTAGGAATGTGACCCCATCGAGTGTATTTCTGGAGACTCTTTAATTCCAGGGCCCTGAAGTGTGTGGCAAGAAGTCACCTCTATCTGTGATTGTCTGTGATTGTCTACTGCTGGGCCATCTCCGCAGAGAGACTAAATGCTTCTTCTTCTTCTTCTTCTTCTTCTTCTTCTTCTTCTTCTTCTTCTTCTTCTTCTTCTTCTTCTTCTTCTCCTCCTCCTCCTCCTCCTCCTCCTCCTCCTCCTCCTCCTCCTCCTGCTCCTCCTGCTCCTCCTCCTCTTCCTCCTTCTCTTCCTCCTCCTCCTCCTCCTCCTCCTCCTCCTCCTCCTCCTCCTCCTCCTTTTCCTCCTCCTCCTCCTTCTTCTTCTGTTTGTTTGTTTTTTTTTGGAGACAGGCTTTCTCTGTGTAGCCCTTGACTGTCCTGGAACTCACTCTGTAGACCAGGCTGGCCTTGAACTCAGAAATCTGCCTGTCTCTGCCTCCCAAGTGCTGGGATTAAAGGCATGCGCTGCCACCACCCGGCTCAAACACTTCTTTAAAGTAGAGTCGTTCACTAAGATGCCCTCATTTTTCTGAGGCGCTCCACTTGCCAGGCACTGCACCAGCTCACTCTGCACACTGACCCACTTAAGGCTCCCCGATGCCGTCTGAAATCTCTGTTTTAGTTTTTCTCATCTTACAGATACAGAAAGGCAGCCTGAACACATCTATGGAAATTGGTGCGTTAGATAGATGTGTTAGTGACAAGGCCAATGAGCTTGCCCAGAGGGGTAAAGGCACTAGCTGCCATCTAGCACTGAGTTTGAGACCTGGAACTTACATGATGGAAGGAGAGCTGATTGCTGCAAGTTGTCCTCCGACTTTCACATAAGTGCTATAACATACAGGTACACACACACACACACACACACACACCAAATAAGTAAGTAAATAAATAAATAATATTATTTTTAAAAAAAGTAGCTGAGCCAGAATTTACTCCACTGAGATGACCCTAGGTTATTCCTGGAACCCACGTGTCTTAGGGTTTTACTGCTATGAACAGATACCATGACCAAGGCAACTCTCATAAGGACAACATTTCATTGGGGCTGGCTTACAGGTTCAGGGGTTCAGTCTATTACCATCAAGGCAGGAGCATGGCAGCATCCAGGCAGGCATGGTGCAGGAGGAGCTGAGAGTTCTACATCTTCATCTGAAGGCTGCTAGCAGAAGACTGGCTTCCAGGCAGCTAGGAAGAGGGTCTTAAAGCCCACACCCACAGTGACACACCTACTCCAAGGTCACATCTCCAAAGAGTGCCGCTCCCTGGGCCAAACATATTCAAACCACTACAGCATGGAACATCCAATGTTTGGGGAATAAACAATAAATTCTAGATTTAAATGAGCAAGAGAATGATGGGGTGGGGGCCTTGCAGAACCATTGCTCTAATTAATTTCACTCAGAAGATAAGCCCAGGCACTTTTTGTCTGGCAATACTTTGAGCTCTTAACATGTCCTGACTCACGTGGTCCTCACAATGACTGTGTGTAGTTAGTTCTTCTACCACTCCAACTTTACATACAAGGAAACCAAAAGCTTGAAGACATATACGACACACTCATCTAGAAAGTCTAGAATGACTCAAGTATATCCACATTTTTTTTCCTCAACACAACCCAATAAAGTGCCATGTTTAGTATAATCTAAGATGCTGCTGCTGGTTGCTAAGTAGGATTTGCACCTTCGAGGGGGCAAACTTTCATATTAATCTAATTAAAACGTCCAAAGCATTCAGAGAGGGCAGAGCATGTCTAGAGGCGTTCTTGTGCTTATTTATTTATTTATTTATTTATTTAGTTTTTTGAGACAGGGTTTCTCTGTATAGCCCTGGCTGTCCTGGAACTCACTCTGTAGACCAGGCTGGCCTCAAACTCAGAAATCCACCTGCCTCTGCCTCCCAAGTGCTGGGATTAAAGGCGTTCGCCACCATGCCTGGCTTTTTTATTTTTTATTTTTTTTGAGACAGAGTCTCTATAGCCCTGGCTGTCTTGGAGTTTGGTGTGTAGGCTAGCCTCAAATTCACAGGAATATGCCTGCCTCTGCCTCCTCAGTGCTGATATTGAAGGTGCGTGCCACCATGCCTGGCCCATCTGTGTTCCGCTTTACGATATGGCGATCTGAGCATGCCCCAAAATGTCCCTGTTCCCCAGTTTTGGCTTTTCAAACGTGTGCTGCATGATCTTGGGCTAGGAAATTAAAAACAGAAACCAAAACCAAAACCAAGTAACCAAAAATAAACACACACACACAGGCACAGGCTGTCTTCACGTTTTGAACTCGGATGCTCAGAAATGTACTTTGCAACTGAGCATGCGCAGGAATGTGCTCGCCCATGAGGTTCTTTCCCATGTGACTATATACGGGTTCTCCAAAATAAAATCCTTGCTTTCTTTGTTCCAGGAGTGCTCATGCACACTGCTTGCCTGTGACAGGTGAAGAACCTTTTGCCATTCTTGGCTGGGCTCATTTTGATGGTGCATTCACTAATAGGTGAACTCATTGCGTTTGGCTAAGCCATTGATTACACATTGCATTGTTTTATACACTATTAGCAAAAAAGCTGTTAATTATATTGGTAAGGACTATTTGAGAGGGTCAGTGGTTCAGACGGCAATGAGTCTGAACTAGGGATCGGAACTACTTGAAGCCGGCTGTGGTGTCTCATGCTTTTGAAGGGTGACGGTGGAGGCAGGAGGATCATGAGTCTCTGGTCGACCTGGGCAACACAGCAAGATCCTGTTTCAGAGAGTAAAACGTAGTTGTAGTTTATGCAGTTTTGGGAGGCACTGAAGT
The DNA here is from genome assembly GCA_964023405.1 of Apodemus agrarius. NCBI lineage: Eukaryota > Metazoa > Chordata > Mammalia > Rodentia > Muridae > Apodemus > Apodemus agrarius. Next base: position 41,056,087 of record OZ030026.1, on the reverse strand, counting down.
GTGAGCGAAAAAATGTACTTTAGAATTGATGAAGTAGTTTTTAACCCTCATTGGACAGAGTCCATTTTGAATGGTCTTGAAAGTTGCAAAGGAGAAGCCAGAAGCCACGCCCACAGGAAGCGCTCTTTTTTTCATGTGGTTTTAAGCTTCATGGGAATCTTTAATTTCTGTATTGGAAGGTGGGCTTGCCAATCGTATCTGACTTCAGCAACCCTTCAGCACTGGACTATGGACAAGGGCATACGTTTTGTTCTATTGAGGTCACATCTTGTAGGTAACCAAGTACCTCAAATGTAGGGGGCCTGCTTTCTCCTTGATGGACCCTGTGTGCTCGCAGAAGCTTCATCCTCGTTAATGACCTTAAATAAATAAAAAACCCGGAGGCATTTCCTTTCCACCTCTTTTCAAGCTGTTTGAGGCCTGCTTGAGGTATTTGCCCTGCTTTTCCAAGACAAGCCTCAATTATGCAAATAAAGCTTTTGGTATGCTACAAAATTTCTGGAGTCTATTGAGACCGCTCAGTTGGTAAAGGCGCCTGCTGCTGAGTTTGAAGATTTGAGCTGGAGTCACAGAACCCACAGAATGGAAGGTGAGAACCAATTCCTGTAAGCTGTCCTCTTACCTCCATAAATGCAACACACACACACACACACACACACACACACACACACAAATCAAAAGGCACAATTAAGCTATATGTGGTACTATGTGTCAAAGCCCCCAGCGTTGGGGGTGGGGTGGGGTAGAGGGAGGTGCATCTAGCGAGTCAAAGCAACGAGCCCCATGCTCAGTGAGAGAGGTAGGGTTAGGTTATTATTTGCTTGGACACCCAGATAGGCTGTAGTTCGTAACATACAGAAGTTGCCAAATTCTATTTTCGAGTATAGAAACAGATGTGGACCAAACTTACTGAACATCTAGAGACATGCATGCTATTATTAGTCTGGACTTTTAGACCAAAGTTTGAGTGACACTCCCTTCGGCAGGTTGACTATGAACCACTCAGTTATGGGCCATTGGGGTGGTTTAAATATGCTTGGCCCACGGGAAGTGGCACCATTAGGAGGTGTGGCCACGTTGGAGAGTAGGTGTGGCCTTGTTAGAGGAAGTGCGTCACTGTGTAGGTGGGTTTTGAGGTCTCCTAGCGCCCAAGTTCTGGCCAGCACCAAGCACAGTCTCTTCCTCGCTGCCTTTGGATCAAGATGTAGAACTTTTGGTTCCTCCGGCACCAAGTGAGCCTGCCATGGTGTCATGCCATGGTGATAATGGACTGAACCTCAGAACTGTAAGCCAGTCCCCATTAAATATTTGCCTTTATAAGAGTTGCCTTGGTCATAGTGTCTGTTCACAGCAATAAAACCCTAAGACAGCTATATCATACAAAAGCATAAACTTTTAAGCAACATTTTCTTCCTATCTATATTCAAATATATTTTTAAAGGAAGCAACTCTTTTTATTTATTTATTTATTTATTTATTTATTTATTTTTGTGACAAGATCTCCTTATGTGGCCCTGACTGGCTTAGAACTCACCATGTAGACCAGGCTCACAGAAATTTGTTTGTTGTTGCCTCTTGAGTGAATACTGGAATTAAGGGCACGCAGTACTATGTCTGGCTAATATATTTAAAAAAAAATTGTGTGTCTGTGCATGTGAGTGCTGGTGCCTGCTGAGGCCAGAGGAGGGAGCTCTTGGACCTAGGTGGTTGCGAGCTGCTCAGCATAGGTGGCGGAAACTGAACTCCACTGTCTGAGAAACCCTAAGCAAGACAGAACCTTAACCACAGAGCCATCTCTCTGGCCTCCAAACTATCTCTAAAACGAAGAGAGACTGTGGTTGTCAGCTTCTACGTTTACCTGAAAAGTCTGTGGCATCTTTTATATAAAACAATACAAAATTTGCATATAATCTATGTCCATTCTTCTGAATACTTAAAATTGTCTCTAGATGACTCATAACACTGAATGTGAGGTAAATGTTATTTTAACAGTTCTTAGATTGTGCTGTTTGGAGAATAAGGACAAGAAAATACTGCACATGCTCAGTACAGGGGGAATATGTAAAAATAAAATCGATGTGGAACCTTAGAATATGGTGGTTCAATTGTAACTGAAAAGGGGGATGTCAGTAATAAATAAAGGATAACAGAAGGAACTAATATTCCTGTCACACACAGGTTTTTAATAGGGAACCACAAAGTTTCACAGTGCCCCCTCCCCCTCGAAAGTTATAAAAGACACAGTTATGGGAGACTCTGTGTGTGTGATAAGCTTGCTGCTGCTGGACACGATTCACACAGTAATTACCAGGTCGACAGTGCCGTTTCCCAGGACAGAATCATTAATCAGCATTTCCGATGATGTCGACCCAGTAATGAGAAAACACATACCAATACTTTCCAGGTCGCTTTCAGACTCTGTTGTGGGAGGGGCGCAGAGAAATCGATGGCAGGCTTTCCCTGAATCGGAGCAGCAGACATTTCAAACAGCGCAGAGCGAGGATCTAGAGAGAAGGCCCCGGGAAAGGTCAGTAGCGATTTCCATTACCGACCCCGGTTCGTCATTAGCCCAGAAGATTCGTACTAGGCTGGGATGCAACGTGAGAATTTGTTTTGCACAAGGGAAAGACAAACGTGCATGACAACACAAAGCAGCAAAACCCAAACTTATTTGGCAGTTTTACGAGCTTTTATTCCCATAGTCCAACACCCGCCCCAGCTTAAAAAGTGGGCACCTAAGCCGGGCGTGGTGGCGCACGCCTGTAATCCCAGCACTTGGGAGGCAGAGGCAGGCGGATTTCTGAGTTCGAGGCCAGCCTGGTCTACAGAGTGAGTTCCAGGACAGCCAGAGCTATACAGAGAAACCCTGTCTCGAAAAACAAAAAACAAAAAAAAAAAAAAAAAAAAAATGGGCACCTACAAAGATTAAAAATTTAGCCGGGCGTGGTGTCACACACCTGTAATCCCAGCACTTGGGAGGCAGAGGCAGGCGGATTTCTGAGTTCGAGGCCAGCCTGGTCTACAGAGTGAGTTCCAGGACAGCCAGGACTACACAGAGAAACCCTGTCTCGAAAAACCAAAAAAAAAAAAAAAAAAAAAAAAATCAAAAATTTGTGTTTCTCTCTTTGTCTTGTCTAAACAGTAAATTCTCTTTATCCTTTCCATAAAGCACTGTTCTCAGTAGCTTGAGGAGTCTTGGGGAAAATGTTTTTTCAGACTTTTGCTTCTAGACTCTTAGTTTTTTGTGTGTGTGTGTTTTACATTTATTTATTATATGTGTAATATGTGCACTGGTGTTTCCTCAGGGAGGTCAGAGAAACACTTGGAGTGGATTCTCTTCTTCCACTATATGGGTTGCTGGGATCGATCTTTGTCTGCTAAGCCATTGCGCTGGTTTGATTTATGCCAACTTAACACAAGCCATAGTTATCCAAGAGGGAATCTCAGTTGAGAAAATGTGCCCCCCTCCCCGCAGGAGGATTGGCCTATAAGTAGACAGGGAATTTTATGAATTTGTGATCCATGGCGGAAGGCCCAGCCCATTGTGGGTGGGGATATCCCTTGAGCTGGAGGTCCTGGGTTCTGTAAGAAAGCGGGCCGAGCAAGCTATGAGGAGCAAGTCAGTAAGCAGCACCTCTCCATGGCTTCTGCCTCAGCTCCTGACTCCAGGCTCCTGCCCAGTTTGGGTTCTTGCCTTGGTTTCTTTAGATGGACTGTGGCTTGAGATATGCAAACTAAACCCGTTCCTCCCCAAGTTGCTTTAGTTAGGGTATTCCATGACAGCAATAGAAACCCTAAGACAGCCACCTTCTGACCCTATTTCAGCATCTGGGACTAGACACGTCTTAAGACTATCTTTCTGGTTCCTCTCCTGTCTAACGATGTCAGTTATTTTGGCAGTGAGAGGATTACTGCTTCTGGAGAATTCTCCAGAATCTCTAGCCATTTAGGAAAAGCACCATTTTGAGCACGGAGTCTCTTGAAGGTTTAAGAAAGGGTCCATGTGGCTTGACCTTCACCTGGTTCTGGGGAGCCTGGGGCTGTAGCCGGGAGCATCTTAGACCTCTAGATCATGCGAGCAAAACCAGATTAAGGCGAGGTGACATGACGACATGGCAGGTTTTCTTTTCCCTTAGTTCCACTACTGGTCAGTGATACTGTGGTGAAACACCTAAATTACAGTACTTTAGCTACCTGGGCATTTTGCTATTGTCACTATGGCTAGTGAGGCTGTTTCGTGATCTTTAATATTGACCCAGTAGACTTAGTGAATGCGGTTAATTCAGTCTTTACTCCTGACCCTCTATTAGGAGTTAAGGGAAAGGGAGGATGTAATAGGGAGACCCTTCCACTCCTGTTGTTTCCTTCTGCGTGAGGGTGCAGGGAGGGCAGGAGGGCGAGGCTACCAGTCACATCCTTTACTCCGCCTGCCAAGCGAGGGCATCTTGGGCTTAGCGGGCACGGACGAAAAAGCTCTGTGCTTGGGTCTTAAGTCTCTGGTCTTGGGGATGAATTCTCTATGGGGAGCTTCTGTCTTATGCCTTGCTTTTTCAAAAATGTATTTATTAAAATAATTTGAAAGCATGTGTGTGTGTTTGTGTTGCTGAGCATGTGTGTGTGTGTGTGTGTGTGTGTGTGTGCCACAGCATGTTTGTGGAGGTCAGAGGGCCACTTTCAGGATTTGGCTCTGTCCTACCACGTGGTTTAAGGGATCAAACTCAGGCTGTCATACTCTGTGGCAAGTATTTTTAATCTTGCCGTGCCAAATTTTGATTCCTTAATTACCAAGCCCTTTGCTCTAATTTTAAACTGGCTCACAAGAGGGGAAGAGACTGCTATGGACTGGGTACCTTGTAGGTCTCCTGAGGATGAGATTCCAGTTTTTCTTAGTTGTGTTAGAAAAAGAACACCAGCTGGGCACAGAGACACACGGCTGTAATCCCAGCACTTGGGAGGGTCAGCAGTTCAAGGCCAGCACCATGGGTGTCAAGAAATAAAACAAACCCAAAAAGGAGGGATTGAAGGAAGCAGAGAAGAGGTGGGGAAGAGGGAAAGGGAGGGACAGAGGGAGGGACACACACACACACACACACACACACACACACACACACAGCTCCAGTTACTGGGGAGATGCAGATTCTGTGCGTTGATTGCATTCCGGCTCCTTTCACTTTCTAAGCATCTTTCTTTCTTTCTTTCTTCCTTCCTTCCTTCTTTCCTTTCTTTCTAAAGATTTATTTATTATTATATGTCAGTACACTGTAGCTGTCTTCAGCCACATCAGAAGAGGGTGTCAGATCTCATTATGGATGGTTGTGAGCCACCATGTGGTGGCTGGGATTTGAACTCAGAACCTTTGGGAGAGCAGTCAGTGTTCTTAACTGCTGAGCCATCTCACCAGCCCCTCTAAGCCTCTTTCTAAACATCCGAGAGGTTCTGTGCTTCCTCAGTGAGCAAGGCAGAGCCACAAATCCCTGCCACCCAGAGCTAGGAGAGAGAAAACAGCAAATACGAGAAACCACTAGGAATTGTGACTGTTCCCATTGACGGAAACATACTAAGGGTAACAAACAATAAGAGAGGCGGAGCTGGCTTTAGGTGGAGTGGACCTGGCTACCGGCGGTTGTCACCCTCAAGTCAAAATTCTACCTGCAGCTAAGATTACGTGTGGTGTCTGAATCCAGCAAACAAATAGTAAGGCTCCGATGGTATCACAACTTCCGGTTGGTCCTAATCTGTTTGATTCTACTGGACTTACTGCACGTCGTTACATATTCATGTACCCAGTCAACGTATGCTTTTCAATGCTTTAGAAATCGATCCTTTGAGAATTTTAGACGTATATTCAGTGCAATGTGATCACAGCCACCCTCATTTCATCCCTATAACTCCCACTGGGTCCCCTTAAACATCCCCCTCCCAAGTTCATGTCTCTCTCTTCCCCTCTCTGCCCCCTCTCTCCTCTCTTTTTCTCTCTTTCATAACCTTCTGAGCCCTATTGGAGCTGCCCATATCTGTATGGGGGAGGGGCTGGACATCCTCTGGAGCAACCTACCAGGGGGCACACCCCCAAAGTAGAATGGCATGTCCCCCCCCCAGCATCTATCAACTCCCAATAGTTCTTCAGTAAGGGGTGCGGTCTATTAAGCTCCTCCCATAGACACGGTGGAATTTTGACTAGTCAATGCATATTTTATGACAGGGGTTAAGGATAATAACCCTTGACTTGTTTGTTTTTGATACTGGGAACATTTTGCACATACTCAGTAAGCGCTTTACCATTGAGCTATGTCCTCAGTCAAAATAAGACATCTGTCTATCTATCTATCTATCTATCTATCTATCTATCTATCTAGTGTGTATGATGCATATGCACTTGTGGGTGTGTGAATGTGGGTGTTCACACGTCACATGTGGAGGTCAGAAAATAACCTCAGCTGTTGGTCCTGACCTTATTTTGAGACTGTCTCTTTTTCTGCTATTGTTTATGCCAAGCTAGCTGGCCTATGAGCGTCCAAGGATTCTCCCCCTCCCATCTCCCCAAAGGAATGTTGGGATCACAGACACGTGTACTGACTGGTTTTGTATCCACTTGACCCAAGCTAGAGTCGTCGGAGAGAAGAATTGCGTCCATGAGTCCTAGCTGTAAGGCATTTTCTCAGTTAGTGATCAATAGGGAGGGACCCAGGCCATGGTGGGTGGTACCATCCCTGGGCTGGAGGTCTTGGGTCTATAAGAAAGCAGGCTGAGCAAGTTGTAAGGAGCAAGCCAGTAAGCAGCACTCCCCCATGGTCTTTGCATCAGCTCCTGCCTCTAGGTTCCTGCCCTGTGTGAGTTCCTGTCCTGGCTTCCTTTAATGAACAGTGATCTAGAAGCATAAGACAGATAAACTCTTTCCTCCCCAGCTTGTGTCTTGGTCATGGTGTTTCCTCACAGCAAGAGAAACCCCAAGACCCTTGTGCAACTTGTATGAGTTTTATGTTTGTTCTGGGGATTTTAACCCCTTTATGCTGTGGGTTAATTGTGTGACAGGTGCTTCTACCCATCTAACTATCTCCATAGGCTCACAAATAAGACATTCTTAATGCCCCAAGGAACAAGCAACCTAGTTGGGAAAGACAGGAATAGATTATAGTGGAGGAGTATAACCTGGTGAGAAGCTGTTAGGAAATCTTAAACCTAGAGCAGGGAGTGATTAGCTCGACACAGAGGGGCTTGGAATTTGGGGTAGAGGAAGAAGAGCTCTCTTAGAAGTTTCCTAGCAGTGAGAATTATGGCTTGTTTTTCTGTGGGACAGGAGAGGCATGTGCTAAGGATAATGTGGCCACGTGGCAAGGTTCTAGAAAATAGCCTTTTAGCACATTCCTCAGGAAGACAGATGCAGCAACCTTAACTCCTTCTTTCCTTTTGAAAGAATGAGAATTACAGCCTAAAATCCCCAGTGCCTAACTCTCAAATGACCCCAAGAAGTCAGAAGTTTAAAATGGTATCTCGCTCCAAGGAAGCTCTAACTCCAGCCTCCTAAGGAGCCCCAAACATCTCAAATTCCAGATCCTGCTCCTTTTTAGAAACTAGGTGAAAGGTCACATTCCTTGAGCCCACTCTTTGTTAGGCACTAGGCAGAAGGGCCATGAGTAAGTGATCCTGGCCCCCTAAGGTAAAGGGGAATGAGCTAACTAGCTGCTTATCTGGCTTCTGTAAACTGCTTACACCATCACCCCCACCCAGGAGCCCATACAACTATGGACCTCTGAGACAATAGGAAACTGATTGGTCCACGGAATGCGGGCTTGGGTAATTTAAACTGATTGGCCTAGAAACTATGGAGTGGTACAAATCAATTGGCTTGCACTGCACGGGCTCTTGATGCTAAGGAATGATTGGTTTGTGATGCACGGACTTTGTTGTGAACATATAAAAGTTGTCCCGATTCTGCACTTGGGGTCCACAGTCCTCTACCCCTGAGTGGTGTACAACTGTGAACCCCAGTGCACCTGGAATAAAAATCCTCTTGCTGTTTGCATCAAGACTGTTTCTCGCGAGTGATTTGGGTGTCGCCTTCTGAGGTATGGGGGGGGCCCTCGTTTTTTTTAGGGTCTTTCCCTTCCTTCCTTCCTTCCTTCCTTCCTTCCTTCTTCCTCTCTTCTTCTCCCTCCCTTTACTCCTCCTCCTCCTCCTCCTCCTCCTCCTCTTCCTCCTCCTCCTCCTCCTCCTACTCCTCCTCCTCCCTCTGACTGTTCTGAAACAAACTCTGTGGACCAGATTGGCCTCAAACTCACAGTGCTCCACCTGCCTCTGCCTCTGGGTGCTGGAATTAAAGGCATGCACCACAACCACTCAGCCTGACACTTTCTTTAAAATTATAATTATGATTTTCATTTTAAAGGCAAGCAAAATAAAATTAGCTAAAATGACTTGTGTAGTTTCCATGGCTAGTCAGGAGAGCAGCTAGGTGAAATGGATTTTATTGGCATTGATGGTAAGATGCTTGGATAGTCAAAGTTTAGATAACTCTATAAAAAAGAAAAACATGGTACCAAGCTCACTGGAGTAAAAGTTTTGCAGGGCCCTCGGAGAAGTACATAATCACCATTAGAATATTCTTGTGGCTGCGGATCCATCCACATCTCCTAAAGAACTTTTTTCCCCCCTTTGAGGGAAGTAAAACATTTCACAGTTAAAAAACACGTTAAAGCTTAAGAACTGTAAAAGAGTAACACTTAAACAGGAGATCAACAACAACAACAATGACAAAAAAAAAAAGCCATTTTAATTACAATTTTGTTTGGTCCAAGTGCAATTTCTTGCTTAAGCTTTTGTTAGGTAGACTAAAAAGATAGTTTTCAAAAATCGCCTTAGCAGTCTTTCATGAATTGTCCTTGCTGTGTATTTAGAGGGATAATTAGAGAAAAGGAAGAGTTTTAAAGTGGCTTCTGCACTATATCCACTAATTATTTTTAATAAGCAGTGATTCGTGGTGCTGGTACTATTTTTCTCCCCTTCGGCACATCCAAAGCAGGAAGCGATGCTGTGTGAGCGGAGGCATTTCAAAGCCGCGCTGAACCTGCCTTCGCCGGTCTGGTGGTTTGATGTTAGTTCAAAGGAAAACTCCAATCCCAAAGACTTTTTCAATTTCCTTTCCGCACAATAAATTAACTGCGGAAGAACCAATATAAACCTGTTTGTGCCTCTGCACGTGAATGATGTAACCGAGTCGTTTCTCTCCGGAACATTCTTCGAGAGTGCACGCTTTTGTTGTCCTTAGCCTCTATTTATGTGACGCTCAAAACGTCATTCACTCTTGTAAGAGGGGCCGAGGGTATTGGGGCCGCTGCTGGAGATGGCTCAAACTCATTGAGTCTGTGCCCAGCTCAGGGCTAGGATACTGTGAATTGTAGAATGTACAAGCCCTAGGTCATAATTTATTCTTCATTTTGAAATTCTATAAAGGTCACTTGTACACAAGTCACTTCCTGCCTCTCACACAAATAGAGAAAATGACTTTCTTTTGACCCGCGGGTCCTGAAGGAGCTAGTTCCCTGCTGCCTCCAGTCTCCAGCTGGTACACCTTAAGGTTGTGCTCTTTCAGCTCCTCCATGGGTCTTTGCATAACTATGACTTCTCTGGTGGGACTTATGTCCTACTGTCCTTGTATGGTGTAACCCTATTATTATTTAGATCCAGGCTGTCTTCATTGGTGAAGCGTACAGTTCCAATCTTCCACTCGCCGCCTCCAGACAGCGGTGTGCCTCCCTTTGTGGGGGTAGTTTTGCATCTATCCATGTGAGAAGTTGATTAATATCTATCTGTCTCACCAGACTACATTCTCCACGAGAGCCAACGCTGAATATTTTCTTGCTTATTATTACCGTTCCCAGAGCAAACGCAGGTGCATTGCTGGCGCTCTCTAGGTGTTTTCTGTATAAATAAGCAAGTAACAAAGTCAATGAGTATCTGGGAACGTTGGGTAGAAGCAGGGCTACAGAGTATGCAAAGATCACCGGTTTGGGGCAAAGAGCTCAGCGCTCTACACTTCCTAAGTCAATGAGCCAATTACTGACACTGCCCTGAATGAGGTAAGAGGGTCAGTCACCAGGTTGGTGAGTATGATGCCCCCTTTACCCTTCAGAGCCTTATAGTCTTTTTACAGGTAGATCTGTAAATTGCCTCTTACAAGTATACTGTGATATGTCTTCATTAGGGTTTTATTGCTGTGAAGAGACACCATGACCATGGCAACTCTTATGAAGGCAGACATTTAATTGGGCCTGGTTTACAGTTCAGAGGTGTAGTCCATTATCATGACGAGAAGCTTTCCCGCACACAGGCAACAGGGTACTGGAGAAGGAGCTGAGAGTTCTATGCCTTGACCCATAGGCAGCAGAAGGAGACTCTGTGTCACAATGGGTGTAGACCCCAAAGCCTGCCACCACAGTGACACACTTCCTTTAACAAGGGCACACCTTCTCCAGCAAGGCTACACCTCCTAATAGTGTCACTCAATCTCAATCCCTATAAATTGGAGCCATATCTATTCAGTCTACCACATGATATGTTCTAGCATGAAAGTATATTGTTTTGGTGTGTGTGTGCAGCAGCATTACCTTTGACTTGGGATTTAGGTCACAGCATTTCAGAAGACCCTTTCACTTGGGTCTTAAAAGATAATAAGAGCTTCCCTTTTTGTTTGCTTTCTTTGAGGAAGAATCTCATTTAGTCAAGTTTGCTATGTAGTTGAGCATGACCTTGAATTTCTGATCCTCTTTCTTCTACCTCTGGAGTGTTGAGGTTATAGATGTCTACACTTTATCCAGTTGATGTGGTGCTGGGGACTCAACCCAGGGCCTTGTGAATGCTAGGTAGCCCTCTATCAAATGAACTACATCCGCAACTGGAGCTTGCTTTTTAAGACAGAAAAACGTATTCATCATCATATGTTTTACAGATAATTCAGAATACTGATCAACATGACTTTCAGTTTCATCTCTGTGGCTGTGATAAAACACCTTGACCAGAAGCAACTTAGGGGAACAAAGGAAATATTTCATCTTACAGGCTACAGTCCATCACCGAGGGAAGGAAGAGTAGGAAATCAAGCAGCATCTTGGAGCAGGTACCATGGAAGAATGCTGATTGCTTTCTTTCTTACATTTTAGCTAGAGTTCTAGTACATCTCAAGGACCATTTGCCTATGGATGGTGCTACCTTTGGGGCCTTCTGCCCACAGACATTGTGGCTATTTGAATATACTTGGCCCATAGGGAGTGGCACTGTTAGAAGGTGTGGCCTTGTTGGAGGAGTGTGTCACTGTGGGGGTGGGCTTTGGGCTTCACCTATTACAGAAGAGAGCTTCTTCCTAGCTTCCTGAGGATGCTGGTCGGTTCCTAGCTGCCTTTGGGTCAAGAAGTAGAACTCTCAGCTCCTTCTCCATCACCATATTGGTCTGGATGCTGCCTTGCTTCTTGCCATGATAACCTATCACCTCTAAATTTGTAAGCCAGCCCCAATCAAATGTTTGCATTTATAAGTATTGCCTTGGGCTGGGCAGTGATGGTGCACACCTGTAATCCCAGCACTTGGGAGGCAGAGGCAGGCTGATTTCTGGGTTAGAGGCCAGTCTGGTCTACAGAGTGAGTTCCAGGACAGCCAGGGATACACAGAGAAACCCTGTCTCTAAAAACAAAACAAAACAAAAAACAAACAAAACAAACAAAAGATAAGTGTTGCCTGTGTCATGATGTCTCTTCACAGCAATGGAAACCCTGACTAAGACAGACAGGATCATAGGTCAATCTGACTAATTTCTCAATGGAAGCTTTCCTCTCACATTATTCTGACCTGTGCCAAACTGACAATGAAGTCCAACTGGGACAACAGGGCTTGCCATTTAATGTCTTTAGGAGTCAGATGATGCAATATCAGCACTTACATTACTGGGCTTATGGTTATTTGGTACACAGACTCTGGTTATTACTCTTTCCAATCACCATCTTGGGCCTTTCTGAGTTATGGAAGCCAAAGAGTAAGTAATATATTATACTTGCCGGAGTCTCTTGCAGCTAGAGCCACAAAAGTTTGGAAGGAGAACATGCTCTCAACTGGTTGGTTGAGCACAACATGACACTGGAAAGCTTAGGTATTTTGTTATTGGTGATAGGTTATTTCCCTGTCACTAGTGAAATGAGCCAATTTAAGTCACATTGGATTATATTAAGGGCAGGTGTATTGGGAGGCTGCACTCAGGCAGGCGAGTTCACTGGCCCCATGGGCCAAGGTCAGGGAAGTCGCCACGGGGAAAGGGGGCAGGGGTAGAGGAGGAAGAGAGAAAGAGAAAGGGGGCATGTGTAGAGAGAGAAGAGGAGGAGGAGGAGGAGGGGGAGGAGAAGAAGAAGAAGAGTGAGTGAAATGTCTGGATTATATAGGGAGGAACCTCTGGGGAAAGAGCAGTCCAGTCCCTGGGCTGGTAAGTTCAGGGTTGGGGACAGGGTATGCCAGGTAGGGGTTGAGAGATGCTGGGAGAACCTGGAGGCCAGGTCTGCTTTGATCTATAAACTGTGTACATCAGTCCCTTGTCCTGGGGTCTAAAACCAAACAATTAGTACCTCCTATTGTTTTTTTTTTTTTGTTTTTTTTTTTTTGCTCCTTTTCCTAGGCAAACAACCCTTTCTTCGATGCTTCTGAGCATCTCGACAGCCCATCCAATCAGTTCATTAATTCAGCAAATATTTATTGAGCACTTGTCACATCTCTGGATGGTGGTGACATGGAAGATGTGTTAGAATGTAACATGATCTAGGCTCTTAAAGAGCTCACAGAGCCCATCTAGGTCTCCCAATTGTCCACATCAGAAACCCCATTTCGGGAATGCAAGCTGGTACAACCACTCTGGAAATCAGTATGGCGGTTCCTCAGAAAACTGGACGTGATACTTCCAGAGGACCCAGCCATACCACTCCTGGGAATAAACCCAGAAGATTCCCTAGCATGCAATAAGGATACATGCTCCACTATGTTCATAGCAGCCTTATTTATAATAGCCAGAAGCTGGAAAGAACCCAGATGTCCCTCAACAGAGGAATGGATACAAAAAATGTGGTATATATATACAATGGAGTACTATTCAGCCATTAGAAACAATGAATTCATGAAATTCTAAGAGAAATGGATGGAGCTGGAGAACGTCATACTAAGTGAGGTGACCCAGTCTCAAAAGAATACCCATGGTATACAGTCACTGATAAGTGGATATTAGCCTAGAAGCTTGGAACACTAAAGACATAAATCACATACCAAGTGATGTCTCACAAGAAGAAAGGAGTGGACACTGGTGCTAGAATGGACCAAAACATCATTGTAGGGGAGTACAAGAACAGTGAGGGGGGAGGGGGTGGATGAGGGAGCAGGGGGAAGGAAAAGGACATGTGGGACCTTTGGGGATGGGGAACCAGAAAAAGGGAAATGAATTGTAAATATAGAATATATCCAATAAAAAAAAAAGAAAAAAAAAAAGAAACCCCATTTCATTCTGTTCCCATTAACTTAAAAAGTATGGTTGTCCCACCTTTATAACTCAACCAATCTGCTCTGTCCTTAGAAATAGGCCACTGACTTCATTGTGTCTTATATGCTCTCTTACCATTGTGGTGGCTGTCAGAAAACATGGCATACAGAAGGACCCAATTGTGGTCCAGTATGTAGTCCTGGCTTTGTATACTCAGAAACCTGATGATGCCCCAGCATCCTGAATGTGCATCTTTCTGGGATGGGCACTTATGAACCAAGGGCCCAAAGAGCAATCAATGAGACCGGAAATATGTCTCCCGGTCTCCACTAAGAACTTTAAATGTCAAGACAGCTGGCAAGGCCAGGTGACTCTAAGTAATCCTGATCCAGATCATTCTCTCCACAAAGGATAAGAATATTCTTCATCAGTATGAAGGTTATGAGCATTTAATGACATAGATTCTGCCAGTGTTCGTGCCTCCAGTGAAGCTCATACTGGTGTTGCTGCTGGCCATGCGGACACCATCTGTCCCTTGAGCTTTGGTTTTGCTCTAAATGTCTTGAAGCTTGTATCTGCAGGGTCCTCTCTCATACGTATGAGTCCATGTTTTTACAGTGAAGGGCACTGTCTTAGTTAATCTTTTTCTGGCTGTGAAGAGACACCATGACCACCGCAACTCATAAAGGAAAACATTTAGCTGTGGTTGGCTTGCAGTTTCAGAGGCTTAGTCTATGGTCGTTGTGCTGGGAAGTATGGCTGAGTCCAGGCAGAGATGGTGCTGGAGAAGGAGCTGAAAGTTCTACATTTTGGTCTGCCAGCAGCAGAAGGAAACTGTCCCACTGGGTGTAGCTTGAGACTATATAAGACAACAAAGCCTGCCTCCACAGTGACACACTTCCTCCAACTAGGCCACACCTCCTGATAGTGCAACTTCCTAGAGGCCATGCATTCAAACACATGAGTCTATGCAGGGCCATACTTAATCAAACGCCACAACCCATAGACATGTAGTCATGTACCACATAATGAATTTGCAGTTAGTAATGGGCTACATATGTAATGATGGCTTAATGAATTATACTGTGTCTTTGGGTTTTACTGCTGTGAACAGATACCATGACCAAGGCAACTCTCATAAGGACAATATTTAATTGGAGCTGGCTTATAGGTTCAGAGGTTCAGTCCAGTATCATCAAGGTGGGAACATGGCAGCATCCAGGCAGGCATGGTGCAGGAGGAGCTGAGAGTTCTGCATCTTCATCTGAAGGCTGCTAGTGGAAGACTGCTTTCAAGCAGCTAGGAATAAGGTCTTAAAGCCCATACCCACAGTGACACACCTACTCCAACAAGGCCACACCTACTCCAACAAGACCACACCTACTCCAATAAGGCCACACTTACTCCAATAAGGCCACACCTACAAACAATTTCCATGGGCCAAGCAGATACAAACCATCACATACTGCCCACTGGGGTCACAACCCTCTAGGAATGATTATTTTTTATTTATGTGTCCATATGTGGGTTGTATGACTTCATGCACACCTTGTGTGCTGATACCTGCAGAGGCCAGAATATGGTGTCAGATGCTCTGCACGTTGGAGTTCCAGGCTGTTGTGAGCTGCCTCATGTGGGTGCTGGCAACCGAGCTTGGGACTTTCACGAGAGTCTCTCCAGTCCCACTCCTCCCCCTTTTGATCTGAGGTTGATTGAATCTGCAAATGCAAATGCAGACCTCATAGATGGGGAGGGCTGACTGAATAGGAATAGCTATCTGTTTAGAAACGTCCTATACAAACCATCATTTAAAAATATGTATTTAAAACCTCAGCTCTCGCACTTGCATGCTATTTTGTTTTGGAGAACCATGAAAAGTTACAGTCTACATCGCTGGAAAATCTTACTGGTCACTGTTTGCAAGGTGGCACTCAGCCATTGTTACATTTGGGGAGTTACTCGAGCATTTATCACATCCAGGTACAGCACAACCAGCTCAATAAAGGACTACGTGCGGCCCGTGAGACGTTCAGTGGAGACCTTACTTCTCTAAGGCCTGCTTTTTTTTTTTTTTTTTGTTACCTTGGGCTTATGGGTCATCCATTTTTGTCCCCTAATGGTTCCACCTGATGGCGATGGCAGACCACTTCGATAAGATTTTAAACAGCTCTGGGCCGTTCCAGGTTAGGGAGACAGCAGATCGCACTGAGTGTCAGTCCTGCCTTCCGAGATGACAGGCATGGGGGATGAGACTGGAAACTCCGGGTTGCAGTAACGGATGCAGTAGAGTAGTTATCTGTGGGAGAAAAACGAGCTGACTCGTTCTGAGCCAGTCAGAGCACGACTGAGATTAAAGATTCAGGAGGACTATTTGAGGATTATGTTACAGCGTTCTATACCAAAGAACTAGAGCTGGAAAAGATGTTGTGCGAGTCTCTCATCTCATGTGTGTGTGTGTACATATATATGATCTGTATATATTAATACCATATATATATACATATATATGTATATGTGTGTATATATATGTATATGTGTATATATATATATATATATATATATATTAGCTCTACCTCTCTTTAAAAAAGATAAAAATGAGAATGATATTATTACATTAACAATTATTTTCTACATTTATTTACTTTGTGTGTGTGTGTGTGTGTGTGTGTGTGTGCATAATTTGTGGTGTGTGTATCCATGGTGCATGTGTGGAGATCAAAGGACAACTTGTAAGAACAGATTCTCCCTGGGCGGTGGTGGCATGGGCGGTGGTGGCATGGGCGGTGGTGGCACACACCTTTAATCCCAGCACTTGAGAGGCAGAGGCAGGTGGATTTCTGAGTTTGAGGCCAGCCTGGTCTACAGGGTGGAGTTCCAGGACATCCAGGGCTACACAGAGAAACCCTGTCTCAAAAAAAAAAAAAAAAAAAAAAAAACAAAAAAAAACAAAAAAAAACCAAACCAAACCAAACCAAACTAAAACAAAACAAAACAAAACAAAACAAAACAAAACAAAACAACAACAACAAAAAAACCCCAAAAAAGAACAGATTCTCTCCTTTCACTGTGTGGGGCCTGGGGACTGAACCCTGGTTGTGAGGGTTGGTGACTTGCCTGGCTTGGTGACAGACACCTTTACGAGAGGAGGTGCTCTGCTGGCCCCCTCCCCCTTTCTCTCTGTGCTTGCAGGAGTAGAGAGATTTAAAGAGAAACACTTGAGGGGTTTGCGATCCCACGAGACTGCGCACAGAATGCGGTATGCTATGCGTGTGTCTAATACACGTCTGGTGAAACATGTCTCCTGTACGGCACAGCGTCACCCCCTCCCCCCTTTCTGCCTATCTGTTCTTGTGCCTCCTTCGTGAGCCCCACCAAGACCACCAAGGAGCCATCTTGGATGCAATCGCACTAAGATCTTTATTCAAGCTCGAGCTTGGGCAACGTGTCTGACAGGAGGGTGAAGCAGACGCGAGGGTGAGGCCCTGCGCTCTCAGGGGGACAAGACTTTACAGGAAGTGGTGAGGAAGGGAGGGCATTCCAGCCTGGCCAGCATCTAGTTGTATGACTTTTATAAGCCGACAGGTGCGTGCTCTGAAGCAAGACCATGAACGGTTGTCACCAACGGTCTGAGAGTACATCTAAAACAATTAGACTAATCTTTGGTTGACTGTTGCCAGGAAGTAGCTAGGGAGTAACTCTGGGGTATGGGCTGAGGACAAGCCACAGGGTCCTTCTTGGTACTTGGGTGTAGCCTGGGTTCAGCTATGTCAAGTTTTTCTTAAGATGGAGGCCCGTCCCAAGATGGAGTAGGTTTGGCCTCTCCACAGTAAGTTTTCCTTCCATTCCCCAGAAAGGTAGATGAGCCCAGGAACAACGGTTCTATTTTCTCAGCATCCTGGCTCCTGCCCCTTGAACGACTTATCTGGGAGGGGAGGGAACTGGGTGTGCTCTTGGGCTACTCTGCAACTTCGTGGGTGTGAGATCTGTGTCACGACACAGGACGCCGTGCTCAGAAGGGCCCCGCGCTTGGCATAATGCTCTGTTCTGGTCAAGTCTGCGATCCTGACTGAATTTTAAACACGAAGTTCTGTATTTTCCTCTCGCTCTGGTCTTTGCACATTGAGTATCCCGTCCTGCGGGGGGGGGGGGGGAGGTCACTGTTTGGAGGGTGGGGTGTCAGGTCTTCATTTAGGGAGGGTGTTCTAGGAAGCCTCTTTGACCACAGAGCCAAGCCGTACTCTCTTCTGCTTGCTGCGTGTTTGAGAGGAAGTGTTGAAAGATGGTTTTGAGTGACCGTTGCCAAATACAAATCCTGGTTCCCCCTCTTGCTCCGTTCATGACCTTGGGCAAATGGTTAAGCTTCCTGTTTCCTATCCTGAAACACTCAGGCCGTGCTAGTAAATAATCTAATATATGGTCCCCATAACATTTATTGGTAGTTGCTATCGTAATTGTATCACCATGACCACTAAGTCTCGTTTTATTTGGAATTCAGAAGCACACGGGGCTGTCTACTGGACTCTCTAAAATCCAACAGTTCTCATGCCTTGAAAAAATCACAAAGTTTTGTTTTGAAGCAGAATCTGTCCTTGCCCTCAAGGGGTTTGAAAGTTCATAACTTGAAAATTGCCTCTATCAGCATGCTATGGGATGGAAGCTTTAGGAGGTAACCAAAGCCTTCAGACTCAGCTGGTAATAGGTGGCCCTCTCTCCTTTATAAGAGAAGGCTCTTTTGTCATTGTCATTGCGGGTCTCCTGGGGCACATGGACCAGTCTTTGCCTGCCCTAGGCATTGACCACAGGCTCATATCTGGGAGGATGGTAGACTTTCAAGAGATTTGGTTTTCAGCCCAATGTAGTATCAGGCCCAGGGCTGTGTTTGGATAGAATTGTGAGCTTAAGGCTGGCTTATTACCTACCTCCCACTGTGTGTGTGGTGTGGTATGGTGTGTGTGGTGTGTGTGGTGTGAGTGTGAGTGGTATGTGTGCATTGTGTGCATGTGTGTTGTGTGTGCTTGCCAGAGGACAGTGTTGTTCATTACAAGCCATACATCTTAGGTTTTTGTTTTGTTTTGTTTTGTTTTGTTTTTGTATTTTGAGATGGGGGCCCCTTGCTGGCCTGGGTCTAGCTGGTCAGCAAGGTCCTGGGATCCACCTGTCCCCGCCTCTCCAGAGCTGTGAACGCAAGCTCAGGATTGTGCTTTCTGGAGACTGAACTCAAGTCTTTCCCAGTTGGGTAGCACTTCGTGGACGGAGCTATCGCTTTACCCTACTAGAATCGTCTTGATTGTTCTCTCAACTCTGAGGCATGTGTGTAGGGCTATTCTTTCATACCATTCTTGATCTTAGGAAGCCTGTGGATCTGTGAGGCAAACAGTTGTTGCAGTCCAGTGGTCCGGCAGGTGTACAAGAGGCGGGAGAAGCAGCCAGAGAGAGAGACAGAGAGAGGGAGAGGGGGAGGAAGAGAGAGAAGGAGAGGGGGAAGGAGAGGGGGAGGGGGAGGGAGAAGGAGAGGGAGAGGGGGAAGGAGAGGGGGAAGGAGAGGGGGAGGGGGAGAGGGAGGGGGAAGGAGAGGGGGAGGGGGAGGGGGAGGGGGAGGGGGAGGGGGAGGGGGAGGGGGAGAGGGAGAGGGAGAGGGAGAGGGAGAGGGAGAGGGAGAGGGAGAGGGAGAGGGAGAGGGAGAGGGAGAGGGAGAGGGAGAGGGAGAGGGAGAGGGAGAGGGAGAGGGAGAGGGAGAGGGAGAGGGAGAGGGAGAGGGAGAGGGAGAGAGAATACTTCTCCTCCCTCAGAGGCCAGCAGGGGTTACCCTTGAACTCTTGGATTAGCATGGTAGACATTTTGTAATCTTTTCAAAAGCAAGATGAGGGCTGGAGAGATGGGTTAGTGGTTACAAATACGTATTATTCTTCCTGAGGACCTGAGTTTGATTCCCAGCGCTTACCTTGGGTAGTTTACAGCCATCTGTAACTCCAGCTCCTGGGAAAACCATCTCCTCTGGTCTCTGTGGGCACACTTATACACATATACCTACCTACACACACAATTTTAAAAATAATAAAAATACTAAAAAGGAAGACGAATATACAAATCTGAACACACAAACACACACACACACATACACACACTCACGTCATCATGGCAATTGTTTCTAGTTTTGGACTCATCAGCATGGTAAATGAAACGCTTATTTAGATATTTTTCACAATAATATCTCACTGTTTTTCCTATCTCCCAAATTGCTATCATGTTTTTTAAAATTTTTTTATTATTTTTTTATTATTTTTTTAAGACTACTAATTGCTCAGCGGTGGTGGCACCGGCTTTAATCCCAGCACTTGAGAGGCAGAGGCAGGCGAAGCTTGAGGCCAGCTTGGCTTACAGAGTGAGTTCCAGGCCAGCCAGGGCTACACAGAGAAACCCTGTCTTGAAATACCGAGAGACTATCAACTTCTCTCTGGTAAATAGTTTTCAAGGTGACTGTGCAGGGACAGGGTCTTAATAGCTTCGAATGGGTTTGAAGACGGCTGGTGGAGATGCTGTGAGCTCTTGGGAAGAAGAGACAGCCAAGGCGGGAGATCAGCCTTAGGAGGGACTTGGAGCAAGCAGGAGACCCCACCCACGGCTGGAACCGGAAGGCAGGAGGCTCTTGGCACGGCTCAGTTAAAATGCAGAGACTAAACAATCTCCCTGTCAGACCCACTGCTGCTTTTGATGTGTGTCTGGGGAAGGCTCCGCCGAGCGCCACCTGCAGGCAGGAAGCTGGCAGGACCCAGGGAGGAGCCCTACAGACTTCATGTGTCGCGTGGGTAGGTTCTCTGACATCTCAGGCCCCCTTTCCGTGTCTGTAAAACGACAGCCCCGTTTCATGTTAATCCAAAATGATTTTTTTTTGTCAACTGTAAAGTATATTTCACACCACATCATGGGGCATATTCTGAAGTTGTATAAAACGGGGAAGAAGCCAGTCAGGTCTCAAAAATGCAGAACAAAGGGAGGTTCGGACTGAAACCAAATAAGGATGTGGAGAGCTTGTGCCTGTCACTATCTCCAGGGCCCCATGGCCTGAGGTTACAAGGCTGAAGTGCTGTTATGAAGGCCATAAGCAGCTGGGCTGTAGTGGCGACTGCCTTTAAACCCCACCACCCCAGAGACTCTGGTCTTAAAAAACAAAACAAAACAAAACAACAACAAAACAAAACAAAATAATAACAAAAAAACCCAACCCAACAAACAAAAAGAAAAAGAAGGTCATAGGCTGATGTAAGTTCATGTCGATGCGACAGTACTTATATGTTTTCTCTTCCTCCGTTTCTCTTCCTCTCCCTTCCTCCATGGCCCCTTTCCCTCCCGCCTTCCTCCCTGTATTCACTATGTGACGATCAGGATGCCAGGCACACTGTGAAGGCTCACCAAAAAAAACCTTAATAATTGTTCCAATACACATCTGTTCGTTTTATGCTTAATCAATTCACTTCACTTAATTCCGACTCAGTTAAATTAAATTTGGTTCAAAAACAATTTCCGAGCGTTTGTCAGGTGCCGGGGGTCCAAGAACAGCCAAGAAACTGACTGTCCATTTAGTGCTTGACTGCGCTGTCATCCCCGCATCTGGCCACTTGGTGGCAGTGTGTCACAGAAAATGTTTATTTGTGGGGCTGGCTGAGCGGCTCCTCCCCCCCCCCCCAAGCCTAAGGCTCAGAGATTGTTGCTCCTTCCTTGGATTTGTTTAATACACACTTCCAAATTGAACAGACAGCTGGTATTATAGCCACGCGTGTGCCGTGTATGTGCTTAATTATACTGTGGAATTAAATTCAAAAGGGTGAGAATGTGGTTACATGTGTATGCTTCCGAAGTCTGTGTGTGGAGTTCACAGCTTTTGCCTGGGGCTCAGCCAGCGATGGGGACCGCCACAGAGAAAGCCGAGGGGAAGCCTCCAACCCAGCGGCAGGTGGTTATCAGCGGGCAATAGTGCGAATTTGCTTCCCCAGGCCACCTGAGGTTCCCTTTCCCACCGCCTGCTGCTTTGGTTCAGCTGCCCAGCCCCGATTCATTTTCTCGCTTCCTACTGGGCTGTGTCAAGAAGACGGGCCCTCAGGGAGCCCAGAACCGTGACCTTCATCTTCCCACCTCCCGGCATCTCTGACTTTTCTCTGTCTGCCGAAATCACCCTGAAAACCTGTACTTGCAATGCAGGGCATGTACCTCCAGAAAGACACTTATTTGCTACTTTCAGCGTTAATGACATCTAGGGATGTCTCTAATGGTGAAATCTCAGGTTCAGGAAAGGTCAATGGAAAAAAAAAATCACAATACCAGAAAGATCTCAAGGTTATCCACCCCCCCCCAGCATCCTCAGCAGCGGGGGGTGGGGTGGGGTGGGGTGGGGTGGAGATGGAGTGGGGGGGTATTTGTCGCTGCTCGACAGATCCTTATTGGACACTGCTTTCCACCAGACTCTTTCCCAAGGAGAATCATTTACAAATTTCTCATTCTCTTTGAGTTGAATTTGCTTCCTGTAGGTTTCAACGGTTGGTCCTTATTCTTTCTTCTAGGGCCGGTACAGGCAGCGCCATGGGTCTTGTTAAATTATTGTACAATCTGAGCCTATCTGTCTGTGGAAGGCCAGAGACTCTGCATCTCTAACAGGCTCCCAGAGACTATTCATGCCCCTACTGGGTCAGGAACTGCACCGGAAGGGTCTTGGAGTGGCAGGAAGAAAATTCTTTGATGTTTGAAATGGTTCCTGGCTGGGAATTCTGGCATTAGCCTCTAGCTCTGTGACTGTGGAGAACTTCCTCATGATCCCGTGTGTGTGAAATAGAGATTTCATATGTTTGGAGAATTCAGTGGAATCATGAGCAACATGTTAGCTCAGAATGCGTCCAGTAGCAAGCAGAAGGCGCCTCCCTGCGCTGGCTTAGACCTGCAGCTGACTTCTTGCTTAACAGGAGATCTTGAGGTGAGTGGCTGTGGCATTGTTCAGCTGCTCAATGGTGCAGTCAAAGCTCCAAGGTTGTGTATAAGCACATAGATGCATAATACATATATGTGTATATATGCACATATATGCATACATGCATATACATATTTGTATATATATACACACATACACACATATATATTTGTATATACATACACGCATACACACATATATTTGTATATACATACACACATATATTTGTATGTACATATACATACACATATACACACATATTTGTATATACATGCACACACATATTTGTATATACATACACACATATATACACATATATATTTGTATATACATACACACATACATAGACACATATATTTGTATATACATAAACACATACACACACATATATTTGTGTATGCATATACACATACATATATTTGTATGTACATATACACACATATGCATGTATATACACATCTCTATTTGTATATACATATGCATGTATATACATAAACACATATATGTTTGGATACACACATATATACATACATAATAATACATACACACATATGTATTGTGTCCTTCTTTCCTAGTGTGCTGACTTTTATTCTCAGGCTGTGACCACATGATCAAAGTGACTTTCACAGATCCAAGTACTAGAAGAATTTGTGCTGATCAGCCTGGATTTCTTCTCTCTCTGTGTCTCTGTCTCTCTCTCTCTCTCTGTTTCTTCCTCTTCCAGCTCCTCCTCTTCCTGCTCCTCCTCCCCTTCCTGCTCCTCCTCCTCTTCCTGCTCCTCCTTCTTTTTGGGGCAGTGCTGAGGATTGAACTCAGTACCCCATGCCAGGCAAGGTCTCTTTCACAGAGTTGAATCTTCAGTCAAGGTCTGAGTCTCTGCCACGGAAACAAGAGCTATGTTCTAGGAATGCCTCTTAACGCACAAGACATCCCCTCATATCTCAATGACCAGAGCTGGGTCTTATAACTACGCTTAAGAAATCCTGGTATCGAGCCGGGCGTGGTGGCGCACACCTGTAATAATCCCAGTGCTTGGGAGGCAGAGGCAGGCGGATTTCTGAGTTTGAGGCCAGCCTGGTCTACAGAGTGAGTTCCAGGACAGACAGGACTATACAGAGAAACCCTCTTGAAAAACTAAAAAAAAAAAAAGAAAGAAAGAAAGAAAGAAATCCTGATATCAAAATGACCGACATGATGGCAAAGGATTGTTCAACTCATTATTTGGGTCTGGGCCTATTCTTATGCTCATTAAATCACAGTTTTATTAGAAGGTATCAGGAGCTAGCTGTGTGGCCTTTGAAGCCAGTACACAGGTTCTTTGAATCCTCCTTTTAGGAGATGGAAGCTGTATCTTTTCCACCTAAATCCCAGTTAGAGCAAGAGAGGGGGGCGAGTGTGGTGCTGTGGGGTGTAGCTGGTGGGACTGTAGCAGGTCATACATCGCCTACCTCATTTGTTAGGGCTTTGGAGCGCTCAGATTCATGTAACACGTCAGACTCACCGTCAACCCCATGCTGTGAGGACCCAGTCACGTGGAGACGCCAGGCGGTGTAGGTTCCGGAATTGGTAGCTGTGGTTTCGCTTCCACCCTTCCCAGGTCTGGATACACAAGTGATTGATTCCTCCATCACCGTGGAGTTGCCGATCCTTGCTGCACCCTGCTTGCATTCCTGCCCTGCAGAGCCTGTGAGTATTATGTCTGGCGATAACCTTTGCTTTGTTTTGAGATCCGCCATCATGTAGCTCAGGCTGGACTTGAGCTCCGTGATCCTCCTGCCTCTACTTCCCAAGGGCTGTGATTCCTGGTATGAACTAACACACCTGGTTAATGGGGGATAACTCCTAACCTTGTCACAACTGGTGTTGTAACTACCGGAACCTGTCATGAATTTTTTTTTTTTTTTGACGTCTGCACTGGAAATGCCCAAATGTGCCACTTCTCTCTTTGCTTCTAGAACAGTCTGTTCTCCTTGTACCCGCGTTTCAGCTAAGTAAGCCAGTGCGTTCACCCACTTTTGTTGTTTCTCACTTGAGTTGGTTTTCTTGCTCCCGGCCACCATCTTGCTTTCGTTTGATGAAGTCCTACATCATCCGATGTCTAGATCCCAAGGCCAGCGATGATACCGGTTTCCGTTTGTTGACTGACAGCCGTGTGCTAGGTTCTTAAGCTCGCTACCCTGTGAGAGTAGATGCTAAGGAATAGATGGGGGTGGGTGCCTGTTTGCTCGAGGTCTCAGGGCTAGTAAGTTTGAGGAGGTCAATCCAGCCGGAATAGCCGGACTTCTTGGTGGAAACCAATGTGTGGGCTGGCCGTGGTGGTGCGCGGTGCTGGAGGGTGGGCCAAGCAACGCCTTTGAGATTCTGTGAGGTGGGGAGGGAGGGAGGAGACACACAGTTCAATAAAGTGGGAGAAGAGGGCGCGCCCTTTGGAAGACGTACCAGCTGCCCTACTTCCTACAGCGCTGCACTGCGGCAGAGGTTGGTTAACCTCAGCGGACTCTCACGGGTTCGTCTCTGTCCTGGCTCCCCGAGCAGACCTCCCCTTCCCTATTAGCTAGCTCCCTCTGCGCCTCCTCTGTGCGAACCTTCAAGTCCATGCCCACCCTTGTCCGTGGACTCTCTGTCCTGGCTACCCACAGTCCTTTTCTTCTCACCACTTGCATTCGTGTCATGGTCTCATCTCCGAATGGCAGCTGGCATTCCGATGCCCCACGATGGATCAAGCCTCTCTTCTCCTTCTTCTTCTCCTTCTCCTCCTCCTCCTCCTCCTCCTCTTCCTCCTCCTCCTCCTCCTTCTTCTTGTGTTTTTTTTTTTCGAGACAGGGTTTCTCTGTGTAGCCCTGGCTGTCCTGGAACTCACTCTGTAGACCAGGCTGGCCTCGAACTCAGAAATCCGCCTGCCTCTGCCTCCCAAGTGCTGGGATTACAGGCGTGCGCCACCACACCCGGCTCAACCCTCTCTTCTTGATGACCCGTAATGACTCTGGACTCTACCCGTTCAGTTTCTGTTTCCTGGATCAAACAAACTGAGTTTATTTTAATAGGCCATTTCTTTTCCCCGATGCTCGCAAACCATGTGTTTTCTGGATTCTTATGTTAGATAACCTGGACTAGATTGACCTTAAAATCATCAAATCCAATTCCTTCCCAGGGCTAGGACAACGCTCCTGACAAATGCTTATTTCACTCCATGCTAACTTTCCAAATCGATCATTTCAACCTTGGAATCTTCTAAGTTCACTGCTCTTCTTTCTAAACAAATATTCCCTCCCAGATTTTCACACTGCAAGACCACTTGTTATTTGTGAACTGGAATTCTCCTAACTCCTAGTTTCCTATCTGTTAATATTTGTGTGTGACAATTTTGGGTTCACTCAATAATCAGCCACAACCTTGCTTTGGCTCTGGGGAGACTACAGAGCTGAGGAGAGGAGTAAGTCACACTGTGAATATTTCACATAAACAGGCATAGGACAAACCATGCACACCCACACACCTGATACCTTGCCAGGACATTCATATTTACACACTTTGCCATATTTGTTAAAATATCACAGATATTTTAACAGAAATGTCCACCGTTGCGGACAATGAAACTCCTTGGACATTTCTTCGGAACTCCATTTCTGTTTCTCACTCCCCTGCCTACCTGCATGATCCTAAAGTTGGTGTCTATCATTCCAAATGGACTTGTTTATTTTTATTTCTAGTATAGGGGTATGCGTTCCCAAGTGACATTCAGTACTGCCAAGTGACATTCAGTACTGCCGTCTCTCTCACGGTCCAATAGCTAAGTACTGTATTTAGCCTTTGGACCTGTCTTTTCCTCCCTTGACATTTATTTTTGAGACTTATTTGTGTTGATACACGTCACTTTGGTTTTTAAAGCCAATGCATGTGTTTCAGTGTATGTTTGTACTACAATATATTAAACTACTTCTTAACTAGTAAAAATGGATGTGTGTGTGTGTGTGTGTGTGTGTGTGTGTGATTATGTGTGTACAGGTGCACGACTACATGGAGGTCAGAGGTCAACCTTGGGTGCTATTCTTTAATAGCTGTCTACCATATTGTTTTGAGACGCAGTCCATTTATGAACCTTGAGATTGCCAATTCAGCTAGTGTCTTAGTTAGGGTATTATTTATTTAATTTTATTTCTTTAATCTGTGAAGAGAATAAAGAAATTTTATAAAGAAAAACATTTAGTTGGGGCTGGCTTACAGTTTCGAAAGTTCAGTCCATTATCATCATGGTGGGAAGCATGGTAGCGTCTAGGCAGGCATCACCGTGTTGGCTACATCAGTCACCCCAAGACCGTGGTCACAGATCCAGGTCTGTCCTCTTGCCACAGGAGTGAGAAGCAGGAAGGACAATGGTAGAAACCAGATTGAACCTTTGTCTCTTTCTATAAGCCAGAGTCTTTCTTAGGACCGTCCCCCAGCCCCTACCCTAGTCCTATCCTACTCCTGTTCCATAGATCAGACCCAGTCACAGATCTGTCTCAGATAAACTCGTCCAAGCTGGAAATGCATTGCGTCATTGGCTTATGCCAATCTCTTCCCATCCCTAGAAAGCTGGACAGATGACAACCCAGCAGAAGCCAGGGGAATGGACGTGGGTGGCCAGCAGTACCCAGGGAACTACTCCCTGTTCTTTCGTTCTAGGCCCCTCCCCCTTTGAGCTCCTTTGGCAGGCCTTACAGCTTCCCCCTTGGGCTTCTGCCACCTTCTCGGTTGGGCCACTTTCCCGAATCGCCTGTCTTCTTCTATTTTGTCTTCTCCTCTCTCCTTACAAAAGCTCAAGAACTTCTTAGGAGGTAACCCGTAGGAGACGCATGTTCTGAATCTTGCCGGTGTGAGAATTGTGACATTACAGCTTCGCATTTGTTCTGTCAATTGGAGGTAGAGGACGCCAGATGTCAAGTATTGTGTGACTTTTAGAGACGTTGTTCCATGAATGGATTTATTTAGAAACTGTAGCTGTCAATAGTTCATCTGTTCTGAGCTCCCAGTGAGTGTGCATGGCTCTGCACCCGCCCAAGAGCTCTAGATTCAGGAATGAAGGACACACACACACACACACACACACACACACCCTTTATATTTTGGTATTCCTTGACTAGCTAAATGGATGGGCACTTCTAAATCTAAATCTCCCCGAGGCTATCACTCTCTCCTCTCCGGTATTCCTGAGTTAACTTTCTAAATGGACACGATGACCTGGCTAAGGTGAGCCCTGGCCATTGTATCCCGGGACTTCCCAAAGGCACCACGCGCATATCTGTGTGGAGCCTGTCAGCCCCAGCACAGGACCACATCTTGTTGATACGGATGACATGGAAAGGGGGTGGAGCCTCCCTCGGATAGGAAAGCCATCCTTGCCGCAACTCTTTATCATGTATTTGTTGGCACGCCTCCAGTGCTTCAGAAGGGAGTTGTTCATCTTCATCTGACATCATGTGACCATAAAGTGGGAATTCACCACTTTCCTTCTGGGCAGCTCCCCCATGGGGCCACTTTCCCTTGGCACCGACATTTCGGCAGTCTCCTGCTCCTGCTCCTTCAGGGCGTGGCTCGTCCTACGCCCCTCTTACGGTGGAATCCCCTTTTCTTCCCTTGTCTGGGAAATTTAAATGTCCCGCCTCTCTGTCTCTCTGCCCAGCCATTGGCCGTTGGCAACTTTATTTCCCAATCAGAGCCAACTAGGGGTGGGCTTCCTTTAGCCTACTTCCGTTAGACACTGCAAACAGGTGTTTTGGGGTCACACAAATAGCATGAGAACACAGGCCCCTTCAAGAAACCCCAAACCACTCTGGTTCCTAGTGGTTTTGAAAGAAACTCCTCTTCCCAGCACCCAGCTCTCCCCAGCTTCCCGCTTTCCTCAGCGCCTGGAGAGGCGAGCTCTTGATCTGTGGCTTTCTGGGAGTCCCAGTGTGGGCACGTAGGGAGCTCTCGGGAGGAGACGTTCATCCTCAGTCCTGGATGACATGTTCCTCTACCTTTAAAAACCGCCACTGATATTTCTCTTCCCTCTTATTTTTCAGAGTTCCTGGGATGCCTGTTGGTTATGTAGCAGGAGATCTCAATGTCCCCTTTCCGCCGTCATGTGCATGCTGTATGGGAAGCACAGGCGAGCATGCTGGTGTCTTTCCTCCATTTCAGAATTTATCCAATGACAATAACAAGGTACAGTCGCTTCAGTGGGAGCAGACTGATTCACACTTCTGCTTTCTAGATAACCCTGGCTGAAGGGTATCAAGGCTCTTTTATTCCAATCTTAAGTAGGAATATAAACACTCAGATCATATCCCGCATCACTCAGTAAATGCCTATGTCTAGATGCGTCTGTATGTAGATTCCAGAGTGAATCCAAAGGGTTAAAGAGACAGGCGTTTTAAAGAGACAAGAAGCTGAAGCCGGGGGAAACAGATGGGGAAGAAGGTGCTGCTGGGATGCAGGCCAGTCTGGATCACAGGTTTAGAGTCCAGTCCCGATGCGGAAGGCGGGGTGGATAGATACACGTGACAGGTGGTAGTGAAAGGAAGTTTAGCTCGAGCTTTGTTAGAAACTAGGTGAAAGGTCACATTCCTTGAGCCCGCCCAGGAGTGCACACATCCCACCCGCCTATGGTGTCCAGCTGTGAGCCGCAGGCATGGGAAGGTCCCCGTGTCCTTTCCCGTCTCTCCTCCACGGAGCTATCTGGCTTCTATAGAAAACTGATTGATCTTCAGAGCATGGGCTTGGATAATTTAAACTGATTGGCTTAGAAGCTATGGAGTGGTACAAATCAATTGGCTCTCACTGCGTGGGCTCTCGATGATAAGGGATGATTGGTTTGAGTTACGCCGGTTTTGTTGTAAACCTATAAAAGCCGTCCCGATTCTGCACTCGGGGCTCACAGTCCTCTACCCCTGCGTGGTGTACGGCTGTGAACCCCAGAGCCTCTGGAATAAAAATCCTCTTGCTGTTGCATCAAGACTTTTTCTTGTGAGTGATCTGGGTGTCGCCTTCCGATGCATGGGGTGCTGGGGCACCCTCTTTTTTTTCCGGGTCTTACAGTAGGTGTCCCCCTCTGTATGGGGTCCATAAGTGAGTCACATCCTGTCCCTTGTCTGTCTGATAAGTTGTAGGGCCTGGCTTCCCCGATAGGATGTTAATGTGGGCACGTGCTCCTTCGGCCTCGATTCATCCCGATGAATTTATAGCGTGGAGACTTTGGCCTCTCAGGAATAAGCCATTTATCAGTCCATGCCGCGTGGGTTGTGCTGAGCTGATGTCGTTCATATGTCCACGCAGGTGCATAGTATCCTCCAGCCTCAAAATGGCGTCAATTGCAAAATGGCTGCCCCCCCCCCCCCCGCAAGGTAGAGCTTGAAAAACTGCTGTCTCACAGAATGCGGAGTAACTTAGAGTAGGCACAGCCTGATTTTAACGGTATTCTTTTTTTTTTTTTTCCGAGACAGGGTTTCTCTGTGTAGTCCTGGCTGTCCTGGAACTCACTCTGTAGACCAGGCTGGCCTCGAACTCAGAAATCCGCCTGCCTCTGCCTCCCAAGTGCTGGGATTACAGGCGTGCGCCACCACTGCCTGGCTTATTTTTTGTTTTTAATTTAAAAATTGCTCACTTTCTCTTTGTTTCTTTGTTTTGCATTCTATAAAGTATTTTCTTTCACCCCATTGTTCCAAATCGTTGTTGTTTATTTTATTTCACGTCAGTTTTGTCCACTCAATAGATTTGCTCTCATTCCATCATATGTACCTATAAAATGTTGCTTAGAGGAAGTTCTCGGCTTTCCTTTTATATCTGGGGTTATCATTGCCTCTAGGTTCTCTCTCTCTCTCTCTCCCCCTCCCTCCCTCCCTCTGTTTTAGTGTGTTACTATGTCTCCTTGGTAGAGTTGCCCCTGTGAGGCTGGTACAAAAACATTACTTACAGTATTTGAATGTGGGGGCTGGGCTTGCTGATGGAATGGCTGATGGAGGAGGAGTGGAAGACGGACTAACCTCTTGATGGCATCATCCCATACGGGCCTTTATCCCAGGGTCCTTTTTCAGTTTGACCCTGACGGTTCCTACCGTCCGTCTCTGAACCCCGAGTTCCTGGAACGTTTACCTACGCCTGCCTCAGGCCTGTGTTCCCTTGTCTCTAACCAGATGGAATAGGCCTAGGTTACCTCAGAAGACTCCTCCCACTCTACTATTTTATAATACGACTCAGGACAGAGATATAGTCGAGGGACAGAAGCATATTAAAGGGAATCAACTATGGTAAAATAGAAAAATCCTGTGAAGCCGTCAGGAGATAGGCTCTAAAAATCTAATAAAATATTTGACTCATTGGGGATATGACTCAATGGGAGATAATTAGAAATAAACTTGGGGGTGACTCAACGAGGGCTAATATTTGGTGGCCACGCCTTAATTAATTTTGCTTGTGCCCTTGGGATGAGGACGGTGCTTCCTTTTGCTGTCCAGCTCAGGGGGGTCTGAACTGCTCCTGTAAGCTGGATGCAGCTGATTGAGCAGGGCATTATAGATCCAGAGAGAAGGAAGGAGTATTAGATTTTAATTTATAATAACCCATCCAAGACCCAGGGCCGCAGATGGACAGATTCCCCCCCACGCAAAGGTCAACATCTTGAAGGATTTCTAAGATTAGATTTTTGTTTGTACCTGAAATGAAGCTGTGTTCTTTCCCCTGGGCTTGGATGGAGTTGAGGGGAATCCCAAGACTGGGGGAAGAAAACATTACCTGGAGAATTATCACTTCTGAACAGGAATTTATTAGCTTCTGATGGGCGTATATATTGAAATGAAAAACAAAGTCTTAGTTTAAAATCTACTTGCTGGCCTCAACTGTACAATCCTGAAAAACCAACCGTTATTGTCCCTATTTTTCAATGTGTCAGTCATTCAGTATACATAATTGGTGTTGGTTGCACTTTGAGGAAAATGAATACATTGAGATGCAAAGGTGCCACAGAAAATGGCCTCTTTTTCATTTTCCTCTAACGCATGTTGAAAATCTATAGGTCATCAAACAAGTTCATCCCTCTCTAAGCTGACTGATTGGAACTGGGGCTTGTTTGAAAAAGATAAAGGTACAGTCATTGGCGTGGGTTGGAATTCCAATGTCACAAAATACCTTGAGAAAAAAACCCATCTCAGCCAACAGGCCCTACTTCAGCCATGTGACTGGCCCTGCAGACAGTTTAGTATTGTATTGCCAGAGCAGAAATATAGCCCACCTGTCAAAATGGTATTTACACAGAGTGCAGGAGGGGGGCTGACGGGAGAGACATTTAGGAGAGATTTCTGGGATTTATGGCATTGATTTTTTGTTCTTTGTATGAGAAAGACGCTAACATCTTTGCTGGAAATATGTTCTCTGTAATGAGTCTGGTTAACTTTATGAAATACAACACACCAGGTTAGCATGTGCCAGAGAGTGGGTCTCCAATGCATTCAGAAATGGCTTCGGGTCTCTCCCAGAGGGGGTTTTGTTAAAGATCAGACAGGGAAGGAGAGAGCCCGGTTCTGCCTTTCGTTTTGACAAAGTGATCAAAGACAAGCCTTTAGCTGGGGGAATTTGAGGAAGGGCTAGAGGAGAGGGGAAGATCTTCATAGCCACATGGACTTTAGGGGCTGCGTTTAATATCCGTCTCATAAGCAAGTCATTCATTTAGCTATATTCAACAAATGTCTACCACGGGCTGTGTGCTGCCGCCATCACAGGAGGCTGTACAGAGTTGCCCGTGGAGCGCTTCCAGGCCAGAAGAGGAAAAACCCAAACCAGTCTCACAGTCTGTGAGCACGGAGACTTAACTCCTCGGAGCAATCCAGATGCTTCTTGTAGGGTGGGTTCTGTATTGCCCGATGTCTCTTCTGTATCACCTGCTGTTCCCCGGTGCCCACCGCTGCGTCTGGCCTGCACTTTGAAATCTAAAAATACGCCTTTCATCCTTCCCTCCCTTCTACGGATCTGCAGTGACTTCCCCAGTTGCCTGCTGAACTCAGGATCAAAAAAGCCCGTGCTTAGAGAGAGAGTTACGCTCTCTCCCAACTTAGCTTCTCTTCCTTTCTGAGCGCAGCCGCCTGGGTAGTATCCTCTCATTCCCCCGAGGCGCGCCTTTCCCTTCTGAGATGGCTCAGTTCGCTGGGAGCCCCTGCTAGAATCTTTGGCTTGTTGAAACGTCGATTGATGTGTCGTTATCTCCCAAGAGCATGGCGGATTTGCCTTTGTTTCAGACCAGCACACTCTTCCACAACAAGGAACTAAACGGTCGACGCCCCGAGCTCTGGCCTCAGTATTGTTGACTTTGTGTCGCGTGTGCCCTTTCCCGCGGGGGTGTGGCCCTGTGGGATCTACGCTCCTGCCTTTTCATGTTCGCTTGCTTGGATACATCCCGTATTTAAAGAAACTGAATACGGCAAAGTCCATCGCGTGGGTCTTGTGGGAAATGCAAGGGACTTGTGTGTGTGTGTGTGGCGTGTGTGCTGGTTAGTTTTAACTGTCGGTTTGATGTAAACTTAGAACCACCCGGGAAGAGAGCTCGGGCCACAGATTAGATAGATCAGGTGAGCATTGTTTTGCCCATTAAATGTTATAGAAAGATCCAGCCCACGGTGGGCAAACACTATTTCATGGCCTGGGCCCTCAACCGTACCGTACAGGGGTGAGGGAGTCTAGCTGCACGTAAGCTGGCGGCCTGGGTGTGCTTGTCTCTCTTCTGTTCTTCCGTGGAGACGTGGCGCGTCGAGCTGTCTCAGGCTCAGGCTCCACGACCTTCCTTTCGATGACCCGACTGTAAACTGGAACTGTAAACCCTTCCTGCTTTCTGTCCTTGGCATCAAATAGCTTTATCGCAGAAACAGAAATGAAAGCTCAACAGGGGTGGGGTAGGGTGGGTGGGGGGGTGGGTTGGGAGGGGTGGGGCGGGAGGTAGGTGTGTGGGTGGGAAGGTTGGGAGTAGAGAGTGGGACGTGGTCAGGGACTGGGGTTGGGGGGGGGCCGGAGGAGGGTAGGATGTTGGGCAGTGGAATCGGCCAGTGAGCATCTGAGGAGTCTTTTGGCCCCTTCCTGGGATCGGGCTTCCCACTAGGAGATCCCATGGGGCCCACACAATCCTAGTCTTTGGGCTGAGGTCAGTTACAATCTGAAGGGACCTCCCGTGTACTAGAGTATCCAAAGTCCCTGGAACATGGTCTGCTGTGTTTGTTGAATGAATACTGGGGTTGGATTAAAATAATGCTATTGAGTCATGTCTAGCCTTAAGTATCGTCTGTCTGGGAACTCTTTCACATATCAATTTGCCTTCTTTTAAAAAAATACATTTAATATTCTCTCTCTCTCTCTCTCTCTCTCTCTCTCTCTCTCTCTCTCAATATTCGAGAGGCAGAGCAGATAGAAGCAATCTCGGCCGATTCCAGTCCCAGCATCCTGGGTCACCGCCTGAACTCTGGCGTGGAGGCGGAAGACCATAGCCACCGCGTGTTATTATTGTGCCTATCCGTGGCTTATTGCTTGCATTACAGCAAAACAGGTTTGAGATGAGACCCTTCTTCAACTGGGATCTGAGGAGGCCCGAGAGTCCGAGGGAAGGCTGGGGTCATTTTACACCACAGTGAGCCCACGCAGGGAGAGTCAGAGGGAACTCTGGTTAGCAGCAGAGCGGACTTCTATTTGGCGCTTCTGTAAATCACTCTGCATTGATCCTACCCAGGTTCCCAAGGGGCTGAGGCGAGCAGGCCGGTGTGGTCTTTTCCGTGTTGTAGGCGAAGGCTTTAGGGGAGAGAGGAGGGCCGGATTCACGGGAAGAGAAGAGACCAAAGGAGACTTGGCCAATTACAGCACCTGTCAGTGTTCAACAACAGATAAAATTAATTCGGAAACCCAAACAATCCGCAGAAAACCGAACACAATTATCTAAGAAATTAAGTTACACCATTTCCATGACCTTTAATCAATCATTGCACCGTTAATGTTAATTTTGCGATCTAAAAAAAAAAAAATCATAGTTCGATTTGCATTTTAATGGGTGCTAAATGAGTGTCATCAGGAAGAAATAATGGCAGGGTGGCCTTTTGCTACAAATTCTGCCTTCCTAATGGCGAGGCACAAAGCGAGGAAATGGCGTTCGGAAAGGTTTTGTTTCGCTGTTTAGCAGATGCTCAGAGCTGCCCTTCTCAAATGAAAAAACATGCAATTCCCCACAAATACCACCACCTGTTGTTATAAATAAATCCAAGCTGTAAAAGGGAAAGAAACCTTAATGGCAAATCATTCCGGGGATCCGACCCCCCTCCCGACAACCCTTCATAATGGCCTCTGTGAACGACTTGTTCTTTTTAGTCACGCGCCTTTTTAAGCCTTCCACCGGCCTCCAGGCTCCATCCTTAACCAAGAGAGAGAGATGGCGTGCGAACTTGGGGCTAAAAATAAAAAGTTCCAGACCTCGGGGAGAATGAGCTCTTCGTCCATCTGCATGGTCTAAGGAGCTGGGAAGTGGCTGGGCGAAACTTGGAATTTAGGGGTCCCTTTAAATCATAATCCAGATGGCCGGGGGCATATTTCCTGGCCGATGAGCTTAAGCTTCAAGTGCGAACTAGAATCCTAATGACATCAGGGTGTCGGGAGGGGATTGGCAAGCTGCTAATGATTTGGTAGAATCCTGTTTCTTTGAGTACTTGGGGGGAAATTGTAAAGCATTGTAATGGTGATGTCGTATCCTTTAATTATCTTCTTATCCATCTCCAAGCTTCGGTTGCCTGCAGACTTTATCATGCTATCTATAAATATTGATTGTGTCACAGGCCCAGAATATCGCATTTACTGAAAATATTGTGATCCTTACCTGAAACAAGAGAGCGGTCTCCCTCTCTCTCAGACTTCTGGGAAAAAGGCCCGGACGAATTATTTCTTTGGATGAAAGAACTCTTGAAATTATAAATTTGGAGACGAAAGCTTTAAAAATAAAGAGCTTCAGAGATTTTTTTCCCCCCTTGAGTATAAGAAATTCAAATAAGGCAGGGAAAAGAAAATGTCGGAGATGAGCACTCACTTACTTTTTTCTTCAAAGGCACGATGAGGGTAGGGGTGGGGGGATGTTCCTGCCAAGATTGCAAAAACTCTACTTCATAAAAGATTTATTAGCAGTGACAGAGGGAGATTGCTGAGTGGGACCCTGATAAATGCCTCGCTTTTCTCTTCTGGCTTTAAAATTATGGGTTCTGTCCATAAAGTACTGATTAATTCATATTCACCCAATGACATCTCCCCCCCTCCCCTTTCTTCCTAAAGCAACGATTGTAAGCATTTTGCTTCAACAAATAAAGTACTCTGGGTGGGACGCATACTAATTCATCGAGTGTGGCAACTGGTACTACATTTATGCCGCTAATCACGGCCAATCCAGAAAGGGACTTTTCTTTCAGTGTTGACAGGACCTGCCTACCTTTCAGCATTTCCCCCCCTAAGGTATTATTAATCTCTAAGCTTGCCCAAATTGAAGACTTATCTAAGGCCCTTTAAAGCTGAACAGCATCATAGGCAGCGACTCCCCAAGAGAGAAATTCCTTTGCTTTTCTGAAAGACCGACTGGTAGCTATTGGAGTCTTTTTTTTTTTTTTTTTTTTCTTGTTTAAAGAATCCGGATGAAATGGTGTCTGCCCTGAATTTCCAGGGGAAATGGCTGGGTTTGAAACACAGTATTTACTGGGTGCTTCCGGCTGAGAAAAATGGCAGGGTACTCGCAGAGAAGAGAGTATGTCACGAGAGCCAATGGAGACTGCGGCTAAGTTAATCCATGATGGCATCCAGAATAAGTCCCTGGCTAGGACGACCCTGCTTCAGAAGGAGTTCTTGCTTCTATGGCCTGTGTTAGCCTCTTACCTTGTTACTGAATGAAATATTTAAAGGTTTTTTTTTTTTTTTTTTTTTTTTAAAGG
This sequence comes from Apodemus agrarius, assembly GCA_964023405.1. Classification (NCBI taxonomy): domain Eukaryota; kingdom Metazoa; phylum Chordata; class Mammalia; order Rodentia; family Muridae; genus Apodemus; species Apodemus agrarius. The sequence goes on along the minus strand of OZ030026.1, from coordinate 41,019,684 downwards.
TGCTTATTTTCTATGTATGGATAAAATTTTGCCTATCTGTGTGTATTTGCACCATGTGTGTGTTTGGTGCCCATGGAGGTCAGACAAGAGCCTTGGATTCTCTGGGACTGGAGTTACAGATACCGGTGAGCTGCTCCGTCGATGAGGGGGAATCAAATCCCTGTCTTCTGGAAGAGTAGCAAGTGCTTTCAACCACCGAGTCATCTATCTGGCCCCAAGGAAGAGTGTTATTTTGGCTCCTGATTTAGCAGGTATGGTGAACCATGGTCACTCATGGCCGCAGGTGCTCCTCGCCACCCAAGAGATTGGAAGTATGGATCAGAGAGCCGCGAGGGGAGGAGACAGGAAGTAGGCGTGGCCTCTAACCATCAAAGTGCTGCACCTGTCAGGTCGGCCATCAAGATCCGAGAGACGCTGGTCTCAAAGGTCCAAAACCTCTCAAAACAGCGCCACCAGCTGGCGATTAAGTGTTCCAACACAGAAGCCTGTGGGAGATATTTCACTTCCAAATCCATGACGTTAAATCTCTCAGAATCAGCAAGGAAGGCAAGTAAGTGCCTTCAGTTTCAAGGAATCTGAGAACGATTAGTTTGTTCCTGTTTCAAATAGTGGGAAATGTAGAAGGTTGTTAGTGAGTGAATGAATCCACTAGCTACCACCGTACTAGAGACCCGTATGTGTCTCTAGGCACATAATGAACAATGAAGTCATCCACCAGTGGGGGCGGTCCTTAATTTGGGCTGGGAAAGCACTGGGTTGTTGCCTCTCTGAGGGCAGGTGCCAGGATTGTCATGCTCACGTTCTTTGGCGCTCAGCATGTGACTGCTGTGTGGAGCACACTTCATGAGGGGATTGCACTGTAAACAATACAGCGTGTCTGCATTTGATTCCGGACTCAGGAGACTTCAGAAGAATGGACATCAGTGGTTATCTAGGCTTTTGAGTAACTTCCTAAGTAGCTTTGCTTTGCTATGATGATCAATTTTGATGGTCAACTTGCTTGGATCGAGAAGCACCTGGGTACCAGTAAAGCACATCTCTGGGCGTTTCTATTGGGGCATCTCCCGAGAGGAGTAACTCGGGGTAGAGAACCTGCCCTGAACACGAGCGGCCCCACAGGCTGGAGGGTCACATAGAATGAGACGGGTAGAGGAAGCCCTTTGAGGGCAGGCATTGTCTATCTCTGCTTCCGGTCCACTTTGAATGGAATAGTTTCTGCCAGGGTCCCCTTTGCCACCATAACTTTCTGCTTAACCAGAAACAACAGAGGCAAGGAACTCTGGAAACATGACCAAAACAAGTTCTTCTCTAGAATCATTTCCTTAGGTACGACAAAAAGTCTAGGTAAGGCGAGGCTCTGACTGGCTGGCCATCCAGCCGCGGCGGGAGGTGGGGGAGATGCTTTTCTCTCCATCAAGAGCAAGACTGACATGTCTGGCGGTGGCAGTGATGATGCACGCACGCCTTTAGTCCCAGTACGTGCAAGGCAGAGGTAGGTGGGTCTATGAGTTCGAGGCCAGCCTGGTCTACAGAGTGAGTTCCAGGATAGCCAGGGCATCACAGAGAATCCCTGTCTCGAAAAAGCAAAGATAAACAAATAAATAAAGAATAAAAGTTACTCATGGGAACCACCCGTGCCAACTCTGAACCTGTGCCTAACTTGTCATTTCAGTCTTTACCAGTCCTCTGGGGAGAGGATGCATTTTCCTGGGGGATGATCATGTAGCTTGTAAGTAGCGGAGGCGGGGCTTGAACCCCTTCTTGTGGGGACTCTGCCGCTCCTGCTCAACACCATCACACTTTACTGTCTGGAGCTAGGTCAGCCAGAGAGGGGAGCCACATAGGACGTCACCTACGGGATTGTCACACAGAGGGAAGAGTTTAGAAGATACACCACGAGGCTTCCAGGGGGAGAATGTGTGGGCCTCTAAGGTTGGCTTGGGGGTCTGAAATCTGCACACAGTGTGGGTTTGAGGTCTGATAAAACTGGCAGAGAGCGAGGGAAAAGACAAAGAGGCAGTGGTCAAGATGGCGGTGGCCGGCACCGAGGGACAGGAAATACTGTCAGGCACAGGTCTCAGGGTACGCCTACGGGGCAAGTTGGGGCTTTTACAGTTGAGAAGCTGAGGTGGAAGCCAAGGAGATGCTTCCTGTCCGAATCCAGAGGTGTCTCATCGATAAGAGGCCATTTTGTTTTGCTTGAATTAAGGGATGAAGGGCAAAGGTAGTACCAGTAGATGGGATCAAACTGGAGGAAATCAAAATACCTTGGTTACTGGGTTTGGAAAGTATGGTTTGGTGAGGGGCAGGAAATCTACAGAGAGTTAGATTCATCTTGTCAGAGTTAGTTGATGCATGTGCATTTCAGTCTTTTGCTTTTAATAATAATAATAATAATAATAATAATAATATAATAATAATATTTATTGAGAAACTTGCATGAGGTCAGCAACAGAGCTCTCAGCTTGCATATTACTTAATCTTCACAATAATTACGCTGGATAAGTACTGTTATTGTTGCTTCCGGTTTTACAAATAAAGGTTAAATAATTTTATGAGGTCATATGTCCAGGAAGTGCGGGGCCAAGGCTGTATGTCAGATAAATCAAAACAGCCACACCAGAGGTTAAAATAAACCACTTATGTACACCCCACTAAAAGTGATCCAATAGGCTGTCCCATGATGAGCTGATTAGGTTGTCTGCAGCAGGAAGCTGTGGATTTTCCAATTGGATCCTACTTCTTTTCAACTAGGAGCATCTGTTTTAGGTTTTTTAAATATCTATATTTCCTAGGCATGGTGGTACACGCCTATAATCTCAGCATATAGGCAACAGAAGCAGGAGGATTAGAAGTTCTAGTCATCCTTAGCTACATAGCAAGTTTAAGATTGGCTAAGATAATATACAAGATCCTATTGGAAAAATGCATGTTTTAAAGAGTTTGTGGACTGGAGTGATAGTGTGATGTGAAGAGCGCTTACAGCTTCTTTAGAGGAGCCTAATTTTGGTCTCAGTATTCATAACAACAGGATACACAACAAATAGCCTGTTAAGTGCGGCCCCAGGGAATCCCAGGGAATCCCTCACTTTCTACTGGACTCTGTGGGCATTGCATTCACACACACACACACACACACATACACACACACATACACACACACACACAGAGGCATATACATGTTCAAATAATAAAAAACAAATAAATAAAACTTGGGGTTGGAGGGATGACTTGGCGGTTAATAGCATTTGTCACGCTTGCACCCTGGGCTAGATTCCCAGCACCCTCATGGCTGCTTAGAACGTTCTAGAGGATGTAACGCCTTCTTCTGAACTTCACAGACACCAGGCACACACACACACACACACACACACACACACACACACACTCACACACACACACACTCAGGCAAAACATTCATATACATAAAATAAATTCAAAAACGCCCTTCTTTCTACTTTTAATTGAAGAATAAAAATACTATATATTGATAGTATAGACTATAAAATATGATGCTTTGATATATATATATATATGCATATATATATAATATGACCGCATATATAATATATGCATACGTAGATGGCAAAATCAGGCTAATTTGCATACCAATCGCTTTATGTATTTATATTTTTTGGGGGAAAACACTTAAAATCTACTCTCTTAGCAACTGTCAATTATACAGCATATTGTTTTCAACTGTATGCTTCCTGATGTACACCGGATCTCTTAAAAGTATTTATTTTCACTTCTTTTTTGTTTGTGTGTGTGTGTGTGTTTGTAAGTATGCAGATGTGGGCACACACATGTGTCTGTGACTATGGAAGCCAAAGGTCAATTTAGGTGTTTTTCCTTATATACTGTCCACATTTTTGATTTTTTTCCAGACATTCTCTCATTGGAACCTAGGGCTTTTAATTAGGTTACCCCATAGATCATCCTGTTTTTACCTCCCTAGTCCTGGGATTATAAGAGTATGCCACCGTGTCTGGCTTTTCCCATGAGTGCGGGGGTTTGAACTCATGACGTTAGGCTTGCACGGCAAGTGCTGTGCTGACAGAGCCAGCCAGCTATGATGCCTCTCGGACCTCCCTCAGTTTTCTTACTAATGTTTGCTGCCCACTTCTCTTCTAGTCTCCTGGATGTTCATGTGTTTCATCTCACCCCTGCGTGGAGATGGTGTTTGTGGCATGCCTCTAGGTTGGCAGGCTGGTTCGTAGGCCTGGGCTTTCCATCGGAGGCTGTCCGAGGCCACTCTGGTTGGGATACAGAAACTCTTGCCAACGGTCACTCCAGAAAGGGCTGAGTAGGCTCTCCCTATCTGAAGCACCAACTGAACTTGTTTTCTCTGAGTTTCTGGTTTTGCCCTTTGTAAATACATCGATTGCATTGAAATCCATTCATATTACATGCCGTCGCTTTCTCAGGGGTGGATGGGAAGACTGTGGATGGTACTTAAAGGATGTTGAGGTATTTTAGAGGGGTTTGTCGGAAAAAAAATGCTGAGATCCAAAGGCAAATGAGTCCAAGTTCAGCGTTTTATTTTGTGTTACCTTGGAGCACGGCTACCTTTTCAATTTAAAATGGGGCAATTAACGCCCCCCCCCAAGATTCCCATCTATGTAGGCCTTTGACTAGAGAAAGACTAGATTCATCTCACAATAGATACATGCCATCGCACAATGCTATTGTCCAGACCTTGGAGGGATTGAAACATTAGCAAGGCAGGCTGTTAATAGTCTCTGAGATAGAATCCATATACCACACTGTACTGTCTTCTGCTCCCAAGAGCATCGTGGGTTTTTCTATCTCATTTGTCGTGATAGGTTTGCTTATTGGAATCTTCTTTTCGAACTGTCAGGAGTTTTCCCATTTTAGGGGATTCTGAAATGACATTTCTGAAACTAGCTGGGGAGTCTTCTCTGCCGTCCCCAATTGTCGCCTTACTCCCCTGCGAAAGCGCACCCAGGCTTCCTTATACATTTACCAAGACAGACTCGAATAAATCCTACTGAAGATAAACAGCCTCAGAATTAGCCACGGGTGGGCAGACTACCTCTAAACATTCGCTTTAAAGGGCGTGCTCTTTACGTTCCGAGTGGGTTTGGAGATAATTTGTGTATTGCCTGATAAGACTCAACAAAGCTCAGTTTCTAACAGTAGAGACGTAGTATAGCTGTCACCAGGGCGGCCTCCATAAGCCAAGCCATTTACCAGAGAAAACTGTGTCACTCACATTACCTCTCAGGAGTAAAAGCTAACAGGCACAAGGTAGCAGCAGGGTGATTTCATGAAGTGCCCGTTACATGTGCTGTCTCATTGAAACGATGGCACGCGGCTGGTATTACCACTCCAGGAAGACATTCATGTCCTTAGGATTTGTTGATTTGTCTTGATTTTAATTTCTGGGGTGGGCTCCCAACCCCAGGGAGCTTTTGGGCAATGTCTGGAGGCATTTTGGATGGTCGCAGCTGGGGGTTGGGGCTGGGTACCAACCAGTGGGATCTACTGAGACTCAGTAGAATCTACAGATGCTAATGTTCTTGATGCCAAAGGACCATGTAGTTGAAATGTTGGTAGTGCTGGGTGCGGGGTCGGGGAGGGTGGCGTGGGGGAAACCCTGAGCTGGGAGGGGTAGCAATGCACTCAGGGTTCGATTCCTAGCCTGTTTATCTCTCTACAGGTTTGACAAGATCACGGTGTGGGAGAGCTGCTGTCATTGGTCACACGCTTCCCCAAGCACACGGGGCTTTGGAGGTACCTGGTAATTTCAGCCCTGGTCATTTCGGTCATCCCCATGGGTTCCCGTGAAACACTCTATTGACCGTTCTGAATATCACATCCGGATGTCATGATTTGATTTAGCAGTATCTAATCTGCGGGTGGTGGAGGAGGATCGCCAGTTCTTACCATGGAGCCAAGAGGATGCTTTGAGGAGAAAAATAGACGGGAGCTTTGTGAGAAAGTCTCTCCGTCCGCCTATTCTAAGAGTAGTGACATAGTCCTCAAACACAGTGATGTACGATCATCAAAGCACGTTCCCAGTCCGTCAGCAGATGTTTATGGGGCCAGAATCAAGTTTGATTTCATAAGAGTGGCTGAAGTGAAGTCTCTGACTTAGAGTAAAGTATGTAACATACCAGGGAAAGATGGATGCCCTCCACATAAGACAAAGTAAGGGAGCTTGCGTGTGTGTGTGTGTGTGTGTGTGAGTGTGTGTGTGTGTGTGTGTTTGTGTGTGTGTGTGTTTGTGTGTGTGTGTGTTTTACATTTCATATGGGTGGGAGGAAAGGTGTAAACAGGTAAGATACTAACTTTTTTTTTTTGAGTCATGATGGTGGTGTGTCAGGAGCCATTTCACCTGACATTACCTGCTTTGGCAGGCTTGAGAAGTACAAGGTTGAGTCTCTCTCATGGGTAGGAGCTTAGGACTGTCGCAAGAGTGACCACAAGATGTTCCAGCCTCAACTTACCCAAGATGTTCCAGCCCTGCCCTAACCTCAACTTACCCAAGATGTTCCAGCCCTGCCCTAACCTCAACTTACCTAAGATGCCCCAGCCCAGACCGCAGAACGTTCCGGCTTGCACAAGCAGCAGATGAGCCAAGCTGATGACCTTTCCCCCACTGCCCCCCTTGTAGCCCACCCTTGCTTATGTGAAGTTCCTCATTGCTTGTAGTCCCTCATTGGAGGACTATATTACTAGAATTGTGCTCAGTAAAGTTGGGACCTTGACGTGATCCAGACTGGCTCTGTCTTTCTTTATGCGCTTGGTCTCCTTTCTCTCTCGCCCCCCATTTGACTCTCAGGTAGCGCCTCTTCGGGGACCCTGATAACTGAACCTGCTGGTCGGGTTCAGTGGTGTGTGTATGTGTGTGGTGTGTGTGTGTGTGTGTGTGTGTGTGTGTGTGTGTGTGAGAGAGAGAGAGAGAGAGAGAGAGAGAGAGAGAGAGAATCAGTCATTTGGCTATCAGGAGAGGAGAGATCTGGGGAAGACAGAACAGTAAAACCTCTGGGACTCGTGGGTGTTTGACAAGTGTCAAATAAGAGTCAGGATGCCACCGTGGCTCCAGTGGAGATGGCGAGGGAAGAGAGTGTGTGGAGGAAGGGTCCCAGCAATGGCGGCAGATGGACCACAGTAGCGCCCGGAGGGCTGTGGAGGAACGTGGTTAGAGATGGCTAAGACAGCTGTGCTGAAAGTTAGGAAGGGGTGGGTAAGCACTGTAGAACCCTAGATTTTCCTCACTCTTTTGCTCCCCGAAGGCTCTGTGGTAAGGAGGCTTCCTTTACCATGCGTGCTGCCACCATATATCACGTGTGCTGTCCTGAGCGCAAAACAACCCAGTGAAGGGACTGTGGGCAAAAGTCCTAAAACTGTGAGCCACCCGGCACATTCCCACCTTTTAATTCTGTCTGTAATGTCTCTGTGTGTGTGTGTGCGCGCGCGCGCGTTTGTGTGTGAGTGTGAGGGCAAGGGGTCAATGTTGGGAGTTTCTCAATTGATCTCCATTTTAATTTGGGGGGGGGACAGAATCTCCCTCCCACTGAACCTGGATTTTGCCAATCTGGCCAGACTGTCTGACCAGCCAACCACAAGGCTCCTCCCGACTCCCTGTCCCCAGTGTGTGCAGGGCTGGACCTGGCTGTCTTTAAATGGGTGTTTGGAATCTGAATTCAGAGCCCCACGCTTCATGACAAACATTTTATGGACGGAGCCATCTACCCAGTCCTAAACCTTTCCTCCCTTTAGGTAATTTCATCTCTACAATGGGAAGCTGACTCACGTAATTGACTTGGCTTATTTTTAGCCAACTCTTTATTCCCCTTCCGAAGATTTTTTTTTTATTTAAAATAAACTCCATCTTTGCCTAATATCAGAAACATCCCCATGCTCATGTCCTAACCTCTACACCGAACATTTGCCTTTTATTCAGATGACTGTAATCAGTTGCTGGGATTTGAACCAGGGACCTTTGGAACCATAGCTGGTTCTCTTAACCACTGAGCCACTGCTCCAGGAACATTTGCCTTCTAAAGTATCTATGTTCCTCTTTCTCCCCACCTTCCGAGCCATTGGTGTTCTTGATGCATTTCATGACAGATTCAGAAAGGCTTTCAAGGAAGCCTTCATTGTGTGTGAGATCTGCCAAGTTCTGCGTTAAAATTCTTCGTGGTTAACCTGGGGTTACTCATTGGGTTTGCAGTGGTACACCGCTAAATGATACCTAGTCAGGTTTCGAATTTGGGTCTCTCGTAAGTAAGTACATCTTTTAAAGAGGAATATATAACCTACCCATGCTGATTATAGTTGCAGGGTGTCCTAATCTTTTAAACCTACATTCATCTTCTATTTATGTCTCTGTTGATTTGACCTCTTAATATTTACTTGTTTTATTTATTCAAATCTTCTTGAATCTTATTCCTCCAATGAACCCATCTTATTCTTTTTCTCCAATTAATAGTTGCCTTTTAACTAAAATATCGAGTCTAAACTTCTCTCTATGTGTCAAGGAAGAAAAAAAGAGAAGCCGTGTTGATGGCCCCTTGCCTTGGCAGATGGCATTACTGAAGCACCTTTACTCTCCTTGGAGGTTGAACTAGTTCTAGTTTTGAGTCAGGAAGTCACAGGCTCAGAGCATGCCAGACTTCTGTTTTGCAAGAGGGCGTGGGAAATAGGGTACAGAGAGGAAAAAGGATTTTCTGTGCAAAGAAAGAATCAGAGAGCCAGCGAGACTCACGGCCGGTAGCTTTAACCCTCACCTTGAGCCTGGACAACACTCAACAACCCTGAGAGCTCCCAGACAGATGAGAAAATATGCTATATAGAGAGGCTTAAGGAAAATGGATTTCTCGATTCATTGTAGAAGTTTAAAAGCCTTCTAAGAGAGATTCTTCCATCTCTATAATAAAAAATTTTTTTAGCCTATGTTCCATTAATCTTTATGTCCACAATTGAAAGCCTTTTGCTTAATAATATCCCTTCAAATATTTGAAGACTATCCTTAAATCTCCCCACAGACTCTCTTTCTTGAGAATAAATAATCTAAATTGCCTTAAACTTTTCTCATAAATTCTTTCTCTCATTCTTTTATTAATCTTTATAACTTTTCTAGGAGTTTCCTTCACGTTGTTCTCTCATGCTGGGAAAGGACTTAGGCTTGTGATAGGCATCGTGTAACGGATCCACGTGGGAGTTATTTGAGAACAGGGTCTGTTTCTTACTCAGTGTTGGGACTCTTAGTACATGGGAGGGCAAACTGCTCTTCTGAGAAAATGCTGATAGATAAGGGTTAGATCACGGGTTTTTATGCAATACAAGGGGTATTGTTTATGCAACTGTTCTCTCCATAAAGGTGATAATGGTGGAGAGATGCTCAGTAGTTAAGAGCACGTGCGCGGGGCAGTGGTGGCACATGCCTTTAATCCTAGCACTTGGGAGGCAGAGGCAGGCGAATTTCTGAGTTCAAGACCAGCCTGGTCTACAAAGTGAGTTCCAGGACAGCCAGGGCTACACAGAGAAACCCTGTCTCAAAAAACAAAAACAACAAAACCCCAAAACCAACCAACCAACCAACCAACCAACCAACCAACCAACCAACCAACCAAACAACCAACCAAACAACCAAACAACCAACCAAACAAACAAAACAAGAGCACGAGCTCCTGGAACTGTAGTTCCAGGAGATCCGACGTCCTCTTGTGGCCTCTGAGGGCACTGCATACACACAGTGCACAGACATACATATCAGCAAGCATCCATGCACATAAAATAAAAATAAATATTTTCTTTACAAGGTAATAGTCTGCTGAGTGGTGGTGGTGTCGCACGCCTTTAATGCCAGTACTCAGGAGGCAGAGGCAGGTAGATCTGTGAGTTTGAAGTCAGCTTGGTTGACTGAGTGAGTTCCAGGATAGCTAAGGCTACACAGAGAAACCCTGTCTTGAAAGACCAAAATCAAAACCGAACAAGACAAAACAAGAGAAAAGGGAATAGTCTTTGTTTGAAAAGTATATACGTAGTTCTCAGCTCAAGTTAGACAGTGTGCTTGTGGACTGACGACTCTCAGTTCCCAGAATGACGCATGGGCTCATACAAAGTATTCAGTCAAGTTTATTGAATAAAACAGTACCTACATCTAGGGAAACTATTCATTTTTCTCTGTGATATATAATATATTAACATACATATATCTGTGCATGTATTATATATACATATATGTACATAATACATGTATACACACACACACACACACACACACACACACACATACACACACTGTTCTTCTGTTACACTGCCGACTCAGTGAGTATGTCTGTTAAGATCTCCAGGTCTCCTCTGGCACGTTCCCTTATGGTCATCCTTTCTTATGCTGTCTGGAGTGGGATAGTTGGAGAGTCCCTCCCCTAATATAGGTTGTAGACAGAAATAGTAACCTTCATTTGCTGCTGGTCTTGATTTTACCTTGAATGCAACAGTTTTTCTCTAAAAGATTTATTTATTTTATGTATATGAACACACCATTGCTCTCTTCAGACACACCAGAAGAGGGCATCAGATCCCATGACAGATGGTTGTGAGCCACCATGTGGTTGCTGGGAACTGAACTCAGAACCTCTGGAAGAGCAGTCAGTGCTCTTAACTGCTGAGCCATCTCTCCAGCCCCCAACAAAAATGTTTTAAACTCTCATTGTTCTTATATGTTCAACAACTACATAGTTATTTGTGAACATCAAGAGGACCTACACAGTTGCTAAAACCAATGCACTGGGCTCTGTTGAACCATTACAAAGCCTCACACTCTTGTTTTTCCCCCTCTAAAATAGATTTACCTTTATTTTTAATTGTGTGTGTGTATGTATGTGTGTGTGCGTGCACATATGTATGTACATGTATGTGTGTGATGGGGGTGTTATGTGCACATGGACACAAGTGTCAATGGAAGTCATAGGTATTGGATTCCCCCCTAGAACTGAAGCTACAAACTGAGATGCCTGACGGAGGTGTTGGGAACTAAACTTGAATCTTCAGAAAGCACAGATGTGTTCTTAACTGCTGAGCCATTTCTCCAGGGCCCATTTTCATTCAATGACACCTACTTTCCCCAAAGATGGTTGAGGAGTTCGTTTCTGCCTACTGAACCTGGAAACTCATAGAAGGTTGGAACTAATGAGAAAATAAAGTAAAGAAAAGAAAGAAGGGAAAGAAAGGAAAGACATCTCCTCCCCACCCTGCTGGTTTCTGAACCTGTACAGAGCTGACTCTGTGGAGTTCTGTATTAGAAAGATTTCCCTTCAGAGCTGAATTTGAAAGAGACAGTCTAGGGCAGAATAAGCCCACAGAGCCAGGCGGATGGAGGTACTTTAAAGAATGCCATCGAGACTGACATCTTACCACCCAATCCGCCCTACCCCCAAATTCAGTTGACTCAGTTCATGGGTCCATAGAGGCCTTTCTCTTTGAAGCCCCGTATTTGTTTGCAGTGACCTTGAATGGGTCCCTCACGCCTCTCTGCTCCCACAGCTAGTGGCGCCACCTCTAAAGCCTTAGCGGTAAGCAAGGAGCCACACCTCCTCAGAGCTCAGAGGAGCCGCTTGGTCCAGTTAGAGGTGGTGCCTTGGCTGTGTGAACTGAAGTTTTTAGGGGGGAAAGAAAACCACACCTGTGTGATGTGATGGACGTACAAGGTTGCCTGATGAAAACCTTCACTGGGTGAAGACTTGGATGTTGCAGGTCTGGAGCCAAATCTTCCCAGTGTGTCTTAGATCACCCCACCCCCACCCCACCCCATACCATTCTCTGCCCACCTCTGTGTTTGACCTAACCCCTATCCTTGTGCAATTCTTTTTGCATTACCAAACAGACTCTTAGCTTCCACGGACCCATAGGCTAAGAATGTCATCCGAGACCCATGATAGAGATGACCCCATTTTGCTATAACCTGCAAAGCCTGATATTTCCCCTATCATTTTTTTAAAAGATTTACATATTCACTTATTATGTATACAGTGTTCTGCCTACATGTATGTCTGTGGGCCAGAAGAGGGCACCAGAGCTCATTGTAGATGGTTGTGAGCCACCATGTGGTTGCTGGGGATTGAACCCATCGACCTCTGAAAGAACAGCCAGCGTTCTTAACCTCTGAGCCATCTCTCCAGCCTATATGTATATGTATGTGTATGTGTATATGTATGTGTATGTGTATATGATGTATATGCATACATACATGTGTAGACATATATGTACATGTACATGTATATACATGTACATATACATATACATTTAACATATATATTACATGGTTTGATGTATGACTTTCTTTTGTCTCATTACTATAAAAACTTCATGAGCAGCCGGGTGTGGTGGAGCATGCCTGTAATCCCAGCACTTGGGAGGCAGAGGCAGGCGGATTTCTGAGTTCGAGGCCAGCCTGGTCTATAGAGTGAGTTCCAGGACAGCCAGGACTACAAAGAGAACCCTGTCTTGAAAAACCAAAAAAAAAAAAAAAAAAAACCAACCAAACAAACAAACAAACACAAAAAGAAACAAAAAACAAACAAACAAACAAACAAACAAACACTTCATGAGCCTGATACCATATTGGAACATGGTATTTGGGGCAAAGCTGAACTTGTGTTCCCAGGCTACGGAACTCAGGTTCATAATAAACCATCTCTTTCTGAGAGGAGCGCTGTGTTTTTGTGCTGGCAGCTGATGGAAGCAGACAGGGAGCATTTCTTTTTCTCTAAGCTTCCAGCGAGCACGTGGGTGGTATTAGTGTTCAGTCCCAGGGGTCTGTGAAAAGCTTTACCCTGGTTCCCTAGGGCTGGGATATGTTGCCCACAGCAGTCTGTCCTATCCAATCCTTGCTTCCTCTCTCCCCCACCATTCCCATACTGCAGAGATTGTCATGATGACTACCACTTAACATGTCCTGGAAAGTGGCATTTATCTACATTGACTTTCTTCTTAACCAGTGGTGGTGGTGGTGGTTGTAAAATAGCCAAGCCTGTGGTATGGTGGATCAAATCTCTTCTTCTCAACATTTGCTTCAACATTTCTTCTCTCAAATGTTGAAGCAAAGGAAAAAAATGACAGTTCTAAGGCTCTATTAGGTGGACATGATCTACACGGACTGGCAGACAGATGAAGGTCACAAACCAGGCTCTGCCTCTGATTCAGGAGCCCGGAAGGCGGTGGAAGTGTATTCCTCCTGAGGGTGTGAGTCCACGTTTAGGAATTTATCAACGTGGGTCTGGGATCCGCTGTAATGAGCCTCTTCCCCTTCTCTCATAAAAACAAAACTGGTGTCTGATTAGAGCTGGCTGGGCTTCCAGAGATACGGAAATGAATTCATCTGGAGATGGTGGGGGTATCCCGTCTTTGTCTGGCTTAACAGATAAATAGTCTCATTTGCATGTGGGGATCCTGTTTACTCCCCGGCTGGTGAGAGGACAATGCCGGTGACATTGAATTTGCATATCCCCCTTCGCTGATGTTGGCGGGGCTTCTTTGAAGGTGTCCCGGATTCTGGATATAGCCTCTCCTGTTCTTGTCAGAGGTCCCGCCTAGCCAGGTCACATTCACACCGCTGGTGTGACAAAACCACCCCGAAACCTCAGTGGCTTGAGACCAGAAAGGTTTATTTCACTTTTAAGTGACATGGCCATCCCGTGGCAAAGGGAAATGCCCACAGTGCCGCTTTCTCTTAAGCATTCCACCGTTTAGAGTGGATGGTGATTTTTTTTTTCCCCTTTGGCATAAAGCTCACGAGGCAAGTGTTTTAGACTTTGTCTCCTTTATTTTTCTCACTATGCAGCTGTGCCCTTGTAGTTTAGGGCTACGGTTAATGTGTAAGGATCACAGATTGGTAAAAAAAACCTTATTTGTGAGAGCTCTTGGTAGGTTGGATCTGGATGGCAGTTTGTGGTCGGGAGGAGAAGAGAATGTGGCGAGCTTCTCACATACGTTACGTTTTTATTACTGCATGCTAATTGTACAAAACAGAGGATTTCATGGTGGCATTTTCTTATGTTTGTAACAATGCGCTTTGATTTTTCCATCACCTTCCCATAGATTCCCTCTCCCCGGGGCTCCTTGTCAACCCAAGCACGCCCTTCCACTTTTATGCTTGTTTTTAGACATTCAAGGTCTGTTCATGAGAGAGAGAGCGCGCAAATGGAGTTGGTCTTTCTAAGTCTTGCTTCACATAACGACCTTCAGCCCCGGACACTTTTCTGAATGAAACAATGCCATTCTTCAATGACTGAACGTAGCCCCACTGTGTGCACCGCGTTCATGTCTATATGAATGCACCTGGTGATGAAAACAGAGGCTGATTTCATTATCTGGTTCTTCCAAATAGGTTCTTTTTCTTCCTTCCATTCTTTCTTTCTTCCTTTCTTCCTCCCTCCCTCCCTCCCTCCCTCCCTCCCTCCCTCCCTCCCTTCCTTCCTTCCTTCCATCCTTCCACGTAAAAGCCCTTTTTCCAGATCAACTTTCCATCCCTCTAAGCATCCATCTCTTGCGAGCTATACGTTTTTACAATTTAGTTCCTTGGTAGGCCGAATGAGAAAGGTCTAACCTCGGGGGCTGTTCTAAATATTAAGTGTCTTTGAAGCCACCATGGTTCGGGTTGAATTCCTGCAACCGTATGGTGAAATTAAATTCGTCTGTCTACCTGTTCTTGGGGGGTTTAGTTCTCTGGTTAGACTTCTGAATGCAGACAGCCTAACAGCTGTTATCCTTGCAGTTTTAACAAATGTGTCGTCCTGGAGCCTTTTATCCTTTACTGGGATTGGAGGGCCTGGGTCCTTCAGTTACTTTAGGTATGGGTGACCCCCTTTTGTATCCTCAGAGGGTGTATAGAGTCAGAATCTCCCCGATACAGGGCCAGGGAGCCTGCCTTTGTCACTAAAGCATCCACTGGATTCTCTTAAAGTATGCAAAATAGGAGACTGCATTTCACCCAGTAGAGGGCACTATGTACCAAGGGAAGCCAGTTCCATCCCTTCTGTTAGGGGGAAGAATTAAGGATTAATGAGACCCATATTCAAACCTTGAAACTATATCACCTATCATAAACCACAAACCAAAACACCACACTAGCAATGTACTTTATAAAAGGAAGAAATGCAATTTATTAGCAACTTGCACACTCCAGAAGGTGCAGACCTCCTCATTAAATCAACAGACAGGTTCTTTTCCTTTCTCACAAACCCTGAAAGAAGTCTGAAAGAAGGCCTTCTCAGCATGAGCTGCTTAGCGGAAGTCTTTGGGATCTTTGGAGGGGGTCACAGCTTCAGGTTTGGTTCTGTTAAAAACAGAACCCTTTGCTAAAAAACAGAAGTCTTTGGAAAGCACCTTCTCCCATAGGGTTATGACTTAACACTTTAGAGAAACTTACAAACTACTGAGGGGAAATAATAAAAAAATGTAACGGTCCCCCAAGTGTTCAAATGGATGATGTCAATAGCTCACAGGGAAGATTGAACATGTAATTTGAGGGGTATGAACTTTTTGTTGCTGCTATTGTTTTATAAAAAATTATTATTATTATAACCACACATCTATACCTTGTGCTTTGCTTTGAAGAAAAACATTCAAATTCTCCTCTCCTCTCCTCTCCTCTCCTCTCCTCTCCTCTCCTCTCCTCTCCTCTCCTCTCCTCTCCTCTCCTCTCCTCTCCTCTCCCCTCCCCTCCCCTCCCCTCTCCTCTCCTCTCCTCTCCTCTCCTCTCCTCTCCTCTCCTTTCTTCTCTTCTCTCTTCTCTCTTCTCTTCTTTTCTCTCTCTTTCTCCCCCCCTTCTCTCACACACACTTTGCAAATTCTTCTTAGCTGTTAGGCCTTCCCTTGGATTCTGACTGTCTGCAAGGTCCGTGCCCCCTGCTCCATGGTTTTCTTGCCTGTCATGGAGTGCCAGTCTCTAAGGCTGTCATGAAGTTTTCATTAGCATTCTTTTTTCTTTTACCTGCAGCTTCTGACTTTGCCGATGGTTTCCTCTCCCTCCCCTCTCCCTTCCCTCTCTTTGTAAGTCTGATGGTTGCATCTAGGACATAAGCTAGACAAACACCCCACCCAGCACAGCCAGAGGAGCATCCCTTGACAGTCACATAGGACATAGTGCTTCTAGTGGACCTGCTCTTAGCTTGCACAGCCCAATCGACATCCAACCAGGCACTCACGGGACCGCCCCTTCTCCACCTTATGCCCAGCTCCTTTGTACTACTGCCATATAAGAGAACACATTTAATTTCAGTTAGTTATCAAACATAAGATATTAAGGATATTAAAGGTAATTCTCTGGTGTCATTTTTCCCCCCTGGAACTCACTTACCTTTTCCTGATGAATCTTTTTGTCATTACCAGGATCACCCATCTATTCTTAATGGCCTAGCAAACCTTATCATAGGACTTCTCCAGAAAAGTTGATCTCTGGAATTTTATCCCCTTCATTGGGTTAAGTTGCTACATTAAATCAGGTGAACAGGCACTAGTTGGGGCTGGTCACCCACCATGTTCCAGCACAAGATTTTATGGACATTATAAGATTGTTCGGACCTTATTCCAATTTTAGACTCTATCTCTACTAAAAGTGACATTTATTTATTATTTAGGTGTGTGCATATGTGTCGGTGTGAGCATACCGTGATGTGCATGTGGGGACCGGAGGACCGCTTTCGACAGTCTGTTCTCTTCTACCATGTAGGTCGTGGGATTGAATTCAGCTCATCAGCCTTAGTGGCAAGTGCCTTTACCCATTGATGTGATCCATTTGCTGCCCTTGTACGTCTATATCATACGCAAGGATAGTGAGAGCTAAAAGGAAGTCAAGAAACATGATGTAAGTGGCCCAGTTAGCCAGTGGTAAGAGGAGAGGGGCGTGCCTGGAGTACACTGGCTTCAGGACTGCTCACATCTTCCAGAAATGTGCTCTCCTGGTGAGAATTTGAATATAAGAGAGGACAAAGGCCAGACCGTGTACGAAAATAGAGCTCTGACTCATAGTCTGGAGCAACTAGCCGGGAGAACAGAGCCATCATTTACAGGGACCAGCAGAGGAAGCCAGTCCGCCATCTCCTTTCAGGCTCGCAGGAAGTCAGATCACTATCTTTAACAGCTGCTCCAGGAAGGCAGACAATCATACTGTAACGATTGGCCTCAAATGACCGAGACTTGAGGAATGTCTGACAGCTTCTGTAATTTTTGTCCCTACTTTCCAGTTTAAGAACAACCAGGGAAAGTCAAATATATATCCCCAACTAGTCATGTAAGATACCATGATTCTGGTGAGCCCGCTTCAGCTTCCTTAGGCCAACAGATGTCCAAATGGGCGTGTGTAGAGTTCCCCTCCATACAGTATTCCTTCCCCTCTGCCTACCTCCTGAGTTTTGCCAAATGCTGTGACAGTGTCTGGCTTCTCTACTTAGTAGCAACCTTTGAACAGACCGTACATGCCTTCATTTAGTTAGTCCTTCATTTATTTCCTCACTGGATGCCATATCATTGCCCGGGAAGGGCTATGTCGAGTCTCTTGATCTACTTTCCATGTTGACTGACATGAATTCTTGCCTGGTTGTCTCTCCTTTTCCTCTTCCTCCTTCTCTTCCTTCTCTCTCTCTCTCTCTCTCTCTCTCTCTCTCTCTCTTTTTGTTTTTTATAAAAGTCTCTTACTATTCAGATTGACATTCCAACTACAAAGAATTCTCTTTGAAACTGCTCATCTAAGAGATTTCAAGGATTCGGACCTCAGTGAGTAATTGGTCTGTTTTATTTCTGTAACTTAAGTGATTTTGTTTCAAATTGCTGTCACTGTGACCCACTCACCACTTACTGCAAATGTTCCACTTTGGGCATGCCTTTACTAGTACTTCTAGAAAGGGAGGAGTTTTAGATATCTGAAAAACATTTAAAAATACTTCATAAATTCTTGGAGAATTTAATACAAAGCATTTTGACTGTGTTCTCTTCCAGCTCCTCCTCCTAACTGCCCCCAGATCCACTCCTACCCCCTACATCCTTATCTTCACATCCTCTTTAAAAAAAAATCAGTAACCCAGTGGCTCAAACTAACCTTTTTTTTTTTTTTTTTTTTTGAGTAATAAAATAACTTTAGTTGTGAGCCCTGGAGATTTTCCCCACAGCTCAGAAATGTCCATCTTGTGGTTGCTTTCTCTGTCACATGACCCTAGTGTTCCCTGATCATGCTAGAAAGTACCTCAGGGGTTAAAAACAGCCTAGCCACTGCTCACTTAGATTTTAATGACCAAATAGTTCACGTGTCTTCAGATGCCCCGAGGTGAAAAATGAAACTGATAGGAATCTGGACAGGCAACAATTCATCTGGAAAAATATGGACTTGGGCCCAAATCACTGTATTTGTCAAGGTACCCAGTCTTCCTTCTGAGTTTACAGAGAGTTCTCTTGCACATGGGCTATTTCCTGGAAGTATGTTATGGTTTAGCAATTGTGTTAGAAATGAAGGAAGCAAAGATGTAGGCTATTCTTGACCTCAGGTAGAGAGACAGATGGTCTATGTAGAAATACAAGGTGACCCAACATCGTACATGGTGAGCATGGAACAAATGACTCCTGTGTGAGACCAGGAACAGCTGGGTCTTCACTGGTCCTAGAAGCGCAAGTGAAGATACATTTATGTTCATCTCCCTGGCCTGGGATTGCCTGAGGACACATACAGCTTGCTTTGTGGACAAGACCTCAGTTGTTAGCTCCCTCAAGCTATTTGGTCATATTAACTATAAACACTAGAGAAAGTTAGTCTTTGTAAGGTCCTGCATTTTCCTCTGTAAAATGTAGGGAAGAATAACAATTATAGCAGTCTCCAATAGCATGCCCATCACTGGCACATATTAAACACTCAATGAATTTTATCTGCAGTAATTGTGAGTTCAACTGTCTTCAAATTCCAGTGTCAGGGAACTCATACTTTAGAATTGGAAGGAAGGAAGGATCACTGGGTCATAGCCTGAAATTTGGGTGTTCCTCTGGGGCAAAAACAAAACAAAACAAAACAAAACAAAACAAAACAAAACAAAACAAAACAAAACACCAAGAAGAAAAAGAAAAAGGAAGAGGAGAAGCAGCAGCAGCAGCAGCAGAAGAAGAAGAAGAAGAAGAAGAAGAAGAAGAAGAAGAAGAAGAAGAGGAAGAAGAAGAAGAAGAGGAAGAAGAAGAAGAAGAGGAAGAAGAAGAAGAGGAAGAAGAGGAAGAGGAAGAAGAGGAAGAAGAAGAAGAGGAAGAAGAAGGAGAAGAGGAAGAAGAAGAAGAAGAGGAAGAAGAAGAAGAAGAAGAAGGAGGAGGAGGAGGAGGAGGAGGAGGAGGAGGAGGAGGAGGAGGAGGAGGAGGAATCCATTTTCCTGTGTACAGGAACAAGTGATAACGATACTTCTGAATAGCATGGGAAGGTAAACACATTGAGCTACTGATGGGGAACAAAGAACATGATTCAGGAAGAGGGCTGGGGAGCTTTTGTTCCATATCTTGAATGTTGGCAATCACCTGTCAACAGACACATGGCAGTCTGCTTTTGCTTCAGAAAAATGACCTTGGCTGTGGGGAGAGTTGAGTAAGGAAAGTTGGTTTGCAAGGAGGAGAAAAACTGAGTCCCATCCATAGGAAAGAAACTGGGAGAAAGAAACTGGGAGGGGTTCTTAAATGTTTCCATCGGTGCCATGAGCCTTAGTTTCCCCTCGTGAGTGAGGCAGAAGTCCTGTTGTGAGAAATGAATGAGATAACAAATGTGAACATATTGACACAGATATTTCTTGAATAGTGGAAATAAACCAATATTATTTTCCATTGTCATTCTCATAGTGATAGAAATAGTAACAACTGTGAATTGTACTGGATGCCAGAATAGTTATTTCAATGTGGAAAATGAACTTATATAAAGTGATTAAGTTTGTTTAATTCTGGAATAATATGGCAGAGGCTGGTGATCATCTTCCAAAATCCACTCCCCTTTTCTCCAATTGTAATTAGAATTCCTCATGAATCCCAAGCTGTGGCTGCTTAGAATAGCAATTATATTCCCAAACCCTGTTTGCTACAACATATATGTAGGCATGAGCGTGGACATTGGGCTATGAAAGCAAATTATGCAACCTACAAGCCATTCCTTGAAGAGAAATGATGTATTCTTGTTTTTCTCCCGTCTTCTCTGTTACCTGGAATATTGATATAATGGCTGGAACCCTGTGGAACACTCAGTGGGACCCCAAGGTATAGACTTCTTTTAGGATGGATAAGCCTGGGTCACTAATGATTGTGTGACTGTCATACTCGTGTTGTGTTATGGTGCTGATACTATGGAGGGAAGATAGACTTTCTTATTTTTTGAAGCAACTTCTTTTTTTTCCCGGGGATGCTCAGTTACTATCAGAAAATTTTCTAAGTCCTAACAATTAAGTCCTAACAATTACTTTTTAATGACTATTGATTGTTCTAGTTTCATTTCTGTTGCTGTTATAAAATATGACAAAAGGAGCTTAGGGGAGAAAAGAGGTTTATGTTAGCTTACATTTCCACGTTACAGTCTGGAGACTTGTAGAGAAGTCATAGCAGGAACTTAAAATAGCTGGTCACATTATGTCCACCGTCATGAGCAGAGGGAAAATGAGTATAGACATATTTATCTGCTTGCTTGTGGTTAGTTTGACTTCTCTATGCTTACATAGTTCAGCACTCTACTTAGGGAATGGTACTACCCACAGTGGGCTTGGTCTTTCTACATCAATATGCCCACAGGTCAACCAAATTTAGATAATCCCTCATTGACAGTCTCTTCCCAAGAGAGTGTAGGTTGTATCAAGTTGACAATTAAAGCTGACTATCATATCAATACAGTCACATGGCTTTAAAAGGAACACATTAACACTCCAAATCACGACCTAAAAGGAATATGAGTCTTTCATAAAACTTTATTTAAAAGAATTGCAGCCTTTCAAAATGGGGAATGAAAACTAGCATGCCTTTTGGGTTCCAGTAACCAAGTCAAAACTTTGCTATCACATTATTCATGAATGAAGAAGAAATGATGTCAGCAGGCATAGGTTCCAAGATGGTAAACTCTACATTTCTTTGACTATGGCAGTTTGGAATAGCAAGAACCCTAACAATAGTAATGGTAGAGTAAACAGTACATTTCTTCGCGCTGAGTTTTGGGATAGCTTGTCATAATAAAACATCCCCCCTATGCATTTGATATTTAATATACATATATATAGTAAAATCAGGACCAAATTGCTTTATGTTTACATCTTCTTGCTAGTGAGTCAGTAATTATTAGTGATCTGTTAAGGCCAGAACTTGTAAAAGCTGTCTACTTCAATCTGTGGCATAATTTCCTTTGGGCTCATTGTCTGTCCATAAGCAGTCGCTGGCTCACCTTCTAGGGAATGGCCATTTTGGCTGCAATATCATGGCATGACCACGAGGGTCTTTGTAACTTAGAGCGAAAGAAGAGTTGGAATTGTTTTGTTCCTTGGTCTTCCTTTCCAGTGTGCCTCTGGCAACCTCTTAATGAAGAAACTAATTAGTTGTACAGGAGTCTGATGGACTCCTCTGCTTCTCTATGTCTCTGCTAATAAATCCTAGTGCTTTTATTTATTTATTTATTTATTTATTTATTTAGCAGACTGATGTGAGATTTATTATTGAACATGATTTGGTAGAGTGTAAGAGAGCACTGTGGAAGATTTCAGGAACGCAGGGGTCTTCACGTGTGCAGAGAACCACGATTGGGGATTTGACATCGTAGCCATCAGGAATGAGCTGCTTCTTAGCAACCATGTCTTCAAATTCATCTGCATTGAGACGTGACTCTTCTTCTGGCGGCCAGGGAGCTTGAACTTGGCTCTGCGCAGAGCCTCAATTGCATGCTCCTGATTCTGCAGCTCAGTGCGGATGGACATGATGACCTGGCTGATGTGAGCCCTGGCCATTGTACCCTGGGACTTCCCAAAGGCACCATGTGCATATCTGTGTGGAGCCTGTCAGCTCCAGCACAGGACAACATCTTGTTGATACAGATGACATGGAAAGGGTGGGGCCTCCCTCGGATATGAAAGCCCTCCTTGCCACAACTCTTTATCATGTATTTGTTGGCACGAATGCATGCAGCCTCCAGTGCTTCAGAAGAGAGTTGTTCATAGTCATCTGATGTCATGTGACCATAAAGTGGGAATTCGTCAACTTTCTCTTTCTTCCGTCCCAAGTCAAAGATGTGGATCTTAGCATCAGGGACACTACGACAGAAATGAGACTTTGGGTACGGCTTGTTCTTACAATATAGGATCGTCGGTGGTGCGCCAGAGGAAAAGAGAGTGCTTTTATTTTTGAGTTGAGATAGAATTATGTCATTTCCCCTTCCCTTTCTTTCCTCTGACTCCTCTCAGCTACCCTACTTTGAACATTTCCCATGTTTCCCTACTTTCAAATTTATTGCCTTTTATCCTTTGATTATTATTGTTACTTACATATATATATATATATATATATATATGTGTGTGTGTGTGTGTGTGTGTGTGTGTGTGTGTGTGTGTATGTATACATATACATATATATGTATGCTGGGCCCACTTTCTTATTAGTGTGTACATGGCTAACCATTGTTCTGTATTGAACAACCAACAGGAGGGCTCATTCCTGGGAGAGGCTCATTTATCTTTTCGTCACAGTTATAGTTACCCACAGTTCTTGTGCCAGAGGTAGGACCCTGTGAACAAGTTCACCTTCCATTTGTCTGTTGATATTGTCTTAGTTCCAGGCTTGATTACGAAGCCATTTCTAGGAAAGACTGTTTCATAGCAGACGTTCTGGACTGTGGGTTTTACCTTCTTTCTGCCCCATCTTCAATGATGCTCTGTGAGCCAGCCACAGGTACAGTTTATATTTTCATAAAACTATATACTGTATGTGTAAGTATATGTACACACAACACACACACACACACACACACACACACACACACACACCTTAAAGGATCTTAAGCCCCTTGAACTGACAACGTACCCCATAAGAACTCTGGGCTAACAAAACCCCTAGTACCAGGCACATGAAACCTTTTGAATGGTTGGTCAGGGTAGTAAAGTGACTCTGCAAACAACGTATCAGTTTAACCCTTGGTTGCCTTTTGTCCTTGAGCCTTAGCACCTATTGCTGAAGATACTATTCTTTTAAGGCATAGGACTCGGACGATTTGCTAGACCTGCATAATTCCTTCCTGGATTCTAAATTCTATCCTTATGCCCATAGAGAAGTGTGGCTACCCCACTCATCAAAAGAAGCCTTTCTTTACAGCAAATGGAGAGCATCCCAGAAAACCCACAACTGGACACAACACAGACATCAGCAAGCCTCCCAGGATACACATTCTAGTGTTTTTTAATACACCAGTGGAAGAGGATCAAATGAATCATACTCCCGACTTCATGATAAATTAATATCACTGCTCTCTGCAGTGCTCCTCTTGTTTTTTTATCATTTATTCTTTTTAAGATTACATTCTCATTCTTTGTAAGTAGTCATACTAATTGTTTATCATGCGACTTTCCCCCACGCATCATCCTATAATATGTAACATTATGTAATACTCGTACACAGTTTATTTTACACTAGGTCTAGTTGCAGATTATGTGCGATGATTTAGTTCTCCCGTCTTTATGAGTTATTTATCTTTATTATTTTCATTTAGAAGAGAAGAGAACGGAGGCACTGAGAGGTTAACTAACTTGTCTAAGGTCACACAGCTGTCAAGCAACAGTGTAGGATTTGACCTCAGGCAGCTGAGTTCTTAGCATCATGCTTTTATTGTATTGTTGTTGATTCTTTTCTTTGTGTGTGTGTGTGTGTGTGTGTGTGTGTGTGTGACTATCTCTCACTTTGTAGCTCAGGCTGACCTGGAATTTACTATTTTAGCCCAGGCTGCCCTTAAGCTTGTGCTGATTCTCCTGCATCAGCTTCTAGAGTTGGAGATTATAGATATGAGCCACTACCATGCCTTGCCAAACTCATGCCTTTAGTCACTTACCACACCAACCACCCTGGCGTGCTCTCATTTCCAGCCCCTGTTGACGGTATTATATAGCGCCACCGTCCCACGTAGAGTGTTCTTTCTTTTGCACTCAGCACCTTTCCTGTAATAGGTGCCCGTGTGTCTCTGTCTGCTTACCATCCATCCTCTGATTGCCCTATCCCCGGGGTTAGCATCCATCTCATTCCGCATCTCCCGCAGTAATGATTCTTCAATTTCCTGCCACTACAAACAATGCTGCAGTGAACATCTTCCCCTGGGACCCTCGTGAGGACCTCTCCGGGATACAAACCACAATCTTCCTTCTTCAGCTGAGTATGTGCAGTCTATGAAACAGGAAGCCGGTACATGTAGTGATTATTTTCTGCAGAAAAGTTAGACTACTGAAATTCTCTGGGGGTAGGGCACTCTCCGGGTGGAACACAGATATGAATTTCCAGGAAGCCGGGACCCCTTTATTTATCAAACAATTACTTCATAAATCCCCCCCCCCCTTTATTCTGTTTATGTGCCGTGAGGCATTAGAACGAAGCTGACGCAGGGCTCTCTCAGGCTCCTCGCCCCCTCCATAATAAGGTGATGTGGCCTTGGATTTGAGCCACGCGCGTGTGAAGACCGGCTCTGCCGTTTGCCCTCTGCAAACGGGACAAGCTTCTCAATCTCTCCAGACCTCGTTTCTCTCAGCCTTAAGACAGAGATAATTATTGTTTGTTGTGAGGATTAACTGTGACAGAACATGGGGAGCCAGATTTTATAAAGGCGCGAGCACACACACACAAAGTCTCTGTCCTTGAGACATTTCCAGGAGGGCAGACGGAGGATCCATGTTCTCGCTGTGTCGCGTCAGGGAGCATGACGTCACATGGGTGCACAGAGTGGGGGCCAGAGAGGCAAGGAGATAATCCAGTCATGTGACCCATGATGGCGGCAGTCAGTGACAGACCACGCATATTACAGTGATCCCCTAACGTTGTAACAGTGTTGAAAAGTCCCCATCACCTGGTGGAACCCTAGCCTTTGGACCTTGGACCTTGGTAACTAGAATGTAGATTTGGGGCTATTATCAGGCAGGCTCCCTGCCATGCTACTGAAGTTTAGAACTGGAACCAGCCACTGAGGCCGGTTCGGTGACTGCCCTGGACAGCTGATGGGTTCCTGAGGGTACCATAGAGCAGGGGGTTTTGGGGGAAGATTATGATGTAAATGGCCCAAGCAGTGACCATGGCCTCCTTCTACCTTGCAGCTAGACATACAGATCATCTCTATTATGTCAGAAGTAATCAGGGATGGGGGAGGCCAGTGTAGTACTATGTACAAATTTAAGGGAAAGGAAAAGGGCTTCCTTTGCTATTGGTGGATATGATTAAAGATGAGACTAGAATTAGGAATGAAATTTTAGGTCTCTGTTACAGCACAGGAGGTTTTCTTTTCTGTCGTTGTCATTGTTGGTTCTTTTTGAGACAGGTTTTTCTTTTTTTGTGTGTGTGTGTAGTCATGGCTGGACTCACTTTTTAGACCAGGCTGTTCTCAAACTCACGTTGACCCATCTGCCTCTGTCTCTGGAGGGCGGCCATTAAAAGCGTGCGCCACCACACCCGGCAGCCCAGGAGGATGTCATCATGCCCCAGTTGTGCCAATTTTGACTTAATTTGCTCCACAGTGGTTTCAGGGAGAAGTTTAAAGTGTGGTGACTGGTTTTGGCGACATGTCCTCAAAGGGGTCTCTTGGGTAACCATTGGCTTCTGAACAAACACTAACTCCCACCTAACCTCTGACTCCTGGCTAACCGCTGACTCTCACAAAACTGCTGACTCCTGGCTAACCGCCGACCACAAGCACTTTGCATATATTTCTGGTTGACCACAGGCTGGATACTGAAGCCCAGTGGGCTGCCGGGGCACAATCTTAGGAACTTTAGAGGAAATATCCCACCCCCTCCTTTTCCTCCCTCCTTTCTGTGTCTCCATCTTTCTTTCTCTTTTCCTACCTTTATCAATGAGAGGGGAACTTCTTTTTTGAGAGAATGGAAGAGTCAGGAAGAAAGCCCTGGCTGTTTTTCTTGCCGTCTACCCTGGCTGAGGAGAACGTCATTGTGTGTGTAAGTCCAGACTTCTCTCTTTTCCAGCAGCCCTTCCCTGCCGTGCAGGCTGCCCTGCCCTTTGGCGCTGATGGGGGGAGAGCACTGGCCATGTAGTTGGTAACTCATCTCTGGCAAGTCCTTCGACAGAGCCTGGGTGTGAACAGACTGCTCAGTCCGGCTCTGTGCAGCGTAGCTCGGCTCCTCGTTAGATCCTGAGCCTTTGAGGGAAGACACGGGCCTACGCCAGCCTTAAGGTCACACCATTCACATCAAGGGAAAAATTCCAAATTTCAGATTCTCTGAAACCTTCTTCCTTTCTTTTATCTTAAAAAAAAAAAAAAAAACAAAAACCCACCACCAATGAGAGTGACCTTCTTGACCTTTGTGACCTCAGTGCTTCGGGTGTTTAGTCTTTTCCTCTTAAATAGCTGTAGTCCTTCTCCCCCTGCCCCATAGTGTATATGGCCACAGGACCCAAATAGGCACATACACCCATCAAATTACACTTCCATACAATGGATACACTTGAATCCAGGATGTATAAAAAAATTCTGCAGGGCATATGTTCAGTCATTCCTGGGTATCTGCAGGGCACTGGCTCTTTGCGACATGGAACCTGTGCATGCACTCTAACATGCATGTATTCATGTGCTCTAACATGTATGTACATGTGCACTAGCACGCTTTACCTCTGAATTCCATAGAAAACCTATGGTACGGAACTTGTAGGCACTATGTAGGCACTATGAATGCATGTCCATGCCTATACATACCCACCAGAAGCACATACATGCTACACAAAGACATACTACCTCATGTGTGCACACATGATACACTAACAATGAACAAATAAATCATGTGCATGAATACACTTCATACGTACCCAGGCAACACATAAGAGAAAACACAAATGGACGTGGCATGGTGGCATGCTTATTAATCTCTATACTTGGGAGAGGAAGACATGGAGATAATGAACTTCAGGCCAGCCTCAGTTTCATGAGACTGTCTCAAAACAAACCAACAGACAGAAGGGAACACATGAATGTACACATCATATACATCCTATTATGTCTCCTATATGCACACATACAGCACACAAAAATCTGCTTGAATACATATGCCCTTTATGCATCTATCACACATATCACATGTGTATACTGAGATAGGGTGCACATACAACATACATATATCATATTCACACAGCATCCCTCTATGCCTCCTTGTACACATAATCATATATATACCACATATATGTTTGCCTTCAGACCTGTCACAGAAAGCTCCTTAGACAAATTCCCCTCCCCTGTCTCCTACACAATACATATCATTTTACCAGTTTCACAATAGACAGAGAAACCTCTAAACTCACAAACAACCCCAGAACCTGGGAAGCTCAACCTTCATGCATGGACCCCCCCCAACTCCTGTACCCTGCTTCCCTGTCCCCAGGAACACCTGCATCCAAGATAGACATCTTTGTTTCTCTGAGCCTTTGATTAAGCTTCACAATAAAACAGCACAGTAAGGGGCATGACATTATGGGGTCATTAAAGCGAACACTTCACTAGTGAGCATTCCTGGGCCAGGATAATGCTGGGGTTTTTATTTTCACTATCTTTCAGGCCAACGGATGGAAGATAGTTAGTGTGGCCAGAGCTTGTGGTGGTGATTTCACCAAGGCAAGTGGGTCAGGCAACACTGAGCCCTGGCCTGACTGGCTACAAAAAGGTAAAAAAAAATCAGGGGGGGTCCATGGGAAATCAACAGACAGCAGATAAAGTGTGCTTGCTTGCTTGCTTGATTGATTGTGTGTGTGTGTGTGTGTGTGTGTGTGTGTGTGTGTGCTCATTCCTCCAAAGACATTTTTACTTCATTGCCAGTATTGCTAGGAAGAGCAGTTTGTTCTGCAAAGGATTCTTTGTGTATTTGGTGAGTGAGTCTGGAGCTTTGTGGACCAACTGCGTTTGCTAAAAATGGCCACTGCTAGTGGTAGACACATACTCCTGTTAATGTCATTAGCAGGCAAAGCAGCAGTGCCACCAAAGCTCAGAAGCAATGGGAGAATGACACCCAGGGGTACTGATGGCGCCAAATAAATGCGGGGTGATTGACTGTTTTCATCAGTACCTCCGCAGTGGGCCAGAGTCTGTGGTAAGGACCACGGGCGAGGGAGCAATCAGAGGGTCCTGTCACAACATCCATTGTTCTTAAAGACATATTTTTCCAGGAACAAAGCCCCAGGTCATGCTGTTTGTCCTGTAGAAAACTCCTGATAAATTTTGCTTTGAAAAAAAAAATGCCTCTTTTCTTTGACTACCAGTAATAAAAGCTTTCCTTCTAAATATCTGTCCTTACCCATCAAAAGCCTGAGACGAGACACTCATTGTTATCTGCAAAGAATAGACTCTTTGTGGTTTGTTATCTGTTGGGCTGATGTTAGGAAGCGACTTTGAGGCCCTGACAGAAGCTGCACTATTCGGCCTCTCGTGGCAAATGTGACTAAAGGCACAGGTGTGGGAGTGGGTTGGGGTGACTAGCTTATTCTCCCTGAAAAGAAAAACAAAAGCAAAAAATAAAATAAAACAAAACAAAACAAAACAAAAAAACCAAAACTAAACCAAACCCAAAACCAAACGAAATGAAACAGGGAGTCAAACAAAGGGTTTTGTATGCACAAAACTTCCCATCCCTTTTCCTGTGTCAATGGAGACAGGACTGACATTCTTTGATTAAACTATAAGGACGGCTTATTCAGTGGATACGATGGATTCTAAAGACTTCTGTCCTTGTGATTTGGCTTAGAGTTACAAACAAATTCCTTCTGTTTTTCGATGTTCTGAAATCAGAATTGTGTTCGGAGATGTACAAACAACGGCAGAGCCTTAAACAGTCTTCATGCGTTTGGAGTAAAGAAAGGCGAATCCTCAAAACTGTAGATTTTTCTTCCAAGTGCAGTAACTACATAGGCGAGAGAATAGAATCCCAGCTCAAGAACTGATTCGATTTGACATAATCTGTGGTGGAGGGTGGAGCTACTGTCTCACTGGTACAGACTTCTGTTTGGCGATCTGGGAAGGGCTCTGGAAATGGATGGTAGAGATGGCCACACAAGCGAATGAGCTCCCTGCTGCTGTCCTGTACTTAGAAATGCTTAAGATAGGGTATTAGGGGCTGCAGAGATGGCTTAGTGGTTAAGAGCATTGACTGCTCTTCCAGAGGTCCTGAGTTCAATTCTTAGCAACCACATGATGGCTCACAATCATCTGTAATGGGATCCAGTGCCCTCTTCTGGTGTGTCTGAAGACAGCTACAGCAATAGTGTACTCACATACATAAAATAAATAAATACAGGAGTTGGATGTTGGACACTTCACCAAAGCCTTAAAAATAGATAAAAGGGTAAGTTTTAGATAAATGTGTATGTTTTAGTAAATGCAGTCTTTCCTTGTCTGTACTACATTAAATATATAGCACCCCAATGGTCGTGCCTCTTGGCCTTACAGGGGATGATCATACTCTGAAAATTGGCTGTCACAGGTGTGGTCAACAGTGCTTGGCTGTCACAGGTGTGGTCAACAGTGCTTGGCCGTTACAGTTCTGCACACAAGCTTGTGGTGTTGCTAGAGTGGTCATGTTAAGTTGGTGTAAACTATGGTGTTCCAACCAAATCTTTAAAGATGTAGTCATGCAGGAAAATATTCTTAATTGTTCTCATCCTAAGCTAGCTGGTTTGTTATTTATTTATCTTTTAAATGAAGACCTCTGGCTTCTTTTTGCTACTTGACTAAGTTGTGTGTCACAATACCCTGTCTTCAGGAAACACTTTGATCTGTACCCCTTTATGCTTTGACTTTGTAGAGAGAATATATATATATATATATATATATATGTATATATGTATATATATAAATATATTTTTTTCTTTTTACAGATAGTCTCCTGGTAGGAGAGGAAAGGATTATGAATATGGACCTCAAAGGCTTGAGTTTGTGCTCTTGTTTTGAAAATTATTAGTTTATTCCTTGCACCCCCAATTTCCTCTTCAGTAGCGATAGCTACCTTCTCTGTAGGGCTTCTTAGAAATCTGAAAGAGGCCATCTGCTTTTCCCCTGACTGATATAAGAATACCACCAACAAGGTGTCTCTTGGCCTATTGCCGGGGTGTGGGTGTGGGTAGGAGAAAAATCTCAGTTTATTAAGATCATAGTACTATATGCTCTGTACCAAGTATATATATATGTATATGTATATACACACACACACACACACACACACATATATATATATATATATGTCTGCTCATTTGCTATTCATAACAGTGGAATAATGAAGGTCACCCCATTTTAAAGATGAAGAAACAGGCTCAGGGCATTCAAGAAGTCTATCCAAGGTCATGTCGTGGTGACTGTTGGGATATCCATGGCAACAAAGACCGTATGCTTTTAGAAGCACCTCCTAATTTCAGTTTCTGATATGCAGAAGCCACAAAAGCCCTTACTCTTTCTAGTAAGAAGTTGAAAGTAGAATCCAAATGTTCCCATCAATCCCTTTTCCTCCAGAATATGCGACATCAGCTTTCTTGTCAGTGGGTGAGATCGCTGGCAGGAAGGGACTGCCTGCTGGTGACACCCATTAGAATATGGGAAACATTTCTCAGTGATGCTTTCTGTAGCCTTAGAAGCAAGGCCCTGTGTCCCCATGGGCCTGCACCTCTAGGGGAAGTATTGAGAAAAGTCAGAATAATGATCCGCGTTGGCTACTTCTTGACATCTTCAGCACACTTCTAAGCTAAGAAAACTGGGCCAGTTTGCACACAAAGAAGCTCGCAAGCTGTGCTAAGGAGGGCTGGTTCTGCCTCCTTTGCCTGTGTCCTCTAGCATGGCTGGGAATCTGAAAACACGAGGCCACGCGAGACTAAAAGAACCAATTGCTTCTGTACTCCACCAAACATCGGTTGATGCAGAACAACGTCTTTGCGGGGGAAAACTCTATTTCTTTTCTGCTCTTGCACAAGCCACGTGTGGAATGTTCCAGATATATTAGTGCTGAGGTCTGGAAAATCATAGCCACAGCATCCCCGTGCCAGATACTGGCAAAAATGCCTTATATATTTCATCTCTCATTTTTTTTTTTTTTTTTTTTATTCTTCGCTACTCCTGCTGAGGTAAGCATCTTACCCCTTGTTGGGATGCCAATGAGATGGAAGCTCATTGGGAGTAAACGTCTCATCCTGTGTCGTGCTACCTGGAATCATGGAGTCGCGATTTACACTCCACTGGATGGATTGTCAAGGTTTGGCTCTGCTCCTCCGTTGCAATGGAGACATCACTCTGTGAGCAAGGCAGGGATGGTTAGGGGCCAGCCTGCCATGCCAAGCCTTGCTGTGGTTGCTGCAGCTGGAGAGACTGTCTTCTCTGGTACCAACTGAGAGCACTCGGAGGTGGGACCCCAGTGTGTGTCAAAATATCGAGTTGCTCTGCGCATGTCTGAAGTGCACCGGCCCCCGGCTGTGCTCAGAGCCACTGAGGTGCACATAGATCGCTCTCCTTAGCCAGAGCCAAGGCCCTCATGCTGAGCCCAGCAAGCCTTCGATGCACAGACTCTCCAGGAGGTCTAAGAATATTTTCCCCAGGAAAAAAAATAACCTTTTTATTTTATTTTATTTTTTTTACTGACACAGAAGAGAAAAAAATTCATTTTTGTTCATAATGAAGGCATTTACTTCCCGTTTTGAGGAACCGCATAGAAATGGAAAGGATGCTGGCCAGGATTGGGACATCTGAAAGCCAGCAAGGAGATCAGTGCTATTCCCACACTACCAAGTCACAAAGGTGCATATGTGATTGTCCCCCAGCACACACATATACTTGTTGGTCCCAATGTGTATCATCCATCCAACTCTGGGAAAATTCTGTTTTAAGCCAGTGTCATGGGTTATCTGTCTGTCTCCATAATACTCTGAACTATATACCGCCATTGACCAATTTTATAAACTCAGAGACTAGAGGACAGAGAGTTTAAGAAACTCATCCAAAGTGGCACAACTGATGACTGGGAGAGTCAGAGAATACGTATTGGGAGTAAAGCTGTAGGACTTAAACTCCTAATCTTCCATCACTGGGACAGAATTCCCAACTCCTCATCACCCATAGGCGGCGATTACATGTTTATCATCATTAGGAATCTAATCTCATTCTTGTAGAGATCTCTATTGTTTCAGAGATGAGGACACAGAGTCAGAGACATGGGAGACATGTACATGCCAGAGCAGAGTTTCCCAAATTCCTGGCTGCATCAAGATAGGGCAGTCTGCCTTGGTTATTCTATGTCTAGAACTGCCTGAGAAATACCCTAGTGATCTGTTACTAATGCTGGTCTTAAGACCCCCACATCCATTCCTATATGGCACTCTCCTGCTTTACTTTGCTGGAGAAATCTCCTGCCTCAGAATATTTACATTCATAAGCACTTCTCTAGAAACAACAGAATCACCTCTCGATGTAGGTAATTAACAGAACCGTAAAACACTTCCCACAAATGGCATCTGCCGAAACAAGGTGAAATGAAGAGGTGTCATTTGAGCCAACCCTGTTTGAAACTCATTTCAAAACATTTAACCAAAGCGAGATAAGGTGGAGATGTGTGGCTGGTGCCTGTAGGATCATTTAACTAACAGCAGTGTACTTTCAAATTAAACCTTCCATCTCGAAGTGCTGTATGTGTGTGTGTGTGTGCGCGCGCGTGCTCTCAGTGGGAGTGCTTATCTGTATTATGTATCTGAGTGACTCTGGCTGGATGAACACATTTCATCGAACAGGTTTTAAGAGCGTGGATTGTCTTCAGGTTCAAGACCATCACAGATGAGGGACCTGAGTGTTACAAAGAAAGCTTACACACTTGTGTCACATTGTGTGACTTTGGTTTCTTAGTCTGTAGAAGAGATGTCTGTACACCTGCCAGCTATCTAGAAGAGATAGGCAAATAATTAGAAGAGGAGTGGCTATGTTTTTTTTTCTTCTTCTGTGTTCCCAGAATACCCACTGGAACAACTAAAGAACCAAAGAGTGTTAGGTAGTACTGGTAGGGTGGGAGAGGAAAGCATATTGATCCATTTTGGTTGCTACTACAAAGAACCTGAGATGGGTTGGGTCGCAAGCAACAGGGATGGATTCCTGATGGTTGTGGAGGCTAGGAATCTAAGGACAAAGTACCTGCAGATAGATAGGACACTGGTCGTGTGTGTGTGTGTGTGTGTGTGTGTGTGTGTGTAAAAAGCACGCACGTGTTTCCTTTTTGTTTCCCACAAGGCTTCTTTTCACTATTCTCACACACTAGAAATGGTGCGGGAGACCCTTGTCCATTCATGATGGCTCTTTGTCTTTTATTCATTTACGTGTCATTTATCCTCCGCCACGAATACACATGGAGTATTAGTTTCACTGTGGTGCTATTTCCATTGATCTGCTTTCTATTATCTTGTTTATGTACTGACTGCTCAACACTTAAAGCCAAGGCATCTATTAATCACTCCCTCTTCCTTTCAAAACGTTCCCCCCTCAGCTCATTCTGATAATCTGTGCACAGAACCTTTAAAGTACCCATGTCAAGGGATATAAAAGGCAACCCCCTCTTCCTCATGATTGGGAATTTGAATGGGAATTAAGTTGTGATGGTTTGTATATGCTTTTCCCAGGGAGTGGCACTAATAGGAGGTGTGGCCTTGTTGGAGTAGGTGTGTCACTGTGGGTGTGGGCTTAAGACCTTCACCCTAGTTGCCTGGAAGTCAGTCTTCTTCTTTTTTTTTTTTTTTTTTTTTTGGTTTTTCGAGACAGGGTTTCTCTGTGTAGTCCTGGCTGTCCTGGAACTCACTCTGTAGACCAGGCTGGCCTCGAACTCAGAAATCCACCTGCCTCTGCCTCCCAAGTGCTGGGATTACAGGCATGCGCCACCACGCCCGGGCAGAAGTCAGTCTTCTACTAGCAGCCTTCAGATGAAGATGTAGAACTCTCAGGTCCTCTTGCACCAAGCTTGCCTGGGGGGATGCTGCCATGTTTCTACCTTAATGACAATGGACTGAACCTTTGAGCCTGTAAGCCAGCCCCAATTAAATGTTGTCTTTTATAAAACTTGCATTGGTCATGGTGTCTGTTCACAGCAATAAAACCCTAACTAAGACAGAAGTGGAAAAAAAAAAAAAAAGAATGAAACTGAATGAGAAGTGGATACCGTGGTGGTTTGAATACGTTTGGCCTAGGGAGTGGCATTATTAGGAGGTGTGGCCTTGTTGGAGTAGGTGTGGCCTTGTTGGAATAGGCCTTGTTGGAGGAAGTGTGTCTCTGTGGGAGTGGTCTTTGAGACCCTTTTTCTAGTTGCCCGGAAGACAGTCAGTCTGCTGCTAGCTTCCTTTCAATACTAATGTAGAACTTTTGTCTCCTCCGGCGCCATGCTGCTATGCTGTCTGCCGTGATGATAATGGACTGAACCTCTGAAAGTGTAAGCCAGCTCCAGTTAAATGTTGTCCTTTATAAGAGTTCCCTCAGTCATGGTGTCCCTTCGCAGCAATGGAAACCCTAAGACAGGCATATTGAAAATGTTTAGTTCATGCTTGCTGCCTTCTTGAGATGACATTTTTCTCTTCTACAAGGTGTTTTGGGGTCAATGGTCAATGCCATCTCCCTCTCTGGGTCCACCTTAGATTGACAAGTTGCCTGTCACCCCTGGAAAGACAACACATCCTGGCAGGAAGGAAGTCAGCTACTCTTTTTTGAGCATCGGCATAATGAAAGATGGAGAAATTCGACAAAGGGGCATGTTGAGTGTAGAACAGTCTTCCTGTAGAACAGATGCGTGCTTTAGGGATAAGTACGTCACCAAGAGAATGGTGGAGCCTGCCAGCTAGCTGGAATTTCCAGGGGAGAGCGACAAGACACCTGGAACATTCAGAAAAGGTGTCAGGGCTGGAGAAATGGCTCAGTGGGTAGGAACCACGCTGCCCAAGCATCAAGACCTGAGTTTTGGTCCCTATGTAAAAGCTGAGTATGGATTTCCAGGCCCACAAACCTCATGCTGTGAGAGAAGCTGCAGGGACAGAATCCCAGGGACTTGCTGGCCAGCCAGCCTTAGCTGACAACAGGAAGTTCCAGGTTTAGTAAGAGACTGGGTATTTGGTGGGAAGGAAGAAAACTGGACACCAAACATCCTCCTTTTGCTTCTGTTTTGGCACATACATATACACATTTGTGTACACCTCACACATGTGCATGCACACCCACAAACACGCATGCATGTTTGTGTGCAAACTCATGTACACAAACACACATACACACTCATGAACGGGAGAAGACATGGCCCCTTCCTTCAGCCTGTACCATTACCGCCCAGCTTTCTATCTCTCCGTCAGTTCTGTGGTCCCCTTTCCCCTTTAGGGGTTGAAAGTAGGAAATGGTGCAAAAAGAGTGTACCCCAGTACTGATTCCTGACCATTGGGCTGTTCCTTTTTGAGCTTACCTCATTGGACTAGATGGAGTTTGAAGAAGCGACTCCCAAGGATCACAGTAGAGGTCCGGGTTGATGCGCTGTGAATCAGTGCTCTGAGTCCAATGGGTGGCTCCAGATCCTTCTTGTGTAAGGTCTGCTGCACAGTGAACGAAGTCATTCCCTGGACATTATCTCATTGTCCGGTTCTTTACTCCCAACATTCTAATTCATGGCCAATTCCTCTTGGTTTTGTAGGTAGGGACATGGTAGAAGAGAGGTCATCAACCAGGGTCAGTGGAGTCTACATCTTACACCCTTTCCTTTGTAATCTATGGCACATGTGGGTAGACGTCTCCATTCAAGACTTTAGATAATAGTCTGATGAACAGAACAGCATGACTTGAAGGCGTCATTTTTGTTCCTGTTAGTACCGAAGGCGGCACGGGGAGCCATCTGATAGATAGTCATTTTAGTGCATAGACTGAAATTAAAACTGCAAAGTAATTTCCTCTCTCAGTTTTAGGGACAGCGTCTCGCTGTGACTAATATTAGTGGGCTTTCAATATTTTCATTTGAAGTGGAGGATCTCCCAAATCACGTCGTGACTCACCGCAAATGAGTGAGAGATTCAATAAGGCTTGGATGCGTCATGGCTGTCCTTGTAGGGGCTCAGGGAGTCTAGACTTCCCGAATCGGTTGTTTTCCCCACAGGCTGAGCTCATCTCCCCTGGATGATATAGCTCAGGTCAGGTGACCCGGAAGTCTGTCCTCTGGGGGGAAGGAAGCAGTTGGCAGGCTCTGTGTCATAGTCTGTTACCTAATGCTCGGGAGCAGGGATCAGGAAACTGACACCCGTACGTCACCTGTTTTCCTAAGTGCGGTTTCCTTAGCTCAGGGCCGCACTCCTTTGTCTCTTGCTGCCCAGGACAATGGTAGAGCTGATCGCAGCTAGAGACTGCTCGGTCTGCAAAGATGAGAATATCGATGATCTGACCCTTGCCTCCTCAGTTGGCCAAGTACTGCTCTAAACGGGAAATATGGTCATTCAAAACAGCTGCTTTGATAAAGGACCGAAGCGACCCCGTGGCAGCTTTGAGATGGGGTGGAACACAAGCTAGCTATCACTGAGAAGCAAGGCGCACGCCTGAAGCCCTAGGTTCTGGTATCTCTAGCTTCATGCCTTCCTTGCTGCAGACTGTGCTCTTGGCAGGGTTCTCACGAAAGATCTGCCTGGACTTCACACTGCTCAATATGATTCCTCTCAAGATGTCTGGGAACAGCCTATCTTGCATTCTGAAAAGGGTTATCAGTAGTTTACCTTAATTACCAGAATCGGCTGCCAAGAAAGAAAATGAATATTTTGCTAGTTTCGGCATTCACACAGATGGAACTTTCTGGAGTCATTAAAACCCGCCCCGCCCCCCCACTTATTTTTTTTTTTTTTCCTTACACAGCTCAAGTGAGCGACAGAATGCAATTTGAATTTTGTAATTGATTTGCAAAGCTGGTCTGGGGAAGAATCGAACAGTCTTTCGGCTGGGGATCTGGTCTCCAGAGGTGGACAGCCATGGCTAAAAATGAACATATGGAATTCTTGAAATAGGCTGTGGTTCTAACATGTTTATGTTTTCCCTGGTTTGGGGAAATGTGCTCATTGTCTAAAGAGCCCCTGGCTGGGTGCATCCGAGCATGATTGCAATGAAGAGAGAGCAGACAATACTGAACACGGGGCGGAGAGAAATAGTCCAAAGGCCTGTGCAGGACTCCAAGGATTTAAATTCTAGCGCTGGCCTGGATGCCCTTTCGTTCAGGCAGGAGATTATCTCTTTTTGCCCGAAGGGTAATTTAGCTGTGAGCACTCCCTTCTCACACATCAGCGTCTCTCTCCTGTTTGACTTTTTAATTTCTTGCTATGAGTAAATCATCCGATTCCACCCCCCCTTCCCCATCTGCGTGGGGGCTTAACGCTTTTGGTTTGTTTATATCTCTTGAATACTTGGCCGCTCTGATTGCTATTTTTCTCCCCGAGCTCAACGAACCCACTAAAATGTGGAAACTCAAATGAGAAATTAGAACCAGAGTTAAGTTCCTCCCACCCCAAACCTTCCTGCCTCATGTCACCAGCTCGGAAACCCAGAGGCAAGTAGAAGCCCATGGAGGATGAATCCCTCTAAAAGGCCAGTGTCAGGCGATCAGAACCCTGGATCAGTGCAGGGAGCTCTGAACTCTAT
Organism: Apodemus agrarius; assembly: GCA_964023405.1. Classification (NCBI taxonomy): domain Eukaryota; kingdom Metazoa; phylum Chordata; class Mammalia; order Rodentia; family Muridae; genus Apodemus; species Apodemus agrarius. The sequence continues at coordinate 40,981,844 of OZ030026.1, read as the reverse complement.
CTACAACATCTTATTGGGAGAAAGAAAGAAACCTGAAAAAAGCAACCCCAGACCTACGCACGAGCAAGGCTGCTTAACAAACTGGTGGGAGAAATGGCTTAACAAGGGCAAAACAGAGCCTGAGATGTCAGTCGGGGAGGGGGAGGGCAAAGAAACAGAGCAGCATGTGAGGAAAAGCAGCAAGCGGAGAGAGAATTGTGACTGTCCCATGCTGCTCTTTAGGGAAGGAAACCTTGGTTGACCTAAATCAAGAGAGCACGCTGAGGAATGCTATCCAGGGGCGGGAAGGAAATCCAGGAAGGAACATTTGTGATTGGCAAATCAACCCAAGCCTGTGAGATCTTAGACGAATGAATGACCTTTTCAGACCAGGTCTAAAGTAGTATTTCTGGAAGGAAGCCTGGGGAAGCCATATGACAGGCAAGCTCAGTATCGTCCTCACAAGCCAGCAAACGGTGGTCTAGGGGTTCACTTGTCTCTAGAGCCCCAGATACTCCCTTTGCTCTTTCATCTTCTATCCGTCAGTCCTCCCATAGTGCGCCTGGTGCACAGATAATATTCGAGACGTGTGTGTTGAATGACTGACCAATGCCTTTAGGAAGCGATCGCCAGGCAGTAAGGTCAGTGGTGAAGAGCCCCAGATATTGGGAACTTTAAGTTCTGCTTGCACTCCTTACAACTGCGGTGACCTTAAGCGAGTTAATTATGTCCCCTGACGTTCATGATATCGATATGCACAGGAGCGCTGATTAAATATGAGATTTTTTGTGGGATGTTTACGGTATGGTCTAGTGGGTAAAGAACAGTCAATGAATGATAGCTACCGTTGGGTAATACAGCCTCTGTTCCTGCTGGAGTTGCTGCTCATGGAGCCTAGAGCACAGGGACACCGCCTAGAGCACAGGGACACCGCCTAGAGCACAGGGACACCGTTCCTTGGTTGCAGTGCAGGCAATGAGATGCCGAGGAGGAATGATGGTCTCAAACCCAGAGTCGTGTTGTGGGACTCAAACACTGGGCAGAGTGAACAGTTGAGGCAAAGTCTGTGAATCCTAAGATGCTTTTTGGGGGGGAACTCTCATAAAGGTTGAGATGGGTCTGAGTCACTTAAAAATCAAGGGGGATACATCCCGTGGACAGGAGCCAATCCCTGACACTATTAATGATACGCTGTTAAGCTTGCAGACAGGAGCCTCTGTCTTCTGTGAGGCTCCATCCAGCAGCAGATGGAAACAGATGCAGAGACTCAAAGACAAACATTAGCCAGAGCTTGGGAAGTGTCTTAGTCAGGGTTTCTATCCCTGCACAAACATCATGACCAAGAAAGCAAGTTGGGGAGGAAAGGGTTTATTGAGCTTACACTTCCACATAGCTGTTCATTACCAAAGGAAGTCAGGGCTGGAACTCAAGCAGGTCAGGAAGCAGGAGCTGATGGAGAGGCCATGGAGGGATGTTCCGTACTGGCTTGCTTCCCCTGGCTTGCTCAGCCTACTCTCTTATAGAACCGAAGAATACCAGCCCAGAGATGGTACCACCCACAAGGGGCCCTCCCCCACTTGATCACTAATTGAGAAAATGCCCCACAGCTGCCTCTCATGGAGGCACTTCCCCAACTGAAGCTCCTTTTCCTATGATAACTCCAGCCTGTGTCAAGTTGACACACAAAACTAGCCAGTACAGGAAGTCTTAGGGAAAAGTTCAGGGAAGGATTGAGGAACCTGAAGGGAATGGGGATTCCATAAAAAGACCAACAGAGTCAACTAATCTGGACCCTTGGAGACTCTCAGAGATTGAACCATCAACCAAAGAACATACATGGGCTAGACCCAAGGCTCCTCCCAACAATGCCCCACTATTCACATTTTTACCAGACCTGCAGTTTAGACTTCATGCAGGTCCCTCAACAACTGCAGCAAGGGCTGTCTCTGAATCTGTTGCCTGTTCCCCTATGGATTCTGTTCCCCTAACTGGGCTGCCTTGTCTGGTCTCAGTGGGAGAGGATGTACCTGGTCCTGCAGTGACTCAAGGTGCCAAGGTGGGTTGGTACCCAGGGGGCTGTGTGTGTGGGCAACTGAGTAGGAGGAGTATGATGGAGCATCGAATGAATAAATAGATTAATGGGAAAAAAAATCAAGGAGAATAGATAGAGCCCGGTGTCTTATGCTAATTGGGCCATTTCCTGACCTCTGGGTGAAAGAACAAGACTACTAGGTGGTCTCTAACATTTACAGGCTCGAGGGTAAGCTTCAGCGGGAACAGCTCTTAAGGATACATACATGAGTGCAAAAGAAATCAATGACAAGGTCTATAGCTCGAGTCCTGTCTGCTCAGCTTCTGAGCGCTGTAGTGCCAGTGGCATGGGTCTGTAATTCCTCACGCCACTCCCATGTGAATAGCTGAAAAAGAATCCTTCTCTTACCCAAGTCGCTTTATTATTAAGTCGATGTTACAGTCTTGCCTCTGCCTTCACAGTGCTCCAGTTTAGAATTTCATTTGAATTCATTCTAGAGAAAGCCCATGCTTATATACTATCACAGGCACGTAGACATATAATCATTAAAAAATAATCACCTTGAATTTTTTTTAGATGGTGCTCTGCCTGTTTGCAATTTTATCATCTATGTAGGTGTTAGCTTTGCAATTATGAAGTGTATTTTGGAGCAGATCCTGACATCACATTTGCTTTGCAGATAGATGGGATGAACACGTCAAGAAAATGGAGGATGTTGACAATGAGCGAGACCTCATTCTGTTTCCGAAGCTGATGATCTTGTTCCGTGTATGAGACGTTTGAACACCAGAGAATCATACGCCCTTTACATTAAAAGCACGTTTCCCGCCGATTCAAAAATTAAGTAAACAGAGCTGAGGCGTACGGTCCCACTAATCCACCAATGTCATGCATTTAATGATTTTAGCGGCTCGCCCCAAACAGGACCTGATGTAAAACTTTGTATCAGAATGTGTTACAGCCTCTAACGGCCGGTCGCTTGTCATTCATCTGACAGCAAGGGTGTGAACCGCACATTACAGGAGTCAAAGGCTTTGTGTAAAACAAAACAAAGCCTCTTTCTCCAAGGCTTACACCGTGAAGGTGTGCAGGAGACTCGTGAGAATATGTCAAAAAAAAAATCAATGAGAGGCACGGGGCTAATATATCTGCAGCTGGCCCCGGGAAAGATGACTTTCTATAGGGGGAAAACCAGATCGTAATTGTCTTTGTATTAACCACTGAAGCTTTTTAAAAAATGATTTATCATTTGGAAAGATCTACAATCTCCTTTACCCATCAGTCATATAAGATTGTCTCTGACATGTAGATGGTCTTGAACCACTACATTTCTTTCCAGCTGCACAAAGCTTTGGAGGGATAACGCGAATGGGCACACGTGCTAATCTCTTGATTTATCCGTGAAAGCATTAGGCTTTAAGAAGATTTCTTTGTAAGTTAGTTAAAGTTTCTGAATAGCCTTTACATTTGGCACTGTGGTTTAAAAGTATTTCTCGCTTAATATGTAATTAAATTTGATCAGGAAGTCAAAGAGAAATAAAACTTGACCCGGAGGAGTTGTGCTGTTTACATAGACTCTCTTTTAGGCACCAGAATCATTTTGTCTTAGACAAAATTTGAATCATGAAAATTTTTATTAATACATTAAATTTATGAGACAATAGGATTAATTTTGAGATTTCATACATAACCCTAATATATTTTGGTCATATTCACCCTGTTATTGTCCTTTTTTGTTCCTCCTCTGCCCTCCTGCCAACTTCTTCTTCTTCTTCTCTAATGGGCCCTCTCTCCTCTTTTCATGTCTGTCTCTTTGTTAAAGAAATCTAGGTGTGGGGCTGGAGAGATGGCTCAGTGGTTGAGAGCACTGGCTGCTCTTCCAGAGTTCCTGGGTATAATTCCCAGCATCCACATGGTAGCTCACAGCTGTCTGTAACTCCTGTTCCAGAGGATCTGGCACCCTCACCCAGCCAAAGAGTCAGACAAAACACCAATGCACATAGAATAAAAATAAATAAATTATTTTAAAAATATCTAGGTTCTGCAAGTGGAAAATTAGATAGCATTTGTCCTTTTGTGTCTACTTGGTCCATATTCCATCATGATCTCCAGTTCTATCCATCTCTCTGTGGATGGCAATTTCATCTCTCTTCCTGGCTGAATGAACCCTCATTGAGTATTTATCATAATCAATGATGATACACTGCAATTTTATTATGCACCCGTTACTTATTGGCACCCAGGTTACTTCTCTAACTTGGGTATTGTGGATGTCAATGCAACATGCATGGTATGCCAGCATCAATAGTGCATGGGAAACTTTGATTTCTCAGCTGTTTCTACATGACTGAGACCTTTGGGTCAGACAGTTATTCTCTTTTTTGGTGGTTTGAGAAACTTCTCTGCTGGTTTCCATGCCGACATACACACTTAGTAACGGTGGAGGAGGCGGGTACCACAGTGGTTGGAGCAGTTATCATTTGAACCTGATCATTAGCAGTAGCATCCCCCTGTCATTGAGTGGTTGTTTAGACACGGAACTCTAAAGGCAAGAATACTGACAATCTCAGCTGGGTGTGGTGGTGTGCACCTTTCATTCTAGCTCTTGGGAGGCAGAGGCAGGCAGATCTCTGAGTTCGAGGTCAGCCTGGTCTGCAGAGCAAGTTCCAGGATAGACAAGGCTGCACAGAGAAACACCTTCCTCAGAAAGCATATATATAATCTTTCTCCTGGCCTCCAGGGAAAGATCTCTGCTTTGATAATGTCCAGAAGCAAGCTTCTCACCCCATATTCAGCTGTCATAAAATGATGATCTCCCATTAACCGATCTTTTAAACTCAGCGAAGCTGACTTTATTTTCCTTTTGCTTATTTTGTCCTTTTTGTGGTTGAAGTAGCCGGCAGAAATAAAACAAACAAACAAACAAACAAACAAACAAACAACAGTAGGTGTTATGGTTTGTATATGCTTTTCCCAGGGAGTGGCACTATTAGGAGGTGTGGCCTTGTTGGAGTAGGTGTGGCACTGTGGGTGTGGGCTTAAAACCCTCACCCTGGCTGCCTGGAAGTCAGTCTTCCCCTAGCAGCCTTCAGATGAAGATGTAGAACTCTCAGCTCCTCCTGCACCATGCCTGCCTGGATGCTGCCATGTTTCTGCCTTGATGACAATGGACTGAACCTCTGAGCCTGTAAGCCAGCCCCAGTTAAATGTTGTCTTTTATAAAACTTGCATTGGTCATGGTGTCTGTTCACAGCAGCGAAACCCAAACTAAGACAGTAGGGGAGCATATAAGCTAATAAAGGAAACGATGCCCTATTCAGTTGCATTAAACAGAATATCACTAATTTAAAACATCGCAAACCTCACGGAAAAGGCAATTTTCGAAACGACAGCTCAGGAGTATTTGTCAGCGGGATAAAGGCAGGGTCGGGAACCCAAGTGACATTGGTCAGAGCTTCCAGAGTCACCTCAGGAAGTGAAGGAGGAGGGCAGGTGCCTGCACTCTGATCTAGGAGACTGCCACAGTCATATGACTAAATCACACATCATACTTCCTGCATTTTATACCGAGAGCAGCAGGGATATAAACTTCAGACTTTGTTTCTAACGTCAAAGTAGAAGCTAGAACACGGTGAAGACCCCCAGCGTTTATTCTTCAGTGATCTTGACACACGGGATTATGAAAATATCGACGTCGCCTAGACAACAGCTGTCGGCAGCAGAGCAGTAACCTGGCACAAGACATTTCATCAGTGGCTTGAGAGAGAGAGAGAGAGAGAGAGAGAGATGGTTAGATCTTCAACTGGCATTTTGGAGTAATGAGAACTGACGCGTGTACCTGCAAGCTCCTTAAAAATGATGGAAAATGAACATTTGAATATTTTCCACAAATGGCCCGCTCCCAGCCTCCCTACTTCAACTTGGTGCTGGGTTTCCTTAATGAGGGGACCCAGAGCAGCAATGGCGGACTGCTAGCCAACTGCACAGGAGCCAAAAGTCTGGAGTGAGAGGGTCCAATTGGATTTGAGTCAATGCTGGGCCATCTGTTAGCTTTGACAAACATGCTTAACCAAAGTACTTTACTTCTCCCATTCCACAAATGGGCCCATACCTCTCCTCCTCATAAAGTAGCTCACAGGACTGTAGTGATTTTTAGTCAAACCCCAAATGAATGAAGTGCTTACAACAGTGCCTGGCATATAGTATGTACCATGTAAGTGCCTAGCATACAGAGTGTGCTGCGTAAGTTAACTGTTAGCTTTGCTGGTATTGAGAGACTGTGATCTAAGCTTTGTGCTGGAAAGTTCCAGAGAGAAAAGGAACCAGCTAAGAATCTTTCGAGTGCCATTAATAGAGAACCCACTTCAAACTGGCCTGGATAATGGAAACGTTGATTAGCTCATGTATTTGATAAATCTGAAGAATTGGTTTACGGTGAAATTGAACAATTGTATCAATGGTATCCACAAGGAATCAGACTTGTTATTTTCTCTCCAAGTCTTTGCTCTGTTTCCCATCATTATTGGTGCAACTTCCACCTGGATCCCAAGCTGGCTACCAGGACTTTACAACTTCTTGGTAATGTCTAGTTAAGAGACAGACTGTCTTTGCCTTTGCACAGAAGTATGTGAGTATAGGTGTGGAGACCACTGGTCATGTGTCTTCATCAATTGCTCTCCACCATATTTTTTGAGGTGGGTTTGATCACTGAACCTGGAGCTCACCATTTGGCTAGTCTAGCCGGACTTGCTATATATCCAGTGTCCCACCAAAGTACAGAGAGCCATCTTCTCAAATGCTTCAAGCTCGTTCTTCCTGTCCCATTAAGGATACTCAAAGTGAAAGAAAAATTACAGATTGTAGAATGGCAAGAACATTTCTTTGTGGAAGTATTTGCCAACTTTTATTTGTTCTCTTCTCCATATGAATTTTAGAATTAGTGTATCAACTTTCATAGAGTACTCTATGTGGTTATGACTATATTATTTTGAAAGTCTAGAATCATTTGGTAGGAGATGGGGCCAAAATTTTTTTTAATTTGGAAAACACCTGTCTTAGGGTTTTACTGCTGTGAACAGACACCATGACCAAGTCAAGTCTTATAAAGACAGCATTTAATTGGGGCTGGCTTACAGGTTCAGAGGTTCAGTCCATTATCATCAAGGCAGAAGCATGGCAGCATCCAGGCAGGCATGGTGTAGGAGGAGCTGAGGGTTCTACATTTTCATCTGAAGGAAGCCAGGAACAGACTGGGCATCCTCAGGTAGCTAGGAGGAAGATCTCCAAGCCCATCCCCACAATGACACACTTCCTCTAACAAGGCCACACCTTCTAACAGTGCCACTCACTGGGACGAGCATATACAAACCATCACATTCCACTCCTTGGCCCCCATAGGTTTGTTCAAACATGAGTCTATGGGGGGCATACCTAAACATAGCATAATGTAAAATATATTTAGTCCAACTTCAAAAGTCCCCGTAGTCTATAGCAGTCTCAACAGTGTTAAAAGTCCAAAGTTCAAGGTCTCTTCTGAGATTCATCCAATCACTTAATTGTAATCCCTAAAGCAAGACAGATGACCAGCTGGGCAAACTCCAATCTCTGCATCTCCATGTCTGATGTCAAAGCAGTCTTCAGATCTCTACTCCTTTTTCATCTTTGTTGACTGCAACAAAGTTCTTTCTCCTGGGCTGATTCCACTCCCTGTTAGCAGCTTTCCTTGGCAGGAATCCTGTGGCTCTGGCATTTTTAACATCTTGGGGTCCCCAAGTCAACTCCAGCTTCACAGTTTCTTGTTTCAATGTCTGGAATCCACACATGATTTTCTTTGCTCCTCCAAATGGCTAGTATCACTTCTCCAGCTCTGTCCTCTGTAGCATTCTAAATTCAGGTTGATCCACTCCATTGCCACTGCTGTTTTTGGTGGTCATCCCATGGTACTGGCATCTCCAATACACTGGGGTCTTCCTCTGCAACTAGGCATCACCAATAGCCTCTCAGAGGCTCTCTTCATGGTGCCAAGCCTAAACTCCTTCACATGACTCCTTTAGTCCTGGGCTCTCAACTACAACTGAGGCTGGCCTCTCATGGCCTTCCATGGCCTCTTACAGTGCCAAGCCTCATCTGTTCTTCATGATGCCTTCATGCCTTCAAAACCAGTACCACCTGGGTGATTCTTACACATTACCAAGTACAGCTGCAGCATGAGGTGCAACCTTGGTTATCTCTGGAACACGTCTTCTTTGTGCTTTCAGAAAACACCAGAAGATTTCACCTCAGTGATGCTGGTTTCTTCTTAATAACCCTTAATCTCTTAGCTCCAGCTAACCAGTATCAATTGTCCCAGTAGCCCCTTCTATATTTCACTCTAAAGCCAGAGGCACATGGCCAAAGCTGCCGTGTTCTGCTGCTTGCTGGGGCTGGAACATGGCCCCTCTTATTCTATTACATTATCACCAGCTTTCTGTTTTCCAACTCCCTCTTTGTCCAAGCTTGGCTGTCCCGATACTTGCTCTGTAGATTGACCTTGAACTCAGCAAACTGCATGCCTGATTCCTAAACACCGGGATTAAAGATATGATCCACCAAACCTGGATTTAAGTTTTACTTCACCTAGAACTTGCTCTAGGCTGGCCTTGAACTCAGAGATCTGTTTGTCTTTGCCTCCGGGGATTAAAGGTTTATATTACCATGCCTGGACCTACACTTAGCTGGGTGGGCTCTTGCCCCAAAGTCACTACTCCCTTAATTCAGTTTAATATACTTGAACACAGGATTCAGCTCCATTTCACTTCCTGGTACCCCTTTAATGCTAGAACCATGTATTTTATATTTTTCCTTTCTCAGCTGGCTATGCTTGTTCAAAATGCTCTTCATGAGACTTTAACCAGAGAACAAAGTCTATGATGGGTATTTCTGAGACGTCCTTTGTCAGTGGAATTAATCTGAGTCTCTTTACCTTAGCCTTGGGCAGACTCTTCATACATGGGCAAAAGTAGCCACATTCTTCATCAAAATACTATAACAACAGTCTCTAGGCCACATACTGAAGTTCTCTCCACTGAAACCTCTTGAGCCAGGTCTGCACAGTTGAAATCACTCTCAGCAACAATGTCTTCCATATTCCTAACAGGATAACTCATTAATCCCTGCTTAAAACATCCCATGACTTTCCAAACCCAAAGTCCCCAAATCCACATTCTTCTAAACAAAAGCATGGTCAGGATTATCACAGCAATACCCCAGTCCCTGGTACAAACTTCTGTCTTAGTCAGGGTTTTACTGCTGTGAACAGACACCGTGACCAAGGCAAGTCCTATAAATGACAACATTTAATTGCAGATGGCTTACAGGTTCAGAGATTCAGTCCATTGTCATCAAGGCAGGAGGATGGCAGCATCCAGACACATGGTGTAGGAGGAGCCGAGAGTTCTACATCTTCATCTGAAGGAAGCCGGGAACAGACTCGGCATCCTCAGGCAGCTAGGAGGAAGATCTCTAAGCCCATCCCCATAATGACACACTTCCTCTAACAAGGCCACACCTTCTAATAATGCCACTTACTGGGACGAGCATATGCAAGCCATCACAACACCATAGGGGAGGCATTTCTATTGTTGGAAAGTGAGAATTTCCATCAAGAGGCACAGGGATGAATGAGATGTAAGTCATATAATAGAATACCATATATCAGTTAAAAGGAATGAGCTGGCAGCACAAAGCAGCACTAAAAGGTATGATTCTATTGATGTAAAGTATAAAAAGCACACAGTGCAATGCTCTCTTGACTCATAAATGCATGCATGTAGAGAAAGGCTGTAAAAGGCTTTGGGGACATGCCTCAAACCCATGATAACGGTTGCCTGGAGTGATCATGGAAGGAGAATGGGGAAAAGGAGACCTTGACTATGCCTAAAATGCTTTGTTTCTTTTACTGAAACAACGTTTGGAACACAGTAGCTTCTGAGGACGGAGAACTGGTCTTGCTTAGTGATGATGGTGGGAGGGAGGGAATTCCTTTTATGATTTGAACCATGTGAAACAAAAGTCATTAAATGACTCTAAAACACATAGCAGTATGTTGATATACCCACAACCCATTTTTATGCCTTATATTTTTATATTTTAAATAATTTCAGTAAAGTCACCTGCACTCTGGCCATGATGCAGGTGAGGCTGATGGTAGTGGCTGGAGCAGCTGAGGAGGAGGTGGAGGTGTGGGGACACTGACGGGACTGTGAGTGCTTGTCTCCAGGGTGATACCATGTTCTTGGATTTCTCTGTGAGATGGATTTGCTCTTCAATGTCCCTAGACTAGACCCTTCTGCAAAAGTTTTGGAACTTGTGAGGATGTATGTGTTTTGGAATGATGCGTCTGAGTCTACCATGTTACTGAAGTAGTGATGCTTTGGGCTGTCAGCCCCTATGAATCTCTTCCTCATGTTCTGCCAACATCTCATTCTCCCAGGAGTACCGGATCCCATGCCTTATCACATGATAGGATGAAATCACAGTTTTCTTTCACTTACTCTTTCCTTCTCTCCAATTAAGGATTGGATACCTAAGTATCTCATGAGGTTAAAAAAAAAAAAACCAAGCCAAAAGAATGACAACCCCTTGAGCTTCTAGTAGGAGAGGGGTTCGAATAGCTTGCCTCTTGAGACCCGAGAAGAAAGAGGCCACTAGGGCATAGGGCTGTTAGTGATGGTAGATATTAAGAGAGTGGGAGGAATGTTTGGGGAGTAGAGACAGGCACTCCTGGGAGTTTTAATGAGTTTCTATGGATATCCTTTAATATTTGAAGGAGGCGAGAAAGAAGATTAAAAACTTGTGGGCTCTCCTTTAAACCCCAGACTATTCTGCATATGCATTACAGTTATAATGGACTGACCCTGTAGGGCACGTGGTGTGGCCAGGCTTCTTTCTGAATTCATTTAATCATAAGTATAATTGCAGAGTTGCATATCTCTAAGGATTCTTGGGCCAGAATTTCTGTCCCACCTCCATAGAGGTTCACAGTGTGAGCGGCTGCCTCCTCCATCTCTAGTGGTCAGGTACAGCAGTTAAGGGAGGCAGAGCCTAGAAGACCGTGGGCACTTTGATCACGGAAGTCTTGGAGTCACATCCTCCGCAAGGAAAGGCTGCAGAGTTCTCCGTGCATGTCGTGAAGAGGCATGCTGGGAAGGGAGGAAGTGGGCTCTCATCTCTTCTTCCGGTAGCCCGCAATGTGTTTTCTTTTGGGCACATTCGTCCCACCATAATTTGGAAGGCTGCTGTTACCCTGCCTGAAAGCCATTTGAAACAACAACTGCTGTTATTCTGCAGTACTTCCGAAGAATGACAAAACGAACCCGGGGAGAGATGCCTGGAAAGTGAAGGGAATCAGTGGTGGGTGGGCAGGGCAGCAATACCTGGAAAGGTGGGTGGGCAGGGCAGCCCTACAAAGTGCCGGACACCTGGAATGGGGGAGGCTCCAGGGAGGCTATGAGGATGACTCTGGCTGAGACTTCTAGCAATGGGAGAGATGGAGCCTGGAGTGACCACTTCCTGTAGCAAGGCGGGACTCCCAGTGGAGGGATAAGGACACCAAAACACCCACAAAACCTTTGACCCCTAAATGTGTGCCCTGCCTAGAAGATGTGCAGAGACAAAGATGGAGCAGAGACTGAGGGAGTGGGCCAACCAATGACTGGCCCAACTTGAGACCCATCCCATGGCAAGGACCAATCCCTGACACTAGTAATGATGCTCTGTTATGCTTGCACGCAGGAGTCTAACATAACTGCCCTCTGACAGGCTCCACCCAGCAGCTGACTGAAACGGATGCAGAGACCCAAGGCAAACATTATACAGAGCTTGGGAGATCTTGTGGAAGAGTTGGGGGAAGGACTGGGGAACTTGAGGGGACAGGGATTCCACAAGAAGACCAACTGAGTCAACGAACCTGGATCCTTGGGGGCTCCCAGAGACTGAACCACCAACCAAAGAACACACATAGATTGGACCAAGCCCCTATTCTTCTACCCCCAAACCTCCCCTTCCCCTACTCTCACACATATGTAGCAGATGTGCAGCTTGGTCTTCATGTGGGTACCGAACAGCTGGAGCAGGAGCTATCCCTGAGTCTGTTGCCTGCCTGTGGACTCTGTTCTCAGAGGAGAAGGGAGGAGGGATGGGGGGAGGGGCAGTGCGAGTGGGGGACTGGGTGAGTGGTGGGATGCAGATGTAAAGCGAATAAATAAATAAATTAATGGAAAACATGACAAAACTATTTATAGGCGGGGGATACTGTGCTGGAAAATAATGGCTAAACCAAAGAATTATTTCCCTTCCATATTTTGCAAAGAGCAATATATTAGTCACTTTCTTCACTGAAGAGCTCGAGCTACGATCCTCTGCTTCTTCAAAATTCATATTAATGACCTTGGATGCCAGCTCTCCAGGCACAGAGTCTTTCTTTGAAGCATCTTCCACATAGAACTCCAGTGTTTCAGCATTGACTCTCATTTAAAATTTAGTTTATAGTTTGATCTCAATCGTAAAAGTATAGCAAGAAGTCTTCTGGGGGTACATTTTTAAGATGTTTGCCATAAATTTTCTCTGGGTGCTGATATTCTGGGTAATTTTACTTTCCAGGCCTTTAGTTTCTTTTTTTCTTTTTCTTTTCTTTGTTTTTGCGATTTATACTTGTAACTTGTGAAATAGGAGCTCTTATTAATAATCACTCTATATAAGTTTTTACTATGTCATAGGTTCAAAAACTGTAAAAAAAAAATCATGAAGCAAAGAGCCTGGATGTAGAAAATACCAAAATATTAATACTGATTCTCACCGAGTTAGGATTTGTCTTTATTTTACAATTATTCTGCAGGGAATGCGAACTACTTTCATAATAGAAAAAATTATTTTAAGAAAGAATTCATTAAACTTGATCCAAAGAAATGCCATCAGGGTCAAGCCAGATTAACATTTCCCTTTTCACAATGCCATTCCAGACTCCTTTTGGAAAGGTCATGTTTTCCCTTGGTAGCAATCTTGGGAGGCTAAAGGACGGACCCCAAACACCTCAAGCCTCGGTTAATAACTGATTAGAATGCATTATTTTCATACATTTAGAAATTCTCTTGAATCTCGCGCTATGACTCAACGCGGAGGAAAATGTACTTGTGGCTAATTTTAGAGAACGTCTGCGGAAAGTGTGGCTGGATTAATGGAGATCCAGCAAGGATTCATATCATTTGCATATTCATTTGCATTTGCCCTGGACACAGCGGAAGGACTCTATCTGCTGGGTTGGGAAGGGGCTCTGCTTTCATGAGGCTGTAGAAGTTGAGCAGCCCTAGGGATAGGTAGTCATTGTGGTTAACTGAGGAGGAAGGCTGTTCTGAGGGGGAGTCAGGAGTCAGGAGTACAGGCAAGAGAGTGTAACGAAAGTCACGGAGATCTTGGCTTAATTTTTTTAAATTTTCTATATTCTTTGTTTACATCCCAAATGCTTTTCCCTTTCCCAGTTCCCCCCTCCCCATAAGTCCCATAAGCCCTCTTCACTCTGCCTGTTCCCCAATCAACCCCCTCCCACTCCTCTGTCCTAGTAATCCCCTACAATGCTGCATCAAGCCTTTCCAGGACCAGGGCCCTCCCCTTCCTTCTTCTTGGGAATCATTTGATATGTTAATTGTGTCTTGGGTATTCAGAGCTTCCTGACTAATATCCACTCATCAGTGGCTGCATTCCATGTGTGTTCTTTTGTGAATGATTTACCTCACTTAGGATGATATTTTCCAGTTCCAACCATTTGCCTAAGAATTTCATGAATTTATTGTTTTTAATTGCTGAGTAGTATTCCATGGTGTAAATATGCCACATTTTCTGTCTCTATTCCTCCATTGAGGGACATCTGGGTTCTTTCCAGCTTCTGGCTATTATAAGTAAGACTGCTATGAACATAGTGGAGCATGTGTCCTGATTGCATGCCGGGAATCCTCTGGGTTTATGCCCCGGAGTGGTGGTTCTGCCTTTTACCTAGCCTTGAGTCAGTATATCACAGAATCTCCAGAACTCTGTTTCTTCATGCTTAAAATAGCTGCGAACAAGAGCAGAGATTTTCCTCTTTCTTTACCCTAAATAAGACCGTGTTCCAGATAAATATTGTGGCCTCTTCTACCTGTTAAGATGAAGACAGGCTGTGATGGAAAGAGACACTGTACTGGCTGGTTCTGTGTGTCAACTTGACACAGGCTGGAGTTATCACAGAGAAAGGAGCTTCAGTTGGGGAAGTGCCTCCATGAGATCTAGCTGTGGGGCATTTTCTCAATTAGTGATCAAGGGTGGAGAGCCCCTTGTGGGTGGTACCATCTCTGGGCTGGTATTCTTGGGTTCTATAAGAGAGCAGGCTGAGCAAGCCAGGGGAAGCAAACCAGTAAGGAACATCCCTCCATGGCCTCTGCATCAGCTCTTGCTTCCTGACCTGCTTGAGTTCCAGTCCTGACTTCCTTTGGTGATGAACAGCTGTGTGGAAGTGTAAGCTCAATAAACCCTTTCCTCCCCAACTTGCTTCTTGGTCATGATGTTTGTACAGGAATAGAAACCCTGACTAAGACAGACGCTATTTTTTTAAATTAATTATTTTTATTTTAATTATCCCAAATGTTGTCTCCCCTCACCCTCCTAGAGTTCTTCACCCCATTCCTCCTCTCCTTCGCCTCTGAGAGGGTATCCCCCCTCCCCACCTAGCATCCCCCTTCCCTGAGGCATCAAATCTCTACAGGATTAGGCACATCCTCTCCCACTGAGGCCAGGCAAGGCAGTCCCCTGCTACACCTGTGCTGAGGGCCTCTGATTAACCCATGTCTCTTTGGTTGGTGGCTTAGTCTCTGGGAGCTCACAGGAGTCTGGGTTAGTTGGCACTGTTGGTCTTCCTAGGGGGGGTTGCTATCCACTTCAGCTCCTTCAAGCCTTCCCCTAACTCTTGCATTGGGAATCCCCAACCTCAGTTCAATGGTTGGCTGTAAGTATCTGCGCCTGCCTCAGTCAGCTGATGGTAGAGTCGAGAGAGACACTATTAAGAGAAGAGAGCCCTTTTGCTTTTATCTGTCCTAGTAAATACTGTTAGGGTAGCTTTGGCCAGGCGTGACCCAGGATGCTAGTTGTCTTTACATCATCACTAGGGTAGAGCGCCCAGCCGCAGGACCTCACTCAGGTGGAGCCCCAGCCTTCACCCAACACTTGAAGACACAAGAGAAGCAATAGAGAAGAAGGAAGGAGGAAGAAGAAAAGAGGAGAAGGTTATACATTATACTTTATGGAAATGGCCTCCAAATAAGGCAGTCCCCTTCAGAGGAGGCCCGGTGACGCCTGCTGGCAGAGGAATCCTTTCTCCTCCATCTGAGCTATAGTGATTGTGTTTGTAATAAGCGTAGCATGATTGCAGTTCAGGGCGCAGTTGTGCTGTACTAGCAATTGGCAGATAGTCACGATTAAGAAAAAAAATTAACGTTAAGTATTCTATTATTGCATTTCTATTAGTGTATTAACAAGAAGCTGTAAGTCAGTGCGGAGTTCAGCACAGGCTCAGAGTGATCTCTGGCTCCTGGCTAAGGGATGGATTTTTATTGGATGCCACTTTGTGATGCGGGCAGGGAGCTAGAGGGATCAAAGTGGCCCAGCATAGCTGGCAAAGAGGACTCTCCGAAATTCCCTGGTGATTTGTATTAGTTCTTTATTTCGTGTGTGTGTGTGTGTGTGTGTGTGTGTGTGTGTGTGTAGGCTAAAGGTCACCTTTGAGCGTCTTTCTTCAGGCCTCCGTCTTCCTTACCTTTTAAATTAGCATCTGCTACTGACCTATATAGTTCATTAGATAGGCGTGGCTGGCCAGCTAGGACGCCCAAGTGACCCCTGTCTCTGTCTACCCCGCTCGGTGGTTACTAGCATTCACTGCCACCATGTCTAACTTTTTTTCCCCCTCCCAGATAGTCTCACAGTGTAACTCTTGCTGTCCTGGAACCCACAGAGATCTGCCTGCCTCTGCTTCTGCCTCCTGAGTGCTGGGACAAAGCTGTGTGCCTATGCCCCGCCTTCTCATGCGGGCTCTGGGGGATCAAACTCAGGTCCTTAAGCTTGTGTGACAAGCACTCAGCCAACGGAGTTCTTTTCTTGTTCCACGTCCTTTAAAGCACTCTAGAATTTCATTCTCGTTGGCATTTCCTGAGATATACTGCAGGTGAAGTCCAACCCGGGTACTGGGCTAGTTAAGAACTTTTCTATATATTATCTCACTAAATTCCGTGTCTTATGTGATATGGGCTTAATCCTGTGTGTGAACAGGCTATCTATGTCACTCTCAGATCTGAAGGATTATTGAACAGAGGAAGAAAAACGCTCCCCCTCCCTGCCGGAGACAGGACCTAGGTTTACAAGGACAAGTGCCCTTGCTCTCAGCTGGCAATAACTGAGCTTAGCAGCTAAGGGCACCTTTCTTTATCAGATGGCACTAGAGGAAGCTATTCAACAAGTCCAACCTCTGTCTGCCAGGTGTTTGCCAACAGCCAAGCTGCTGCCGCTGGAAACTCAAAGTCCATTTCCTGTGCCCTGCCGCTCCTCGGTGAGCGGGTGTACCGCGCTCTGTCTCTATCGGAGACAAGTGTGAGTGGAAGCCTACAAACTCTTCACTCTCGCGGTGTCTCCTATTCTGTGTGAAAAATACCTGGTGATGAATTTCTGCTCACTTCTCTCTTTGAAACCAGCCTTCTGGGTTAGAGCCCGCACCAACCAAGAAGCTTTAGGGAGCTATTAGTTTTCCTCTACGAGTTTCTTCAGATTACACGTGTGGATTGTGGGGCATGAGAGTCATCCTTTCCAAGGTCACTCCGATAGAAGGACATACAGATCAAAACCAGATCAACCAAATCAACTGACCGACCGACCGACCAACCAACAAACCAACCAAACAACCTATCTTCCTTCCTTCCTTCCTTCCTTCCTTCCTTCCTTCCTTCCTTCCTTCCTTCCTTCCTTCCTCTCCTCCCTTCCTTCTTCTCCTCCCTTCCTCCCTCTTTCCCTCCCCTCCCTTCCCTCCCCTCCCTCCCCCTTCCTTCCTCCCCTCCCTTCCTTCCTCTTTCCCTCCCCTTCTCTTCCCCCTCCCTCCCTCCCTCCCTTCCTTCCTTCTTTCCTTCCTTCCTTGCCTCCCTTCCTCCTTCTCTGCCTCCCTCCCTCCCTGCCTGCCTTCCTTCTCCCTTTCTCCCTCCCTCCTTCCCACCCTCCCTCTCTCACTTCCTCCCTCTCTCCCTGTGTCCCTCTTCCTTTCCCTTCTTTCTCTCCTTCTGACAGGCTCGCATGTAGCCCAGGCTGGTTTTGAATTTTTGGTCCTCCTGCCTTTACCTCCTGAGTTGGTCTGTTGCCACCAGGGCTAGGAATTGAACTCATCATTTCATATACATCAGGCAAGTCCTTTACAAGCTGAGCTACATTTCTATCCCCAAAGCCATCCTTATGCTCTTGGATACGGTCATATATGTCCTTAAGTCCAAAGACACCGCTCACCATTGGTGTTCGTAAATGTGAAGGTGAACCCAGCCTTGGATGGCTCATTTTCTCCTGAGGATGTGGTGCCCTGAGTCCCCCAGTCAGGTTCTTGATGTAGACATCAAGCTTAGCTGTAGATTTTATGCTTGTGCCCATTTGTTCCTGACTCATTTTCAACAAGTGGCATGGAAAAACTCTTGCATTGTTACTGCATGATAGAAACTATTTCCAGATTGTCAAGGACATCTAGCATAGTCTGTCCATTCAACACAAAGCCTTCTGTGACAGTTCAGTCTGTTCAAAAACACAGTTTGGGGACATTAACACTTTTAGTGTATTTAGCAATCAGGCCTGGTGATTGTTAGCAGTCACTTAATTATCTTTTGAGATCTGCTTTCTCTTGCCTCAGCAAACCACTGATTCTTTAACTAATGACATTTCTCCATTATGTATAAACTAGTAAAAACAAATAAAACAAAATAACAGCCCAGATGATTCTCATAACCCTAACCTCATACTGTGGGCCCTTGTGTGGCTGAAGCTCATGAGAAAACATATTGCCCACTGGACTGCATTGGAATAATAATAATAATAATAATAATAATAATAATAATAAAAATAATAAAAATAATAAAAAACAGAACAAAACACCAAAAGATGATGTAAAACATGCCGGAGAACAGGAGAATATATTCAGTCTGCTTTTAAACCAGATAAAAAGTAGCTTTGAAAGTACAGTGGTAACCAGCTGGCTTATTATATCTGTGAAACTGATTTACAAGCAATGGTAGCTAATGCTTGCAGATTCAGAGTAGTTGGTATTCCTTTCAACAATGGTAATTATGGAACTTCAGAAAACATCTGAATGTGTACAGATGCCATGCCTTACAACTGTTCACAGTTATTGGTTTCAGAGTCCTACAGCCTGCAGTCTTTCATGAGTAACTAATAAGAAAGAGAAAATTGATATACCTAGGTATTCTGTGTCAGCATCATTTCTTTGGAAAAAGCCAAGAGCTAAATATACAACTATAAGAGAATTATTAAAGGAACTTGACCTCTTAAATCTGGAGAATTCTACAATCATCAGATATGCATAGTTACATGCTTATGATCAAATATTCTAGGAAAGAAAGGAAAGTTAAGGAACTCAACAATTGTAACTGTGGTGGTTTGAATGAAAATAGACCCCCATAGACTCATCAGGAGGGGCATTATTGGAGGAGTGGCCTTGTTGGATTGGGTGTGTCCTTGTTGGATTGGGTGTGGTCTTGTTGGAAGAAGTGTATCACTTGTGATGGGCTTCAAGGTTTCAGAAGCTTAAGCCAGGCCCAGTGTCACTCTCTCTTCCTGCCGCCTGCTGATCCAGATGGAGAACTCTCAGCTAATTCTCCAGCACCATGTCTACCTGGAGGCTGCCATGCTTCCTGCCATAATGATGACTGACTAAAGTTCTGAAATATGAGCCAGACATAATTACATGCTTTCTTTTATAATAGCTGCTATAGTCATAGTGTCTCTTCACAGCAATAACACCTTAACTGAGACAATAACTATCTGCAAAATTAAGATACATTTGGAAATGATTTGACTTAAAGAGAAACTTATAGTTATTTTAAAAGGTACACCACATGCTTATTTCTGTAAGTGGCTGTTTTCCTGGATGATATATGAAGCAATTTTGTGAAATACAGCTTGTCTTTTTTCCCCCTTTGGATTAAGATTTATACGTAAGATTAGTATCACTTCTTGGAATTGGAGGCAAAGAATTTGTGACAATCTGCCCTATTGTGAGAGACACTATGGCTGGGTGTCACTAAACATGGGTACCATGGTGTTTGGATCCCACCTGTCTTCTTGGGTTGTTGATAGTTGATGGTTCACAGACTGCTGCTTTACTGTGACCAATGAAAGCGAGGCTTTCGACAAACCAAAGGAGAAAGGTTGGATAGCCCAGGCTGAGAGTTCATTGCAACCCTCATGGACTAGCCATGGAGAATTGGCTTAGAGAATCCTGTGGCTCAAAATTTTACCACAAACACACACACACATACACACACACACACACACACACACACACACACACACACCTTTATGCCAGGAGATCTAGAGGATTCATTGAGGTAATCAACTTATATTTTGGACCTTACCTTCTAATCCAAATTCTCCTAAGTCTTGGAGGTTTCTGCTACCATCTTGTCACTCAAGTCTTTCAGAGGAAACAGAGTTGTTTGGATGGTCATATGCTGGCTGACATTCTAGATGTTGTAGTTGCCTTAAATGACACAAAACACAGGCAAAAGACACATGGTCAAAGATGTCTGGATTCAGATAGATGCCAAACATTTGTTTTCAAGTCTGACTGCAAACTTTGTAATAAGAAGCCCACCACGTGACAGAAGAGAACTTTCTAGATATTTTAGTGAGGCATGCATTGGAGAAGAGGGGTAACAACTGCCTGAAGGTGACTCATTTTACTTTAACTTTATAAGCCGTTTGAGGTGCATATAACTTCTGTTGAACAAAATTTTGAATTATTCTTATTGATCCTTAAGAAACAAAGATAATCTGTAATGTCCCTTAGCTTTAAAAAATATCAAAGAAAAAAAATCTCTTCAAAGAATGGAAAAATTTTTTTCTGTTACCAGAACAATTCTGTGAAGATTGTCTGAGTCAACATAAGGTCCTCGTACAGGATGGCCTGAGAGTAACCATCCCTCAAAACTCTGCCAGGATCATCATAGCATCACATCATGCTACGACAGGCATGTACAAGAAGCATGCACCGACATCTGTGTAATAACGGTTCAACGCGGGGCTACCTGTGTGAGTATCCTAAGGCCAATGTTTATTGTTTCAAAGTATTCTACATAGTCAAGTAGATTTTTTTCCTTCCTTTTGCTTCCCTCATTTTGAATTTGCTCACAGTATATGCAATGCTATTCAATTCCCAAATAAACTTCACAGTTCTTTAGAGAATCCCTTTGATTGTTATTTAGGTTGACAATCCAAAATTTGTGCTATTGATTTAGAAAGTAATTTCTAGGAGCAGTTCCCCGAAGTAGTTTGGAAGAAGGTAATATTAAAAAAAGAACAAGTAAAAGTTAGTCTCCAAAAGGGACATCTTTATGAACCTCACCATATCCTCTATATTTGTTTCAAAAGCAATTAAAATTATATTTTGTTTAGGCTCCATCCTATGCATGGGATCATCTAATTTGCTCACGAAAGGAAGAGCGTTTGAGTCAACTAGTATCACAACCCTGCAGAAAGAACTCCCAGGAGTCTACAACAGTGAGTATCTGTTCAGATGATGGACGTGTGGGTTATGTACAGCTTGGCTCATCTGAGCTGGGTTCAGTTGGGTATCTCTGTTTCAAGTAGCAGTTTCTGGAGGGTTCTGCTCCTCGGTAAGGTCTGTTCTTAATTGGTTTCACTTGTCTCTCAAACTCCCTGGAGAGGCCAAGCAGTGCTGCAAGTTCTCATATCAATAACAAAGGAAGAGGAAAAAGCAAATAGGAATACTCGGAGGTTTTGAACCTGTCCTGCTTGCCTCTCACCACAGGTGACATCAATCCAAACTTGAGGCTAATTTTAAGGGCTGGAAATATTTTCTAGCTCTGGAGAGGCCGTGAGAAGAGAGGAATGAGCTGTCCTGTCCATCTCATGAAAGTGCAAAAGATGTCATGAAGTTAGAAAGGTACTGAGATGAAGGAGGTGCCTGGTCTCCTCTGTCTTAGGGTTTCTATTGCTGGGAAGACACACTGTGACCACAGCAGCCCTTATGAAGGAAAACAATTAATCGGCGGTGCCTTACAGTTCAGAGGTTAGTCTACTATCATCATGGTGGAGAGTTTGGCGACATAAAGGTAGACACGGTGCTGCAGAGGTAGCTGAGATGGTCATGTCTGGATCAGTGGGTGGCAGGAAGAGAGAGTGACACTGGACCTAGCTTTAGCATCTGAAACCTCAAACCTTACCCCCCCCAAAGCCCCCTTCTGTAACTACCTCCTTCAACAAGGCCACACCTATTCCAGAAAGGCCACACCTCCTAAAAGTGCCATTTTCTATGGACCTATGGAGGCCATTTTTTTTTTTTTTTTAAATCACGACCTCTTCTGTAGTCTTCTGGCACACAGCTCTTGACATCAACTCAGCCACATAGCCTTCGATCCACGATTTTCCTGCCTACAAGATGCACAGGGATAATGAAGGAGCAGAAATTGGGGAAATGGTCAACCAATGATTGGCTCAACTCGAGACCCAGGTCATGAGAGAGAGCCAACCCGTGATACAATTAACGGTATTCTGCTGTACTTGCAGATAGGAACCTAACCCAACTGAGAGGCTTTATCCAATAGCTGATTAGAAACAGATGCAGAGACCCACAGGCAAACATGAAGTGGAGCTCCGGGAATCTATGGAAGAAGGGGAGGAAGGATAGAAGGAGCCGGAGAGGTCAAGGACACCACAAGGAAACCTACAGAAGCAACTAACCTGGGCCCGCAGGGGCTCCCAGAGACTGAACCACCAACCAGAGAGGGACAGACCTAGGACTCCTACATATATGTAGCATACGTGCAGCTGGATCTTCCTATGGGACTCCTAAAGCAGGAGCAGAGGCTGTCTCTGATGACATTGCCTGCCTTTGGGTCCCTTTCTCCTAACTGGGCTATCTTGTCAAGCCTCAGTAGGACAAGATGTGCACAGTCCTACTGCAACTTGATCTGCCAAGGCTGGTTGATATCCATGGGAGGCTCCCCTTTTCTGAGAAGCAAAGATGGGGAGTTATAGGGGGAGGGTGAGAGGGAGGGACTGGGAGAAGAGGAGGAAGGCGAAACTGACATCAGGATGTAAAGTAAATCATTTTTTAGCGGAAAAAGTCTAAAGTCTTGAATGGTAAGTGTATTTTGGGTGCTAACAAGAAGACTGCTGAGTAGTTTCTGGTCACCAGAAAGACCAAGGCAGGGTGAGGGGAAGGAAGGGTTGGAAATTCAGCTCCAACTTGAATACTTGTTGGACTGGAGAGAGCTGATTGTTAGTAGCCACTGATAAAGACAATCACCTGTGTGTAAGAAAACCTCTGTACAATCCCTAATGTACCAGGAATGGAGACCTTCTGGGTGGCTGAATCTGTGGAGGGACCCATACCCCTCTCCCTTGCCTTTTTGTATTCCTTGCTTTGATCTGAACATCATCTGCATCCTCTACAATAGCCTTCAGAGGGCCAGGGGAACCCTGCTTTATAACTTCAACCAGAAGCCCAGGTACACTGCCTTTACAACTGGCATCTGACATGGGAACTATCTTGTGGGACTGAGCCCTCAGCCTGTAGGATCTCCAACGTAGTTACATCTGAGTTAAAGTATGGAACACACCTAACTGCTGTCTGCTGGAGAAGAGTCCTGCAGTGTGGCCACTGAAGCAGTCATGCTACATTGACACTTTAAGCAGAACACAGATTGGCTTTCTCTGTCCCCACAGCATGACCCTCGAAGTGGCCATCAGGCTGGTCTTTTCACTGCCACATTGCCTTGACCCTTTGCTTTGACTTTGGGACATTTAGGCATTTAAAAGCATCAGCTACAGAAAATGCAAGTGATCTTTCAGCCAGTCTGGCCAAAGTCATGGGAATAGAAATCCAGCTATTGCCCCAAATAAAAGTTTTAGGGAGAAATATATAGATTTTTTTTTCCTAGCACAAAGCAAGGCCAACCTGTGTCAGACTGAGTACTTGAAGGATCTGCCTGATCACGCTGAAGCACAGACAGTTGTCTGCTCTCTGATCAATGCTAACGAAGAGAGTATGCCCCACAGCGAATGGATAGGAACAAAAGCGCTTCGTTGGCTCTCTCCATCACCTGATTTGACATTGATTTCCGATTTCGTAGAGAAGGGAACCCAAGGTTAGTCCCTATGCAGTCAAGTCTGAGGCTTGAACATCTGCTGTGGTAGCACAGATGGCTTTTCTTTTCTTTCTTTTTTTTTTTTTTTGAGACTTTATGAAAGAATAAGAGAACCTTTCCTCTTTAGGTGAAAACGGCTCATTTAAGAGCCTTTCCCTCCATAGCTGAAAAACAAAATAAATGGATAAAAGAAGGGAGCAAATCTCTCTAAATGCAGACAGGTATCTCTCTAAAAGATTTGTGTCCCCCTGAAAGATATCCTCCTCTTTCCTCCTCCTTGTCCCTCCTCTTTCATCCTCCCCTCCTCTTCTTCTCTCCTCCTCCCCCTCTTCCTTGCCCCTCCTCCTTGCCCTTCCTCCTTCAGTCTCCCCTCCTTCCTTCCTCCCCTCCTCTTCCTTCTCCCTCTTCTCATCCCCCTCCTCCCATTCCTCCTTCCTCTTCTTCTGCCCCACCCCTTCCTCCTCCTCTTTCTTTTCCTCTTCTCCCGTGTGTGTGTGTATACATTTGTACCCGAATGAATGCACATGTAAACATATGCATATGTAAACGTATGATACCTGTGTGGAGGTCAGGCATTTTCCACCTTTTGTTGGAGACAGGCTTTCTCATTGGCTTGGAACTCTTTAAAAATATTTCTATTTATTTAATTTTTCTGTGTATGTGCATGGGTGAATGTGTGCCATGCTATTTCTGTGGAGGTCAGAGGACAAGCTGCAATAGTCAAGTCTTTCCTTCAAGCACATGTGTTCTGGGAATCACACACAGGATGTCAGGCTTGGCAGCAAGTACCCCCACCTGCCAAGCCGCCTCACTGACTCAATTACTCCTAAATCCCAGTTTCCCTATTTGTGTTGTGAGTTAGAGGGCAAGCCGCAGATTTCACTTACCGCAGTGGTCTTCTTAAAGGTGACACAGTCACCATTGATTAGGGACTGGTTCCCCATTTTGTAAGTAGAGAACTTTAAAAAACCAAAACAGGCCAAATAAACCTACATAGTTTGGATAGGTAATCTCTGGAATTAGAGCCCTTGATGGAAGTCAGGGCTCTCTTACTGGTTAGCTTTGGGATCTCATACAAGTTGCATACATTATGCTTCAATTTCTGCAGCTACTATGCATATAAAATTCTGCCCACTGCAGATTCGTTATACGTCGCAAGCAATATGGCTAGATCAAATCTGGCTTGTAGTAACTGTTGCCTGACTAACTAAGTTTGAAGTCTACCACTGACCCCAAAGCCTTCTGGGCTCGGTGTATAAACAGGGACTCCCTTCACTAGCAGGGCTTCCGCTTCTCTGACCTTAACCCTCCCACATCTCTACCTTCGGGATGTCGCCTCATAGCCTTGGATAAGATTATAGGTCCAACTTCCTTTCTCCCAATAAGAACCCATTCAGCTAGCACCTGAGATTCCTAGAATGCCTCTCTGTGCTAATGAGGCATTTTGGTACGTTAAGCCTTCAGCCAATGACTTTTGACAATCCTAGATGCTCCTAACCCCAGTCCCCCAAACTATATAAGCCTTGCAAAACCCCAAGAAAAGTTGATCTTCCAACCCTACTCTCCTCCCATCCATCATCTCAGCTCCCTTTGCCCCTGGAACAATACTGGACTCTGAGGATCCCCCGGGGCAGGGAGCGTCACAGGAACAACCCACAGTATTGGACTCTGAGGATCCCCGGTGCAGGGAGCGTCACAGGAACAACCCACAGAACTTTTGCACACGTTTGGGTACCCATTTCACATCTACCTGCCTATTTTGTAAAGTCACACTGTTTGTAGAGGTGTCCACCCTTCTGCACGGAGGAGTCTGTGTGCTTCAGGGAGGCTTCTTTAAGGAGTGTCTTGAATCATGTGACTCATTTGGACGTCTTGGTTAAATAGACCCAAGGATGGCCGGATGCCACCCTAGAGTGTCAAAGTTGATATGTGTTGGATCAGGGCACAGAATTCTTATTTCTAGGTGGTGCTGATATTGCCGGCCCAGGACCCACTTAACAGAACTTTTGATTTTATCCTATCACGGAGTCAACCCCCTCCCTGGTCAGGTTGGCAGAGTGACATGAAGAGAGCTTACCGTACAGTCACCAAACCCCGAAATGACTATGGATAACAAGAAGTGTGTACTGAAAGGAGCCTGTTATGGTTTTCTCCTTAGGGGTCCTGCCAGAGCCTTACAGATACAGAGGCAGATGCTAGCAGCCAACCATTGGACTGAGTGCCGGGTTCCCAATGGAGGAGTTGGAGGGCAGACTGCAGGAGCTTGGGGGGTTTGCAGCCCCATGGGAAGAACGACGATGTTGGCCAACCAGACGCCCCCGGGCTCCCAGGGACCAAGCCATCAACGAAGTGGTACACATGGTTCCAAACAAAAGAGTGGCAGAGGAATGCCTTGTCGGACATCAGTGGGAGGAGAGGTCCTTGGTCCTGTGAAGGCTCAATAGATTCCCCAGCGTGGGGGGAAATCGGGGGTGGGGGTGGGGGTGGGGGGGTGGGGGGAGGTGGGAGTGGGTTGGGTGGAGAAGCATATTCTTGGAGGCAGGGGGTGGGAGGATGGGTTGGGGGTTTAAGGGGAGTGGGGAAACCAGGAAGGGGTATAACATTTGAAATGTAAATGAAGAATATATTCAATTTTTTTTTTTTTAAAAGAAAGAAAGCTTACCATGAGCTTCTAGAAGGTTAACTTCTTATCTAGTGATTGAGTCCAGGAGTGCTGTGTTAAACTGCGGTACCTTGGTGTTTGAGAAAACTTCAGGTACAAGGATGAATCTCTCCCTTACACTCTTACTTCTTATATTATCTGATGTCAACATAAAACGTGGCTGACCTTCCTTAGAAAGCAGGTCAAAGTTCCTTCTCCAGAGAAGTATCCTATAGCCTAAGGAAGGAAATGTTCTTATCCCTAAAGACCCGAGATCTGCACAGACAGGCCTTGATAGGTTCCCTTTAGTTTGATATCTGGAGAGTATATTCTATGGCTTCCCAATCACACTTCGGCATGACTGTCTGTAACACACAGTTTTCCACGTCTCTTTGGGCCTTTTATTTTTGAAGACTCTCACACTATGTGAAATTGATAGAAAAATTTGTGTGCTTTTATTTTACTGATTTTTGTTTTTGTCTTGTTTTAGGGTTCACAGTTAGAGATCTCGCAACGGATAAAGAATTTTCTCTCCCCTTCCAGAGCTGCTGGACTCCACGGGAGTAAAGGAGCCTTATTCTGTGGAGAGCTTTCTTTTAAGATAATGGGTAGTCAGTCTTGGGATGAAGGTGATCAAATTGAATGATCTTCCTGAGAACTGGAGGAACAGAAACCACCCTGAAGGCTATCCTTCCTTACATTTCTGTGATGAGAACCAGCACACTGGTCTCACTGAGTAAATTTGTGTTGGATTCTAGTTTTCATAGCTAAAAAAAATTTTATTTGTACAGTTACAATAACCATTGATAGCTTGATTAATTACTTACCGTACGGTAAGCAACATAGTAACCTTTCTGAACAGATTGTATTATTTTAATTTCACAATAACTCAACGAGGCAAGTGTTTTTAACATATTTAATTTTCTTTTTATGTGTATGTTTGTGTGAATGTGTTCTAGCTACATGTTTGCAGGTGCCCCAAGAAGCCAGAAGAAGGTCTTGGTTTTCCTGAAGTGGGAGTTACAGGTGATTGTGATGTGTGTGTGACGTGGTTCCTGGAACTGAGCTTGGGTCCCATGGAAGAGCAGAAAGTCATGTCTCCAGCCTCAAATATTTTTTTTCATTTCGTTTTGTTTTGCAGCCTCAAGTCTTTTGATTTTTAACTCTGTGTATACATGTGTGTCTAAGTGTGGTGATGCCCATGTGAATGACCATGGAGACCAGAGAGGGTGCAGGATTCCGTGGAGATGGAGTCACCGCTGGTTGTGAGTCACTATGTAGGCGAAGGAAACCGAACTCTGGTCTTTTGTTATAGAACCTCTTAATTATAGAACCATTTCTCCAGCCCAAGGCAAGCATTCTTGGCATGCCTCTGAAGGTGAAGAACTGAGAGACTAATATAATTTGCCCAAGGCCAAGCAGCTTCTAGAAGGCAGGGCAGCATCTTAGCTGGGGGGTTCCTGCATCCTAATCTAAAGGCGTGGTCAGAATCATCAGCCTCTTCGTGAAGGACTGTGCTTTTCCAGTGAAGGCTGTTGGACTCCTCAGAGCCGAGTGGTCGTGTATCTGGGAAGCTTCTGTAGCTTCAGAGTGGATAACCAGGCATGGGCTAGAAAAAAGAAAGCCAAGGATCTTGATGGAGTATCTTTGGTTCATGAAGATTCACGAGGTGGGGGTCTACTAGATGATTCATCTGTCCTCTGGACAGGAGAGCAGATTCCTGTCTAGTTCTTGCTCTCTGCCACCTTTCTTTAAGCTTCTCTCAGTGGGTCATGTCTTCATTCGGGCCACTTATTAGCCTCTACATCATCTTAGCCGAACTTAGGATTTCTTGAATCTCCCCAATTACCTCTCCAGAGCACGCCTCTAACTTCATTCATTAATTCCATCCACGTCAATCGTACGAGTGATCAGAAAATATCTCATCAGGCATATCTCACATGCTCCCACCTAAATAACTTCCTATCTGTTCTGAGACCCGCCTAGCGATGAATGAATGGTATCCACAGAGCGAGTGCGTGCCATTCCCATACCCAGTTTCTTTATCCTTTTTGAGACAGAGTCTTACTGTGTAGTACTGGCTGACATGGAACTCCCTATGTAGACCAGGCTAGCCTCAAACTCATAGATGTCTACTTTCCTGTGCCTCTGGAGTTCTGGGATTAGAGGTGTGTACTAACACACCTATCTAAAGGTATGTCAGGGGGTATTGGTATTTGAACTAGGGATCTCTTGGTCTACTACTGAGTTATTAAACCTCCCTCTTCATTTTTCTATTATTTATTTAAGAATTTAATTTATGAGTGTGAATATATGTAAGGTGTGAAAATGTGTGTGTGTGTGTGTGTGTGTGTGTGTGTGCATAAGTGTATGTCAGTGTGCATTTGAGCTATAAGAGGGCCCAGGTGTTGTCTTCTCTCACTTTTCACATCATTCTGAGAGCATTCCCCTAGCTCCCCTTTTGATTGTAAGCAACTGATGCTCCTGTCTCTGTCCCCACCTTTCGTGCTGGGCCTACAGGGTGTGTGGGACCACATTTGACTTTTGGATGGATGCTGGGGGGTCAGAATTATGGCCCCTATCTTGAGAAGCAAGTTCTCTTAACTGTTGACCCACCTCGATGGTACTCATTATTCTATTTTAAACAGATTCGTAGTATTGCTATCTGCATTTTAAATTTTGCATAAATGAAGCTGTGTGTGGTGGAGCACATTTGTAATTTCAGGAGGCTGAGGGAGGAGGATTGTAACCGGTTCAAAGACAGTCTGAGATACATAGTATCAGGCCAGGCAAGATTTTATGGTAAGAACTTATCCCGATGAAACAAAACTAAAACTCACCTAACAAAAATCTGTTTATACTGCACAGTCAAGATTTTATCAATATTTAGTTTATTGCAATTCTACTACACCGTATAAAGGTAAATAAAATCACTGTTTGTATTCTAATGAGTGCTTAGTTTCTGCAGGGTGGATTCTCAAGGGTAGAGCTGCCACTTATGAATGAACAAGTCAAGTTAAGTAGGTTGCAAAAATCGTTGTCCAAAGTCCTGAAACAATTTATTTTCCTATTAGGTACATGTTGAATGTCCATTTTTTCCCCATTCTTAGCAACAATTCATATTAACAGACGTACTATTCTTTGAGTGTTCTTGTTGATGTTAAGAATTGTGAGAAAATTGGCCTTACCCCTCCCACACCCACGAACTCTTCCAGGCTCTCCCGCCCTGCACCGAGTCAAGTGCTCACACTTGGGGATGTTTCTGCACCAACTGTGCACGGTCTCATTTTCCTGCGATATGACTTTATAATGACTCTTGATGTCTTTGAGGGTGAGCCCTGTTTCATTTTTCCGTCGGAACTGTCTGCATGTTCTTTGACCTTTGTTGTTCTATAGGAATTTTAGCATCGGCTTCACAGCGTCTGTGGAAACCCCAATGGACTCGATCAGAACGTATTGACTTTATAGATTCATTTTTAAAGAGCTGCCATCTCTAAACACCGCCCGCTTCTTACTCATGAACACTACTACATCGCCTCATTTCCTTCCCTGACGTGTCTCAGAATTTACTTGCTTAAGTAAATCCATATATTGTTTCCCTGATATTAATACAGATTAATTCAGTTTGTCAACTGCATACTTACATTGCTTACTGTTTCGGTTGCTGCTCGTGACTGAGACAATTTTTAAAGTGATGCCTTTTAATTGGATGTTGCCTGGATATAGGGAGGTTATTGATTTCTGTGTATGATTTTTATATCCATCAAGCTCTTACTGCTTTTAATAGTTTCTTTTTATATTCTCATAGATCTTTGTGTGTAAACGGTTGTTATCTGTGAACAATGGTAGTGCTGGCTCTTGTCTAGTCTCTACATCTCTTCCCCCACCCCCGCCCCCGCTAGTCTTGTTATTTTAGCCGCAGCATCCAGGAAAGCACCACATACAAGTGGAGTTAAAGGTCATTGTCCTGGCTATGATAAAATAGCCTGCAAAAGCAAATTAAAGGACAAAGGGTTTATTTCAGCGCCCATCTATAGGTCTGTCTTTATGAGGATGTCAAGGCAACGTGACCCTGAAGCAGCTAGTTTCATCCACAGCCAAGAAAAGAAAGGCTTCTGCTGAATTCATTTTCTTCAGCCTTATACATTTCGGGGTCCAAACCCTGGAAATGGTGCCATCAATAATGGGCAGGACTTCCCACGCCAGCAAATCAATCAGTCTAGACAATCCCTCACTGAGACTCTCTCTTCCCAGGTGATTCTAGACGGTGTTTATTTTTGCGTCACAACAGGGTTTAGTTTTTTCCTTCCACCGTGTGGGTCCCAGCAAGGACTTTTACCTGCTGCACGATCTCACTGGCCCAAGATTTTATTTCCCATATGGAAAGTTTTGGTAATTCAAATAGTTTCTGGACAATTAAAACTAATCGTTACAGGCATTGGTATTACAGAAAGAGCAGTGCCTAAACATGTTAGTCTTTAATCTGATAGTTGAAGGGTGTGGGTTTTTTTTGTTTGTTTGTTTGTTTGTTTGTTTTGTTTTGGTTTTTTTTTTTGTTTTTGGTTTTTTGGATTTTTTGATTTTTTTGAGACAGGGTTTCTCTGTGTAGCCCTGGCTGTCCTGGAACTCACTCTGTAGATCAGGCTGGCCTCGAACTCAGAAATCTGTCTGCCTCTGCCTCCCAGAGTGCTTGGATTACAGGCATGCGCCAACACCACCCAGCCCAAGGGTGTTGTTTTTAAGAAAGATTTATTTTATTTTTATTTTGTGTGTGTGTGTGTGTGTGTGTGTGTGTGTGTGTGCGCGCGCGCACATGCTCATGTGTTCACATGAGTGTAGATGCCTATGAAGTCAGAAGAGGGAATTGCATTCTCTTGTTCTGGAGTTAAAGGCAGTTGTGGGCTCCCTTGTGGGTATTGGGACTTAACTTGGGTCCTCTGAAGAGCAGCCAGTGTTCTTAACCACCAAGGCATCTCTCTAGTCTCTTCTGGAGGTCTTTCTTAATGGATATCTTCTGTCAAGCAAAGATATTCTCCTGTACTCTGTTGCTAGGTTTCTGTAATATGTTGGGATTGAGTTTTATTTGTTCTTGTGGAGTTTGGAGATTTCCATTTTCCATTCCAACATATTAGTGTGGTTCTATTTTGATTGATTTTTCCAATATTAATTATCTTTGGATTTCAGTAGAAAAGTGTTCAAAGTTTTTTAAAAGTTCAGTGTTTTTCTGTATTTTATTCTTCCCTCTTATTATATGTTTCAACATGTTCAGGCTGTTATTAGAATGACATAGTAGTAAAGACAATATGCTTTGATTATTAACTTACATAACATTATGAATGGATGCGATTGTAAGAAACAGAATGACACTGTTCACTGGAATCAAGGCAGCACCAATTTTTGAAAAACATTTTTTATTTAAAATTTTTATACAAAACATTTGATCATGTTTTCTTCCCTATCCTTTTTCAACTTTATATTGATTCTTTGTGAATTTCAAATCACACATCTCAGTCCCACTCATCTCCCTGTCCCTTCATACCTGCCTCTCTGGCCCTGCAGTCCTACCAAAGGAAACAAAATTAAACTTAAGAACAATACCACCACCACCACCATTTTGTTGTTGTTGTGGTTGTGGAAGCTGCAGTGTGTCACAGTGTGTCACACAGTACACTCTTTTGTCCAAACAGCTTAATTGCAAATGTTCATCGTAATATGTCATTGGTGTGGTTTGGGGCCTCTGGAATACACCATCTGCTCCACTATCAATCCTGGAACCTCACTGGGGCTTCTCTAAGATATCCTCTTGTTGCCCCGTGTCATGGATCTGCAGGACTGGTTCCTTCCCATGCTCTAGTAGTTCACAGATGGGGTAGAAGTTGGGGTGGACTTATTGAAAACCCTGGATCTGGGCCTGGGTGGTGGCTGTGTTGTTCAGCCTACCTAGTGCCACCAGGGCCAGCATTGTCCAGAGGTGGGGGCATCTCTCTCTCTCTCTCTCTCTCTCTCTCTCTCTCTCTCTCTTGGCCCCCCTCTGTCTCTCATGGACTCTCCCCTACCTATACCCCCAAGGCCAGCTCTCCCATACTACCCAGGCATGACACTGGGCCAGCTCTCCTGCCTCCTGCCTGCCAATGACAGTGACTGGTGGAGGTAGGGATCTACTCTATGCCCACTCACTGTATGGCTAGTTAGGGGTAGGGCCAGTGAGGGATGGATCCAGCTTTCCTGTTGCTGTCATGACATTGGGTTTAGCCTTTCTACCAGTCGTAGGTGGTGAGGAATGTGTGTGTGTGTGTGTGTGTGTGTGTGTGTGTGTGTGTGAGAGAGAGAGAGAGAGAGAGAGAGAGAGAGAGAGAGAGAGAGAGAGAGAAAGAATCTCTCACCCATGACACCACATGGCAGACAAGGGGTGGGAAGCCAGTTCTCCTGAATGCTGCAGCTTGTGAGAGGGTGGAGCCAGCTCTGTGAAACCCTTGGACATCAACATAGTCCCAAGGGGCAGCCCAGACCAGGGACTGTCACATGGCCTTCGGTGGTAACACGGGCCATGGACATCGACACAAACCCCTCAACCCCCATGCTGCAGGGTGGTGGACCTGGACATGGCCCTCGGTGGCAGCACAGGCTAGGATCTCACCATGGCCTGGGACATACATGAGTCAGCACAGCCTGTTCACATCGTGCTGCTCCTCACCACCCCTGAGTGCCTCGCTCTGCATCCCTTCACAGCACACACACAGTTCTGCTTGTCTTTCTCTTCCATCTTTCCACCACACACCCGGGGTGGGAGGGTCACAGAGCCATGAGTATCTTCCACTTGCCCGTGCCATGTAGTGGCAGGTGGACCTCTCTCAGTTCTTAATTTTATAGTACTTTGGTCACAAAATATGTTTTCTGTGTTATGAAATGTTCAGAATTTATTGGATCTTCCTTTTTTGGGCAAATTCCTTATTGATTTTTGGTGCAAGAGGAAACTTACCATCTGTTGAAATTTATTAATTGTGAATTTTTGGATATATATATTTTTTTATTTAAAAAGTTTACTTCATTTTATTGTTTTATGTGTGGCTGTTTTCCTTGTGTGCATGTTTGTGCACCTGTAGTGTCGCTGGTGGTCAGAAGGAGGGGCTGGATCTGCTGGAACTGGAATTACAGAGGGTTGTGAGCTGCTGTGTGGGTGCTGTGGATTCTTCTGGAAGAGTATCCTAACCACTGAGCCATTTTTCCAGCCCCTACTTTACATATTTTGAAGCAATATTATTAAGTATTTGCAAGTTCAGGGTTATATGAATTATTATTATTGTTATTATTATTGTTGTTATTATTGTTATTATTGTTATTGTTGTTATTGTTATTATTATTATTATTATTATTATTATTATTATTTGGTTTTTTGAGACAGGGTTTCTCTGTGTAGTTCTGGCTGTACTGGAACTCACTCTGTAGACCAGGCTGGCCTCGAACTCAGAAATCCGCCTGCCTCTGCCTCCCAAGTGCTGGGATTACAGGCGTGCGCCACCACCGCCCGGCTGAATTGTTTTATCATTAGTGTTTTCTCAATTAAATTTGGTTTTGTATCGTTTGCAACAACTGCATGAAATTCATGGTTAGCCTTTGCCAATTATACATTTTCCCACCTTTTTACTTCTGTCTTTTTGACAGCCGGTATTTTTTTCATAAGCAATATGTAATTGACTGTGGGTGTGTTTTAAATGTATATGTATAAGATTAGTGAATTCAAGACCGCATGCTCTTTGTGATTATTGATGTGTTTGTGCACCTCTACTATTTAAAATATTTATTTTTATCTGTTTGTTTGTGCCCATGTATGTATGAGGCACAGCATACATGTGGAGGTCAGAGGACAACTTGAATTAGTTCTTTTCTTCTACTATGTGGCTTCCTGGGATCCAACTCAGGCCACCAGGCTGGGCAGCAGGAGCCTCACTCCCTCAGCTACTTTGCTACCTTCTTTCTATTGTCCTAGAGATTAATCTTTTAGTGGTATACAAAGTGACAGATTTTCACACATGTATTATTATATTTTATTCTTCTTTATTCACAGTCGTCCCCCATCTTGCCACTTTCTGGCCTTTCCTCTCTCCAGTTTCCTTCCTGCTTCCACCTAGTATGTACTCTGTTTCCCTCTCTTGCTCTTTCTCCTCCCTTTAGCCCCATTCCCTCCTCTTTGTCCATTTTCTACTTGCCTCAACACATGAATGCACGTATCGCATAAATCTCCCTCCTTCCCTCTTTCCCTCCCTTCCTCCTTCCCTCCCTCCCTTCCCCCCCTCCCTATGGGATGTATTAAATTGACTAACTGTTTGATATAGCCACACTTTTGGATACTTTATAGGATCCTCTTTCTATCATTCTATCATTCTTCTCCACCCAATCCCTTTCAACCCCCAACACTAGGTAGGAGAGAAAGAAGGATGGAGAGAAAAGTGGGTACCAATCTCATTAGACTACCGCCTGCTAATTTGGGGTGCTGAGTTCCTTGGGGGGAGATGTTGATCTTTGTCTTCAGGATATCTCCAACCAGAAACCTGGAGCAGCAGGAGCAGGGGGAGCATCAGGAGCATCAGGAGCATCAGGAGCAGGGGGAGCATCAGGAGAATCAGGAGCAGCATAACAGGAACATTGTGGGTTGTGGGGGGAGAAGGAGTATCAGCTGTTGCACCACCGGGGCACTAGCATTTTTATATCCTCTCAAGAGTCCGCAGAATTCCAAATGTCATATGCTTGCAAAAACTATCTGCTATTGGCAAAATCGCACCCCTGCTAGAGCACGAGGCAAATCATAGTCTGTTGCTGTGGACAGTCTAAAGTAGTCCCATATCCCACACTGGGGTCAGAAAGAAGACATATTCCTGTAACATTTCTGTATTTAAAGAAACTGAATTTCTCACTACAGTTTGAGTTTCCCTTATTTTGTACACTTTGCCCCCCTGCCTTCCAGTTTAGAACTTGTACACTGCTTTAGTTTTTTAGGTGCTCTTGTTACATTGTCCATGCATAATGAAGGTCAAAAGTCCCAATTTTAAGCATCCTAGGATATTTTACGAAAGAATCAAAGCTTCTGACTTTAATATCATTGTGTAGTATTTTTATTACTGATTTTCTGGGTCCTGGGCCTTACACGTACCCAGCAAGTTCTCTACAGAGCTTCACCTGCAACTACTCTTTAATATTTAATTCATTTTTTAAAATGAATTACAGAACCAATCAATACTTTCTGCATTATTTCATAGCCAATGGTTACCTTGTTCCTGTGTTCTCATTTCTTTACTGTAGGTTTTATCCCCCCCTTTTTTTTTGAGAAACATTCTTTTATGTTAACATAGAATTAATCAGGACAGTAAGTTTTGAAAAAAATCACCATAAAACAGTATTTGGGAAGTTTCACTCACCCTAAAACTTTCCTTTTGCCATTTTTTTCCTGCCAATTCCTTGCCCATCATTTTCAACGTCCCCACATATTTGTTATCTATGATCATTTAATGAATGTCTCATAAACAGATCATACAGTGGGTGGTCTATTTTTTTTTTTTTACTTCTTTCACTCCAATGTTTCATGGGCTTACTTAATTCTTTGTCATCATGCTTACAAATGTGTGCCGCTGTGTAAAAATGCCTCCATGTGTCCTTGTCTTGTCATCGGTGGTGGGCTTTCCCCATGCCAATATTATCCCCAGTCAGGGATCTGTTGTCCTGAGACCTTTAAATACCTATTCAGGAAGCCAGACCGTGTCTCCTGACTCCATCCTGTGACCTCATCTAATAATGTTAGCTATTAACTTCCTGGACTCTCATACCGCTTCCATCCTTTAAATCTCCTCCCTTCACTTGGCATGATGATGCTGTTCCCCCATTCTTTCAGTTTTTGTAAGACCTCCAGAAGTATCTTAAAGCCAGACTTCCTCTGATGGACCCGATGTTGTCCTCAGCAAGTTGAAATTAACTGTTATATGAGGCAGTGGTTAACAACACCCACTAATACATAACAGTTACAATGTAGTAGTAACGAGTAGTTACAATGTAAAGCAGCTAAGGTGTGGTGGCTACTTAGCTAAGTATTTTATTTAGATTAGTAGAGAATTGTTTAAATTGTTTAATGCTCACCGTAACCCTATGAACATGCTCATTTTACCCATAAGGATTAATTAAAGACAGGAAGATGATATATGTAATAAATACTGAGTCAAGATTTGAAATTGGGCTGTCTCTGTACCTTGGATTGTGTGTGTGTGTGTGTGTGTGTGTGTGTGTGTGTGTGTGTGTGTTATTAGATATTTTATTTATTTACATTTCAAATGTTGTCCCCTTTCTTTGTTTCTCTTCCAAACCCCCTATTTCATCCCCCTCCCCCTGCTCACTAACCCACCCACTCCCCCTTTCCTTTCCTGGCATTCCCCTACACTGGGGCATCGATCCTTCTCAGGACCAAGGACCTCTCCTCTCACTGATGTCTGAGGAGGCCATCCTCTGCTACATATGCATCTGGAGCCATGGGTCCCTCCATGTGTACTCTTTGGTTGGTAGTTTAGTCCCTGGAAGCTCTGGGGGTACTGGTTGGTTTATATTGTTGTTTCTCCTATGGGGCTGCAAACCCCTTAAGCTCCTTGGGTCCTTTCTCTAGCTCCTCCACTGGGGACCTTGTGCTCAGTCCAATGGATGGCTGTGAGCATTCACTTCTGTATTTGTCAGGCACTGGCAGAGCCTCTCAGGAGACAGCTATATCAGGCCCCTGTCAGCATGCACTTGTTGGCATCCACAATAGTGTCTGGGTTTGGTAACTGTACGTGGGATGGATCCCCAGGTGGGGCAGTCTCTGAATGGCCTTTCCATCAGTTTTTGCTCCATACTTTGTCTCTATATCTCCCCCCTTGGGTATTTTGTTCCCCCTTCTAAGAAGGACCAGAGTGTCCATACTTTGGTTTTCCTTCTTCTTGAGCTTCATGTGGTCTGTGAATTGTGTCTTGGGTATTCCAAACTCCTGGGCTAATATCCACTTATCAGTGAGTGCATACCATGTGTGTTGTTTTGTGACTGGGTTACCTCACTCAGGCTGATATTTTCTTTTTCTTTTTTATTTTCTATATTCTATGTTTACATTCCAAAGGCTTTCCCCTTTCCCAGTTCCCCCCTCCCTATGTCCCATAATTCCTCTCCCCCCCAACTATTCCCCAATCATTCCCCCTCCCCCCACGGTTTCTCTACAAAACTGGATCCAATCTTTACAGGCCCAGGGTCCTCTCCTTTCTTCTTCTTGGGAATCATTTGACTTGCTAATTGTGTCTTGAGTATTTAGGGCTTCTGGGCTCATTAATATCCACTTATCAGTGATTGCATTACATGTGTATTCTTTTGTGATTGGGTTAGCTCACTCAGGATGATATTTTCCAGGTCTAACCATTTACCTACAAATTGCATGAATTCATTATTTTTAATTGCTGAGTAGTATTCCATTGTATAAATATACCACATTTTCTGTATCCATTCTTCTTTTGAGGGATATTTGGGCTCCTTCCAATTTCTGGCTGATATTTTCTAGTTCTATCCATTTGCCTAAGAATTTCATGGATTCAATGTTTTTAATAGCTGAGTAGTACTCCATCATGTAAACATACCACATTTTCTGTATCCATTCCTCTGTTTAGGGACATGTGGGTTCTTTCCAGCTTCTGGATATTATAAATAAGGCTGCTATAAACATAGTGGAGCATGTGTTCTTATTACCCGTTACAGCATCTTCTGGGTATATGCCCAGGAGTGGTATAGCTGGGTTCTCAGGTAGTACTATGTTCAATTTTCTGAAGAAACACCAAAGTGATTTCCAGGGTGGTGGTATCAGCTTGCAATCCCACCAGCAGCGGAGGAGTGTTCCTCTTTCTCCACATCCTTG
Source organism: Apodemus agrarius (assembly GCA_964023405.1). Lineage (NCBI taxonomy): Eukaryota > Metazoa > Chordata > Mammalia > Rodentia > Muridae > Apodemus > Apodemus agrarius. The sequence continues at coordinate 40,943,856 of OZ030026.1, read as the reverse complement.
CCAGCATCTGCTGTCACCTGAGTTTTTATCTTAGCCATTTTGACTGGTGTGGGGTGGAATCTCAGGGTTGTTTTGATTTGCATTACCCTGATGACTAAGGATGCTGAACAAGAATTCTTTGTTTAGCTCTGCACCCCATTTTAATAGGGTTATTTGGTTCTCTGGAGTCCAGCTTCTTGAGTTCTTTGTATATATTGGATATTAGCCCTCTATCAGATATAGGATTGGTTGCCATTTTGTCCTCTTGACAGTGTCCTTTGCCTTCCAGAAGAATTCTCTCCTATGTTACATACTGACCGCGGTTGTACCTTGGACTCTTAAATAATGTTTCAATTACAATGCGAATCTCCTTTCATTTCACCTGGTTAAGCATTCAGGCTGTAGTTTCCTTTTGATGCCAAGACATTTGTTAGTTACTTACAAATCTCTCTGCCTGTGGTTTATGGGTTGCAATGATTTCCATAAGGTGTGTCTCTGTCTCCTGGGAGAGTCTCAGTTCTGGATGAGGCTCCTTGGATTAAAGAGCCTTTGCTTCCCCTTTCTCTTTAATGATGAACTGGTTAGAATCAGGGAACCAGTTGAAATCAGAGTTAAATATGTTAAATCTGTGGATTAAATATGTCACCACAGGTGGGCCACTGTGTCCATCTCCTGGAAGACCTTTGGGTTGTTAACTGATGACTTAGCAGCACAGGTAGGCATTTAGTTGAGTTGGCCCCTGGATTAGTTAAGCAGTGGTAATTGGCTGAGCCTTAGACTTCAGTGGAGTGGCTGGAATAGGTTATTTCCACGTTAATACAAAGATTCCTTCAAATCTCAGGAGCATCTTACATCATTTCTTACTTGCACCTTGGGAGGAGAAGAGCTGATTTCCCAGGAAACTTGGGGTCTTGCTTGGATGAATAAAGGTTATAAATACAGGCGGGTGACAGCCCAATCGGCTCTTTGCAATTCAAACCTTCCTTCATTTCGCATGAACTCATGAGAGGGGGAAGGGGAGAGAGAGAGAGAGAGAGAGAGAGAGAGAGGCTGGATTTGTTGTTCTTTGGTTTACAGAGCACATATAGATTAGAAAAGTTGTTGGAATAATTCAGGCCGAGTGCACCCTGGAGAGACACTAAACAAGAAAACAGAGAATGGCCAGGAGAGAGAGAGAGAGAATGGAGAAACGCAAGGAGCAAAGAGTGTGAGAAACCGGCCTTTACCCATTGAACTGACAGGGCCACAAAATGATCCAGAGTCACCTGCAAGAGTGAGGTGCTTCACATGATTCCTATTTGACTTGAAGAGTCACAGCTCTGAGTTACTAATGAAGAAACAGGAGATGACACAGGCTTGATTTTGCCAGAAGGTTCCCTTGCCCAAACTTCTGCTCTGTGGAAAGCTGACAAACAGATTTATGTAAAGTTTGGCCTTAGAGGTTTCTAGAGAGGTTCCCTCATGTCTCTGGGACTTTAAGGAGAGTCTCTGCCTGCATCTCAGTTACCAAGAAGTCCAAAGATGACCAACAGCCTGCCTCCAAGGTTGGCTGCACATGTTCTCACCAATCAGAAGAGTTGTTTCCCCTCAGGAGCTAAGGTGTGAGAGAGAGCAGATATCTCCTTAGGCTGAGAGAAGAGACAGAGGTCACTGGTTCAATGTTGGGGAAGGGAAGGTTCACTTGCTACTGATTTCCTTTCAGATCTTTAGAGTACACGTCACGTACCAGACCCTGAAGATTTCTTAGAGTGAAGTCACATCACTGAGCCTCAGAAAGTATTTCCCGAAGGGCAGACTGTTCTCTTTATTGAAGAGGCTACCCAGCTTAACCTGAGTGATCAAGTCTGCCCTTTAGGCCCGATGTGCTGTCCCATGAGGAGGGCAGGCATTTGCTGGGGTATCGTATTTAGAATAATTTTTCCAGAGAAGCAAAACCAGAACCAGTGAGATCTCTCTGTCTCTGTCTCTGTCTCTCTGTGTGGTGCACATACAAGTACATGAATGCACACGTGCACCTGTGGATGCCAGAAATCGATGTCAGGTGACTCAAGTTAACTTTCAAAATAGAGTGTTTTATTGAACCTGGAAGTTGCCATTTTGTTTAGATTGCTGGTCATTGAGTCCTCAGGATTCTCCTTTCTACCTTCCCACCAGTGGGTATATGAAAAAAAAAAAAAAAGCTGCTCTTCCTGGCTTTTTACATGGGTGCTGTGAAGACAAGTTTCCATGCTTGAGTAGGTAGCAATTACCCATTGATCTAACGTTCTACCCCATGAATAATGGATTCTCATCTATGTATGTATGTATGTATGTATGTATGTATGTATGTCTTCCTTCATTTCTGTCTGTCTATCTATCTATCTATCTATCTATCTATCTATCTATCTATCTATCTATCTATCTCTAGGTACCAATTTTCTATCTCTCTGTCCATTTAACATTAGTGGGAGAGGTGGTTCTCTCCAGGGGACAGCACACTGATTGGTTGTCCAGTGCCAAAAAGGTCATCTTTGAAAACATACATATAAGTAGCATTATGTGAACCCAACAGGTAATTTTAGAAATATATATGTATATACAAATACATATATGTATGTGATGAAAATTGATGAAAAAAGAGGCCCTGAATTTAAAGGGACATGGGGAGGTGTATATGGGAGGGCTTGGAAGGGTGGGGAGGAAGGAAGGGAGAAATGTTGTAATTAAATGACAATCTCAAAAATAAAAAAGGAAGAAAAGAAAATGAAGATATTTGTTTTAAGGACGTAGCTTAAACGTAGGTTGTGGGGGCTTGCAATTCAGAAACACTATGGGCAGGTCAACTGGCTGGGAACTCCGCCATGAACTGATTCTACAGATTTAGGCCGGAGGCAATGTAAGACAGAATTAATTTCTTTTGGGGGACACCCATTTACCCTTTTAAGGTCTTAACAGATCGGGTGGGGACTTCTCACATTACAGAGGGTAATCTGTTTTACTTGGCGTATACTGATACTAATCAATAGAAATAATACTTTTCCAGTAAAGTATAGGTTAACATAGAGCAAACCACTGTGTCCACAACCCAGACAAGCTGACACAGGACACTGAGCTCATGGGAGAGCACACAGGTATCCCTCTATTTTTTATTAGCTATTTATTTATATTTCAAATTTCCTTGTTTCCCCTCTGAAAATCCCCTATCCTATTCCCCCTTCCCCTGCTCACCAACCCACCAACTCCTGCTTCCTGGAGCAGAGACTGAAGGAAAGACCATCCAGAGACTTCCCCACCTGGGGATCCATCCTATATACAGTCACCAAACCCAGACACTATTGTGGATGTCAACAAGTGCTTGCTGACAGGAGCCTGATATATCTGTTTCCAGAGAGGCCCTGCTAGTGCCTGACAAATACAAAGGTGGATTCTCTCATCCATCCATTGGACTGATCACAAGGTCCCCAATGGAGGAGCAAGAGAAGGGACCAAAGGAGCTGAAGGAGCTTGCAGCCCCATAGGAAGAACAATATGAACCAACCAGTACCCCCAGAGTTCCCACATACTAAACTACCAATCAAAAAGTACACATGAGGGCTGGAGAGATGGCTCAGCAGTTAAGAGCACTGACTACTCTTCCAAAGGTCCTGAGTTCAAATCCCAGCAACCACATGGTGGCTCACAACCATCCGTAATGAGATCTGACGCCCTCTTCTGGAGTATCTGAAGACAGCTACAGTGTACTCACATATAATAAATAAATAAATCTTTTAAAAAAAGTACACATGAGGGACCCATGGCTCTAGCTGCATATGTAGCAGAAGATGACCCTATTGGACATCAAAGGGAGGAGAGGCCCTTGGTCCTGAGAAGGCTCGATGACCAATAACCCTATTAAAAATGGGGTACAGAGCTAAACAAAGTATTCTCAACTGAGGAATACTGAATGACTGAGAAGCACCTAAAGAAATGTTTAACATCTCTAGTCAGGGAAATGCAAATCAAAACAACGCTGAGATTTTACCTCACACCAGTCAAAATGGCTAAGATCAAAAACTCAGGTGATAGCAGATGCTGGCGAGGATTTGGAGAAAGAGGAACACTCCTCCACTGCTGGTGGGATTGCAAGCTGGTATAACCACTCTGGAAATCAGTTTGGTGGTTCCTCAAAATTGGACATAACACTACCAGAGGATCCTGTTATACCCCTCCTGGGCATATACCCGGAGAATTCTCCAGCATGTAATGAGGACACATGCTCCACTATGTTCATAGCAGTCCTACTTATAATAGCCAGAAGCTGGAAAGAACCCAGATATCCCTCAACAGAGCAATGAATACAGACAATGTGGTATCTTTACACAATGGAATACTACTCAGCTATTATAAACAGTGAATTCATGAAGTTCTCTAGGCAAATGGATGAAACTAGAAAATATCCTGAGTGAGGTAACCCAATCACAAAAGAACACACGTGGTATGCACTCACTGATAAGTGGATATTCACCCAGAAGCTTGGAATACCCAAGATACAATTCACAGACCAAATGAATCTCAAGAAGAAGAAAGACCAAAGTGTGGATTCTTTGGTCCTTCTTAGAAGGTGAAACAAAATACCCATGGGACGAGATGCAGAGACAGGTATCCTTCTTAACATTCAGTCTCTTTTTTTTCCTCTTCTCTAGCAGCTTCTGAGCAGAGTCTGGGATGGTCAGCGAGCATGGTGGGTGGGGTCAAGGCTTGCCACTGTGATGGAGCAAGGCTGGCCGCCGTGGAACAACACCAATGGTCTTGTGGGGCCCACGAGGGTGGGGAGGCTGTGCAGCACAGTCCACTCCAGACGGGAGCTGGAGTGATAGTGGGCTTGCGTGGGTGGAAACGGGGCAGAGGAGGTGTAGTTTTACAGATATGACTTGATAGAGCTACCCATTGATAGGATGATGGGGTCTTTGATTTCTGCCCTTGGTGGGACCGGTCCAGGGCACACCCATTTTGCAGAGGTCTGGAGGATTTTTATAAGACTTCATAGAAATGATCTAATTAAAAGGCGTTGGAACGATGCATGGACCAGTCAGTCAAGCCCCGCCCTGCCCCACTATGCCTCTGCTCCCCCACCCAGAGCTGTACAGGAAGCCGAAGTCTGAGGCACAACAATGGGACCAACTGATTTTGTTGTTAAGTAGCTTCTAAGAGCATTTTGAAGTTCTCAAAAATGCCATAGAGGAAAAGCTCTTCTAATCCCCCCCCTTTCCCTACTCAGCCTCCCAGTCTCTCTTGGCTGTAGAAACAGATTAACATTTGTTATACCTCCATTGCAAGCAGACATGCAAGCCATCGGCGCTTTATCTGCTGTGTTTGATTGAAGGGAGAAGGTATTTTTCATTTATACTTTTGCCTGAAGGGAAAGGGGAAGCAGATAAAGAACAGAAAAGGCATCGCAATGATGTGCTTCCCCCCTGTATATAAAAGTTGTAATCTTATGTCATACTGCTCTTTTCAAATTCAATGACTATTCCTCCATTATCTGACACTCAGTGGCTGGGACATGCCTATCCGATAGAGCACACCGCCGTGGTAATAACGTTTCGACACACGTGCTGTAAAAATGTTTATAAATTTGTCTGTGTGCGTTATTTTTAACTGTAAAACGGCATAATTGGGGTTTATGCATTTGCCGTTTTAGTACGCACTTTGACAAGCGACCGGGTACAGGTACCCAGGAGAGATTGTAATGGACCTTTTCTAGGTTAAAGACATAGATGCAAATCTCTCTCTCTCTCTCTTTTTTTGTAAGTCCATGTATCCCAGCGCTGATGGCAGTCAATAATAAATAAATGCATCCCGCTCAAGTATGGTGGCACTCAGTAGAGTAGGCACAGGAAACACTTGTAATGGGAAGACTCCTGCGTTCTTAGTGAAAAGTTTAAGCCCTTCCACACAGCAATAGTCCTCTGCGTTACCTAGTCAGTACACCCCGGCGCACCGGTCACTCACGGTATATTCTTTTCAGTTGTGCAGTCTTCTCAACCTCTGGGTGTTTACAGACAGGAAGAAACCCTTCCTTTGCATCCTGAGGAGTACATTTGGAGCATGATAATGAGATGGAATGATGAAAATCAAGCAATTGACTACCAAATTTTTTCATTATAGAATTTATCCTCTACATGCAATTTAATAGAGAGGATCAGGAAAATAGATCCCCTGACTTCTATATTTCCTTTTTTTTTTTTTTTTTTGATGAAGGAGTTTAGGTGATATTAATGAGGGTCGCTTGAGGCCCAGAGATGGGTGGGCAGGGATATCTGGAGTAAGGATGGGAAACGTCTAAGAACTGCTAGATTCCAGCCAGCTTTGCCAGTTAATGTCAAATAAAACATTTCCCCCTGCCCCCTAACATGGAAGCACTTTCATGAAGTTTCATAGTTTTACAGAACAAAGAAAGCCATCAATCAGTGTTTAAAATACATCCGTTGGTACCTCAGAGAGGCAGTCACAGCAAGATGGGGGATGATTTGCTGTGGCCTAGGACACAGCCACAATCTAATGACATCGTCGTCGTAGCTTTGGGGTTGGAAGAAACTCGTAGCCGGTTAAGTTAATAAGTTTCAAAACAGTTTCAATCTTTTAGTCACGGGATGTTTGCTCTGACATAGAGGCGGACAGGAAATGGCAATCCAGGCAGCTGAAGCTACCTGAGATAAGGTAATTAACCTTGGAGCTGGAGTACCCCAACCTGCCCGCATCAGTGCAGCTTTAACGGGCTCATTGTCGCAGGCACAGCTCTTCTCCGGGGATCCTCAGGCATGCTGCCCCTGTTGACCCAGCATCACAGTTTACACATGCGGGGACCACACGCTATCTAATAAATGCTATAAGGGCCCTTGTAGCTAGCAAGCCCCTCCCTAGGATCTGTTGTGGAGGGGCTGAGGAGTGGGCGGGACAGTGGTCTTCAGGAGAGGAGGTGCTGGAAAAGGCCTTTAAGGAAGAGACTCCTCCTGATCATACCAAAGCTATCAGACATCACGATCTGGATCTGACCTTTTTATCTTTTTATTCTTTTGTAATCCCTTCTGTATCTGACAGAAAATATATGTGTCACAAATAATAAGATTATTATACATAACTAAGTAACCAAGAACACAGTTCTGCCTAATGGAGGGAAGATAATGAAGAAAACATGTATTTAAAATAACCAAAATTTACATGTTTTAAAATCTAGGCTGACTATGTGTTTTTCCCTGAGTTTACAGTTATTTGAACTATCCTATGAGAGAGAGAACACACACACACACACACACACACACACACACACACACTTTCAAATTGAAAACTGATTTTTTAAATATTATTTTCATTATGGTTTCCCATCCACAATTCCTCCCAGATCCTCCCCACCTCCCCACTCACCAAAAATCCACACCCTTTGTTTATTTGTTCATTTGGTCACTTTCTTTCTTTTCTTTCATTTCTTTCCTTCCTTCCTTCCTCCCCCCCCCTCTCTCATTAGAAAATAGGTACCTAAACAATAAAAATAAAAATAAGAGCCGGGCGGTGGTGGCGCACGCCTTTAATCCTAGCACTTGGGAGGCAGAGGCAGGCGGATTTCTGAGTTCGAGGCCAGCCTGGTCTACAGAGTGAGTTCCAGGACAGCCAGGGCTATACAGAGAAACCCTGTCTCGAAAAACCAAAAAAAAAAAAAAAAAAAAAAAAAAAGTTAAAATAAAAACACACAAACCAGAATAAGATAGAACAAATAAACAGACAGGAAATGAAAAAGAGCCGAAGAAAAAGCACAAGGAACATATCCAGACACCCAGGCCAAGTGTTAAAGACACCTTGGAGCGGGACCCACAAGGAGGGTTGCTGAGCTGCTGGGTGTGGCTAGAAACCTTATTGTTCTGCCTTTTGTTCATCTTAGAGTAAAAAAAAAGGGACTTATAGGAGTCATACAGAGAAGACATACATTCATGTGTGTTTGTAACCCACATAAAATGGAGCCATGTATACAGCTACATGCACAATTTTAAACATTACCTTATTTCTATTGCTATAAAAAACTCCACATATTTATTATGCAAAAAGTTAGAAAATACACATTAATAGAAATAAAATCAAACATTTCTTAGCCCGTCAGCCAAAAATAAATCTAATTTTTCAAATTTGTAACCCTAACCCTCTTTGTTATTTTTTTACTTTATATGTACTTGGTGAGAATGAATAACTATTTTGAATAGGATGATGATCCCTTTTCATTTAAGGGAAGGATAAACTTTGTTTCCAATGGATTGTATGAGTGTGAAAGAGGAAACCCAGGGTCTGGATACCATGGAGAGCATCATTGTGTTCATCGATAGAGGATTTTCTCTTTCTGGATCCTGCTGCAGTTGGGCATGGCCAGGAGAGCAACTCGAGTTGCAGGCTGTGAGTAAGGGTGTGCGTGTGAATGTGTGACACACATGTGTTGGGTCTAACACAGAGAATGGAGTAAGAGTTGCTGGCCTTGTTGTGCATACCTACAATTCCAGCACTCAGAGGCCGAGGCAGGAGGACCACAAGTTTGGAGCCAATCTGGGCTACCTAGCAAGGTCTAAGTCAGCCCAGGACCGCAAACCTAGACTCTTTATAACAGCCAGGCAGTCAAGAAATGAAATAGACAAAGACAAAATTAACCCCAGCCAGACAAGCAACCAACCAACGACACAGAAAAAGGATTTCTGTGTGGTTCTCTTCACTGCTGTGTGGGAGCAGGCACACACCTTTCTGTGTCTGTGACTTCATGTCAGTAACTCAAAACTGGTCATCATGGGACTATTTTTGGCTACATTTAGACATCATAAGTGTTTATTACAATGATCATCAAAACCTAATGGTGTTCAGCCAGGTCTTCGTGTATGTATTTACTTATTCTTTAAGGGCAGCTTCCTAGAAGAAGAAGTTGGTACTAGTTGCATGACAACTTATAAACTATCGGCTGTGTTTTGTTCAAATGCCCCCCGGAGAGGAGAGGTCAGACTGTTTTATTCACTGCACAGCAAAGTTCTGGTTCAGATGATGAAGTTTGATCAACAAGCAGTGCTGTTAATTGTGATATGCCTGTTGGGGGTGAGGTGTGGTTCATCATCCTTCGTTTTCTCCCTCAGGGTGTCCAAGTGCACACTGGGAAGGAAGGATGCAGAAAGGTGGGGTCCGTAGGATGCTGGTCCGGCTGAGAGCAAGTGCGGGGAGTAGGGACGGGAACATGGGGGGGCGGAGGAAGGCCTTTTCCGAGGAAGATTTTAGTGTTACAGCTCTTTTAGATGATACTCAGCGAAATAGCTGTCTTAGACCATCTTTCGTAAAACAGCTCCCGTGTATACACTTTATTCAAGTGACCAAGGCTAGGTTCATACCTTGGAGAGTGGGAAGGAGTCTTTAGGGTGAATGTAAAATCATGGGAGGAGCTTAATGTACTGTGAAGGAAGAGGCATTCCAAGAACCCCAAGCACTTGCTGGTGAGTTCTTATTGGGAAGAGGAAATTGAACTTGTTGGTTTAAGACCTTCCTCAGATAGAAGTTGTGTCTGGGCTGGGGGGAGTCTCTGGGTCCCCAGACAAGGTCAGAGAAGGGAAAGCTCTCATGGAAAAATGGGAGTCCTCATTTTGCACCGAACTCAGAGGATTTATCTATCTGGACATTGTAGACTCCGACCTTAAGTAACAGGGTTTTCCAACAGGTAATGGTTCTGCCTTATGGTTGAGTAAATATTTACTGAAGCTTAATTACCTGTCGATTTGGCATTGTGGACAGAAATTTTTTTTTAAAAATAGTTTAGAGTGCAGAAGGAGACACTCCTGTGTGTAGTGGGCTACTACAATCAGCTTTCAGAAATTAATATGTCCTGATATCTACCCCTCCCATACATACCTTCTCTCGCTCTCTTTCCTCATGGATCACATCATATGCTTGGGATAGGAATCTAGCCAAGATTAAGGAAGGAACTGTTAGAGAGAACAGAAGTGTGCTAAACACATTGAACCATTGATAGATAGGCACAATAATTATTAATAATAATTATTAATTATTTTATCTAATTTAAAAGCATCATCAATTTGGTTTCTCTTGGGCCAAGTCATGGTTCCAAACTAAAAGTCTGGTTGCTTCCAAACTCCTTGTCATGCAAAATAAAATGGAAGCATCAGAATTTATATTTCCAGGCTGTCTGAAGGGAGTATGATACCCCAAGGCCAACAGAGATTGCCCACCTACAGTTTATCCATGCATCAATCTCACTGAACCGTTTTTAGCACTCCTATACCTGGTTTTTGTCAGTTGTCTAGACCTTGGAAGGAGGCTAAGTCCTCTGCCCAGGGGACCCTTGACACTGTCCATTCATGGCTCCTTCTTACAAATCTGGATCAGGAATCAACTTCTGTAAGAAGCACTTCACAGACCACATGAAGCTCAAGAAGAAGAAGAAGACTAAAGTGTGGGTGCTTCGGTCCTTCTTAGAAAGGGGAACAAAATACTCACTGGAACAAATATGGAGATAAAGTGCAGAGCAGAGACCGAAGGGAAGGCCATCCAGAGACTGCTCCACCTGGGAATTCATCCCAGAGACAGTCACCAAATTCTGACCCTATTGTGGATGCTAAGAAAGGCTTGCTGAAAGGAGCCTGATATGGCTGTCTACTGAGAGGTTCTGCCAGAGCCTTACAAATACAGAGTCAGACGTTTGCAGCCAACCATTGTACTGCAGTTGTGGGGTCCCCAGTGGAGCAGTTAGAGAAAGGATTGAAGGAACCGAAGGGGTTTGCAACCCCACAGGAAGAACAACAATATTGACCAACCAGATCCCCGCCCCCAGAGCTCCCAGGGACTAAGCTACCAACCAAGGAGTACACATGGCTCTGTAACTATGCATATGTATATGTATCATATGCATATGTAACAGAGGACAGCCTTGGCAGGCAACAATGGGAGGACAGGTCCTTGGTTTTATGAAGGTTTAATAGATGTCCCAGTGTAGGGGAATCGAGGGCCGGGAGGCGGGAGTGGGTGGGTGGGTGGAGGAACACTATCATAGAACCAGGGGGAGGGGGGATAGGAGAGGGTGTTCCCGGGAAAGGAGGAAACTGGGTAAGGGGTAACACTTGAAATGTAAATAAATTAAAATTTTAAAAAAAAGAAGCGCTAGACCCCTGTCTGAGTCAATGGATGCTTCCGTCCTGCTTGGGACCACCAAGCATTTCTGCCTGTGTCTTAGATGTTTATCCGGCCGGAGAGCTGCTTCGGGCTCACTGTAATCGGCCAGCAGAGCTGGCAGGACTGGCGGGCCAGCAGCAAATTTGATGGAGCACACAGCTGCAAACAGTGGGCACGTGCTCCCACTACACCCATCGCAGACATGGTCCGAAGAATTCCAGGTGGCTCACAATTTGGTTCAGGAGATAACCCAGTTTCCTGAGTAACTGAGGAATTGGGAGATAAAGAGGCACCATCCAGAGAGCTATCCCTGTGAACCCAGAAGCTTAAATAAAGGCCAGAGAAGTGGGAAAAGTTCTTTATCTAAAGCTTCAAGTAAAAAAAAAAAATTAACCACTTAAAAACATAATTATACTTCCCAGGTTTCTAGCATGCAAGCCGTGCTGTGATTTGTCCTTGTAGAACCATCCTGGCTTCCAGACTATCATTATATTTCAATTTAACTTTCCCAACAAAATCCGTTATCAGTCCCAGTGACCTGTTCGTTTTCTGCATGTGCAGAATTCAATGAAGCTGTTTTAAATATTTTCTTCTTTATTAAACACTCCTCTAAAATCCATAATTCAGGAGACAATAAATAGTTGCATTTATTTCTCTACAGCTCAGCTCCGCGAAGCCAACTGTGAAGTCAGTGGGGTATTCTCACGCTAGCCAGTTTTTGTTATCAGCTACACAACATGAAAGAAGATTATATTTTGCCATTAATGGGAGAAACGGAGGGAAAATAAAGACCCTAAATATTTTAAAACACTGGTTTGAATTGCGGTTTGAGATCCAAATGGGAAGAGTGGGGTAAGTTCCGGGTGGATCTGTCACTTAACTTATCGGGAACAAAAGGATTCTGTCTCCTTTTTATATTAAATGAAATTACCCATTCTGCTTGAGTACTGAACCCAGACGTTCACATCTTAAAAACTATTCTCTTCTTCATCTAGCTGTGTTCTTCTTCCCATCTCTCAGGTTTCAAGTATACAGAACACAAAGGTGAATAATTTTCGGCCATTTCCAGGATATGAATGCCTTTTGTTTCAACAAAGACTTGTTTCAACAAAGACATAAATTTCAGGATAAAGAGATTGTCTACCTCAGAAGGGCCTTCCAATCTCAGCCCTCTCCACACAGGCCCTCCAAGACATTTGTTTCAAAAGATGCAGTCGGGCTCGGAAGCAGATCTGCGTCACAGACACAAGAGGACTTTTTGATAGCAGTTGTGAAAAAATTCTTTTAGTGCCAGTTTGCAAATGAATTTTGCTAACACAGGGCAGGGACACTGTATCTTAGGGGTGACCTTGTTTCAAGCCCCCTTTATTTGCCCTTGTGACTTTTATTCAAAGTGTCTATCTTTGGGCAGCAAGTATAGATATCACTATTGGAAAAAATAAAAAAGAAAAGAAAACCCTCAAATAAACATAACAAAACCCTCTGAGAAAAATATACTTTTCTTCTTCAGTTCATGCTTTGAAAAAAAAAGTAGATGCAGGTCAAATCCTATTAAAGTGAATAGATATTTGTCAAGACAGAATTTGACATATTACTTTAATTAACTAATCTGGTATCAATAGAATTACTCTGACTTGATTGGCAGAAAATTAGTTACAAATACTTTTTTGGCATTTTGAGTGTTTTTTTCTTTTTACCCCCCTGGGCTAATGGTACCCTCCAGATATTTTTCTTTAATTGCCTTCAAAAAAAATTCTGATTTTCAAATGACATGCTGAATTCAGATACCTACACAGGGACCATGTTGCAAGAAACAGTATCCAGTGAAATTTATTCTCTTTGTTTATGCTTGGGGTAAGCAGAGAAGCTAAGATTGTAGAAGAAAGACTTGTACAGAAGACCTACAGCGTTTGACACATATTTTAAAGGGAAACATGAGGTCATGGTGTACCAGTGTCTTGAGTTTCTAAATTAAAAATTTTAAGAGATGGGACCCAATCTGAATTCTATCATTGGATGTCATACCTTGACCAAAAATATTCAAACAGAGATGAACTGATCTTGTTTGTTATTCAGGTGTGTGAGTGTAATAATGCTCGTATCACAGAATTTTTTTGTTTGTTTGTTTGTTTTTTCGAGGCAGGGTTTCTCTGTGTAGCTGTGGCTGTCCTGAAACTCACTCTGTAGACCAGGCTGGCCTCGAACTCAGAAATCCTCCTGCCTCTCCCTCCCAAGTGCTGGGATTACAGGCGTGTGGCACCAATGCCCGGCTCGTATCACAGAATTTAGTGTCAACTTTGATCACATGGTAACCTCATCCAACTGTATAGCCTTCACGCGTGGTGAATGATTTACACCTGTTCGTATACACTCCCTTCCGTTTATTCTCACCCCATTCTTCATTTCCCTGGTACTTCTCATTGCACTGGGATCCTGGATGTTTCCTAAAGTGTAGGAGGATGCTGCTGAAATGTGAAGGACCTCTCTGCTTCAACATTGTTTCTTTACACAGTCTTCAAACCTCTTGATTAATGTTTAAGGGCAGAACGGAGGCCTCATACCTGGTAGTTCTCAGTCAAAAAGTGCAGCCGCACCAAAGTGTTCCCCGCATTCTCGAGTTAGCTCAGCACAGTCTTAGTTCAGTTCTGGAATGACGTTTATTTATTTGCAGTTCTGGGGACCGGCCAAACTCAGGCCTTTGAACGTGCCAGGCAAGCGCTCTATCACTGGGATACATGCCAGGTCCTGATCTTACTTTTTTTTCCTAAGGGAAAAAGGATTTATTTTGGCTTACCCTGGAGGGCATCATTCATCGCGGCGGGGGGAAGCAGGGGAGGAGAGGCTTTCTATCACGGTGGCAGGAGCCCGAGGCTGCGTTCGAACCCGGACATCTGCTCTGGTCTTTAACAGCACTCTCCTTCACTCTCAGAAGTGTTCCTATTTGATACATTATTTGACCACTTGCTTTTTTTTTTTTTTTAATTGGTGTGTGTAGTGCACATGTATGTGCACATACATATGGAAGCCAAGGCTGGGGATGTGAACACAAGTGCTTCATGATAGAAAACCCTGGAAAGCATTTCTCTGCTGTGACCTCTCCAGTCCTTGTCAGGCCACTTATACTCCATGAAGAGACAGCTCTGTGTGTGTGTGTGTGTGTGTGTGTGTGTGTGTGTGTGTTCCCTTCTATGCCTGTGAGAGTGAGCATTCCCTGGCATACACACATGGAGCCAGAGCTAGAAGAACTTGGGTGTACTTTTTTTTTATTCCTCTCCACCTTACTACTGGCTGGCAAGTGAGCCCTTGGGATCTTCCGATCTCCACCCTGAAATGTTACGGGTATATGCAACTACGCCCAGCTTTGTATGTGGGCACTGGGAATTTTAACTCAGATCCTCACGCATGGTGAACAAGTGTTCTTATTTATCCACTAGGCCATTTTCCCAGCAAATGAAAGAGATGGCCTCTTTTATTTGCCTCTGTATTTACAGTGTTTAGCATGGAGATGATAATTGCTCAATAGTCATTTGTCCCATTGTGATGGTTTAAGTAGAAATGGCCCCCATAGACTCATGTGTTTGGATGGTTGGTCCATAGCGGATAGCACTGTCAGGAGGTGTGGCCTTGTTGGAGTAGGTGCCGCCTTATTAGAGGAAGTGTGTCACTGTGGGGGTGGACTCTGAGGTCTCAGAAGCTTAAGGCCAGGCTCAATGGCACACAGTAGATCTTGCTACCTGTGGATCAAGTTGTAGAACTCTTCGCACCTTCTCTCACACCCTGACTGTCTGTATGCTACCATGCTTCCCGCTATGACAACAATGAACTAAACCTCGGAAACTGTAAGTCAGCCCCAATTAACTCTTGTTCTTTATAAGAGTCGCCATGGTCATGGAATGTCTTCACAGCAATATAAACCCTAACTAAGAATACCAATGAAAGGATGCTTTTCCCCCCCTCTGAATACTTAGTGGAATATTTCTGATTGTAAAAATTAGAAATCTTAAGAAAAAAAATTTAGAAAATTACTAAAATTAATAAAAGTATAAATGCTAATATTACAAGATAGATGGCCATAGCCCATAATTGTCTGGGAACAACAGAGAATGGCGAAGAGGAGTTGTCATATGAAATGTATCAGTTGAAGTGTCTATCACGTGCTGATCAGACAGGCCTGGATTGCTGAGTTTTACGCTATGTGGCCCCGCCTTATTGGCTGGCATTGCTTGTGTAATAGGTGGGCTTTGATCCCAAAATAGTCAACTCAGAGGCTGGCCAGCACCCTCTGACCTGGTGCTAAAGAATGAACAGGGCTAGCCATATTCTCTCTTTTGAAGCTGAACTAGAAAGTGCAGTTAGCGGTGGGATCTGGAATAGGAGGAATCTATATCAAGAAGCTATGAGGTAAGGCGAGGCCAGGACGGGTCACAGCAGGCTGACATTATAAGGGAGAGAGTCCCACGAGGAAGCAGAGTCTTTGAAGTGGAGGAAAACTACGCAGAGTGGAAGAATAGAAAAAGCTAGACAGTCTAGCTGGACTGCAGGATGGAGCCCAAGGCACAGCAGGGCCGCAACAGCACACGAGATCGTTGAGTGAAATAGGGAGATCTCTATGGGCTGCTCTCCTCCAAATGATGCTAGTTCTCAGATGGCCCTCTGGTTCTGGACCCAGTGCACAGGTACATTTATGATATTCACTTTTGTAAAAAATATTATTATGTGCATGTATGTGTGTGTGTGTGTGTGTGTGTGTGTGTGTAGGTCCATGTGCGCCTTGGTATGAAGTTGGAAGACAACTTTCAGGAATCATTTTTCTCCTTCCACTATGGGTTATGGAGATCAAACGCCTGTCACAAAGCTTGTATAGCCAGTGCTTTTACCCACTGAGCCATCGCGCTGGCCCAGTTCCCTTTGTTCTTTTACTGCAAAGAATGTGTCTGGAGCAACTCACTCATTAGAGCAATGAGGTGTAGGGGGGACTTGCTGGGTCAGGTCTTCCAGGTCTAGTGTGCAGGAGCCTCAGAGGACCCACGTGCAAGAATAATCATAGGTCGGCCTAGGACTTGGAAGGGTGTCAGGCAGCTGCCCTGCTTTCCTATCCCTCTTGAATTCACCTGGCACATCCTCTAAGCTGCTCCTGCATATCCTCTTTGTTCTTTTCCTCACTGGTTTCCTTCCAAGACATACTTTCTCCTCTCTCCTAACCCTGGATGGCATGTGTTGTCGGGACATTGACTGACCTCAGTCTAGTCTGGATGTCTACTGTCCAGCACTATGTCACCAGTCTGTGAGTTATTTTAACAGAAGAATGGAGGAAAGGAAATAAAACGGGAGGGAAAAGGAGAGGAAGGAGAAGGAGAAGGGAGAGGAAGAGGAAGAGGAGGAGGGAGAGGAGGAGGGAGAGGAGGAGAGATGTGGAAGCCAGCTGAAAGACTACTGTGTTTGAATGTCACATGCTTTATTTTTTAATCTGATGATGAACAATGGCAAAGTATGTGTTGTCATATGATCCTGAAAAGCATCTATCCTAGCCCTTGCTTGTGTCTTGATCTGTTTTTCTATTACCAACCCACTCTCGGGGTGCTCAGTGAGTCCCTCTCCCCTATTCTGTGGCAACTCACAGTTTCTAGAGCTCTCTCCTCACCCCTGCATTGTCTAGGTTTGCCTTCCCAGTATGGTCCATCTATGCCTGGAGCTGTCCACATTTTTTTAGTGCTGACAATCTGCCTCCTTCCTAGCGCTGCGGTGGACTCGGCCTTTCTTCAGAACTGGCCATGCTGACTGTGCAAGTGTGGAAAGCAGGCTGTGCTCTACTTAGAGCGGAATGAAGAAGTAGCTGAAAAAATTACACAGTCTCGAATACTGACAGTTTCAGCCCTGCTTGCCCGAGGGCGCCAATTGTGTAAATTCTTCTGCAGCGATGTGACAATCTCTTAGCAACTCTGAGATTCTCTAGTTTCAGTTTAACAGCACCAAGGCAGCAGACCGCAGGGGAACTCATTTCATTCCGGAGAGTGTTTTCAACAAAGGCACCCCAGCTTAGCTGTCTGTCTGAATCAGCATATGCCCATGGAGGGTGATTTGGCCCTTTCCCCTCCCCTGAAAATGTGTCAGTGGGGGTGACAGGGAAGATGTGAAGACACAGAGCCTTTGGGAGTCATCCCTTATGACCAGCTAAAGCTGTGTCCACAGAGGCTTGTGTCATTTGTTGTACTGGTCCCTTCAGTTTCAGCCTTGTACTCTTTCCATCCTGAGAGAAAGAACGTCCTGCTCATCACGTCTGCAAGGTTTTGCATTTTGCATTCTATGGCTTTTTCATCTGACAGCACAGACTTAGTGGCAGTTGTCCTCTCAAGATTCTGTCCAAAATGGATTATATCTGGCAGGTTAAAAGCCCCATAGAGCCATCTCCACAAAGAAGGAAAGGAAGTCAGACCAAAAATTAAAGGCTTGTCTTTCATGAATTTTGTGTGGATTCTGTTGTGTTCAGAGAACAAGATTGCAGCGTTGGAAAAGAAAGACAAAGAAAGAGGTGCTTTGGGAGGGGTGTGAGTTCTCATGCATGCTTCCAGTAGCTTTGTCCCAAGGATTTGGCACTAGCCTTTAGGACAAATTGCTGCCTTTGAAATGTTTACATTCCTCAGGTAGTATGAGAAAAGAATTAGCAATGAGGGGAATTTTATAATGGGTTTTTGAAGCTAGTTCTTCTGAGTAGATGGAGTACTGCATAAGAGTAAGTAAGGTACTTCCTGAAACTATATAATTCACCCAGGCAACTAGGGGATCATTTAGTAAATTGGAATGGTATCCTTAGAAGTTGTTAGCAAGGGTAAAATGTACCCAAATATCTCCCTGGTGACACAAAAGAGCTAATGAGTGCTCAAAGCATTCTTAAAGAGTTTTTGAAGCACAAAACAAATACTGCTCCCCAAATACCAGTTGACAGCATGTATTGTGTGAGTGTAAGAGGCAGTCAAGGTCCTTGGTCACACAAGGGGACATTGCAACAATGATGAGTTCTAATGATGGGATCTGTGAAACGTTTCCTCCCACAATGCCCATGGAGAGAGAACAATTATACAAATGGAGATCTGGTCAACAAGAGGTGCTGTAGAGCAGTAGTACTGTAGGCAACAATGTAAAGGGTGTCTTAGAAATAACTTCCTGACAGTGCTACATTGAGTTTGTGATCTTCCTGGGGAAGGATGAACAGATGTTTTTACTTATCCTAGATAGGGAACCAATGACAGACCAAAGTAATTTCAATAAAATCCAGTTTGGTGAACCAGTAAGTTAATTGAGATTATTTACAGCAATATGGATGCAGTTGCTTACAGGAGTACGGGTGACTGAAGAGCAGCTGGGTGATGACTTAAAAGTGACATCTTTGGAGCTGTCTGCACAGCTTGAAGGTAGGTTGTAGGCAGTTAGTCAAATTGAAGAGTTGGCTCTCCCCATCTTTCCTTACTGCTCACATAAACTTTGGGGAGGGGACCCTGTGAATCTTGTAAATTTCAGGAACTTCTTAGACTTGGGAGTTGCTTATTTCCTGTGTCATAACAAACCTCCCTACAGGAAGGTTTTAATTGGTATCAAATAGCTACTCAACAAGTAGTAATAGAAGGATTTTAGTTTCTATGCTGATGCTAAGGTCACTGGAAAATCATTAGGAAGTGTTAGAGTCATTTTTTGAATTCTCTGTCCAATGAAGAAATTAAGAATATTTCTGAAGAAGAGACGGCTAGAGAACTGTTCAGTATCCACTATCTCTTTATTTCCTTGTAGAGAATCCTGATTTTATTGGGGCAACACATGCTTAGCTGAAATAGATGTGATTTCTCAGCCTGCCTGGGAGATGAGAACTATTATTAATTGCTAAATTCTATCGAATGAAATTCAAAGAGAAGTTATTAGGTGAATCTTTGGATATTGTTCTTTAAATGGGATAACACATTAGCTGGCACGAGCCCTTTGTTCCTTATCTAAAACGAGGAAATGCTGAAGTTGTGGTAGCCACTGTGCATGTAAAGCAGCCTTGAGAAAGGAAGCCATAGCTCAAAAATGGTGGAATGGTGGGCTGGACACACACACACACATACACACACACACACACACACACACACACACACACACGGGGGGGGGAAGGGGGAAGAAGTAGGAGGAGGAAGAGGAGGAAGAGGTGGAGGAGGAGGAGGAGAAGGAGGAGGAAGAAGAAGAAGGAGAAGAAGAGGAGGAGGAGGAGGAGGAGGAGGAGGAGGAGGAAGAAGAAGAAGAAGAAGAAGAAGAAGAAGAAGAAGAAGAAGAAGAAGAAGAAGAAGAAGAAATGCATATGAAATACGAACCAATGCTTTAGAGGCATCTGCCATAACTTTGTTTAAACCCCATCTTCAGGTCTCTGCTCTTTTCTAACTGACATACTCTGAAAGTCTGAAATCCCGTATCTTCTTTCTTAAATAGAAGTTATTCTATTCACACAACAGGAGAATCAGTAGGGAATAAGATTCTAAAACGCAGCCAGCCCATCCATATGGATGGGCACCATATGGCCTCTTCTTGCTGCCAAGGACAGTCTAACAGACTCAGGGAAGAATGTCAAGTGCAAAGTCACTGATGACATTCTGGAATGCATGAACCGGAGACAGACGGAATGACCTTGAGATATCAGAGGTACTGACTCGGAAGCATTCCTCACAAAATGCTTTTCAGTACACATGGCCATACCTTATACATTCCATAAAGCCAAACCCTCACTTTTCAAACCATCACGGCCAGCTGCTATAATGATTGTTATTTGTGTTATTCATCAATTCAACTGTGTAGAAGAAGGTCACAGTCCATCCATTTTAAACTTCCTAATATGCTGTTGCCAAATTTTAGTTATGTATGGGAGCCTAAGCCAGCTTCCTTCTCTGTTTTCTGTTGTCTAACATGACATTAACGCACTCTCAAATCACACGGCAGATCATCACATCCCGTATCTTGCTTCCAGAAGTTCTGCTATTTGTAATAGTAGCTTCCTTTTATTGTTAGGCAAGACACTACACGTTGTGAATTAGATATCGTGATTTTCCTTTCTAAGATACAGAAATAGGCGCTCAGAGAGATGGTAATAAATAGTAGAACCATGATTAAAATTCAGCCTGTGTATACAGAGTTGATTGTTTTATTAAACAATTATCACTATCATTATCACCACCACCATCATTATTATTATTGGTGTGTGTGTGTGTGTGTGTGTGTGTGTGTGTACACTCAAGTGCATTTGAATGTGTGTGTGTGTGTGTGTGTATGTGTATGTACACTCAAGTGCATTTGAATGTATATGTGTGATACCATGCATGCATAATTCAGGAGAAAACTTCCATGAGTCCGTTTTTTTAATTGCTAGTTCCAGAGATCATACTCAGATCATCAAAATTATCCAGCCAGTATTTTTACCCACTGAGCAATCTCAATTCTTTCCAGAATCTATTGTTTTAATCATTATTCCTAGGCCTCATGTAAAAAGCAGAGTAATATCCACTTATAATCTCAGTGCCGAGGGATAGAGGCAGGTAGATCGCTCGTGATTACAGGCCATCCAGTTTAGCCTAATCAGGTAAGACCCAGGTCACAGTGAGAGTCACCCCATCTTTAAAAACAAAATGAATGACCAGCCTGGTGGAAAGCATGAGTAGTCAACCTCTGGCCACCATCCATATGCTCACACGAAGACATATATGCACCCGCACACAGATGAAAAAAACACAACATGCGTACATACACATTTACAGGGGAAGACACCCAATAAACGCAGTAAGTGAATAAGCTGGAACACAAGCAAGTATAAAAAGTGATAAAATCATAGATCAGGGAAGAGGCAGCCCACTAGGGTCAAGACTGAGCTGAAGGTTGCAATGTTCAGTGTGGTGATCGGGAAGGTGGACCGTGTACTTGAACACAGATCTGCAGGGCGAGAAATCACATGGGTGTGAGCTCATAAGAAGATGTGCTGAGAAGAGATGATCCACATATGGACGTACAATGAGTACAGAGGCTCTAGGGTGGGAACATATTTAAGAAATCCTAAAGAGTCTGAAGTGGTATGGTGAAAGCAGGGTTGATATTGTCTCTTTCAAGACAAGTAAGAGCGCCTGGAAAACAGATCACACATAGTCTGATAAAGGAAAATATAAGGCTGACAGGGTTGAAAAGCGAAGTAATCTTTATGTATGTGCCAGAGTCACGCTGGGTTCTATACTGAGATCGAATTCAGGGAAGGTCAAGAGCAGAGCTTCTCAACCTTCCTAACATTGTGATCCTTTAATGCAGTTCCTCATGGTGTGGTGTCCCCCAACCATAAAATTATTTTCATTGCTCCTGCATAACTCTAATTTATGCTACGGGTATGAATTGTAGTGTAAATATTTGATGTGTGACCCTAAAGGGGTCACAACCCCCCAGGGTGAGAACCACTGGTCCAGCTGAAGGGACTCCAATTAGAGGATTCCACAGCAGTGTTTTGATCTGAGTGTAGTACTTAAAATATGGGTTGTGTTACCACATGAGGTATTGTAATCTAATATGGGACTTGTGAACAATTTGGCAACTGTTAATTCAGAGAGTGCAATGACCAAAAATCAATTCCAAATAAAATGTATAATGAATCCAATGTGTTTCTGGTAACACTCACCTATGTTGTAACATGTGGCTTAACAGTAGTCTTGGTTGAGATGACCTAACATGAACACTTTGTACTGAGCATGGCTTCATGCTACCTTCCAAATCAACACTATTGTATGCTATGAATGGAGGTCTCTCTCTCTCTCTCTCTCTCTCTCTCTCTCTCTCTCTCTCTCTCTCTTTCTCTCTCTCTCTGTATGTATGTGTTCTAATATGTAACAAAATTCTCAGATCTTAAAATAATTGTTTAATTATGGAAAGAAAAACCTTCAATATTTTCCTAATGTCACTCCTCAGAATGCAAGTTTCAAATTAGTAATCCTTGGATTGTGTTATGTTGAAATATTTGATTTAAATAAGTGCTGTTTGAGTTGCTGACTTGAATTTCATAAAAAGTCATTAAATGCATTTGGTTTAGAATGAAGGCAGAATTTCCAACTATTTTTTATAATGGTCTTAAATACAGTTCTGATTTTTTTTTTTACTACATATTTGTTGCACAAAGCCACACTCTGAGCATTGATAATTATTAAAGATACTGATCAACCCTGGAAAATATTAAAGATGTTCTGCATTGTGCAGTGCCAAATGTTCAGCTAAGACTTAATTCTTTATGTAAAAACATTATGTAAAAACAAACAAGCACAGCTATTATATTTAATAAGTAGGAACATTATATATGGGCTAAAAGTGTTTTAAAATAAATTTCTTTATGATTTATTATCACTAATTGTTTGGTTTGTATGTCTACTTTAGAGACGTCTAGACCTGGGGCTACATAAAAGTTCCTCTGGAAGTTCTACATGTGACAGAGTGTTAATAGATTAATATCTAGAGCATACAAAGAATTTAGAAGACTAAACAACAAGAAAATAAGCAACCCAGTCAATAAATGGGCTTAAAACAAACACAGCACACACAGATGGACTATGAATAGCCAGGAAACATAAGAACACATTCAACCTTAATACCCATAAGAGAAATGCACATCAAAACGACATTGAGATTTTGATCTTACATCGGTCAAAATGGTAGCCATTAAGAAAACAAACAACAGCATGTGCTGGTGTGGTGTATGCACAGCTGCTGGGAGTGTAAACTGGTTCAGCCTCTGTACAAATCAGCATGGTGGTTTCTCCCAAAAGTAGAATTAGGTGTACAATATGGTCTATTATAATACTCCCGGTTCAAGGCAACATATCACAGACATTTGTATATCAACATTTATTCCAGTATCATTCATAAGAGCTAAGTTACAGAAGCTGCGTATGTGCCCAACAATGCAGTTGTATTTATAGATTTAGGAATACATACTTATTCTAGTTTAAGGTCTTTTTCTTGTCTTTCAGCTATGTTGCAATACTCAGAGCTTACCTTGGTGTATGCTTGCTGGGCTTTAATGGAGACATGCTATCTTGGCTGTTATAAATTGTGTCTAGGCATATGGGTTTTGAAATATTGTAAGTCTAGGTGCTGATACATGGTCTTGTTTTTGTTGAGTGGCTATTTTGTTCCTTAGTTTCTGTTGCTCTCTCTAGTTCTTAGGAGATTGTGGTGGCCAGGTGTTGCCTGGTAGAAAATTCTTCTGGGCTCTGGTTAGATGTCTCTACAGGGGGTTCCAGGCTAAATGTGTTTCTAGGTATTTGGAGCTGACAGTTAGGAATGAGGATGAGTTGTTAGGGAGTGGGGGCTGAGTGGGTCCACAGGAGGGAGGAAAGCAGGGTGTTCTACCAGGATATGCTTAGTTCTCTGGGAATGGGGGCAGAGAGTGAAGATAGGCTATAGCAGAGGATGAGACTAGGGGACTGGATTTGGAGGAATACAGGGAGACGTGAAGATCCGTAGTTAGCCTACCTGATTCCTGACTGAAGAGGCCTGTGGGTTCCCATTAGAATTGGGGCTGTGAGTGGGGGAATGTTAGGACAGGGAGACCAGTAGAGATAGGAGTACAACAGAGCAAGACTGAGCAAGTGGTCTGATGCAGAGCTGGTTATGAGACTGGGGGATTGGATTTGGAGGAGTGGAGGGAGAGGGGAAGATCTGCAGTTAGCTTCTCTGCTTCCTGTCGTGTGTTAAATAATTATATAAAGTACCGCCCCGCCAGGCCTCGGCACCCACTCCTTGCAAGTATCCGGTAAAGCATGACTCTTAAACTTAAATAGTTAACCAAATATATTTATGTATATAGACTCCCAAGTACATAAAGCCAATTTACAATGATAAAGGTCTTATCCCAATTTTCTAACCTCTCCAAAACACCAGAAATATGTCTGAAGCCATCTGGATATCCAGGTCTCCTTCTCTGCTCTGCTCATGTGGCCCTCCCTCTCTCCCTCCACTCCTGTAGTCCACTGAGCCTCTCTGCCTCCTTAGCTCCTCCTCCTCTCTCCCCTCCAACCACTGGCTTCTCACTGCCTCAATATGAATGGATAGGAAAAAACCCAAGGTGTGTGGGGCTTCTCATTTGTGACCCTGCACATCACTAGAATTGCTAAGACAACATTTGCTTCCTTGAGGGTTCATTAGATAGCACAGCTAGTAAAGGATCTGACTGCTAAACCCATTGACCTGAGTTTGAACCTTGAAACCCATGTGGTAGATAGAGAGAACTTATTTCTGCAAGTCATTTGCCTTCCTCATGTGTGCTGTTGGACAGCACATTCAATCCCTGCTTCCAGAAAAAAAAATGTGAAGAAAAATCAATAAATTACTTCCTTGAATAAAAATAAGAAAGATGAGTCAAGTAATGGGGGCTTAGGAATTCAGGGGTTTCTTACTATATATCACAACATTAAAACTTTTTAAGGACTTAAATAATATTAGCTTATTATATTCCTTCCAAGAGTTTAGAATGCAAATCATAAGACTGCCTAACATGTTGATTTTAGCAGTATTAAACTGTCAAAATTAGCTATAACTTTAATTTTAAAGCTTTTGCCTCTCCTCCAGTTTGGGTATGAAGTATTGCCCATAAAGGCTCTTTTGTTAAAGGACTGATCTTTAGATGTTGGTGATGGTTTGTATATGCTTGGGCGCTATTAGGAGATGTGGCCTTGTTGGAGTAGGTATGTCACTGTAGGCATGTGTTTTAATATCATGGTCCTAGATGCCTGGAAGGCAGTCTTCCCTTAGAGGCCTGTAGATGAAGATGTAGACCGCTCAGCTCCTCCTGCACCATGCCTACCTGGATGCTGCCATTTTCCTACTATGAAGATACTGGACTGAATCTCTGAACCAGCCCCAATTAAATGTTGTTCTTATAAGAGTTGCCTTGGTCATGGTATCTGTTCATAGCAGTAAAACCCTAACTATTACAGTTCTTTGTATATATTGGATATTAGCCTTCTGTCGGATGTAGGGTTGGTGAAGATCTTTTCCCAATTTGTTGGTTGCCATTTTGTCCTTTTGATGGTGTCCTTTGCCTTACAGAAACTTTGTAATTTTATGAGGTCCCATTTGTCAATTCTTGATCTTAGAGCATAAGCTATTGATGTTCTGTTCAGGAACTATCCCCCTATACCCACGTCCTCAAGGGTCTTCCCCAGTTTCTTTTCTATTAGTTTCAGCATGTCTGGTTTTATGTGGAGGTCCTTGATCCACTTGGAGTTGAGCTTAGTACAAGGAGATAAAAATGGATCAATTTGCATTCTTCTGCATGCTGGCCTCCAATTGAACCAGCACAATTTGTTGAAAAGACTATATTTTTTCCACTGGATGTTTTGAGCTCCTTTGTCGAAGATCAAGTGGCCATAGGTGTGTGGGTTCATTTCTGGGTCAATCCTATTCCATTGATCCATCTGCCTGTCACTGTACCATGCAGTTTTTAACACTATAGCTCTGTAGTATTGCTTGAGGTCTGGGATACTGATTCCCCCAGAAATTCTTTTACTGTGGAGAATAGTTTTAGCTATCCTGGGTTTTTTGTTATTCCAGATGAATTTGAGAATTGCTCTTTTTACCTCTATGAACTGAGTTGGGATTTTGATGGGGAATGTGTTGAATCTGTATATTGCTTTGGGCAAGATGGCCATTTTAACTATATTAATCCTGCCAATCCACGAGCATGGAAGATTTTTTTCCATTTTCTGAGGTCTTCTTCCATCTCCTTCTTCAGAGACCCGAAGTTCTTGTCATACAGATCTTTCACTTGTTTGGTTAGAGTCACACCAAGTTACTTTATATTGTTTGTGGCTATTGTGAAGTGCCAGTTTCTTAACACCAAAATTCCCTTACATTTCCAGTGAGATTTACTTTTCTCCTTCTCTTCCTCCTCTTCCTTTTTGCAAATAGTCAGGCCTTTAAAGTTCTCTAAGGTAGTGGGCATCTGATTTCTTTTTATTCTATTTTGAATATGAAGTCAGGGGACAACTGAGGTTTTGAAAATATTAAGCCAACTTTTGCTTTCCAGTAGACTGTCATTTTCCATTATTTGTTAAGGCTGTCTAACATTTCAGGTCACTACGTTTCATGTCTACTTAATGTTTTCCTTTCTCTCTCTCTTTTTTTTTTGAGACAGAGTCTCTCTACATAGCCCTGGCTGTCCTAGAATGCACTATGTAGACCAGGCTGGCCTCGTACTCACAGAAGTCCATCTGCCTCTTCCTCTCTAGTGCTGGGATTAAAGGAGTGTGCTACCACATCTGGTTTACTTTTTTTTTCTTAAACAAGAATCACCTTTCCTCTTCATAAACAAATAAATATGAAAAAAATTGCTTTTATACATCGTATGCAGAAATGATACTTTCCTTGTCCACATGAAAAAAATGCTGGCATGTTTATTGCCATGTGTTGTATGACTACACATGTATATCTAATGCTCTTTCTCCCTGGGACCTTTCTCATGTGAGAGGATTTTTTCCATTTAAGACTGCTTATGTGAGCCGGGTGTGGTGGCATACACCTGTAATCCCAGCACTTGGGAGGCAGAGGCAGGCGGATTTCTGAGTTCGAGGCCAGCCAGGTCTACAGAGTGAGTTCCAGGACAGCCAGGACTACACAGAGAAACCCTGTCTCAAAAAACCAAAACCAAAACCAAAACCAAAACAAAAACAAAACAACAACAACAACAACAACAAAAACCAACCAACCAACCAACCAAACAAACAAAAAACCAAAAGACTGCTTATGTGGCTTGCCTTGATCAAGGAAATAAGCATTTCTGTGCACAACACCCCATCAGATGCTAATAGGGCTATTTATGCTTCTCCATGTTGCTTGTCTCTCAGCCACAGAGACTTTCATCGTCCCAGGTAGAGTTCTATCATCATCTAAGGTCTCTAGTGAAGGTTATGTGGGGGTGAGTCATAGTCACCCAGCGATAGACATATTTGGAGGGAGAAATAAGCCTTACAGTCATGGCCCATTCTACCTTAACAGATACTCTCTCATTGTATCTCTTCAATCTCATTCTCTCTCTCTCTCTCTCTCTCTCTCTCTCTCTCTCTCTCTCTCTCTCTCTCTCTCTCATTATAAAAACCAGAGACTTCAGCCAAACCACTTTCTATCCCTTAATAGTAAATGGATAGAATAAATTGTCAGTGAGTCAATGCAAAGCTGTTAGCACCAACAATGTAAACAATTGAATATTTAGTCACTGCAGTATAGCTAATAATTGCCATTTCTCTTTAAGTAATGAAGCAAATAAAAATGTAGGCCCCGCTGCAAAGCTGCTGGTTAATAGACCAATTACAGTGATTCTTGAATATGAACACGGTATTTTTTAATTTAAACATTCTCTATTCAGATCTTAATAATGGCTTCTGCAAGTAGCAATTAAGTCTCCCAAAAGAAAAACAAAGTTAGAATGTTAGCAACTTGTAGCCACGCAGAAGTGATTCTTTTGCGGCAATAGTGACCAGTCAGTGCTAGAAACCTTTCCAATATCATTTGATAGATGTACTTTGTCTCCTCAGGTGAGAGAACACACTGCAAATGGCTTTCTTAATGGTCAGGAAATGATGGTATCAATGACTTGTTTAATTAATTTCATCATTTTAGTAGACTCCAAAAACTTGCGGTGGGTGAGACAAGCAGATACCATTCAGTTTTTTGTTTTGTTTTGTTTGTTAAGTAGCCTAGGCTGGCCTTAAACTGTAGCTCAATTGATATTGACCCATTCATACAAAGAAGTGCTATCTTTTTTTTAAGTTTTAGAAATTTTTTAGAAAATAATTTATTTTATGTGCATTAGTGTTGTGCGTTTGTATGACTATGTGAGGGTGTGGGAGTGCCTGGAACTGGAGTTACAGACTACTGTGAGCTGCTGTGTAGGTGCTGGGAATTGAACTCAGGTCCTCAGGAAGAATAGCCAGTGCTCTTAACCACTGAGCCATCACGGCAGCCCCATAAGTGCTATTATTGAGGGGTTTTTGAAGCTTTGAATTCTTAGGAAAAATAAATTCTTTCTTCTTCTTCTTCTTCTTCTTCTTCTTCTTCTTCTTCTTCTTCTTCTTCTTCTTCTTCTTCTTCTTCTTCCTCTTCTTCTTCTTCTTCTTCTTCTTCTTCTTCTTCTTCTTCTTCTTTCTCCTCCTCCTCCTCCTCCTCCTCCTTCTTCTCTCTCCTATTTTGGGTTGGGATATGCATTTTCTTTTAATTTGGAAAGTTTAAAGAATTACTAAGATCCTTATTATTACCTTAGTTAAGAAAAAGTCTTTATTTTGTATGTGTGGATCCTTATGTTTCAAGGTACACATATAAAGTTCAGAATACAACTTGTGGGAGTTGCTTCTCCCCTTTCACTATATGGATTCCAGGGATCAAACTTGCAGGCTTGGTGGCGAGTGCATTTACTCACTGGGCCATCTTATTGGTCCCTGTACTGAGATTATTTTGATGAAGGACTTTAGGGTTTGGGAACGAGAGGGAGGGTACTGGAAGGTGAATATGAGCAAAGTACATTATGTACAATGTATGACAATGTCATATCAAAAGTCCATTATTTTTGTACAGCTAACATGTGCTAATAAAAATAAATATTAACCTTGGATGCTAAATATGATTGACTCTGTGTGAACCAACTCATGAACATGTGATAAGGAAATAGGTTAACTTTCTTCATTTCTGGACATAGCGCTTTCTGAGTTCTTGAGGTGTGTATGAGAAAGACAGTTGAAAAATGCATTTAAGCCGCCATCATCACTCCCAGATGGACGGGACAGTCAGCTCCAGGTAAACAGAGATATCCCGAGTTTAACATCAATTGGGACACAGACCTCCAGGCTTCTGCCTGTGCCCAAGACCTGGTCAGCTCTGCGGGTCATCTGTGTGCCAGCCCTATTGTGGGTTGTTTGTCCTGCAGAGTAATCGGCATTTGGAGGTGCTCCCCACCGCCATCTTCGCTCCCAGACAGACAGGACAGGCAACACCAGATACACAGAGACAACCCCCGAGTATAACATTGCTTGGGGCAAGGCCCACCAGGGCTCCAACAGCACCCAAGAGTAGGGCAGCCCATCAGCAATCTGTGCCAGGGGAAACCCAGTCATCCAGAGGAGCAGAAATAGCCTCACAGGCTTACAGGAGGTTCAAGCACCAGACAGTGACAACAGGACCAACTAACGCCAGAGATAACCAGATGGCAAAAGGCAAACTAGGAATGTTACTAATAGAAGTCAAGGCAATATGGTAGCATCTGAACCCAATTCGCCAACAACAACAAGTCCTGGATACCCCAACACACCAGAAAAACAAGATTTGTATTTAAAATCACTGGTCATGATGCTGTTAGAGGAACACAAGAAGGACATAAACAAACCTCTTAAAGAAATGCAGGGGAACATGAGTAGGTTAGAAGCCCTTACAATGGAAACACAAAAATCACGTAAAGAAATACAGGAGAATATGGGTCAACAGATAGAAGCCAAAAAGGGGAAATGCAAAAATCACTTAAAGAAATACAGGAGAACTTGGGTCAACAGGCAGAAGTCATGAAAGAGGAAGCACAAAAATCTTTTAAAGAATTACAGGAAAACACAAACAAACAAGTGAAGGAACTGAGCAAAGCCAGCCAGGATCTAAAAACAGAAGTAGAAACAACTAAGAAATCACAAAGGGAGAAAACTTTGGAGATAGAAAACTTTGGGAAGAAATCAGGGGTCATAGATGTAAATAACAACAGAATACAAGAGATAGAAGAAAGAATCTCAGATGCCAAAGATAACATGGAAAGCATGTACTCAAGAGTCAAAGAAAATGCAAAATGCAAAAAGCTTGCAGCTCAAAACATCCAGGAAATTCAGGACACAATGAGAAGACCAAACCTAAGGATTATAGGTATAGATGAGAGTGAAGATTTACAATTTAAAGGGCCAGCAAATATCAACAAAATTATGGATGAAAACTTCCCTAACCTAAAGAGAGAGATGCTCATGAATATACAAGAAGCCTACAGAACTCCAAACAGACTGGACCAGAACAGAAATACCTCCCGACACATAATAATCAAAACCCCAAATGTTCTAAACAAAGAGAGAATATTAAAGGCAGTAAGAGAAAAAGGCCAAGTAACATATAAAGGAAGACCTATCAGAATTATACCAGACTTCTCACCAGAGACTGTGAAAGCTACAAGATTCTGGGCAGATCTCATGCAGACTCTAAGAGAATACAAATGCCAGCCAAGACTACTATACCCAGCAAAATTCCCAATCACCATAGATGAAGAAACCAAGATATTCCATGATAAAACCACATTTACACAATATCTTTCCACAAACCCAGCCCTACAAAGGATAATAGGGGGAAAATGCCAATACAAGAAGGGAAACTACACCCTGGGAAAAGCAAGATAGTAACCTTCTTTCATCAAACCCAAAAGAAGATAACCACTCAAACATAAAAATAACATCAAAAATAACAGGAAGTAATAATCACTATTCCTTAATATCTCTTAACATCAATGGACTCAATTCCCCAATAAAAAGACATAGACTAACAGACTGGATATGTAAACAGGACCCTACATTTTGCTGCATACAGGAAACATACCTCAGTGTCAAAAAACAAATACTACCTCAGAGTGGAAGGCTGGAAAACAATTTTACAAGCAAATGGTCTCAGGAAACAAGCCGGAATAGCCATTCTAATATCAGATAAAATTGACTTTCTGCCTAAAGTCATCAAAAGGGACACAGAAGGACCCTTCTTACTGGTCAAAGGAAAAATCCACCAAGAAGAACTCTCAATTCTGAACATCTAGGCTCCAAATGCAAGGGCACCCTCATTCATAAAAGAAACTTTACTAAAGCTCAAAGCACACATTGCAACTAACACAATAATTGTGGTGCACTCTCCTCAATGGACGGATCAGGAAAACAGAAACTAAACAGGGACACAATGAAACTAATTGAAGCTTTGGACCAATCGGATTTAATAGATATATATATAGTACATTTCATCCTAAAGCAAAAGAATATACTTTTTTATCAGAACCTCATGGTACCTTCTCTAAAATTGACCATATAATTGGTCACAAGACAGATCTCAACAGATATAAGAAGACTGAACTAATCCTATGCCTCCTATCAGATCACTATGGAGTAAGAGTGGTCTTCAATAGCAACAAAAACAACAGAAATCCCACATACACATGGAAGCTGAACAATATTCTACTCAATAATATCTTGGTCAAGGAAGAAATAAAGAAATCAAAGACTTTTTAGAACTTAATGAAAATGAAGGTACAACATATCCAAATTTATGGGACACAATGAAGGCAGTGGTAAAAGGAAAACTCATAGCCCTGAGTGCCTCCAGAAAGAAACTGGAGAGAGCATACATTATCACCTTAATGGCACACCTGAAACAAAAAGAAGCAAATTCACCCAAGAGGAGTAGAAGACAGGAAATCATCAAACTCAGAGCTGAAATCAATCAAGTAGAAACAAAGAGAACCATACACAGAATAATCAAAACCAGGAGCTGGTTCTTTGAGAAAATCAACAAGATAGATAAACCCTTAGCCAAACTAATCAGAGGGCACAGAGACAGTATCCAAATTAACGAAATTAGAAATGAAAAAGGAGATAGAACAACAGAAACTGGGGAAATTAAAAAAAATCATCAGTTCCTACTACAAAAACCTATACTCAACACAACTGGAAAATCTGGAGGAAATGGACAATTTCCTCGACAGATGCCAAATACCAAAATTAAATCAGGATCAAATAGATCATCTAAACAGTCCTATATAACCCCTAAAGAAATAGAAAGGGTCATAAAAAGTCTTCCAACCAAAAACAGCACAGGACCAGATGGTTTTAGTGCAGAATTCTTTTTTTTTTTTTTCATTTGTTCAGTAGCTTTATTTTTTTTTCTCATAAAACTGAAGATTTTTTTTTTAATTTTTTTCTATATTCTTTGTTTACATTCCAAAGGCTTTCCCCTTTCCCAGTTACCCCCCACCATATGTCCCATAATTCCTCTCCCCCCCATGCTATTCCCCACTCTTCCCCCCCCCACGATTTCTCTGTTCTGGGTCTACAATACTGGATCCAATCTTTACAGGCCCAGGGTCCTCTCCTTTTTTTCTTCTTGAGAGTCATTTGACTTGCTAATTGTGCCTTGAGTATTTAGGGCTTCTGGGCTCATTAATATCCACTTATCAGTGATTGCATTTCGTGTGTATTCTTTTGTGATTGGGTTAGCTCACTTAGGATGATAGTTTCCAGATCTAACCATTTACCTACAAATTGCATGAATTCATTATTTTTAATTGCTGAGTAGTACTCCATTGTATAAATATACCACATTTTCTGTATCCATTCCTCCTTTGAGGGATATCTGGGCTCCTTCCAATTTCTGGCTATTTAGTGCAGAATTCTATCAGACCTTCAAAGAAGACCTAATACCAATACTCTTCAAACTATTCCACAAAATAGAAACAGAAGGAACACTACCCAACTGGTTCTATGAAGCCGCAATTACGCTGATAACAAAGCCACACAATGATCCAACAAAGAAAGAGAACTTCAGACCAATTTCCCTTATGAATATGGATGCAAAAATAATAAAATTCTTGCCAACCAAATCCAAGAACACATCAAAACGATAATTCACCATAATCAAGTAGGCTTCATCCCAGCGATGCAGGGATGGTTCAATATATGGAAATCCATCAATGCAATCCACTACATAAACAAACTCAAAGAAAAAAACCACATGGTCATTTCATTAGATGCTGAAAAAGCTTTTGACAAATTCAGCATCCTTTCATGCTAAAAGTCTTAGAAATAACAGGAATTCAAGGCCCATACCTAAACATAGTAAAAATATACACCAAACCGGTAGCCAACATGAAAACAAATGGAGAGAAGCTTGAATCAGTCCCACTAAAATCAGGGACTAGACAAGGCTGCCCCCTCTCTCCATATCTTTTCAATATAGTACTTGAAGTTCTAGCGAGAGCAATTAGACAACAGAAAGAGGCCAAAGGGATACAAATTGGAAAGGAAGAAGTCAAACTATCACTACTCGCAGATGATATGATAGTATACTTAAGTGACCCAAAAAACTCCACCAGAGAACTCCTACAGCTGATAAACAACTTCAGCAAAGTGAGTGGTTATAAAATCAACTCAAACAAATCAATAGCCTTCCTATACTCAAAGGATGAACAGGCTGAGAAAGAAATTAGAGAAATGACACCCTTCACAATAGCCACAAACAATATAAAGTTTCTTGGTGTGACTCTATCCAAACAAGTGAAAGATCTGTATGACAAGAACTTCAGGTCTCTGAAAAAGGAAATTGAAGAAGACCTCAGAAAATGGAAAAATTGTCCATGCTCGTCGATTGGCAGGATGAATATAGTAAAATAGGCCGTCTTGCCAAAAGCAATATACAAATTCAATGCAATCCCTACCAAAATCCCAACTCAGTTCTTTATAGAGGTAGAAAGAGCAATTCTCAAATTCATCTGGAATAATAAAAAACCCAGGATAGCTAAAACTATTATCAACAGTAAAAGAACTTCTGGGGGAATCAGTATCCCAGACCTCTAGCAGTACTACAGAGCAATAGTGTTAACAACTGCATGGTATTGGTACAGTGACAGGGAGGTGGATCAATGGAATAGAATTGAAGACCCAGAAATGAACCCACACACCTATGGTCACTTGATCTACGACAAAGGAGCTAAAAGCATCCAGTGGAAAAAAGATACTCTTTTCAACAAATGGTGCTGGTTTAACTGGAGGTCAGCATGCAGAAGAATGCAAATCGATCCATTCTTATCTCCTTGTACTAAGCTCAACTCCAAGTGGATCAAGGACCTTCACATAAAACTAGACACACTGAAACTAACAGAGTAGAAACTGGGGAAGACCTTTGAGGACATGGGCACAGGGGAAAAGTTCCTGAATAGAACACCAATAGCTTATGCTGTAAGATCAAGAATTAGCAAATGGGACCTCATAAAATTACAAAGTTTCTGTAAGGCAAAGGCAACCAACAAATTGGGACAAGATCTTCATCAGCCCTTCATCTGACAGAGGCCTAATATCCAATATATACAAAGAACTCAAGAAGGTAGACTCCAGAGAGCCAAATACCCCTATTTAAAAATGGGGTACAGAGCTAAACAAAGAATTTTCACCTGAAGAATTTCGAATGGCTGAGAAGCACCTTCAGAAATGTTCAATATCATTAATCATTTGGGAAATGCAAATCAAAACAACCCTGAGATTTCACCTCACACTAGTCAGAATGGCTTAGATTAAAAACTCAGGAGACAGCAGGTGTTGGCGAGGATGTGGAGAGAGAGGAACACTCCTCCACTGATGATGGGATTGCAAGCTGGTAAAACCACTCTGGAAATCAGTCTGTCAGTTCATCAGAAAACTGGGCATGACACTTCGGGAGGACCCTGTTATACCACTCCTGGGCATATACCCAGAGGATTCCTTGGTATGCAATAAAGACACATGCTCCACTATGTTCATAGCAGTCTTATTTATAATAGCCAGAAGCTGGAAAGAACCCAGATGTCCCTCAATGAAGGAATGGATACCGAAAATGTGGTATATTTACACAATGGAATACTACTCAGCTATTAAAAACAACGAATTCATGAAATTTTTAGGCAAATGGTTGGAACTGGAAAATATCATCTAAGTGAAGTAATCCAATCACAAAAGAATACACATAGAATGTAGTCACTGATAAGTGGATATTAATTAGCTCAGAAGCTCTGAATACTCAAGACACAATTAACATATCAAATGATTCCCAAGAAGAGGGAAGGAGAGGGCCTTGGTCCTGGAAAGGCTTGATGCAGCATTGTAAGGGATTACCAGGACAGAGAATTGGGAGGGCATGATTGGGGAATGGGCAGAGGGAAGATGGTCTATGGGACTTACGGGCAGGGGGGACCTGGAAAGGGGAAATCATTTGGAATGTAAAAAAAGAATATAGAAAAAAAAGAAATATCCTTGTCAAAAATGTATTTAAAATAATCAGTTAATTTTGTTTAAGAGCATAATCTTACTGTTAACTCTACATAAAAAACAAATTTTAACTGTATTTATTTCTCCATTTGTTTTCTCCTTATGATTTTTCTAAAAAATGCCAGTAGTTTAGATGGCTTTAGTTCTTTTCTGAACACATCCTATCCTTTATGTTGTGGTTATTTGGTTATGTTGGCTGTGCACTGTTATTAAAAACCCCTTCTAAATTAGTGACTGTGCTTATTATTTCACAGAGACCACATTTATTTATGTTTGAAAATGGAAATCAAATTTTCTCTCAACATGACTTCTATTTCCCGGTTCATCTCTCTTGTTTTGAGTTTCTGCTAATGTTCAGTCTTTCAGTGACTCTTTCAGTGGACAGAAGGGAGTTGATACATCAAGAGAAAAGTCTTATTCTCAGTATGTTTAAAACGTCTGTAGTTCACTCTCATGTTTGGACTATTAGCTTGGTACAGCAGGCAATTCTAGCCTGACAGCTATTTTAGTTAGAACATTTCATGTAGTTTTTGGCTGTTTGTGGCATCTGTTTTTCCCAATTACAAGTTTTCCATCATTCTGATTGCTGTTTTGTGGTAAAGTCATTTCTTCTTGGTAGCTTTAAAACTCATGCCTACTTTTGCTTCTCCAGGTTCACTCTGATGTATGACAGTTTTCTTTTGTAAAGGTCCAAGTACTCATGTCCTTTAGAATTGAATGACTCATGTTTTTATTTATTTCCAGAAAATTTCATCATTATCTTATGAGTATTGTCTCTTTTAAATTACCCTTTTCTTTTTCTGAAACCCCTTTGTAATGTGATAAGGTACCTCATTCTCTCCTTTATGTTTCCTAGCTATTTTTCTTCTGTAACCGAGGTGAGTACCTTAGCAATCAACCATTCAAGTAGGAGATTTTATTTTTAGCTATTGTCATTGTCTATTCCTTAGTTAAACTGTCAACAAATTATTTCATTGACTCTGTATTTTGACCTGTTTAGTTTGCTCTAGAAAAATGTCATCAAGAGAGTCATTTATCAAAAGAAGATTATTTCTCCTAGATCTGTCATCACAGTCTTTGAGGTCCAGAATTAAGATGCTGGCAGAGAGGTTTGTTGAACTGGGCAGGCTTATTTATGATTCAGAAAATGTTTTTGTTTTTGTTTTTGTTTTTTTGGCTATATCTTCCACAAGGGGATTTTTATGGGCTTTCATAGGGCACTAATTCACTTATGATGTATATGTCTCACCTACTCTTGATCTGTTTAACCTACTATATGATCTATTTGTTTCACCTAATAGTACCATCGTTGGATGATAAGATTTCAGCATTGGAATTTTGGACGAAACAAGTATTCAATCATAGTAGTTTTGATTTAAAAAACAATGATTTCTCTTGTAATTTTTCCCTTTCCCCCTGTCACCTGTTCAACAATAGCTTGGTCTTACTAATCCTTTTCTTTCTTTTACATTCATCATTGTTAGATTTAACTGTCAACTCGATGCAAACCTAGAGTCATACGGGAAGAGGAAACATCTACTGAAGACTTGCTTCCATCGGATTGGCGCGTGGGCCGCTATGTGGACATTGTCTTGACAGCTAATTGGTGCATCTGCTGTGGGAGGGACTATACATAGGTAGATGGGCCTGGCTGTTTAAGATAAGTAGCTGAATGTGTGCCAGAGATCAAACCGGTAAGCAACAATTATAAAATATAAATCCCTTCGCGATTATGCCTCCTTTTTCAGAGTTAGGAGTTTTTATCATCTTGGATTGTGAACTTGTCTTCAGTTAGATTTATCTCTGGGGAAAGCTTTGGTTGTATTTTGATTTGAATACATACTCATCTTGAGTATTTTTTTTTCCCTGTATCTTTGTAGACATTTGGTATGGTTCTTCCTCCCAGGCCCATGTTCCCAGAAGTAAGATTCAAACTCAAAATATATTTATAAATACCTTGGCCATATAGCTAGATTTTTCTCTTATTAGAAACATAACCTAAATTATCCCATTTATTATAATCTACATTCTGCTATGTGGCTGACTGCTTGTGGTCAAGTATCATGAATTCGTTTTGTCGCATCTTCCCAGGCTGAATCTCCTCTGCTTGGCTCTATCCCAGAATCCTCTCTGCTTCCCATTTGACCCTCCTCCTATTTCTTACCTAAGCCACAGGCCATTAGATATATTATTGATAGGTGCCACATCTGTATAGACATAAGGTATTCTCTCTACAATTCCCCCTTTTAGGCTCTTTTTTTTTTCAAATATAAATTGAATACAATAATAACAATTATGAAACAATTAAGAAAGTTATTAGGTAAGGTTTACTTTCATAATGTCCAGTCCATAGTATTTGGCAATTTTAGAAAATATTCTATTATTTGTTCTATCTTGGTGAGTTGGAGTTTTGTACCTAAATTATTTTTTACCATATCATTTTATTAACCTTAAACCACTTTAGACCTAAAGATGTTTTCTTAAATCTTAAGCAACTTAAGCTTAATTGTGAGACTATAACTATCTAGTCTTCAATCATATCAGAGACCTGAGAAGGAGTAACTATTACCCGAGTAAGGAGGAAATGCAGGCAGAAGCTTCTAAGACTAAGAATTGACCGACAGCTGTCTGCCTGGACAGTGGCTGAGTTAAATCAACTCTATAAAGTTGGAGCATCATCTTCAGCCTTCTGGCCCAGTACATCTGACAGGCCTTTTGTGAAGCAGGAATTATGAAGGACTTGATTACCCTGATTTGGCAGAGCTTGGTAATCAGCTTTCTTGTATTTTGTCCGCAGATGAAGTTAGGGCATTTTCTTTGCCTGGTGGCTAGCTTGCCATAGATGAAGCCATCTCCAAATGGAGGTCCTTCAATGCTCATCTTTTTCCAAGCTGAATGGGTTGGTTCCAGGAGTTGACACATCTCAATGTCAAAAAAAGTGTTAAATTAATAAAAATATCTTTAAATGTCACATTCTGTGAATCTCTGAGGTTTTTGAAGACCATCTATTCATAGCATATCTGAACAAGCAAATGGCTGCCTGTCTCCAGCTACCTACTATCTGTTCAACCCAGGATGCATATTTCTGTGATGATCTAGACTAGTATGTGACATGACCATGAGTTTGACTGTCTGACTATTAACCTGTATTTCTTAATTTTTCTAAGTGTTTGCAACAGAAGCTATTAAAAGAACTTGGGGGCAGCAGGATGGGGTTAAGAGCAGTAGTTACTCTTCCAGAAGCCTTGAGTTCAGTTGCCAGCAACCACATGGTGGCTCATGACCATCTATAAGGGAATCTGATGCCCTCTTTTGGCAAGTGGGTGTACATGTAGCAGAGCACTCATATATTAAAAAACAAACAAACAAACAAAAAACAAAATAAAAACTCAAACTTCATTGAAGGCAGGTGTGGTGGCCCATGCCTTTATTAAATAGCACTTGGGAGGCAGAGGCAGGTGGCTCTCTGTGAGTGTAAGGCCACCCTGGTCTACATATTGAGTTCTAGGACAGTCAGATCCTGTCAAAACAAACAAACAAACAAACAAACAAACAAATAAATGAAAGGACTGGGACTAAACCTTGTATTTTAAATGAGTTGCATGGGCATAATGCCTATACAAAGTTGAAATATATATATACATATATGTATATATATATATATATGCATTATGCTGTGACAAAATGTACCTTATAGTTCATATCAATATGTAAAGATTTATATGGATGAAAACCTTAAACCTGTATCATTATACAATAATCATGTCAATGTAAACAAAAATATTTTCATTTGGGTTCTAAGTTGAAGAATAGGTCCAATATTCTACCCTTTTATTCTATTATTTCTTTTTTTTTCACTTTCACATTATTTATTTTTCTTGGCGTTATCTATTATTTCTATATAATAATTCTATATCCCTCCTTTTTTTCTCAACTCCCTTCTCTTTATTTAAGAAATAGAGAGAAGGAAAGGGAAGATAGAAATACCTGGGTCTAAGCTTACTATTCTCTTTTCTCCCTGATTATTGTAATCACTCCCTAAAATGATGATATATTTATAACTCATAAAATGAACAAAACCACCCATCCCAATTTAAGGGGCTGGGATGATAGTCTTTCTTTTTTTTATAATAGCTTACTGTCAATTTTGGACGTAGAATTCCTTTATGGGGACCCAAGAAAATTAGAAAAATGGTTAGTCTTCAGAAAGCTAGCTGTAGCATTTGCTATCTAGGCTCTGGGTGCTGTGAAAGTTCAGGCTTAAGTGCAGTTCTGACTGGACCAGTCTGTAAAGCTGGATGAATTGGGATCACCTGGGATCAGTAGCTTTTTGATGCGGCTCTGAAAGCAAGTCTACTGAGGAATGGCATTGAAGCAGCCGAGCAAGATCAGGTATCCCAGCATCCTCGAGGGCGACTCTTGTTAGGATTGCTTTCTTGGCTTTCCATTCTGCAACACACAAACTTTTACAAGCAATATATAGTTCTATAATTGTGGGAGGCAGAGGGAGGGAGGGACCTGAGTAGGAGAGGGAAGGGGAGGGGCGGGGTGTGGGAGACAGAAGAGAAGCCCTGAGGGCTAGCAGAATGAATGGAAAAAATGCAACCTGAGGGATGGTGGGGGTGCGAGGTAGTAACAGAGACCTGGAGGTGAGAGACTCTCAGGACTCAAAGGAGGGTCCCTAGATGAAATGCCCAACAGTGGGGAGAGGGAACTCACAGACTCGACCTCCATTAGAAAGACAGGGAGGGCAACAAGTGGAGAGATGGGGTTGCCATCCCACAGTCAAAAATTCTAACCCAGAATTGTTCCTGTCTAAAAGAACTGGAGGGACAAAATGGAGAAGAGATTGAGGGAAAGGACGTCCAGTGATCAGCCCAACTTGGGATCCATCTCAAGGGGGAGGCTCCAAAGCCTGACACTGTTACTGATGTTGTGGTGTGCTTATAGACAGGACCCTTAGCATGACTGTCCTCTGAGAGGCCCAACAAGCAGCTGACTGAAATAGATGCAGATATTTACACCCAACCATTAGACTGAAGTCAAGGACCCCTGTGGTTGAATTAGGAAAAGGCTGGAAGAAACTGAGAAGGAGGGCAACTCTATAGGAAGACCAGGATTTTAACTTACCTGGATCCCTGATATCTCTCAGACACTGAGCCACCAACCAGGCAGCATACACAAGCTGGTCCGAGGCCCCAACATATATACAGCAGAGGACTGCCTGGTCTAGCTTCAGTGGCAGAAGATACACCTATACCTAACCCTTGAGAGACTTGAGGCTCCAGGGAGTAGGGAGGCCTGGCAGGGGGAGGGTAACATTCTCTTGGATTCAGGGAGGAGGAGGAGGAATGGCATAAGGAACTGTGGGGGAGGGGACCAGGAGCAGGGGCAATGGTTGGACTGTAAAAAAAAAAAAAAAAAGACATTTGTATGGAGTGTGCAGAGTGCACAGATCAAGTAAAGATGATTTTCTGCTCCTTGTTTGAGCAGATGAAAGACAACTGTATTTCTTTAGAAGTTAGTTTGATCACACAACCAAATTGCTATATAAATCTTCATTCAGGCCATATGAAAGGATCACATGCAATAAGTTATGGGAACTCTGTAGCCAACAAGGTTTATTGGCCATGTAAGCTGAAGTTTAGGCTGGAGATATTATATGTCCCAGTCAGTTTCAGTCTTGCTACATTTAAGGGGACCAGGATATACGTTACCTATCTTGCTCAGGGAACCAGCAAATATGTTATCTATCTTGCTCTTTTTGATTTTCTTCTTGTCTATAGCAGAGATCTTTGGGAGGTCTTTCCCTGTCAAGTCTGATTTTTATCAGTTTAGATAGAATCCATAGCTTTTTTGTTTCTGTTGAAAGAAATGTAAAATCTCCTCTCCAACGTAACATACCCCCCTTTCTTCCATTTTGGAATTAGGACTTCTATAGCCTAATCTAATTCATCAATCCTTTCTAAAATCCAGTGTATCTTAGCAGTTGTGGTATGAGTCTCATTGACTTAAAAGAATTAAAGCCAACAAAGCATATTTTAAATCATATTTTGGATATACCAAATCCTCCTTCTGTTCTATGAGTATTTCCTTCCAAGTTCTGTTAGATCAATTTTTTTAAAGATTTATTTATTTATTTTATGTATTCACCATTGCTCTCATCAGACACACCAGAAGAGGGCACCAGACCCCATTGCAGATGGTTGTGAGCCACCATGTGGTTGCTGGGATTTGAACTCAGGACCTGTGGAAGAGCAGTCAGTGCTCTTAACCACTGAACTATCTCTCTAGTCCTCTGTTAGATCTTTTTATCTTGACCTCTAGGGACTATAAGGAATATCTGTAACAGGTTTTATGTTATAATGTCTACAATATTGTTGTATTCTAATGTATGTGTATGCCTGAGCACCATCAGATTTAACTTGTAAAGGCATTTTTAAGACAGTTATTATATTACAACCGTACAATCTCAGAACCATCCCCCTCAGAACTCAAGGCAAAAAAAAAAAAAAAAAAAAAAACCATTGGAACCCCGAAATGAGGCCGGAGAGATGGCTCAGCAGTTAAGAGCACTACTGTTCTTCCAGAGGTCCTGAGGTCACTTCCCAGCAACCACATTACAGCTTTCAGCCATCTGTAATGGGATCTGATGCCCTCTTCTGAAGTGTCTGAAGACAGCTACAGTATATTCACATACATAAAAATAAATAAATCTTTAAAAATAAAGGAACTCTGAAATGTATCAGCTGCATGATGTGTCAATTTGTGTACATGTCTTAATTCTCCAAACTCTATAGAATGAAACACACAATCCGTTGTGTGTGTGCGGCATTGCTTTAAGTTAGCCTCAGTAAGCAGAATCTGGGTTCTTAACTCAATACATTGTATCTGTATGGGCCGCCATCCTAATTTCTCAATGGAATGGTTTCCATCTGGAACTACAGTTTTAAAATAGTATTGTAAGTTCCAGATTGGATTTCTCCGAGGGTTTCCTGTTTCGATTTAAAGATTCTTTCAGCCCATGTTTAACGGTCTCTAATATAGTATCTAATTTCTCAGTCTTTTCTTTCTCCGAGCCTGTCTTATTCTGATCTCTCCCAAAGAGGACATACAAAACTGTAATTATTGAAAAAGCAGCCATTTGTGTGCTGAGAATCGAAGCAAGAGCACACAGACTCCAGATGCAGCGTGCTCTCGTGTTTCCCTCCTCCCTTGAAATACAGAAAACATTTCTTCAGGCTCAAAATTTCTCCCAAAAGACTTTATTTCACCAATTTTAGTTTTAAGAC
This sequence comes from Apodemus agrarius, assembly GCA_964023405.1. Taxonomy (NCBI): domain Eukaryota; kingdom Metazoa; phylum Chordata; class Mammalia; order Rodentia; family Muridae; genus Apodemus; species Apodemus agrarius. The sequence continues at coordinate 40,901,327 of OZ030026.1, read as the reverse complement.
TTTACCGGGTCAGATGCCTGGGGCTTTTTATTTTGTAGCTTGCGTTGTTGATAGCTCAACCCTAGCCATTCAGATAGCTCAGGACTCCTGGGTTTTGCTTTATTCTGTCCCTGGCTGGCTAGGCCTTTCCAACCCACCCAGTTTCTGAGCTGCTTTAGGCTGCACAGCCTCTGGCCTAGCTCTCTCTAATGTTTTAAACCATGATGCACTTGGGGAGAAGTTGTAGCTAATGTGCTCTCAGGCTTTGGTCTGCTTCATACCTTTTTTAAAAAAAAATTATTAGATGTTTTCTGTATTTACATTTCAAATGTTATCCCCTGTCCTCGTTTCACCTACAAAAACACCCTATCCCATTCCCCCTCCCCTGCTCACCAAGCCACCCACTCCTGCTTCCCTATACTGGCATTCCCCTATACTGGGGCATCGAGCCTTCTCAGGACCAAGGGCCTCTCCTCCATATGTGGCTGGAGCCATGGGTCCCTCCCTTTGGGTACTCTTTGGTTGGTGGTTTGGCCCTCTGGGGATACTGGTTGGTTCATATTGTTGTTCCTCCTATGGGGATGCAAACCCCTTCAGCTCCTTGGGTCCCTTCTCTAGCTCTTCCATTGGGAAGCTTGTGCTCCGTCCAGTGGTTGGCTGAGATCATCCACGTTTGTGTTTGTTAGGCACTGGCAGAGCCTCTCAGGAGACAGCTATATCAGGCTCCTGTCAGCAAGTGCTTGTTAGACCAGGCAGGTTAGCCAGACCCATCCCATTGCCCCTGCCTTTTACCTGGGCCTTTCCAGGCTGCAAGTTTGGGCTCTTATTGCTGTAAGTTGAGCTCCATGTATAAGTTTGGTCTGGTTCTTCCTCCCAATCCCATGCTTCCAGAAATAAGACTCCGACTCAAAATATATTTACATATACCTTGGCCACTTTGCTGGGCTTTTCTCTGACTACCATAATAACTTAAGAGAACTGATTTATTCTAATCTACAGTTTGCCACGTGGCTGGTACCTGTGCTCAGGTACCTTGTGTCTATCTCTTCAGATCTCCCTAGAAGAACTTCCCCTGGCTGGCTCTATTCCAGACTCCTTTCTGTTTCCAGGATGTCCTACCTCCTATTTCCCGCCTGAGCCATAAACCATAAGATTTACTATTGAGCTATCCATACAGGCATTGTAAGCGTCCATGATTGGCCGAAGAATGATACCCTGGACTCGAATAGTATGTAAATTCAAAGAGTGTTTTTTTTTTTTTTTTTTTTTTTTTTCTGCAGAAGCCCAGCATGCCAGGGCCTGCCATCTACAAAGATGGAGAGACCCCAAAGTGAGCTCACAGGCCTGATTTAAAGCACATTAGGGGAATTCTGGGGAGGAGTAGGTGACTTCTATCCTAATCTTGGCTCTATCTCTAGGGACGGTCCAGAACCATTGCGGGGATCTGGGGGGCTAGAAACTGTTGCTGGGGATGTCTGGAAATGATTACTGAGGAAGTCTAGAAATTGCTGCTGACCCATTGTTCTTGACTCAGGCCAGGCAGCAGGGAAGCCTGAGGCTGGGACTTGCCTGGACTTGCCCAGTTCTTGGAAACTGGGATTTAGGCCTAGTCTCCTAAACTGCCAATTTGAAGCCTGTCATGGAGTCAGCCTAGCCTTCTCAGCATCGGATATTCTTTCTACACATCCTTTCTAGGGATCCATATTTTTCAATGACTCTGGTATTTACTTTAGCATTTAGCTTTAGTGTTACTAGTATGACTAAAAGAATTTTTACTTCCATCAAGTAATGTAAATTCTGTGCCCCCTTCAATACATTCAGGTTAGTAAAACATGTCATTAATATAGAGTTGCTGTTGAGAGCACCAGAGTCAAATGGTAACTTTGGAACATCTGTTTGGAAAGAGGGCAGAGCTTGGTAAAAAAAAAAAAATCAGTCTTAAGGTTGTGATTGTACTCTCATAGTAGACACTATATATAGTGTTTATAATGTGTATTATATATATCACATATTTAATATACATTATATATTAAAATATATTCATATATCATATAGAAATGAACTTAACCTTTGGTTTTATAGGAAACCAAAATAGGGACGTAGAAAAATACCCAAGGTATTTTTTAGCTTAAGCTGAAAGAACTTCTATTATATCCCTGTTCTCAACAGCTCGTAGGATTATTGTCATGGTTAGTTTTTAATATATATAATATTTAATAAGTATAATATATAAGTATGTATAACTCTATTTGCATGTTTATTTGAAATAGCTTGATGGTAAGCTGTTAGATTTTGACATTATCTTTAAACTTAACTTAGTTTTTACTTACAAAGTGGACTTATTTTGAGTTGATTGGAGAGTGAGAAAGGTGGAAATGTTGGAGTGAAATGGTATCAGATTCCCGCTAGTAATTGGAGCTAGTTATATAGTCTGGAATTATGTAAACCTCCTACCGGCCACAGTACCTCCCTCTCTGCAAAATGATCTCAACGAACCTAAATCTGCACCTAGAGTCACCTGAGAAGAGGAACTCTTAAATAACATTTAACAAGACTCCTATCATCTGTATTGTATTTCAAAACTGTTAAATGATATTTAGGTCTATTGTGAATTACAGGACAGCTGGCTTAATCAAGAGGTATTAGATTAAGATTTTATACAGTAATCAAATCAATCAAAATATTTGTCTTCCAATTAAGTTTGATATGAGCTTGATTTTCAATCTTATAAATAAAACCCAGATAGGGACATTTAAACAGAAAAATACTCTAGTTATCTATTAGCTTAAACTAAAGAACTTCCATTATATTCCTGCTCTCAGCAATGTGTAGGATATTGCCATGGTTAGTTTTAATCATCAACTTGGCAAAATATAGAATTATCTTGGAAGAAGTTCTCAAGAAGGGGTTTTTCAAGATCAGGTTGTCTTGTGGGCGTGTATCTGTGGAGAATTCTCTTAATTATGTTAATAGACGTGGGAAGACTCAACCCTCTGTGGGTGGCATCATTCCTTGGGTTTGGTTTCTGAATTGCCTAAGAGTAGAGAAAAGGACCAGAGCAGCAAGCATGCAGGTATTTATTGCCTCTCTGCTCTTACTGTAGATGTAACCAGTTTCTTCAAGGTTCCATCTTGACTTCATCAAAATGATGGCTTGGGAACTTGGAACTGTGTGTCAAAATAATCCCTTTCCCTGTAAACTGTCATTTGTCGGAGCATTTTTATTACAGCAACAGAAATGAAAGTAGAACAGATATCCATGGCAAACCCTAGGGATGAATTAAGAGGAGGCTGCTATTCCTGTAAGTGTCCAGAGGCTATAAAATACATAGGTCCAGCAGGACTTTGTCAAGATGCATAGCCTAAAACCTGGAAAGCTTAAAAGCAGAGGGTTAATGAGATTCCATACTGATGATTTAATGACTAGTAGCAGAAGAGACCAAGAAGATGGTATGGGTTTAGGAGATGGGAGGCACAGCACTTTTTCATGTTTCTGTAAGTAGATAAAGAGAGGTGTGTGTGAGTGAGTGTGTGTGTGTGTGTGTGTGTGTGTGTGTGTGTGTGTGTGTACATATTACTAGGACAGGAGTGGAAACAGTATCTCATCAATGTTCTATGTGTGTTCAAGGTCATTGAAGGCAGATGACATGGCTTCTCCCAATTTCTAGGAATAGGTGATGGCGACAAGTTGCTTAAATTTTCTATACACTGTTTTCTTACCCCTAAAATTGGGAAATTCGAATTGGTATAAGAAACAAATTGTTTTCATTTGCATGTTACTTAGCTGTATAGGGATTCATGGTGTTCCTAAGATAAGTTGGTGCTAACAGTACTTAAATTATAAGAGGTTCTCAAGAATATACCCTTACTTGCAACTAAAATACCTCCTGTATACCTATGCCAAGTTTTCTGGAGAGGCAAGTGATAGGCAGTATAGTTTCCTTTGAATTCAAAATCCCCTAATTGTAAGTAATCATTGCCCCAGAATTTCCACAATGGGACAGTGGGATCCTGATTCATGTTCTATGTGAAGAAGTATAAATACTTGAAACACATTGGGACACCAGAACAGGTAGGAGTGGAGATGTGTTCCCATGACAACCAAAGAGTTTTCCAAAGTGGTTTAGAAACACACATCCATTAGAATGTGTATTGGGACCATGTGTGAGTTAACTTTAGGAAAGTCCTAATTTGTCAGGCAGATTGGATAAGAGCTGTTGTGTCCCCAAACCTTGATGGTATTTAGAGGTGGGATCAAAGAGAGAATTATTGGTTTTTATTTCTACTTTGATTTTGCTATAAATCTAGGTTTCTGTCCAGGAATTTCATTATCCACGTCTCAGTGTCCTGAACCGGAGCATCCGACATGGAAATGACATCACCCCTTTAGGTAGCTCTTCAAGACTCCTTAGATTTGTTCTGTTACATTCTTGTGGCTTCACTTAAAAATGAAAGTATTACTGGTCTATGAGAATTTGCCACTAGATTTTCATTTGTTCTTTGAGAAAGTCAAAGCTAGTGAGGGGCTTCCTCTAGGTAATGTTACCATTTTCTACTCAAATTGAGAGCATCAGCCTCGATTTTAAAGATTTCTAAGAAAATGGCAGAAAAGCCCGTGGGGATCCTAGGACTTAAGAATCTGAATGCAAAGTAAATGTGTACTCGGGGTGGCAGAGACTGTCCTCATAGCCGGGTGCTTCTCTCCAGGCTTCTTAGACATGTATGTGTTCTTTCTGTACCTCTAGGCATAGGCTGTAGCTGACAGAACGGCCTGTTTACACCCCACTCCACAATTCCTTCTTCTCTTTAACACTACTTTTGCTGTGCTGTTTCACCTCTTGAGATGGCTCTTTATATTCTATATAAGCTGTCCATTTTCAAAAATCTGTGTACCCTTGTCATCCATCAAGTCAAGTGAGCTCTTCCTTCTTGTTTCATAGATACTCCTCTATCTTGTCTTCCTCTTTGAATCCTAAGCAATTCAAGCATGGGATAGTGATAATATTAACTCTTCAAAGTTATTACCGCTATTGGATATATATCTCGCTGGACCATATTCTCTGTTTGCTTTTGATGTTGTTAGATATGCCCACATGACCAAATTCTACCAATAGAAATACAGGAAGAAATGACGAGCTCTGTTTCCAGCTTTGACTTGTATGACTTGTGGCCATCTTGCTCACTTTCCATACACCAGCTGTAGTGGTTTAAATGATGATGGCCCTTATAAGCTCATATGTTTAAATGCTTCGTTCCCGTTTGGTGGAACTGTTTTGCAAGGATTAAGGGGTGTAGCTTTGTTGGAAGAAGTGTGTCACTGAGGGTGGGCTTTGAGGTTTCAAAAGCATATAACACTCCCAGTCTCTCTCTCTCTCTCTCTCTCTCTCTCTCTCTCTCTCTCTCTCTCTCTCTCTCTCTCAGTTGTGGACCAGATGTAAGCTCTCAGACACTGCTCCATCATCATGTCTGTCAGTCGGTTGCCATGTTCCTCATCATGATGATCATGTACTCACCCTTTGAAACTCTAACCCCCCCCACTAAATGTTTTCTTCTAAGAGCTGCCTTGCTCATGGTACTTTTTCACAGCAATAGAAAAGTAAACAAGACACCAGCTGAGTGCATGGGATTGTTGAGTCTCTAAGAGAGTGCAGGTCTGTGTATCAGGAGGAGTTTATATCTCTGAAGTATTGTATGGAAGTATTCAGCTAACCAGAAACAAACACATTATAATTTATCAGGTTTTAAGGTACCAGGATCTTGGAATTTCTCTATTGCAGCACCTAGATTTTCCTTGGAAAACAGGGGGCTAAATAATATTATAGCTTTGCATATAATTCTATATTTCTTTGTTTATAGCACATACAATAATTTCAAATGGAGGTTACAGTAATGCTAATTGCCTCTCCAATGTGGTAAGTTATTGAGCATCCTTTTAGCTCATTATTCTCCTCTTGTTTGAAGAGGGAGAAATAGAAAAAGAAAGGAGATGTTAGTGGTAAATGGCTTAGCCTATATATACACAGGGCAGATAAAGCACAGGGATTTGTTCTATTCTGATCAATAGCATCAAATAAACAAACAGTATTGTTATTGATTATTATATTAAGTAAATATCAGTAAAGACATTGATATTGATTATTTCATTAGGTAAATGTACAGAGTGGTGGTGATATTGATTTTTATAGTCAACCATTATGAGGATAGACAAGACTCATACTCTAGCCTACCCGTCTTAAAATGACTTATATAAGGTTTTGAGCACAATTCTGAGACAGGAACTGATTTTATGATGAATGGTTTTAGAAAGTATGAGAACTTTCCTTATCAATTCCCATTAAAAATAAAAGCAGGTAGGACATATACACATCCCTTTTTAGATAAGGTTTAGAGGTTGTAGCATGATCGTAGCATGATCATTAGCTACAAAGACCCGTGAGATCTATCAAATATCAAATGGTGAACAGATCCTTTAAGATACCGTGCCAATAGAAGGAATCAAACTAAGAGATGGAACAGTTGTAAATCGAATTGTATGTAAAATACACATGTAGTTGGGAGACCATAGCCTTGAACTTTTGAGCTTGAGAATGCTAGGTAGATATGGTGGGCAGTACAAGTTCTCATTGATATAAAATGAGGGGAAAGGGGGGAAATCCAAAGTTGTAATTTAAGTTTGTAACTGTGGATCAGGGTGATGTGATTGCTAGTTAAGTTTGATTTCCTGAAAAAGGAGTATAAAGTTCTTGATTTTGGACCTAAAAAAGGAGTGAGAACAAAACAGGAAAAGTAGTGTGTAGTGAGAATTTAGGTTTCTTAAAAAGACCAACAACCCAGTTATGTTATGTAAATATGTTTTTGTTTTAATCCCAGGTGTGGGATATGGCACTGCTTCACACTGTCCACAGCAGTGGACTATGATTTGTCTCATGCTCTGGTAGGGGTGTGATTCTGCCAGCTGAAGATAGTTTATGTTCAGAATCTGGGGGACTCCTGAAAGGGTATAAAAAGTCCAGAGCCCCAAAAGGCTACACACGCTGCTGCTCCCTCTGCTGCTGCCGGGTCCTGTTGCTGCAGTTTGTCAAGCTGTCCTGAGCAAAGAGATGAGAAGAAGAAATTGGCTATCTTGAAGACGAAGATTGGATTTACCCCACGGGACTCCCCAAGCGGCAGGAAGTAGTCTAACCTTCTTTTTCTACTACCTCATATTGGTATTGGTGGGTTGTAAGGGATTAGGGTGGAGAAGGAGGGTAGATAAAAAGGATCCAATAAAGAAACCAAAAAATTTTTACAGTTATAGTAGTGGGATAGATGAAGGCTAGTTAGAGAAGAGGCCTTGGAAGGTAGCGTTCCAGTGTCCATGTGAAAAGAATCTGAGGTATGTGTTCTGCAGGGGAGGATGTGCTTAAAACAAAAACAAAGCCACAAACAAGCATCATAGAGACTTTGACCTTCACTAGATACTAAGATATCCATCAGGTGCCTTGTGATTCTTTTTCCTCTTGGGGCTGTCAGATTTGATTCAGAGATAAGTGGCCTGTGTCAACATTTGTGATTGCATGGTAAGTTCTTACTCACTGTGTTCCTGTTCTCATAATCGATATTTTGTAAGGTTACCCTTTTCCACTAGCTCAGTCCTTCTGGTTCATGTAGGTTGACTGGATTTCTGAGCTCCTGGGTGGGAAATGACTACATCATGTTCAGCCAGAACAATAGTGATGGTTCTAGGTCTCCGACTGTGACTCCACGTCATGAGGGAATTTGTTGGAATTAGAAAGGGAGGAGTTCTTTCTCTGTTGGATTTCAAGTTTGGAGGATGTGAGTCATATGGAGCCTTCTCTCAGTAGACCAAAGACAAGTGATAATAGAGTTGGGACATAGAAGGAGAGACAGAAGGGGCCAGAAGGTTCGATGTCTACTTTTTTCTGGCTTACAGATCTGTTCATATCCTTACATGGTAGGGAGAAGACCGAAGCTTCCTGGAGGTCCTTTTATAAAGTCATTAACATTCAAAAGACTCCACTCAACAAATACTTTTATTTACTCTTTGAGAATTTCCTTATATATTTTATATCCTATCCCTCCTTTGACTCCTCCCAAATCCTTTCCTATTCACTTAAACATCCAACTTCATGTTCTTTGTCTCTTTTAAAATACCCCCAAACTACCCACAAGAGTACACACATACACAGAGACACATAGACATAGTAACACAGATACACAGACACACAGACACAGTCATGCACACACAGACATGCAGACATACCATACCATGGAGTCTAACTTGTGTTGGCTAATTACTCCTACCCATGGGGCCTGTCCTGCAGTGTGGCTGATAGGCTTAGTGTCATGCCATTGAAGAAAACTGACTATTTTCTTCTCCCAGTAGGTATCAGTTGTGCATGGCTTCTTGGATGGGGGTAGAATTTATGTCCACTATTCCTCCTCCATTCTGGGATTTTTGTCTGGCTTGAGCTTGTGCAGGTCTTTCGCACAGTGACACATTCTCTGTGGATTAATATGTGTGTCCCTGTCATGTCTGGGAAATACTGTTTCCTTGAAATAGTCTATCACCTCTAGCTTCCACAATCCTTCCACCTTACCTTCCACCTAAATCCCTAACTTTTGAGGGGAGGGGTGTGATAAGGATACCCTATTCAAGACTGGACGCTCCAAAGTCTCTCACTTTCTATGCACTGTCCAGCTGTGGGCCTTTGTGTTAATTACCATAAACTGCAAGAAGAAGATTCTGATGAGGGCCGAGCAATGCACTGATTTCTGGGTTTAGCAATATGTCATTAGGAATCGTTTTATTGCTATGACCAATTCAGCTCAATAATGGTAGTAGGTTTTCCCCTAGGGCTTATGACCTATCTAGTGTCAGGTTTTTGGACTCAACAGTGTCATGTATGGGTTCTAGCTCATGGAGTGGACTTTCAATATGAGAAAAAAGCGTGGTTAGTTCCTCTCAGAACAGTTGCACCAATTTAAGAACAGTGGGTACATCTTGCGGGTAGGTTATTAGTGTCGACTTCAGGATTCATAGAAGAGTGAGATTGATCATTTTTCTCCTCTGGTAACATATATAGCACTTTTCAGTAGTATGAATGCTAGCCAGTAGGGATGATGCTTCCGGTTGAGTGCCAGGTAGATTTCCCCGTGATCTATGCTATATTAAGTATGCGGCATCTTCAGCAACAGGGTCTTAGTATTAAGTTGTGGGGTAACCAATAGGTTAGGCAATAGCCTATACTGTTTGCAGAAGTCCATTGAATCACTTTGGACTATGTCTCAAAAAGATGTAACCCATGTACTGTGGATCTTATTTGTTAGCATATGACATCTAATTGAAGCATTGTCTCCTCTGACTCCATTTAAACTCCTATTAAGATATGTATATATTTTGGGCCGCTTCTAACAGTGGAATAGGTTTCCTAATGGCTTTTCAAAGGGATTTTGTACTAGTTATCCCTCTCAATACTTCTTTTTCTGCCTTGCCTTCCCTCTCCAACCTCATTTAAATCTCCCATTCTAATTTCCCTGTTATCATCTTGTAGAACTATATTCTATTTCCTCTTCCTTGAAAGATGGCCCTTCCCCGCGCATGGTTCCTTACTCGTTACCTAACCTTTGTAGATACTCGAAATGAAACACACGTGTCTAAAGCAAAAGAGCTAACATTTGTGCTGTGTTTGTCTTTCTGGGTCTGAATTACCCTGCTCAGGATTATTGTTTTAAATGATTTACTTGAAAATGTCATAATTTCATTTTTCTTAAGCATTGACTAATATACCATTGTGTGGACCAGTGGTTCTTAAACTGTGGGTTGTGACCCCTTTGAGGGTTGAACTACTTTTTCCCAGGGGTCACCTATGAGCATTGGAAAGCACAGATATTTACATTTTGGTTCTTAATAGTAGCAAAATTGCAGT